>OX030953.1:1464578-2162840 GCA_943735915.1 Pherbina coryleti | reverse complement strand
TGGGCAGAAGCTTAACCAGATGCGCAATCGCTTCAAGTTGAAGTCTTCGGTTGCGAATGCCTTGTGAAAATATTGGAATATTGATGAATTTGCAGTTATTTTATATTTTAAAAGCGCGCCGATTCATAGCTAATTTTTGAATGCTAACAAAGTTGTGAATCATTTATTATTGAGCTTAACTTTTACGCAACTATTTAATTATTAGTTTGTTAATTTTTTTTTTTCAAAAATAATACTGTATCATTGGACTCATTGAGGTTAGAGTTCAAGAACTAAAAAACAGTTTCCAAGCGTTGCTGTGCACATGCACTTCGAGCAGCAATCAACAAAGTGAATAATAGAAATAAAAATGTTAAAAAAAAAATTTAATATATTAAAAATGCTGCAACTCAAGACGCTTACGTTGCGTTTCCAAAAATGGCTTGTAAAGGCTTCTACACAGAAGCGGCTCAGGCAAATCACGTAAGAACTCTTTAAGCAATGTGGCAACATCGTGTGGGCAAGTTTTCGCGTCTATGCTGGTTGTTGTCAGGCCATTACGATCGAACTCCTCGCGCAGCTGTAGGAAGCAAAGGAATAAAGGAATTTTTGTAGGAATAATGAAAACAACTCCTATCTTCCGTACAAGGTATCTTTACAAAAACGTTATAATCTCTTAAAATTCCACACTTATTATTCTAATAGCCAAGTAGAAGATAATTTCTTACAAAATTTTTCTTTTGATTTTGGCCACATCAACTACTCACCTGTCGAACTCTCTTCTTCGATGTGCTCACTCGGAAAATGCCGACTAAATGCAAGCCGTGGTCCTCTATATGCCTGATACATGCTCTGATAAATGTTGGTACCTGTCGCGCATTGTCAACGCCGAAGGAAGGCAAGCTGCCTAGTTGCATCAGTTCAATGTCGTAGTCCTGTGAAATGCGTCGCATATCGTATTGACTACGTGATATTCCCTGAGAAGGAGCCAGATTGCTGCTGTCATCAGGAATGTTTCCATTGCTGTTACCACTAGCGACGTTACTTCTACTACTTTCTCCACTCCCGGCACTAGAATCGGCGACTTGATTCACAGATGGCATTGTTGTAGACGGAAGGCTTTCACATGATCGTACCTTATTGTAAACAAAAAAAATAGAATTCGTTTTATTAGGTGGTCAAAATAATTTAGGGGATTATATACTAAAATTTTGGAATTTGTGGTTGAAATTTTCGTAGAAGTAATTCTTTCTTTTTCTTTCCACAGGTTTGAACTTTTTAGTAATATACAGTGACTCACAGCTTATTTTATGCAGTACTTTTAACTTTAAGGCTCTATAACAACGAAACGAACAGGAATTTAAAAAAGAATGTGGTATTATTAACAACGATCAACAAAAGAATTTTATTTATTGTGAAAAAATACATTTAAATAACTTAAGAAGAGGAGAACAAAAAATACTGCTAAATTAATTTATACTGCTTTTTCATATTAATAATGATATTTAATAATTTTAATATTTAGTATGATATCCCTCCTTTCAAACCAAACCAAAATTCAAAACATCATCGGGTCGCAGGGGAAACTGTTTAAGCAACACAACTGAAAATTTGGTACATGGAATTATTACTCGCTGAGTATTAGTGCTAGGATTAAAAATACGATACGCCAATAAAGGCCTACTGTAAGCCCTCACAACAAAATTAGACAAAAAAATTTCTGACATCATGGGGACGCTGAGAGAGCCGCTCAAAGATTGACAACGCAACATTCATGCAGCGGCGTTGCATTGAATTTTTACTCAGTGAGTATATAAGCTACGATAAATGTTTGATAAAGAAAATGAAGTATTTATACTTGGCTTTACGACAAAAAAAAAAAAAAAAACTCCGGCGTCGTCAGGTCGTGAATATAGCAGCTTATGTAACAGAAATGTAATATTGCATGGAATTATTACTCACTCAGGAGGAGTGCTACGGTAAATTTTGTGTTATTACGACAGCATGGATGTGTTATTACGCTTCAAAACTAAATTACAAAAAAATTCTTGTTGTCATGATTTCAGGGATGCAATCACATCATGCAGTAAAAATGCTACAGCCATGAAAAAACGTTGCATGGATTTTTAACTCTGTGACTACTGGTGCAACGGTAAATTTTAAGGAACGAAAACGAAGGTGAGGTCTTCGGGCATATGACAAAAATAAAAAAAAAATTAACGGCGTGTCAAAAACCCTCAGGGAACCGCCTAATGTGACGCATATGAATCACTTTTGCTGGATTAATTGCAATTAGAGCCCAACCAATGGGGAAGCAAAAAAAAAAAGCTAAAAGAAAAGCACCAACTCCAAATCCAACAGCAACTCCAACTCCAACACCAACACCAACACCAACACCAACACCAACACCAACACCAACACCAACACCAACACCAACACCAACACCAACACCAACACCAACACCAACACCAACACCAACACCAACACCAACACCAACACCAACACCAACACCAACACCAACACCAACACCAACACCAACACCAACACCAACACCAACACCACACCAACACCAACACCAACCTCAACCTCAACCTCAACACCAACACCAACACCAACACCAACATCAACACCAACACCAACACCAACATCAACAGCAACATCAACATCAACATCAACATAACCATTAACATCAACATCAACATCAACATCAACATCAATATCAACATCAACATCAACATCAACATCAACATCAACATCAACATCAATATCAACATCAACATCAACATCAACAACAACATCAACGTCAACATCAACATCAACATCAACATCAACATCAACATCAACATCAACATTAACATCAACATCAACATCAACATCAACATTAACATTAACATCAACATCAACATCAACATCAACATCAACATCAATATCAACATCAACATCAACATCATCAACATCAACATCAACATCAACATCATCAAAATCAACATCATCATCAACATCAACATTAACATCAACATCAACATCAACATCAACATTAACATCAACATCAACATCAACATCAACATCAACATCAACATCAACATCAACATCAACATCAACATCGATATCAATATCAACATCAACATCAACATCAACATCAATATCAACATCAACATCAACATCAATATCAACATCAACATAAACATCAACATCAACATCAACATCAATATCAACATCAATATCAACATCAACATCAACATCAACATCAACATAACCATTAACATCAACATCAACATCAACATCAACATCAACATCAACATCAACATCAACATCAACATCAACATCGATATCAATATCAACATCAACATCAACATCAACATCAATATCAACATCAACATCAACATCAATATCAACATCAACATAAACATCAACATCAACATCAACATCAATATCAACATCAATATCAACATCAACATCAACATCAACATCAACATCAACATCAATATCAACATCAACATCAACATCATCAACATCAACATCAACATCAACATCATCAAAATCAACATCATCATCAACATCAACATTAACATCAACATCAACATCAACATCAACATTAACATCAACATCAACATCAACATCAACATCAACATCAACATCAACATCAACATCAACATCAACATCGATATCAATATCAACATCAACATCAACATCAACATCAATATCAACATCAACATCAACATCAATATCAACATCAACATAAACATCAACATCAACATCAACATCAATATCAACATCAATATCAACATCAACATCAACATCAACATCAACATAACCATTAACATCAACATCAACATCAACATCAACATCAACATCAACATCAACATCAACATCAACATCAACATCAACATCAACATCAACATCAACATCAACATCAACATCAACATCAACATCAACATCAACATCAACATCAACATCATCAACATCAACATCAACATCAACATCAACATCAACATCAACATCAACATCAACATCAACATCAACATCAACATCAACATCAACATCAACATCAACATCAACATCAACATCAACATCAACATCAACATCAACATCAACATCAACATCAACATCAACATCAACATAACCATTAACATCAGCATCAACATCATCAACATCAACATTAACATCAACATCAACATCAACATCAATATCAACATCAGCATCAACATCAACATCAACATCAACATCAACACCAACATCAACATCAACATTAACAACAACAACAAGAAACTTCGTCACGTCAAAACCTACGGGTGTGCACGGCACAGCCAACTCTTTTTGATATTATTTTCTAATATAGACCACAAATTTTTAATAACATTAAGGTCTGGAGACTGACCTGGTGGCGTCATCAAATGTGGGCATTTATATAATAGCCAGGTTTGCACAATATCAGCTTTGTGTTTGGATCGTTATCCTGATAAGATAGAAAAAAAGTGTGCGTGTTAGCTCCAACGCGCGACTGGAGTTTACTGCTTAAGATCAGTTACCTTGGAAATTTAAATATACTTAACTAGATTTTTCCCGGTGCGCTTTGCTGCACCTTATCTAGATAAGTTCCGGAGAATGTTGCAATGCCTTCAGCGTTATTATTTCTAAACCATCTCGTACTTGAAACATAGGTTTCGTTCATAAATGACGTGACCGATTTTAAATTTCTTTTACCCCCCTCCGTTACTCTTCGTAGTGCATTTCAAAAACACTTCCCTCCCAATAAAGTAACGTAGTATATGAAATAAAAAAATTAATTGATTAAAATATATTCGAAAATAGAAAAAATAACTGTCGAATAGCAAGCAAAGAAAAATTATGCCCTTGCTACACTTGCCAATAGTTAACAGTCAATTTAGACGGTCAATCACGAAGATGTAAAGATGAAAATGGTTTAAAATGTTGGGTTGTATTAATTTCAATTTTTTCGAGTTTTTTTTTATTTTTGGTCACATTACTATATCTGAGACCCTTTCCCCCCATTCGTTACTTATCGTAGTACATTTTAAAACCTCTCTCTCTACTAAATTGCTAACGTAATTTATAAATGACCCCATAGTTACTGCGCAAATTTGAGCTCAATCGGATCAGTAGTTTTGGAGTCTATAGCAGCGTTCTCTATTGTAATTTTTTTGCATTTTTCATTTCCCAGTAGCAGGATATTACCAAGTAGTAACTTCATTCTTACTTCTATGTTCCTTGTCTTTTACTTCCATAGCTTTTCTGTGTCATAAATTTGGCTTGTATGGGTGGAGACACACCCCCTTGTCCAATGCATGTCACCTTTTCTAGTAGAAGGACATCACCAAATGGTATCTACATTCTGAGTTTCAATATTCTGTGACTTTTACTTCTATAGCTATTCTGTATCGTAAATTTGGCTTATATGGGTGGAACCACGCCCCGTTTTCGAATGCCCGTGCTAGTGTTTTAGTAGAAAGACCTTCATTGTTATACGATATTTAGTTCCAAAGCAATTCGGTATGATAAATTTGGCTTGTGTGGCCAAATTCCCTTGTCTAATGTTCGCTCAAATATATAGTAACTGCCTCTTGGGCCCATAGCATCTACATATCAAGTTTCACTATCAAAACATGTACAACTCAGGAATAATAATGATTTCTTAAAAGTGGGCGTATATATATAGTTAGACCACGTCCAGTTTTAGTATAGTTGCCGACAGTAAGGATACAAACTTTTTTACCAAATTTTAGTCTAATACGACCAAAACCGTCTTAAATATAGCATTTTATTGATTTGTGGGCGGTAAAAGGGGGTATGGAAAAAAGGGGTATGGAAAATTTTTACTATGCCTATATTTTTCGCGCAAATGCAAACTAAAGTAAGACTTGCAAATTATTCCAACATTCCATTTATTTCCAATTTCCCTTGCAAATATTTCCCCATATACACCATATGTGTGCAGAAGAATAGTCAGAAAAAAATCGGAATGTCGGAGCGTTTGAGATCGTCAATGACCGAGCTAAAGTGATGGCCTTGTGCAAGTAGGTTGTACACTTCGTAGAGCAACTTCTTAGCTGTAGAGCACGTTTTCTCTGTCGTATCACTGTCCTTAGTGCTCGCCACAAAAAATACCCAACACTTCACAGGAACCCGGTATAATTTTACTGGCACTTATCCACTAATTGTCTAAGACTTTCGTATCGATATCTGCTACCACTTGGACACCCGACGCTATATGTTCATCAGGTACTGCGTTTAAATTCATAACAAAAAACTTTTCACTGAAGCTTAGCTTTGCAATTGATTAAGTTTTTCTTAATTTGTTTAATATCTAACTTAAAATTTTAAAGCAGTTTGCAACCTCGACAACGTGTTGCAGCGATGACAGTCTAGCAGACGAGGGCAGAATCTTTCTTTTTCGATTGGCACGTAACCAAAACTTCACTTTCGACGATCTGTCACGAAAGCAACAATAACTTTATCAGGTCGGACAAGAAACAAACGTTGGCCGCCACACTCGACTTTTGAATTTGAATTCAAGCTCGCCGTTGAACATGGGGGTCACCATCTATCTCCATTTTGAAGTGTCACAAGGCAAAAAAAAAAAAAAATCCATACAATGTCATGGGAGGTGTTCAGACGACACAACATATGTCAACCTTTGCAAATCGAGCTGTCAATAAATTGGAAAGTGGCTTGGGAGGTGTTCAGATGTTTTGACACAAGTCGTCCCTCACAAAGTATCCTCTGCATAAAATAAGCTGTGAGCCACAGTATCTCGCTAAGTGTTGAATGCTTTTGATATAGCCATGTGCTCCCCCCAAAGGCTTTCACTTTAAATTGCTGGGCTGAAAATGCTCTGGAGGTGATAATTATAATAATAAATTGGAAATTTCAGACCTTGGAAAGACTTTGGCCGAGCTTCTTATGATAAAGTTCACGTTGTGCGTGTTATTAAATGTTTGTACACAAATGATCAAGAATTTATGCCGACTCCGAACAGCTAATGTGCATGTTTTCAAGGAACTTTACATGGCATTATTTATTCTCTGTCATTATCTGTCGATCAGAAAAATTAATTTCAATTGAAAATAATTTCTGTGTCTGGTCGAGGATTCGAACCTCGGACCTCGCGGATTGAAAGTTTGCACAGAGTGGTTCTGCTGATACTCGTATGGTTCTCCACTTGCAATAGCTGCCAATTAATGCCAGAGCACGACAAAGGCGACTGAAAATAAGCCATTTCTTTAGTTTTATTTATTTAATACAAGCGTACCCGTCGAACTTCATCCCGCCCAAAATTAAATATTTTAACATACATAAGTAATGAAACTCTATTTCAGCAAGAAAAAGCACATGTAAAATCCATTATTTTTTGACCACCCATAAGTAGCGGACGTCAGCATCGTCGGGTGAAGTTTTAAATATTTATTTTATTTTTTATTTTGATGAGCGTACTTTTTAAATATATATTAAACCTACCTTGCTGGAGCTGCTACGAAAAAGAGAAGCTATAGAGTTTCTTGAGCCTCGGTCAAAAGACGCCAACTCTGCATTATAACGTCGTTTTTTATCGTTTGCTACACAGTTTTCTAAAGAATTACCGAACACCGAAAAATTACTATCTAAAGAAGAGAGAGAAAAGCTTTTTGAATAAGAAATCTTCTGCATAGAATAAAACGCAAGGACAACTCTACAAAACCTTTTTTGTTCTTGTCATCCTTTTTGCCAATGTCAAAGAAACTTGTAGGAATAACCTTCTTTTTAGATGGTGAGCGTACTTTTACGGATGATTTGCCGAGTGGCTCTGAAATAATATTAATTTCTGTTTACTTTAATGCATTTTAAAATGCTTTTATTGAAACTTACCACATGGTACTGTTATATTCATACCAATATTTAACTCGATGATCTTCTCAATTGCCACTCTCTGTAATATTTTCGCTTCTAAATCGGACAATTCAAGTAGCGTTACGTCTGTGAGCATAATGCGACCACCACTATCTGAGGTCCATGTAAATTTGTCCTGTAGTAAAAAAAAGAATCCATTAGGGAAGCATAAGTGAAAGACATGCCTGAATCCATTAAAGTTTACTCAACGCCTACAAATCAGGAGATCAAGAATTCAAATTTCAGCTAACACAGAAAACTTTTTTCAATTGAAAAAAGTCGTCACCTTTCTGCGGTCAACGTAAAAACTTCAGAGTGTGCAAAGCATTTTAAGAATATGAACGTTCGGAGTAGTGTTGGAAATCGTAGGGTTAATTGATTTTTTGGGGAATTGTAACCTCAAAAGGGAAGGGTAAAAAGCAAGGATTTTAAAAATCCTGATTTTATGGAATATTCAGTCGTGATAATGATGCAGCCAAACTCGAGAAATTTAAGTTGTAAAAATTTTACAACTTTTTCTAATCAATAAAGTAAAAATATTTTTTTATGAAACAAATGTTTATGCAAAAGCTTTCTAGCCCCTGTTAGTTCTGGATAGTTGTGAAGTTCTGGCCATGTGCCTGAATTTTCAATTCGTCCATAACTTACAAATGTCATGAATGTATTGTCATTGTCAATGACATCTTCATAATGATAAAAAATGTTTGATTTAATCTCAATTCTTGTCACATTTTAAAACAAAAACAATTCTATAATTTCTAAAAAATTACCCTGTATTAAATACATAATTAGCATAATTAGGACATAAGTTGGCTTGGTGAAAAAGTCACCTCAACACCAATTTTAAAAAATTAAATTAACCGTTAAATGTAAATTGCTATCGGAATAATGAAATTTGAAATTTGTGTATAACTCAGATATATATAAACATTTTTTCTAAAGTGGGCGTAGCCGGAAGTTTTTTTATTTTTGAAACAAGCATTTCAGCTACTAAATCTATTTAGTCAAATCTGTCTAGGTTCGAAAATAGGGTTATAGATTAATAGAAGGGTATGGGCATTCGTGTGAAACATGTGTAGCGTGGCAGTAAGCCGTTAAAACATGTGTATTAGAATATGAGGTAAGTGTTCTCGACTATCAAGGCGTAACCGGAAGTTGTCAAAAGTTATCGGAAAATTAAACTCAAAAACTCTTTAACTTAATTAAAATAGTTATATTTACACTAGAAGGATCAAGCTAGGAATGCTGGTTAGTAGATTTCTGCAAAAAGATTATTTCTATAAAAGAAAGTAATACGTTCACTTAAGCAAAAGTGGACGAAAGATACTTAAAACGATATGATTATAGCCTTGTACGTACTTTGAAAATAATCTAAGAACTTGCGCTTGAAGTATTTAGTTATCTCAAGACCTTTCAAGGTTGGGAGCAGTAATAAGCATTGCACACTCAAAGAAGTGGGCGGTATGAATTTACATTGTTAAGGGATTGAAATATTTTTTTTTTTTTTTTTTTAGCTTTGAACCAAGAATTTCAGGTGGAATACCTATTCAGTCAAGTCTGCCTTGGTTCGAAATGGGGTGATAGATTAGTGGGAAGGAAAGGGCAATCAAGTGAAACATGTGTAGGATGTTCTAAGCGTGGTGGAAAGCCAAAGAAACATGTGAATTTGAATCAGAGGCAAAAGTTATGCCTTTACCTCAGTCAATTCAAGTTATAAGGCAATCCTCATCCACAACTTCTCTACCATCAACTACAACTTCAGGTCGTAAATATTGATGAATTTTTAATTTCAGTTGATTAGAAATGAGAATAGAAAATTTAGAAAGGTTTAAAGCGAAGGATCATGGCCAAGCCGGGAATCGAACCCGGGACCTCTGGGGCAGCAGTTGAGCACGCTACCTACTCGACTACCGAGGCCGCCTCGGTGTTATAAGAATATGATAAGAATAAAGATAAGGATAAGGAGGATAAGGATAAGGAAAAGGATAAGGATAAGGATAAGGATAAGGATGATGATAAGGATAAGGATAAGGATAAGGATAAGGATAAGGATAAGGATAAGGATAAGGATAAGGATAAGGATAAGGATAAGGATAAGGATAAGGATAAGGATAAGGATAAGGATAAGGATAAGGATAAGGATAAGGATAAGGATAAGGATAAGGATAAGGATAAGGATAAGGATAAGGATAAGGATAAGGATAAGGATAAGGATAAGGATAAGGATAAGGATAAGGATAAGGATAAGGATAAGGATAAGGATAAGGATAAGGATAAGGATAAGGATAAGGATAAGGATAAGGATAAGGATAAGGATAAGGATAAGGATAAGGATAAGGATAAGGATAAGGATAAGGATAAGGATAAAGATAAGGATAAGGATAAGGATAAGGATAAGGATAAGGATAAGGATAAGGATAAGGATAAGGATAAGGATAAGGATAAGGATAAGGATAAAGATAAGGACAAGGATAAGGATAAGGATAAGGATAAGGATAAGGATGAGGATAAGGATAAGGATAAGGATAAGGATAAGGATAAGGATGAGGATAAGGATAAGGATAAGGATAAGGATAAGGATAAGGAAGGATAAGGATAAGGATAAGGATAAGGATAAGGATAAGGATAAGGATAAGGATAAGGATAAGGATAAGGATAAGGATAAGGATAAGGATAAGGATAAGGATAAGGATAAGGATAAGGATAAGGATAAGGATAAGGATAAGGATAAGGATAAGGATAAGGATAAGGATAAGGATAAGGATAAGGATAAGGATAAGGATAAGGATAAGGATAAGGATAAGAATAAGGACAAGGATAAGGATAAGGATAAGGATAAGGATAAGGATAAGGATAAGGATAAGGATAAGGATAAGGATAAGGATAAGGATAAGGATAAGGATAAGGATAAGGATAAGGATAAGGATAAGGATAAGGATAAGGATAAGGATAAGGATAAGGATAAGGATAAGGATAAGGATAAGGATAAGGATAAGGATAAGGATAAGGATAAGGATAAGGATAAGGATAAGGATAAGGATAAGGATAAGGATAAGGATAAGGATAAGGATAAGGATAAGGATAAGGATAAGGATAAGGATAAGGATAAGGATAAGGATAAGGATAAAGTTAAGGATAAGGATAAGGATAAGGATAAGGATAAGGATAAGGATAAGGATAAGGATAAGGATAAGGATAAGGATAAGGATAAGGATAAGGATAAGGATAATGATAAGGATAAGGATAAGGATAAAGATAAGGATAAGGATAAGGATAAGGATAAGGATAAGGATAAGGATAAGGATAAGGATAAGGATAAGGATAAGGATAAGGATAAGGATAAGGATAAGGATAAGGATAAGGATAAGGATAAGGATAAGGATAAGGATAAGGATAAGGATAAGGATAAGGATAAGGATAAGGATAAGGATAAGGATAAGGATAAGGATAAGAATAAGGACAAGGATAAGGATAAGGATAAGGATAAGGATAAGGATAAGGATAAGGATAAGGATAAGGATAAGGATAAGGATAAGGATAAGGATAAGGATAAGGATAAGGATAAGGATAAGGATAAGGATAAGGATAAGGATAAGGATAAGGATAAGGATAAGGATAAGGATAAGGATAAGGATAAGGATAAGGATAAGGATAAGGATAAGGATAAGGATAAGGATAAGGATAAGGATAAGGATAAGGATAAGGATAAGGATAAGGATAAGGATAAGGATAAGGATAAGGATAAGGATAAGGATAAGGATAAGGATAAGGATAAGGATAAGGATAAGGATAAGGATAAGGATAAGGATAAGGATAAGGATAAAGTTAAGGATAAGGATAAGGATAAGGATAAGGATAAGGATAAGGATAAGGATAAGGATAAGGATAAGGATAAGGATAAGGATAAGGATAAGGATAAGGATAATGATAAGGATAAGGATAAGGATAAAGATAAGGATAAGGATAAGGATAAGGATAAGGATAAGGATAAGGATAAGGATAAGGATAAGGATAAGGATAAGGATAAGGATAAGGATAAGGATAAGGATAAGAATAAGGACAAGGACAAGGACAAGGACAAGGATAAGGATAAGAATAAGGATAAGGATAATGATAAGGATAAGGATAAGGATAAGGATAAGGATAAGGATAAGGATAAGGATAAGGATAAGGATAAGGATAAGGATAAGGATAAGGATAAGGATAAGGATAAGGATAAGGATAAGGATAAGGATAAGGATAAGGATAAGGATAAGGATAAGGATAAGGATAAGGATAAGGATAAGGATAAGGATAAGGATAAGGATAAGGATAAGGATAAGGATAAGGATAAGGATAAGGATAAGGATAAGGATAAGGATAAGGATAAGGATAAGGATAAGGATAAGGATAAGGATAAGGATAAGGATAAGGATAAGGATAAGGATAAGGACAAGGATAAGGATAAGGATAAGGATAAGGATGAGGATAAGGATAAGGATAAGGATAAGGATAAGGATAAGGATAAGGATAAGGATAAGGATAAGGATAAGGATAAGGATAAGGATAAGGATAAGGATAAGGATAAGGATAAGGATAAGGATAAGGATAAGGATAAGGATAAGGATGAGGATAAGGATAAGGATAAGAATAAGGATAAGGATAAGGATAAGGATAAGGATAAGGATAAGGATAAGAATAAGGACAAGGACAAGGACAAGGACAAGGACAAGGACAAGGACAAGGACAAGGATAAGGATAAGAATAAGGATAATGATAAGGATAAGGATAAGGATAAGGATAAGGATAAGGATAAGGATAAGGATAAGGATAAGGATAAGGATAAGGATAAGGATAAGGATAAGGATAAGGATAAGGATAAGGATAAGGATAAGGATAAGGATAAGGATAAGGATAAGGATAAGGATAAGGATAAGGACAAGGATAAGGATAAGGATAAGGATAAGGATAAGGATAAGGATAAGGATAAGGATAAGGATAAGGATAAGGATAAGGATAAGGATAAGGATAAGGATAAGGATAAGGATAAGGATAAGGATAAGGATAAGGATAAGGATAAGGATAAGGATAAGGATAAGGATAAGGATAAGGATAAGGATAAGGATAAGGATAAGGATAAGGATAAGGATAAGGATAAGGATAAAGATAAGGATAAGGATAAGGATAAGGATAAGGATAAGGATAAGGATAAGGATAAGGATAAGGATAAGAATAAGGATAAGGATAAGGATAAGGATAAGGATAAGGATAAGGATAAGGATAAGGATAAGGATAAGGATAAGGATAAGGATAAGGATAAGGATAAGGATAAGGATAAGGATAAGGATAAGGATAAGGATAAGGATAAGAATAAGGATAAGGATAAGGATAAGGATAAGGATAAGGATAAGGATAAGGACAAGTAGAAAGTTTCTATTGGTAGTAGAAAAGCTCCGGAAAGCTATGGACGAATCAAAGCTCTCATTTTTAACACTTTTAGACTTCTCGAAAGCCTTTGACACTGTCAATCATTTAACTCTGCGCACCAAACTTAAGCAGAACTTCAAATTCTCTCTACAATCGTGCAATCTCGTACACTCTTATCTAACTGGAAGGCACCAGTGCGTGATAGCGAATAACAGATCTTCTACATTTCTTCGAGTTCATAACGGCGTTCCCCAAGGTTCAATCCTAGGTCCAATTCTTTTCACCCTGTACGTAAACGATTTGCCTCTGATTTTAAAAAATTGCTCGCTCCATATGTATGCTGATGACGTACAACTTATAATAAGTAGCCCTCTGAGTGACATTGAGAACACAGCACAAATGCTAAATGATGATCTGAAATTGATACACAATTGGGCTCAGAAAAATAGTCTGTGTCTGAATTCCCTTAAATCAAAAGTATTAGTTATTTATAAAAAAACCCAGAATATTACTAATTTTCCAATTATTCGAATTGGCCCAAACAAAATCGACTATGTAGAAAAGGCAAAAAATCTAGGAATTATCTTCAATAGTACACTAACATGGTCGACTCATATAAACTCCGCAATTGGGAAAGTATACGGTGGCCTCCGTACTCTGTGGCTCACGCAATATTTTCTCCCAACTAAAACAAAATTAATGCTGGCCAAAACCCTCTTATTACCAACACTTTTATATGGGAGCGAAATCTTTAGCGATATGGACTATGACTCTAAAAAGAAACTGAACGTAGCCTACAACAATATAGCGCGCTTTATATATAACATTAAACGCGGCAGCCATATTTCTTCTTTCTCGAAAAATATAAGCGGCTGTACGTTAGATAATCTGCTAAAACTTCGCTCATTATGCTTTTTTCATAATATATTATACTCAGGACAGCCTGACTACCTTTTTAATACACTGCAATTTCTTCGCTCACGCAGAACATTAACGCTGGTGCAACCTAGATATACGTGTATAAATTCTATGCGCCAATTCTTTGTTTGCGTTACATGACTGTGGAACTATCTACCCTCTAACCTCAAAGGAATAAGAAGCAAAACCACATTCAAATTAGAACTCCATACTTACCTGAACACAGTATAATTGCCTTATAATTGTTTATAAATGTATAACTTTGATTTTTTTTTTTTCTTTTTATAATTATAAATTTATTTCGTTACCACCTTTTTTATTTTAACTCTTAAGCATTTCATGTAATTAATTTATATAAAGGCTTCCATAAACTATAAGATATTATATCTTACTATGGTAAGCAATCATAATGAATAAACAAATACAAAAAACAAATACAAAAAAAATACAAGGATAAGGATAAGAATAAGGATAAGGATAATGATAAGGATAAGGATAAGGATAAGGATAAGGATAAGGATAAGGATAAGGATAAGGATAAGGATAAAGATAAGGATAAGGATAAGGATAAGGATAAGGATAAGGATAAGGATAAGGATAAGGATAAGGATAAGGATAAGGATAAGGATAAGGATAAGGATAAGGATAAGGATAAGGATAAGGATAAGGATAAGGATAAGGATAAGGATAAGGATAAGGATAAGGATAAGGATAAGGATAAGGATAAGCATAAGGATAAGGATAAGGATAAGGATAAGAATAAGGATAAGGATAAGGATAAGGATAAGGACAAGGATAAGGATAAGAATAAGGATAAGGATAAGGATAAGGATAAAGATAAGGATAAGGATAAGGATAAGGATAAGGATAAGGATAAGGATAAGGATAAGGATAAGGATAAGGATAAGGATAAGGATAAGGATAAGGACAAGGATAAGGATAAGGATAAGGATAAGGATAAGGATAAGGATAAGGATAAGGATAAGGATAAGGATAAGGATAAGGATAAGAATAAGGATAAGGATAAGGATAAGGATAAGAATAAGGATAAGGATAAGGATAAGGATAAGGATAAGGATAAGGATAAGGATAAGGATAAGGATAAGGATAAGGACAAGGATAAGGATAAGGATAAGGATAAGCATAAGGATAAGGATAAGGATAAGGATAAGGATAAGGATAAGGATAAGGATAAGGATAATGATAAGGATAAGGATAAGGATAAGGATAAGAATAAGGGTAAGGATAAGGATAAGGATAAGGATAAGGATATGGATAAGGTATTTAATGAGGGTTACTACCGTATACACGATAAAAATCTTCCATAAATAACATAAGATATAAATCTTAACATAAGAGATTTCTGTTAAAACTATCAAAAAATGTTTTTCTATGAAATACAATATTTAAAAAATTGTTTCATGTAAAACATGTTGAGTGAAAAAAATCAATTTAATTAACTCATGTTAGCAGTTCATATATATGGGAATAAACGTTTGTAAAGATAAACGTAATTTATCGTTTATAAAGGCTTTTCCCATTTGTATGAATACCCAATTGAATTTTTTAGTTTGATGCAGATTGATCTCTTATAAGCTTCAACTTACCGCAGGCGTCCATTTCGGTAGGATGGGTGAGGATGTGCGTGTCTGGCTCTTCGAACGTGATTTAAGTAGTTTTTTAGACACAAATTGTCCAACGTTGGATGATGACTTTGATTTTTGCATCGCTATCCCACTTAATGTTGTGAGCTCTTGGTCTAGAATAAAAAATTAATAAAGAAAAATTCATTTGCTTAACTCTCTCAAGGGAACGCAAGCTGAAAAAAAAAACAAACGGCATTAAAGTTTATAACCAAATCTAGCGCGTACTCAAGAGTTTTTATGTTTGGAAGACTAGAAATAAGAAAATGCAACAAGTATTTTTGACTAGCTATTTGGAACTTAATAATATCATAGACACACCCCTAGGTTTTGACGTGACAACGTATTTTTATACTCGTCCTTATGCTTTCCCTTGTCTTTAAACTTGTTTTGTCCTAATCCTTCAAGAAATTCTTATTTTAATCTATGTCCTAGTCTTTGCTCGAATCCAATTCACTATCCTTGTCTCATTCTATGTCAAAATTTTTTCCGAATACTTTTCTTAATCCTTGTCCTAAGTGCTCTCCAAATTTTTGCCCCAATCCCTGTCAGAATCCTTGTCTGAATCTTTGTCCTACTCCTTGTTTAAATTCTTGTTAGCATAGAATATACTGCGTTACGCAAAGGTACCACATAAAAGACAAAAACAAAATTAAAATTAAATTTGTACAAATAGCTATTAGGATAAGAATTTGGATATGGATAAGGACAAAGATTAGAAAATAATGAAGGCAACTATAAATCAAGAATAACATAAGGAATAGGTTAAAGATTTGGACATAGATCATAGCATGGATTTAAACAAGTGTAAGGACAAGGATTCAGACTAAGATTGGGAAAAGGACTAGAAAAGGAATACACGCAAAGAAAAACGTTTGGCAAAAACGTTTATTGCCAGCGTGTCGCAAACAAACTTCGTTTGTCGTGCTTGGGTTCATTATTAGCGAACGTTTCAACAGTTGTCATAATAATAGTTCAGTTGCGAGAAACACGTCATTTAGTTGCAGGTAATAAATTTCGTTTGTCATATACGCGAATGATTTTTAAATTGTAGCGATTGAAAAATTGTTTTTCCCAACTGAAAACTTCCTTTGTTTTTCCCTTCGTTGTATACACACAACTCTTATAATTCAGAGTTACTTTATGGACAAACTGTTCTATAAAAGCAAATTACCAATTTAATACGCGGACGGAGATAGCAACAGAGCTGCGATGAGTACAATCCATAAGAAGACGGACGGACATAGGGGGAAAGACAATTAATATATTTAATAATAATGACCGAAATAGCTTGCGGTATATATACATGTATAAGATATATTTTTAAGTAGACAACTGAATATTGTGGCAAATACAACTCGCAAACGAAGTTTAGTTGGCTAATTTTTCAGTTGTGGTGAACGAAAAATTTCTATGCGTGTAGGACAAAGGCTTATGATTACTTAATCCATATTTAGGTCAAGATTGAAAAAACTAGGACAAGAATTGGGATAATGAATAGAACAAGAATTTGGACACGCTAAGGATAAGATTTAGGACATAGATTGGGTAAATATGAGGAACAAGGATAAGGAAATGGATTCGAACAAGGAATGGGTCAGGAATTTGGAATTGGGTTAAACCAACAATTTGGAGAAGGATATGGATAAATATAAGAACAAGGATCTGGTTGGGGACAACTTTTGGAACAAATGATACGCTGTCACTTCCACGACACAGCCAACTCTTTTATTTGTTTTTGTTAAAAAATTGGTTTTTCTCAGCTTTTTAAATCCCGGCACTAATCCCACAATCTTAATTGTTAATTCCGAAATTCTGAGTCCCGAAATTGAAAGCTCGAGTGTAGTCACATACGAAGGGCTACCATTGATCAATTTTAGCCCTTTATTGAAAGTTAGTAAGAAGTTTCATAAAATTAACAGGAATAAAAACAATTATGATGTTAACAAATGGAAATCAGTTTCAGAAGAAGGAAAAGTAAGTTTTCCCCCTATGAAATTGCAATTAACTATTATATGAAAAAAAAAACAAAAATTGAATTCCAAATTAGTGGCGAAGGTAGCGCAGTGGGTAGAGTGCGTGGCCTATACGCCAGTGATCCCTGGTTCAATTTCCATCTGACAAAGAAAGTTTTTTCAATTGAATTAATTTTTCTGTTCGGTCCTCACCTCTCTGCAGACAATGGCAAACCTCAGAGAGTAAATAATGCAATTTAAAGTTTCTGGAGAACAGACACATTAGCCGTTCGGAGTCGGTATAAAACTAGTAGGTCCAGTTCTCGATGTATTGTGTACAAACATTTCATAACACGCACAACACAATTTGATCATAAGAAGTTCGGTCAAAGTCCTTTCAAAGACTGAAATTTATTTTATATTATCTTTTATTTAATTCCAAATTAACTAACTGATTAATTCTAAATATTCTAATATAACAAACATGATACACTTATTATATTCTGTTCTGATACATATATACAGAACAAATCGAGTCGAGTGAATGAAAAGTTGGTTGCCTGGTATAGAAATAGTGAACCGACTTTGATCAAAATTTAAATATTGAAATCGCACTGAATATTGAAAAATTAAATATAAGTGCTGCTTCAGACCTGGTATTTATGCTTCCCGATAGTTACGCGACCAGATATTACTTTTGCAAAAGACGTAAATCGAAACACACCATCTTTGTGTAAAGAATTGCGTAAAAAATTCCCCGTGTATGGAGCATGTCTTTGATATTCATATTGAAAACATCAACCTTAAACAAAAAGACAAACATTTACTAAGTAACAGAGTTGTAATGCACAACCTTTTAAAGTATATTTCAAACTTTTGTGCAGTAATTTCAGAAAATCGAAACGATTTCTGGCTGCACACTCTTTGATTAACCGCAGAAAAGCTGATTGCAGTGATGCCTGTTTAAAAAACAGTGTGTTCACCAAGAAATAAAGAGTACACAGAGTATATTTCTGTATTGCATTTATTTTCCTTATATTATTATGTTTTTGATACAAAATTCTACATATCATATAGTTTTATGATACAGTATGACGGCATAGAATGATAGTATGGTATGGTATGGTGGTATGATGATCATGGAATGATGATACGTTATGGTATGGTGTGGTACGGTATGCTATGGTATGGTATGTATGATATGGTATGGTATGATGGGTTTGGTGTGATTGTATAACTCTTAAGTTGTTCTTACTTGTCTTTTTTACATTAAAGAAAAACATATTTTTTTATGAATTACCAGAGGACCCGGCAAACTTCGTCCCGCCTTAAATTAATATTTTTATTGAAATAGTTTCAACCAATCACGATTCCACCCGAAATTAATTTTTTATGGAACATCCGCGATCGATAACAAATGGTGCCAATCGAATTCCAATTGTTGATTGAATGAAACACTCTAATATCCCTTATTTACACGGAATGTAAGGAGGTTGAGGGAATCACATGTCAGATCAATCCAATGAGTTTTGATAGACAATGTTATCAAAAGTAAGCAAAGATGAAGGCTTTTAAACACGCGAACATGCCATATATTGTTAAAATTTTTTGACAACCGTAGGGAAATTAGTAAATGTCACGTTCACCTTGTACACCATGATCTTTATATACATAACATCTATCTTTATTATTACTAGTTTTTCCCGGCGCGCTTTGCTGCACCTTATCTAGATAAGTACCGGAATATGTTGCAATGCCTTCAGCGTTATTATTTCTAAACCATCTCGTACTCGAAACAAAGGGGTCGTTCATAAATTACGTAACCGATTTTCAATTTTTTTTACCCCCCTCCCGTACTCTTTGTAGTGCATTTCAAAAACACTTCCCTCCACCCCCATAAAGTAACGTAGTATATGAAATAAAAAAATTAATTGATTAAAAAATATTTGAAAATAGAAAAAATAACTGTCGAAAAGCAAGCAAAGAAAAATTATGCCCTTACTACACTTGCCAATAGTTAAAAGTCAATTTAGACGGTCAAACATGAAGATGTAAGGATGAAAATGGTTTGAAATGTTGGGTTGTATTAATTTCAATTTTTTCGAGTTTTTTTTTATTTTTGGTCACATTACTATATCTGAGACCCCCTACCCCCCATTCGTTACTTATCGTAGTATGTTTTAAAACCTCTCTCTCAACTAAATTGGTAACGTAATTTATGAATGACCCCATAGTTATTGCGCAAATTTGAGCTCAATCGGTTTAGTAGTTTTGGAGTCTATAGCAGCGCTCTCTATTGTCAATTTTTTGCATTTTTCATTTCCCAGTAGCAGGATATTACCAAGTAGTAACTTCATTCTTACTTCTATGTTCTTTGTCTTTTACTTCCATAGCTTTTCTGTGGCATAAATTTGGCTTGTGTGGGTTGAGACACACCCCCTTGTCCAATGCATGTCACCTTTTCTAGTAGAAGGACATCACCAAATGGTATCTACATTCTGAGTTTCAATGTTCTGTGACTTTTATTTCTATAGCTATTCTGTATCGTAAATTTAGCTTATATGGGTGGATCCACGCCAAAGGACAAAGATTTAGACCAGTGTGGAACAGCTTTGCCCCACAAATACATTCTCATTTTGTTTTAACCCTTAAATGCACAAGGCGCCCGGTTTTGACCGAAAAAATATATTTTATGTAAAATTGAGTAAAATTAAAAACTGCGTTTTTAGTTTTGAAATATTTTTTTTTTTTAAAAATTTTTTTTTTTAAAAAGTGGTTGTATCTATAAAGATACAATGTGCATTTACTCACATCTAAAATCCCTTTTAAAATATATCATAATAAAAGAAATGTGTTATGAAATTTTTATTAATTCATTTATTTTAAAAAGTTAAAATTATCAAAAACTGCAGGGAGTGCACACTGTATCTTTAAAGATGCAACCAATTAAAGTGACCCAGTGAGGTGCCAAATGATCGAAATTTTTTCGAACCACTTAAAATCACTAAAGGACATGTTTTGAAAGCAGTCAAAATTATTTATCTGTTCCTAGAAGTTAAACTGTTAAAACTGTTAAAACTGTTTTTTGACTTTGTACATAATTTTTTTTAAAAGTACGACAAAAAGAAGTAAAAACTTCTTATTTAACCCTTTCAGACCGTGATGCATCGTTTGTGCGGGTGGGTTCTATCTTTAATATTACCACTTTTATTTAACGAATGTTATAAAAAACGAAATGAATCGATTGTGCTTGTTATTGTTTACTTTTTCACACTGTTCCGCGATACGCTTTACCGTTACTTGAACACGCGTGGAATTCTTGATAAACTTTTAAGTTTTGTCAAAATGAGTCGCAGAGGTAATTTGTGTCTTCAATTACAAAAATATAAAGTGTAAAACTTAAGTGTAAAACTAGTAAAGTTAACGCATTTGAACTAAAAAAATAATAAATTTTGATGTTTCAAATAAATTTGAATCATTTTTTGCTAAAAAAAAATGGGTTTCAGATAAAGTTGCATCAATTGTGCGTGTCCTGAAAATCCTTGAAGGATATGTAAATTGCGTAACCTAAACATTGAGAATATTTTCATTCCATATAACGACCATACATTCCAAAAATCATACAAAAATTTTCAGTAGATAAGCGTCGGGTCTGAAAGGGTTAAGACTTTTTTTTTAAGACTTATAATATTCTAAAATATATAGAACCGATTTGAAAAAAATCAAACCAAAAATATAGCCGTAGGAGTTTCTTGAATGATTGTATCTTTTAAGATACACGGTGTATTTAAGGGTTAACACAAGCGAGCTTTTAAGCTTTCACTGAAAGAAAATTGCGTGCTATTTTGCAAAAAGATTTAAGCAAGTTGACTTGCTATTGCACACAGTTTATATTTCAAGTTAAGGTAAAGCCAAGCCTAGAAAATCTAATAATAATAATAGCTAAGAAAATAGAAATTGATAAAAGTTAGAAAAAGTATATAAAAAAAGATACGGATTAAGAAAAAATTAATGAAGAGAATGGAAACGACTAGGTAAAGACAAGTATAAATTTAATGAGATAAATGCAGTCTTTTGATTTCTTTTAATAACGTATTTCTATTTAAAATGATGGATGAATAAATAAAAGAAAATAATTATAAAGACATATTTACATATGTTTATTAAGTATTAAGAAATTATATTACTTGATTAAAAAATTATGTTGTAATTAGTGAAAATTAAATTTTACATAAATTAAATAAAATAAAATTTTATTCAGTGTAAGAAGACGATCAGATCGTCATCTGATAAAACTGAGCCCATAAGCTGACGAGAAGCATATAAATCGAATGCTCGACGAAGAATTTCAAACTGAAGCTTTCGTCGTGCTGTATGTGAGATATACTCGTGCTTTTGCTTTTGTAAATGTATTTCGGAGCAAAGCTGTTTATCACTGATTTATGCCCATGAACCAACAAGACAAGATCAAGCAATCAGCAGTGCGAGAAAAAAGTATTTTTTACGTGTCACGTCATCGGTCATAAAAAAAGCTATATTGCATACGTTTTTCATGCAAAACATGTGAAAACTTAAATAAAAGTGGAAAATTATAAAATTAACAAGTTTAATTCTCGAAAAAAGTGTTTGAATACTTTGTTTGTTCATACGTATTTTCATGCAGTAACGAAATTGAAAGTAATTTTTTTTTTGCTGTTGCAATTATTGCACGTCGATCAGCACACTTCATTTTTATAAAAAACAAAAAATTACTGAATTATAAACTCTAATAATTATTTAAAACTTCAAGAAATAATTTTTCAAATATAATCGCTACAAGTAAACAAAACAATTTGTGACCGATGACGTCAGACCTACCAGGTTTGTTTTGTTTACAATATGGCGGCTCTTTTCTTTGCATGATCTTTATTTCTTGGTTCATGATCGGGTATGGGCAGAGAGCGCTCCGGGAGCGTTGAGCGTAAGAATTGAAAGTAAAAGCTCATGGTATAATAATACATGGTAGCATTGACAGTTGCTTGGGAAATCATATACTGTCAAAAAATATACTCAAAAAGAGAGCGCTCACAATCCGCCATTGAAAACACAAGCAATGTTGAAAACGTTGAAGTGAAAAAAAAACAACAACCACAGCAGCTGCTGATGTATTTCCACAAAAAGCTGTTTTTGACAATTTATGTTTTCCTGTTGAAGAGAAAATAAGCAGTTGTCAATGCTACCATGTATTATTATACCAGTTGTCAATGCTACCATGTATTATTATACCATGGTAAAAGCTTATGTAGCAACCAGTGTTGCCATGTGGGCAGATAAAACTTGTTTTGCCAGTTTTTTGAGATGGTAGAAAGTTTTCAAGTTTTTCCCTAAAAAAAAATAAAGTTTTATTTTATTTTACCCGGTTTTTCAAGTTTTTACGATTAAGGGGGAAATATACCCAGCGGCCGAAGAAAAAAGGTCATGTTTGTGGTTTTTTTTTAATGAAACGTAAGGATTATTTTTAAATGAGTGTTTTTATACCTTAAAATCTACACCTTCAAGGGTATGTTTAGTGTTTTTTTATTAAAAAAAAATTAATATTAAGGTAGATACAGCATTTTTTGTAGAGCGCTCTGAAAATGCGGTGAACAAGATTGCTCCTCCTAAATTCAACTGAAACAAAAAATATATTATATATAATATATATATATTCAATATAATAATATATTGAAATATATTATTAAACTAGATACTTAAAACTCGTACTTGTCATAGCCGATTTTGAAAATATTGATTTTTCACAAAATGGCGGACTTCCGAACGTAAATTAACGATTTTCGACCAAAAATTCGTCATTATTTTGCCTATAAAAAATGAACGAAGCTACGAAAAAAAATCCTATGACAAGTACGAGGTTATTATGAATAAAACAAGCCTGCAAAAAAATCAAAACGATCGGTTTACTGAACTTCGAGATATCATGGTCACCGACTTTGGAAACATGGTTTCGAGAAAAACTAGTTTGAAAATAAGGGCCAGCACTGCGCGCTCTAGAAAGCGGTTTACTCATTAGGCTATAATTTTGTTATTTTTTGAGATATCGACTCGAAATTTTCACCACATATTCTTGAGACCTAAAGCTTTAAGAAATTTAGCAAAGTTCTGGGTATATTTCTCCCCTTAAAACGATGCTTTCTATTTTAGTGAATCTATGAATCAAATAGATAAACTAAATTGTATGTTACTACAAAATCATAAGTATCATTTGAAGCTGGTACTATTAATTTTCACTCCTTTTCAAAGTTTATTTTTATCGCAGCGCTTTTGCTATTATTGTTGCTGTCATTGTTTCTGTTCTTTTGTCTCGGCTTCCCTTCGTCGAGTCTTGGCGGTCAATTTTTGTCATTCCTTTTTAAACTTGACGCTTCAGTTAACATACATTCAGAGTTGACGATCAAGTCTTCCGTATTTTCTTGAGAAATGAAGTGTCCAAAATAACGAGACAACGAGAGTACAAAGCGAATTGCCAAACATTTTAAAGCACACATTTTAAAAATACATGTTTTAGTTAATTTTTAATATCAAGTTTTATCACCAAAAAACAAGTTTTTTTTTCTGAAAACTAAAATTTTTTAAAAAAAAAGTATGGCAAGACTGATAGCAACTCAAAAGGCAAGAACAAATCAAAGACAAAAGAGAAACACAGAAACAGTACAGAAGCTTTAAATGTAGTGGTGCCCATACCCGTTCATGATTTATGCCCTAGACCCAGAGCTGCCAGGTGGCGGGATTTTTCCTCTTTTTCGGGATTTTTCGTACAAAACGGGGAGGCAGGGAAAACATTGATAAAAACGGGGAAAATTAAAAATAAAATAACGAGTGAAAAAAATATATCGGTTATTTCAATAACTAACTTCAATTTTTTATTTTATTTCATCAATTTTTTTGTTTGCCATTTTTTACAAATCTGAATGTCATATATGGAAAAATAGAACTAACTTTGAAAACTTGTTGATTGTTTCATGCGAAAGGAATACATTAAGAGTCATAATAGTATTTTTGATGTAGATTTAAACAATTTCGATATTTTTTTAAGGAGGTATACAAAGGGCCATTCATAGATAGTAAAAATGAAAAATAAAACTTTAAGCTTACAAATATTTTCACACGTTATTTCGGATCAATCCGAGTGGAATGATTTTGACCAAGAATATAGATCGTTAGGAAATATAAATTTTTCAAATATATAATCAGAAATTATCCAGGAATTCTGGAATTCATTGATTCAGATGATATTTAGAATAAAAAAAAAATAGTGTCGTTTATTTTTTGCTTTCCCTATAGCGGGGCAAGTGCTGAAAGTGCTTTTGCAGCTATTAATTAAATAAAACAAAAATAAGGAACTTTCTTGACAATACCTCTGAATGCACAACTCTCCGCAGTAAACCTTTAATGAAATATAAAAATGGCTTTGCAATTGAAATAAATTCAGAATTTTTAACTTTTTATAATAGAAATAATACACATACTCTTGTTTACTTGGTTTGATAAATGTTTAACAATATGTATATTTCAAATAATTTCTAACAATTTTTTATAATCTCAAAACGTAACGTTCGAGTCAAAATACAATAACGCTTAAAATTTTAATTTTTTATTATTATTTTTCTTATAGATACGTACGTTTTTCCTGTTTGTATTTATTTTAGTTTTAGTAAAGTGAATTAATGAACTTATTATTTCTTTACATTGCTATTTATTAAACAATTTAAAAACCGGGGAAAAAAACGGGGAAACTCGAAGTTAAAAACGGGGAAAAATATTCATTTGTATGCAAAAATAGGGATTTTTTTTTCGCTGAAACCTGGCAGCACTGCCTAGACCAGTGGTCATCAAACTCTATACAAGCATACTTTATTTATGTATAAAAGCTCATTGAAAGCTTTGCACTGAAAAAAAATACTATTTGGGTCTCAGTCCAGCTTTCATGCAAGAGTTCGCTTGTTTGATTATTCAGTGGCGCCGGAAAAAATTTTCATCTGGTGTATTTAAAACAGTGTCGGTCAAAATTAGCTCGAGAGCTAACAGCTTTTTCTGCAACGTATAGGTATATAAAATTTTGCGCTGCTAAAAAGCTTTCAGTCTGCAGGCAGACTCCAAGCAGAAAAGGTCACGTCACTTTGTTCGCTTAATTTGATTATAATTACGCAATTTTTGTACACCGATAAGAAAACATTAAGAAGCAAAGCACAGTTCAGTTAACTATGATTCTTCGGAAACGCAACACTTTGTAATGTAAGCGATGATTGTATGCAATTTTATATTTATTTTGTTTTTAGTTAATACCGAAAAATGTTGCTATTTACGTATGTATATTTAATATATGTAAATAATTCAGCACACTTTTGCTGTTTTCAATTAAGAAATAGCTGTCAGCAAAAAAGAACTTGTAAATGCAAATAAAAAAAATTGGGATGAAAAATAAGGTTAGTGCAATTCATAAATTTAATGTTTGCCTAAATACAAGGTTTTTACTCTTTCCAAATTTTCTTTTAGATGAAAGTGTTTACTTGCTTGCCGCAAAGGACTTAAAAATAAAATTGAATATTTTTTCAATTCGAAGAATAAGATCGCCTCTTCACCAACATACTTGTTTCAGCATTTGTAGACCTATAATTAGTCAATTCAAATTCTGATAAACTGAATCATATTGTCGCCTATAGTTGAAAAAGTCATAACTACAAAAAAATTCGAATTATTGACTTTTCAAAATAAATTTAATTAAAGAAACCTGTCTTACTGAATTCTATACTAATATTTATTATACTATTATATCAAAATCAGTTTGAAATCGGTTTTTTCATATCGTTTTCATGTTATTTGACCCCGTCTTAATTTTAATATTTTTTCCAGAAATATTAACATTATAATAAGCAAACAAGGGCACTGCACATATTCAAAGTATTCAAAATATACCCATACGATATATATTCATATATAATAATAAAAAATCCAAAAACAATATAATATGAAATATATTATAAGCAAATAATCTATTACAAATAATTTCATAGTTTTTCGATTTGCGTCGATTTAATTCTATTTATGAACATAAAGCTTTCGGAAAGCTTTCAAATTGCTTTAACATTAGATTTCTTTCAGTGAGAAGCTTTAAGTGTTACACACACATCCAATCAAGTTTAGTTGTGTGCGTTTGAGCATCACTGATTTAAAATCTATGGGAGATTCGTGAGGGGCAAATGTTTTTAAAAAATTTTGGGATTTACGTATGCTTACTACTGTTCATAATAACATAATTTATATTGAAGAAACATATTAAAATTCACTATTTTATGTACTGTTACAAAAAAGGAGAAAATTTTAAAATAGTAAAGGTTAATTTCATAATTTAACTCCAATTTTTAAAATTAAATCTTTATTTAGTTTTTACTTAATTTAAATTTAAATTTTTATTCCGCTAGCACACCATAAATTGAGGTTCAGAAAAAATATTTTCTGCAAAAAAGAATTGCAACTCCCATTCCCATTCTTCCAACTGATATTTTTATGAGTGTAGCATAAGTTACGTATGCTCAGCAAAAAAAAACAATCTGCCAAACATGCATGTGCCGCAGGTTTGATCTGCATGAAATTTCAATAGATACTGACGCAGTTCAGTGCTCGTCCGTGAGTTAATATTTATTCAGAAAGCTTTTAAGCACAAAAGCTCAAATGCCCGCGGGCATAGGGCAAAGACTATATATTGTATAGACTTTGCATCTGAAAGCCACTTTCAATATTGAACAAATCGTAGGATGTAATTATCGGCACGGCGAAAAACATTGGCACGGGCAGCGAAAAAGCAGCGCTGACGGCAAATTTGTGTTGCTAGCATTTGTTGATAGACTCTAAAACGTCAAAATCTTATCAACAAAGTTGTCGGTAAGCTATGTTGATTTTATTATTTTCATTGGAATTCTATGCGGACGGACTAGCTTGTTTGTTTACATTTTTTTTGCATGGTTTTTGTTATTGCTCTTTCTTCTTCCTTTGTCTGCAGGTTTTTGTTTCGCTAGGATTTTTAGCTTAATATTTGGCGATCGTCAGAAAATTTATATTTTTGCGATTTTGTCTATCTCGATGAAGCTATAGTAAAATCGCTGTAACTTTTTTAATTCAATTTGAATTGAAATGCACCCAAAGACTAAATTTTAGAAAATTTGATCACCTTTAAAATGACGTCAACAATTATTTTTTCACTAAATTTATTATTTTTTTTTAACTTAACTTAATATTATATCTATCTATCTAAATCCACTAATTCTGAACCTATATAATAAATATAATTTATTTCATAATAAATATATTGGTCTAGCTGCCACTCAGGACAATCGCAAGCTAGAATAATAAGTCTTGTTGCTGCTGTATTTGCCTTGTTGTCACTAAAATAAGCAATAAAAATATTTAAATAAATTAAATATACCTTGTTTTTGTTGTAAATAAACTATGAATCAATTACACTATAACGAACAAGAAAAAATATTTTAAAATTATGGCCTTAAGATCCAATAAGTTTTATATAAATTTTCGGACTTAATTTTGTTAAAAATATTTTGTAATTAAATTAAAAACTTATTTTAAATATTTAAAATAAAAAATTACTTGGAATAATATTAAAGTTAAAGTTCGAAAAATTCAAGAAAATAAAATAAAATTAAAAAATAAATAGAATTAAAAATAAAAGTGAAATTAAACACCTATAAGCTAATTTATAAAACAAACAACTTTAAAAATAAAATTTAAATAAAACGCAAAAACTAAAAACTTGTTAAAAAATATAACAGTTTAAATAAAACAAAAATAATAATTTAAAAAATGCCATTTTATAAAAATTGTGAGAAAGTTATATATAAAAATGAAAGTGCTTAAATAAACCAATAAAAATATAATATAAAAATGAAAAAGCGTCAAAAGTCCAAATAAAAAATATAAATTACATATAAGAAAAATATATATAAATAAATATAAGTAAAATGAAATATAAAACTGAAAATTAAAAAATGGATTTATTTTATTTAATTTGATTTGATTTATTGATTACTTATTTTTTATTGATGCGTTCATATACTGCTAAAACTATACCTTTTTAATTTATTCTTTCACTTAAAGAATAAAATAAAATATATAAAGAATTTTATTTTATTTTTATAAATAATATTGATTTTCACATTTAAATTTTTATTTATCAATTTTACAATTTTTGTCAACTTGTTATTATTTGATTCTTATTTAATTTTGTTTCATACTTTAAAGATTTTAAAAAATTTTAAAACAAAAAATATCAAATTAAAAAAATAATTTCTAATTCTTGAAAATATAAAGACATAAATTTGTTTAGTTTAAATTTGGTATTATTTTTAAGATATTTAAAGATGTCGAATAAAATAGTAATTTTTAATATATATTTTAATTTTGAATATATAAAAATGAAAACCAAAAAAATTATAAAACGCTGAAAAAAAAAAACTGTAAATACAAATTTCCAACTACTTATTCAATTTGTTTAATTCTTTCAATAATTTTAAAAATCTTAAAAGTATGAAACAACATTAAATTAAAATCAAATAATAACAATTTAACAAAAATTGTAAAATTGATAAATAAAAATTTAAATGTGAAAATCAATATTATTTATAAAAATAAAATAATAAATAAATAAATAAATTCTTTATATATTTTATTTTATTCTTTAAGTGAAAGAATAAATTAAAAAGGTATAGTTTTAGCAGCATATGAACGCATCAATAAAAAATAAGTAATCCATAAATCAAATCAAATAAAATTAAATAAATCCATTTCTTAATTTTCAGTTTTATATTTTATTTATACTAATATTTATGTATATATATTTTTCTTATGTGTAATTTATATTTTTTATTTCGACTTTTGACACTTTTTAATTTTTATATTTTATTTTAATTGGTTTATTTAAGCACTTTCTTTTTATATAATTTTCTCACAATTTTTATTTAATGGCATTTTTTAAATTATTATTAATGTTTTATTTAAACTGTTATATTTTTTAACAAGTTTTTAGGTTTTGCGTTATATTTAAAATTTATTTTCAATGTTGTTTGTTTTATAAATTTGCTTTTAGTTTTTTAATTTCGCTTTTATTATTAATGCTATTTATTTTTTAATTTTATTTTATTTTGTTAAATTTTTCGAACTTTAACTTTAATTTTTTTAAAAGGAATTTTGTATTTGAAATATTTAAAATAAGTTTTTTATTTAATTACACAATATTTTTATAAAATTAAGATCGAAAATATATAACACTTTATGGATCTTAAGGCCATCATTTAAAAATTAAGTTATAGTGTAATTAAAAATATTTTTTTTCTTGTTCGTTATAGTGTAATTGATTTATAGTTTATTTATATTAAAAACAAGGTATATTTAATTTATTTAAATATTTTTATTGCTTATTTAAGTGACAACAAGTCAAATACAGCAGCAACAAGACTTATTATTCTAGCTTGCGATTGTCCTGAGTGGCAGCTAGACCAATATATTTATTATGAAATAAATTATATTTATTATATAGGTTCAGAATTAGTGGATTTAGATAGATAGATATAATATTAAGTTAAGTTAAAAAAAAATAATAAATTTAGTGAAAAAATAATTGTTGACGTCATTTTAAAGGTGATCAAATTTTCTAAAATTTAGTCTTTGGGTGCATTTCAATTCAAATTGAATTAAAAAAGTTACAGCGATTTTACTATAGCTTCATCGAGATAGACAAAATCGCAAAAATATAAATTTTCTGACGATCGCCAAATATTAAGCTAAAAATCCTAGCGAAACAAAAACCTGCAGACAAAGGAAGAAGGAAGAGCAATAACAAAAACCATGCAAAAAAAATGTAAACAAACAAGCTAGTCCGTCCGCATAGAATTCCGACGAAAATAATAAAATAAACTTGGCTTACCGACAACATTGTTGATAGGATTTAGTCTATCAACAAATGCTAGCAACACAAATTTGCCGTCAGCGCTGCTTTTTCGCTGCCCGTGCCAATGTTTTTCGCCGTGCCGATAATTACATCCTACGATTTGTTCAATGTTGAAAGTGGCTTTCAGATGCAAAGTCTATACAATCTATAGTCTTTGCTCATGGTATAATAATACATGGTAGCATTGACAACTGCTTATTTTCTCTTCAACAGGAAAACATAAATTGTCAAAAACAGCTTCCCAATAAGTCCAGAGTAGCATGCATACACGAAATATGCATGCTGTACACATGCAGAAGTATGGACAAGGCATGCATTGTCATAAAAAAAAGACAAAGATTCATCAGAATCACTGAAATTCTTGTTTTGCAGCTATTTTATGCTAACAGTATGCATGTTGTTTATATAAAGTAGCATGCATGCTAAAACAAGCACGCTGTATTAGTACTAACGAATGTACCGAGCATGCGTAGTTAAAAAATTTTATTAAATTCCGATAAATTTTGGTTAAACCGATTTTGTATGCATACAGTATACATGTAATTTGCACAGCGTATCATGCATTTGGAAAAAACAAAACAGCGAACAATTAGTGGAAAACCCAGAATTACCAACAACAAAAAACACACAAATACAACAACAAGCAAACGCGAAATTGCAGTGTCCTTGATTCTGAGGCGTAAAAACCAAACAAAACTTATTTCGGCGAATTCTAACAAACTGTAAAATTCTAACAAAACATCAATGACCTGCAGTATCAATTGAAGTCTTGATCAGATCAGTTCACAGATCAGACCACCACACAAATTAAAATAAACAGTACAAAATACATATATAAATAGCTGCACAAAATGTCACAATATTTTCACGAAAATATACCAGCCACACCAAATAATATTGCATGCATACGGCATTAGTATTTACTCATGCATACGGTATTAGTATTGACGCATGCATACAGTATTCATGATATTGTATGCATACAGGATTAGTATTAACGAATGCATACAGTATTACTAATTCCTCATGCATGCAGTATTAGTAATTGTGCGGGTTCACTGTACACATGCTCTTGTATGACATCGCCATGCAAAAAGGAAATGAACATGCCTTTATGCTGGCATGCATGCAGAGCATCAGACGCATGCATGCAGAGCATCAGACGCATGCATATATTCTCAATGCGGCATGCATGAATGTACTGACTGGGTTTTTGTGGAAATACATCAGCAGCTGCTGTGGTTGTTGTTTTTTTTCACTTCAACGTTTTCAACATTGCTTGTGTTTTCAATGGCGGATTGTGAGCGCTCTCTTTTTGAGTATATTTTTTGACAGTATATGATTTCCCAAGCAACTGTCAATGCTACCATGTATTATTATACCATGCTACGCACTCTGATCTATATATATAAAAATCAAATGCGTGTGCGTTAGTCTTGCTAAGACTCAGAAACGGTTTGACCGATTTTAATAATTCTTTTTTTGTATTGGTTGCCTTAATACAGATGAGGCTTAGAAAAAAAGAAAATCAGAAAAAATTCGAAGGAACAGCGGAAAAATCGAAAAAAATCTAAATTGGTAATTTTGTATGGGAATTGTCACATCAGACTATTTAAAATAGCCAACAAAACTTAACGGCTGGATGGATTTAATTCAAATTCGGCACACACATTACTTGAAGCCTAGATAAGGTTATGGCATTCTTAGTTTTGACCACGCCGCTTCCGTCCCTTTACAAGAAACGAAAACTGTCCTAATAGCGTACTATTATTAGCGAAACTAATCGTCTAAATAATTAAGAGAGAATTCTGTTATTTTAGCACCAAACACATTAGGGGTATTCTCTATGCCTAGGATATGCCGTTGCACGTTGCAAGAATAGGAAATGTATAATATCTGCAATTGAGAAACAACAATGGCGGATTCACATATCTTCAAAATTGCACAAAATTTTAGTACAGCGTCTTTTTCTAATAACATCGTTTTCTTAGAATAACAAAAAATTATCGTTCAATTTATTTTCGTTGATAAATTTAATTTAAGCAATTATTAAACCCTATTTGAAGAAAGCTCCAACATATGATGAATTTCATTTAAAAATCTAGATAAAACTGAAATTTTGAACCCGACCACCTCAGATATCGATGAAATTTTGTTCATAGCTAAATTTGATCAATACAAAAAAACCCTCATTTTTAGAAATGACTGTTTTGCGATTTTTTGGGCGTGGCACAGTGGGAAAGTTTTCGAAAAAACGCGAAAATGGTCGAAAAGAGCTCCATTTAAACTGCAATAACTCAGAATGGGCTGAACCGATTTCCATGATCTTGGTATCATTAAAAAGATATTTTAACAGGCTTTATGACACGTTTAAAAAATAAATTTTGTTCATAGCTAAATTTGATCAATACAAAAAAACCCTCATTTTTAGAAATGACTGTTTTGCGATTTTTTGGGCGTGGCACAGTGGGAAAGTTTTCGAAAAAACGCGAAAATGGTCGAAAAGAGCTCCATTTAAACTGCAATAACTCAGAATGGGCTGAACCGATTTCCATGATCTTGGTATCATTAAAAAGATATTTTAACAGGCTTTATGACACGTTTAAAAAATAAAAAAAATTACACTGTAAAAAATTTTATAACAAAAAGAAAATTTTACCTAACGAAAAAACCAAAAAGATCAAGGGTTTTTTTACAGTGTATTACTTTTTTAGAAAGGTTTATCCTTCACCTATAACATATCAAAAAATAAAAATGGGTTCTTTTTTAGTTTTTTTTATATAATTTTTTAAGTAGTGGCACTTGTAGTAATTGCCCATATATTTTTATATTGAAGCCACGAAAAATAGCCAAACATCTGTTATATTACTGAAGAGTGCTCAAATTTCAGTTATATTCAAAATATACTTATAATGTGCAAAGATTATTGATATAATATGCATAAAAGAAAATTATGTATGTATTCAGGTAAAAAAAAGAAACATTGTCCCAGAAAAATTATGAATATGTTTTAACCCCAAAAAGTTCTTGCGGCCGTACCAGCCCAAACCAATAAGTATACAGGTAAGCGCATAAAATGCTTACTGTAACTGTGTTTCTAGGATTAGCAAAATAAACACACTGCAGGTACCCCTAATTAAAGAATTGATTTTAAAATTGCCTTAAAATTGCTATATTTTTGCTTTTCCAAAAGATTTGAGCTGTTCTCTATTTGATATTTGATGTTTTGCAAAATTTGATCGTAAATGGCTTTGACGTTTTCAGGTTGCGCTGACAAATCAGATAATGGATCAGCTCCAAGTGAATCTGCTATATTTTCCAAAATTTGCAGTGATTTTCTATTTCTGTATGCATCTCGTTTGATATATTTCCTTTTAAGAGGCGACATTTGGTTTGGTAGATGAGGAATAATATGATCATTTATATTTTCAATGAGTTCGTTGCTTTCGATGTTTGCATTACGGCTGGTACAAGTTGGAAGTTCATCCAATTCTTCGCTAATTTCATCGCTGGGCGTTGTTGGTAAATAATTTGAGACTTCATTCCGCTCCACGTTGGATTCATTACGACTGCGCGCTTTTCTTAGTGTATTCCGGCAAGTTTCGCAAATACGGCTACAATGAATGTTGGCGACAGCTGGAAAATATTCAATTATATTTGCAGCCTCGTTTTCACTTATTTTACGAAGCGAAGCGCAACACTTATTAGATATTTTTATGCATCTGTACTTATTGTTTGAATTCATATTCACTCAAAATTTTAAAATATACATGAAAAAATTGTAATGGGATATCTTGGCTTCTCGAAACGGCTTATAATTATGAATTTGGGTATGTTCATCAGGTGCATTTATATAGCAATTTTTAAGGCAATTTTAAAATCAATTCTTTAATTAGGGGTACCTGCAGTGTGTTTATTTTGCTAATCCTAGAAACACAGTTACAGTAAGCATTTTATGCGCTTACCTGTATACTTATTGGTTTGGGCTGGTACGGCCGCAAGAACTTTTTGGGGTTAAAACATATTCATAATTTTTCTGGGACAATGTTTCTTTTTTTTACCTGAATACATACATAATTTTCTTTTATGCATATTATATCAATAATCTTTGCACATTATAAGTATATTTTGAATATAACTGAAATTTGAACACTCTTCAGTAATATAACAGATGTTTGGCTATTTTTCGTGGCTTCAATATAAAAATATATGGGCAATTACTAAAAGTGCCACTACTTAAAAAATTATATAAAAAAACTAAAAAAGAACCCATTTTTATTTTTTGATATGTTATAGGTGAAGGATAAACCTTTCTAAAAAAGTAACACACTGTAAAAAAACCATTGATCTTTTTGGTTTTTTCGTTAGGTAAAATTTTATTTTTGTTATAAAATTTTTTACAGTGTAATTTTTTTTATTTTTTAAACGTGTCATAAAGCCTGTTAAAATATCTTTTTAATGATACCAAGATCATGGAAATCGGTTCAGCCCATTCTGAGTTATTGCAGTTTAAATGGAGCTCTTTTCGACCATTTTCGCGTTTTTTCGAAAACTTTCCCACTGTGCCACGCCCAAAAAATCGCAAAACAGTCATTTCTAAAAATGAGGGTTTGTTTGTATTAATCAAATTTAGCTATGAACAAAATTTCATCGATATCTGAGGTGGTCGGGTTCAATGCATCTCGATTTTTACATGAAATTCATCATATGTACTTTTTACTCCAAAAAGGACACAAAAGCTGTCATTTCAATAAATAAAAAAAAAATTATTTGTTTGCCCATTGTGAGGATCGATCATCCTTAGACCACCTCATGGCTTCAAAACTGATGGTTAAGCTGACTATTTTTATTCAAATTGAAATGTACTACAAAAATTTCCTAATAGAATTTGCAATAAAATAATATGACAGCACAATCTTCTGAATTCGAATTCTAGCAGCCTATTATATTTTTCTTAGACAAAAACCAATCTTCCATCTTATTATTATCTTCTATCTTCTGAATATATAAATATCAATTGCCGTGCGTTAGTCTTGCTAAAACTCCAAAATGGCTCGGCCGATTTTAATAATTTTTTTGTTCGCCTCAATACTGATGTGGTGTAGGAAAAAAGAAAATAAGGAGGAACCCAGATGAGCGAAAAAAGCTGTCTTTTTTTTGTTCGTCTACGCACAAGGTCGCTTTAACAGCAACAAAATTGGAATTTTCTCGGAAAATCGATATTCCATACATTTTGTATGGAAAAATAAAAAACTAAACAAAAAATCGATTTGAATTTCAAAATTCAAAATGCATTTTCTGGAAAGTTACATTCGTTCAAATCAGTTGATTGTGTCCAGACGAAGCAACCAATTATCGAACAGTGTTCCTGAATTCATTGATTTGCAAGGATTATCAGTTGATTTCGTCTTTTAGTCGGTGTCGGAAGTGTTTCTGTCTTATTGTGTACAATTTTTACCTTGTTTTTGTTTGTTGGTGAATACTGTGTTAATAGTTAAATTAAAAAAAATACGCTGTTTTGTTTTGTGGCAATAAAAAAAAATAATTAAATTTTAACATTTAATTATTAATAAATATTGTGTATTAAGATTAGTATTTAAGTTAATTTAATATTTAATATTTTACAACAACAATTTCTTGTTTACACACAATTTTTTTTTGTTTAGATTGCATGCTTGCTTGCTTGTTGTGTTTCTCATTCCTCTTTGTGCGTGGCCTGTTTATTTCTAACGTAGTGAGTGTTGTTTTTATCGGTGTGCTCACTGCATTGTGTTTATACATAACAAGCTTACCCCTTAAAGCACATTTCGAACTTGCTCATTTCTGATTATGGATTATTTTTCTTCAGAAAATATTGCAGCTTGTTTGTTGAAAGAGCTATGCAGAAGCCAGAATATTCTGAATCCAATGTTCAGTTGTTCTGGCCCATGTGAGCGAATGTTTCATGCGAGATGTGCGGGTATTTCTAAATCGTGCTTAGACGATTTAATGTCTGTCCGATCAGGTGTTCGCTGGTACTGTGCTTCGTGCAGGGCCCTTTCCCCAGATGAGCTTTATTCTAAAATTAAGCTTTTGCTAAATAACAATTTTAGGGAAATTGTTACATTTTTTAGCGAAGTTAGTGCCGCACCCAGTATCAGCGTCTATGATGAATGTTCTTAAAAAAATAAAATAAATAACTGGCCATTTCAGCCCTTGAAAGGACTTTGACCTAGCTTCTTATGATCAATTGTGTTGTGCGTGTTATTAAGTTTGTATACAATTGACCGAGAAAGGGACCTGCATGTTTAACGCCGACTCCGAACGGCGATGAACGTAATGTTCTTATTCTCAAGAAGCTTTACATGGCATTTGATTACTCTCTGAGGTTTGCCATTGTCTGCAGAGAGGTGGCGGCCGTACAGAAAAATTATTTTAATTCAAATAATTTTCTGTCGCTGCTGGGGTTCGAACCTGGGTCTCCAAAGTTCGTTGACATAGCGGCCACGCACTTTAACCAACTACGCCACGGTCGCCACTGAATGGATGAATGTTCTTCACCGGAAGAAATTTCGCCTTCTTTGTCTCTGACAACCTCTTCCGGGACGCAAACAAACATTCAGTCTGAAGAAGACCGGAGTATTTAAAAAAAGAAGAGGAAGAATAAAAATAAAAATAATTAGCGTCGTAAGACGTCCTCAAACCCTCCTCAGGCTAAGCAGCTCTCAGCTATGCCTTCAGTAAACAATAGTTTAAATATGTCTTCACCTCCATCTTATACTCCTCCATTGGCTAATAGTCCTAATTTTTTTAAGGGCAGTGTCGAGGCGAAAACTCTTATTCATTTCCCGTCTTCAGCCCGACACAACAACTGAAAATGTATTGACGTTTGTCAAACGAAATATATTATTTTGGCAAAATGCTTTCTGTTCATGCAAAAAAATTGGTAACAAGCCTTCCCACGCCTCCTTTATTCTAACGGTTGCAGCTGAAGAGTTTGCATCTGTTCTTACCTCTAAAATGTGGGCCGATAATATTCTCGTTTCTGAGTTTATGCCTAAAAATAAGTCTAGAAGGACGAATAAAATCGCCCATCAGACACAAAAAAACTAAGTAGATTATCCCTTTACTATCAAAATGCAAGTGATTACGTTCTAAAACACGCGACATATTTTTGGCGTCTCAGAATTTCTCTGAGGATATTATCGCGTTAACAGAAACATGGCTGAACGGAAGCATTATTGACTTGGAACTGTTTAGCAATAGTTTTCAAGTTTTTAGAAGGGACAGACACACTGACAATATTTCTGAATTGGTGGTGGCGTCCTTTTAGCTGTGAGGAATTGCTTTGTCAGTTCCTTAATTGATATTCCCTGCTCTTCAAATATCGAACTTTTATGCGTTAAGGTGTTACATTGTAATTCCAATGTATATGTTATTAATGCATATGTTCCCCCAAAGAGCAGTGCAGAAGTCTATGCAAGCCTTGCGGATTGCATAGAATATATAATAAATCTACTTGACGTTAATGACGACATTTTACTGTTGGGCGATTTCAATCTGCCTGACTTAAAATGGCTTTCTTCCGACGATGATATATTGATAATTGTTGACAATATATATTCTGACTTACAACAAGTTAATTGTATTTATAGTAGTCTTGAAAGACTTCTTGACCTGGTTTTAACTACAGACAGCAACAATGTAATTGTTAAGAGGGCCTTTCATGATCTGACTAATGTTGATGAATACCATCCACCATTAAGCATTTGGTATAAATCGGACAGAGTGAGCATAGTTAATTCGAGTTCAATCGATAAGGTTTATGAATTCAATTTTAAAAAAGAGGACTTATTGAAGTTGAATCATTTACTTCATAACAAACTAAATGTTATTTTAGAGTACTTAAATGGAAATAACCTTGATGATTCCATAAGTTTTTTTTTATACGGAGCTCTTTACTATGTTCTCTCAGTCCGTACCATAAAGCCTCAAATTTGCGAAAAAACTGTGCGTACCCTTGGTACACAAAGGATTTAAAAACTCTTCGCAACAACAGGAATAGGGCATAGAAGAAATATGTCCGTAGTTTAGACTCAAATGACCTGGAAACCTTCAAACGTTTGTTTCTGGAATTTGAAAATAGCTCAGCTGCATTATATAATGAATATTTAGACAATATAAAGCTGAGAATACTGTCTGATCCAAAGAAGTTTTGGGGATTCATAAATACAAAGAAGAAATCCGATGGATTCCCTTCATCATTCAAAACTTTTGATGGAATTACTGACGATCCCGTCATTATTTGTAGTTTATTTGCAAATCTTTTTAAAGAGTCATTTTGTTCGGATTCTTTTGATCCTGATGAGGGGTATATTGAATATATGAATTATGCACCCAGAGTTTCTTTGGACTCTTTATCCTTTACCTCAGAGGATATTTTAAAATATATTAGTTCGATCGATTAAGATTTTAGCGCTGGACCTGATGGAATTCCTACCGTAGTGTTAACTCAATGCGGTTCAATTTTGGGTCAACCACTCTCTTTGTTATTTAATAAATCTATAAACGAAAGTTATTTTCCACTGTTTTGGAAAAAATCATTTATTAGTCCTATTTATAAAAAAGGTTGCAGGAATGATGTTATTAATTACAGGCCTATTGCTAAACTGTCATCGATTCCAAAACTTTTGAGCGAATCGTGTATGATCGGGTAAAAGTTCACTGCCGTGAAGTCATAACAACTCGTCAGCATGGTTTTGTTAATGGCAGATATACGGTATCTAATCTACTCGATTTTAGAACCTTTTGCTTAAACACCATTGAATCTGGTTGCCAGGTCGACTGCATCTACACTGACTTTAGCAAAGCATTTGATAAGTTACCACACAATTTAATTCTATTTAAACTTAAGTCCATTGGATTTCCACAATATTTTGTAAACTGGATTAAATCGTATTTGACAGACCGTTCTTATCAAATACGATTCCGAGGGGTTTTGTCTACTGAGTTTATTGCGTTATCAGGTGTTTCTCAAGGAAGTCACCCAGGTCCACTTCTGTTTATTTAATGATGATGTGACGTGCCATTAATGATGTGACCCATATCATTAAAAACTCTCATCTGCTTATTTATGCGGATGATATGAAAATATACAGAAAAATAAATTCTCAAGACAATTCAGCCCTACTCCAGTCCGATCTGAAATCTTTTGAAGTTTGGTGTTCTAAAAATAATATGTGTCTTAATCCAGATAAATGCCAAACTATGATCTTTTCGCGAAAAAGGAATAATTTAGTTTTTGATTATAAAATAAAAGATACTGCTTTATGTCGTGGGGATGTCATTAAAGATCTGGGAATATGTATGGATTCTAAGCTTTCCTTTAACATTCATATTGATAACATTTGTAAAAAAGCATCTTCTATGCTTGGATTCATTAAACGCTGGGCCAAGGAATTTAATAGCATGATTACGACTACAACGTTGTATTATGCAATAGTGCGTCCTCACTTGGAGTACGCAAGTCAAGTTTGGTCTCCAGTTACAATATGCATGTTGATCGAATAGAGAGAATACAAAAATGCATTGTTCGGTTTGCCCTGAGGGGCTTAAGTGGATTTGACATTTTTAACCTTCCTCCTTATGAGGATCGCTTAAAACTTTTAAAAATGCATTCATTGAGTGAGCGAAGGAAGTCTGCAGATATCGTCTATTTGCACCAACTCATCACCGGTGTATTCGATTCTCCAGAACTTCTTTCTCTTATAAATTTTAACTCTAATCGTAGAAGCAGTAGAAATGCTAATAATTTCATTTACTTACCATATAGTAGAACAAATTATATGTTAACTGCTCCTTTAAACCGTATGAGTAAATTAGTTAACAATTGTAGCTTTTTCGATGTTAACTTGTCTAAAGGTCAACTCAAGAGTAGATTAAAAACTATTGTGTAATTGTATGGTAATGTTTTTGCATGGTTAGTCGTGATGTCTTGTGTTGTCCTTGAGCCCAACCATATTTTGGTGGGTAAATTTTTCTCACATTAACTTATTTTGAGCCACTAATATCAATATCGTTGAAAATTTCAAAGATTTTTGGGTTGTGACTTTGAATGAGTTAATGAGGAGAATGTGCGAAAAACTGAAGTAGCTAAACTCTATTGTTATTGCATGTAAAAAAAAAAATGACCACCACATAATTTACCACTGAAGGTTGGATCTGTTATCATCATGTTTCGGGCCTCAATCAACCAAAATTGTGCAAGGGAACAAAATTGGTCGTGAAGCAACTCAAGAATAATGCCATTCAAGCAACGATGAAAGTTTTTGAGTAGGAAAATTCAAGGGCGAGGAAGTGCTCATTCCAAGAATTCCATTGATTCTAACCGATTTACTTTTCGAGTTCAATAACGTTAAATTCAAATTCAGTTCGAATTGCATCGCCATGACAATCAATGAATCACAATGCCAATCCTTCGAATTAATTATGGGACTGTAAGCTGGATTAAATCAAATCTAAACTTATTTTCTACCTTAAGAATAAAGAGCACATACGAGTAAAAACATAATACTAGTAAACCCGTATGGCAGTGGTGTTCACACCATTGTTGCCAGATTTTTTATTTAAAAAACTGCTAAATCTGAAGAAAAAACTGCATTTTGAACATAAAAACTGCCATTCGAAAAAACGATTTGTCACGCATTTTCTTTTATTTTGTATTAAAAACAGAAATAAAACAAATTCATCTATCTATACTATTATATAAAAGAAGACTCACGTATGTTCGGCTGCGAAAAGCTTGAGAATGGCAGGCGCTATTTCAAAAATTCTTTTATTCTAGGATAGCTATGGTGCCCAGTTAGGACATGGGTTATATAAATTTAATAACCATTGTTTAAATAATTAATTAAAATTCAAAGAGAATAACCATACAATTTGTTTATTCTTATTCTCAGAGAGAAAAAATTTTCTCATTAAAACTCTGTGCATCTCAAAAAAAGGTTGTGCCCAAAGCTAATAAGGTAGAACATATGTATGTATATGTAATACTTCTGTATTCCAACTCTAAAATCGAAGAGAGACAGCCATAACAACATAAGATGTTGCTGTTTGTGTTAGTATATTTGAATAAATGAAAATTACTACACAAAAAATAAAAAGTCAAACCGTCACAGGGGCGGTTGTTATGAAAACGCTTGCCCCAAACATATAAGAAAACAAATAATATCTGTTTTTCCTAAATCACAGGTACGCACCATTATAAAACAATTATAAGAATGCCTGCAATATGATTAAATTTAAACAAACAAAATTTTAATCAAAAAATTCAAACAACAAAAATTTCAAATAAATATTATTGACAATGGAAGCACCGCTCCTGAGTTTTTTTATTTTGAAATTTAATTTCCTCTATATATTTTCTCGCTCATATAACAATATATCAGCACTCTAATGTTGACGAATATATGAGATAGAACAATATGTCAAAATCGCTGTGAGGCAAAAGCTCTATTTTCAAACCCTTATTGAGCATCATATATAAAAGTCAACAACCCAGCGGGAAAATGAGAATTTATTAAAAAAAAAAATCGTAAATGGAATAGATTCGTTTGCTTACATTGTAGAACGCATTCCAAAGAATATATAAATTAAAGCAAAACATATGAATTGGAATATATCAATCAAAAGTTTATATCAACCAATATATCAACGAATATATCAACCAAACAAATTTTGGCATAAGTGAGAAAAGCAACAGTCTGTTTTAATTTGTTTTCTCATTTCCGAAAATGAATACTTTTTATTTAAAAGAATACATTAAAAAAGTGAATAAAAGAATCGATTTCTGTAGCTATTCATATGGAAGCGAGAAAAGAATGTACTACTATTTGTAGGACGTCAGCGTCCCACCGGCAAAATTAAAATGGATTCTAGAAACAAAAATCGTAAATAGAATGAATTCTATTCCTAACATTGTAGAATGTATTCCAAAGAATATATACATTTATAGCAAAACCTATGAATTGAAATCTATCAAGCAAAAGTTTACTGATTCGTTTTTATTCCAGCCATAATCGATTACGACCCATATAATTATTTCTAATATATAAAATGTTTTTAGATTCCTTGCTTGCTTTTTTGATAAGTGAAAAACGAACTGATTCTAAAACAAATTCTGGTATAAGTGAGAAAATCATCAGTCTGTTTTGATTTGTTTTCTTATTTCCGAAAGTTAATACATTTTATTTAAAATAATCATATATGTAATACTTCTATATTGGCAGTACACTGTACTGTGAATGTACCCGAAATTGTGGCGTCCGTGGCGTAGTTGGTTAAAAGTCCGTGGCCTCTATGTCAACGAACCTGGAGACCCGGGTTCTAATCCCAGCAGCGACAAAAAATGATTTGAATTAAAATGATTTTTCTGTACGGCCGCCACCTCTCTGCTGACAATGGCAAACCTGACAATGGCAAACCTCAGAGAGTAATCAAAATGCCATGCAAAGCTAATTGAAAATAAGAACATTCCGTTCATCACCGTTCGGAGTCGGCGTTAAACCTGTAGGTCCGGCTCTCGGTCAATTGTGTACAAACTTAATAACATGCACAACACAATTGATCATAAGAAGCTAGGTCAAAGTCCTTTCAATAGCTAAAATGACCAGTTATTTATTTATTTTTGGTTTTTTTTTATGTACTCGAAATTTAATTTTATAACAAAAAAACTCAGGAGCGGTGCTTTCATTGTCAAAAATTTCATTTAAAATTTCTGTTGTTTCAATTTTTATGGTTTAAATTTTGTTTGCTTGAATTTTTCTTTTTAAATTTTTATCATATTTCACGCGTTGGTCTTATAATTGTTTTATAATGGTGCGTACCTATGATTTATGCAAAACAAATATGTATGCTTTGTTTTGTTTTATGTTTGGGTAGACATTTTTCTTAACAACCGCCCCGTTGACGTATAGTAGTAGTATATTTAATACACTAATACAAACAACAAAATCTTATGTAGGCTATCTCTCTTTGATTTCGTAGTTGAAACTCATGAAAAATTTAGTTTGCTGCCAATATTGAAGTATTACATACATGGTTTAATACATAAGGTTGTCGCATGGGTGAGAGCGAGTTCCAATAAAAGTCGAATCGAAGTTGACAACTCATACAAAATCTGAATGCGTAAATTGATAACATGCAAAGCCGATGAAGTTGTTGTTGTAGCTTTTCATTGATTTTGACAATTATGTGTACTGAGAAGAGAGTACGATCAGCTACGAGACAACCTAATTTATTCAACCATGATTACATATATGAAAAGAATCTATATAAAAAGTGAAAAAAAACGATTCTGTAGCGATTCCACTTAAAGCGAGAAAATAATGTACTATTTTTTGTAGGACATCAACATGTTAAAAATAATCAATTCTAGAATCTATACTGGAGAAGAGAATTGATTCTTTTTTTATATAAAATTGCATCTTTTTCCCGATGGGGTGTTAAAAATAATCAATTCTAGAATCTATATTGGAGAAGAGAATTGATTTTTTTTCCCGGTGGGAAGGTCCACAAAAAAGAAAAAAAAGACAGCAACATGTATTGAGTGCGGTACCATTGCTGCCACCTTTTTGAATGTAAAAATACTGCAACTTTTATAAAAGCATCGACAAAAATTCCGTGTCGATGTTTTGTTGAAATGTTTTGATGAAATTTATCAGCTTAAACGAAAGATATATTTAATTTTAAAATAACAATTCTCTAAGGCCGTCATATATTTTTCTTACCTCAGAGCTGATATTTTTACGTATAAACGAGATTTTTATATATAGGGTATTTACAGATCCCTTCTAAAGTTGATATATATATATACTATATATACTATAGTAACTTTAAAACGATACTTCAATCAAATTGTGAGAACCCTTACACGTAGTTCATTCTAAAATTGACACGCCTTTTGAAAAGAGAAGCTTTCTTTAATTTATTGATTTTTCAATAAAATAAAAATAACAAAAGAAGATTTAAAATAAAAAAAGTAAAAATACCTTTCAGAAATGCCAGTTTGCTACGAAAAACAAACATGTTGGAAAGCAAGGCAATTTTACCAGTTTGTGTTATATCTTTTTTACATGCAAACCAAAATCAAAAATAGTTACCACATGGCAAAATGTTTTAGAGTTAACAGACGGCGTAGTTAATACACCAGATAAAACAAAACTGTGAGTACCCCAATAGTCACAGCGCTAGGAAAAGTGAACCAATGCATGAAAAAAAATGATCAGGAAGATACAGAAAGTTTATTACTTTAGTTATTTTTTATTACATTAGTTAGCTGGTTACTTTATTCGGATGGAACTACTAAGTCGCTCCAACACAAATATAGAATTTTACCGAAATTCAAACGGCTGTATTCATAAAAAATTATGAGCCTCTTACAAAGCCTTCATAAGAAAAAAATCGAAAAAAAATTTAAAAACATTTTTCATGTTGAACGTTTCAACAGCTTTCAAAAGCTCTTTTAAATGTTTGATAAATAAGAGAATTTTAAAAATGGTTGAAACCTTCAATAAACCCTCGATAAAGCATTTAAAAAATTTGTTTGTTCTCATCTGAGCACAACAAATATTGTCAAAACGTATCAAATTATTTCAAAATGTATCAAAAACAAACAAAATGTCAAAAAGTGTTTGAAAATGTTTGTTTATAAATTAGAGGATTTTTAAATATGGTTGAAATTTAAATTTTTTTTTAAGGTTTATAACACATCTCTCATAAAGCAGTTTTTAAATTATTTGCTCTCATTTGAGCACAAATATTGTCAAAAATAATTAAAATTCTTCAAAATATTTTAAACATTTGGAAAATATGTCAAGAAAATTCAAAATATATAAAAAATTTCCAAAAAAAGAAAATAAAAACAAGAAAATTTGTCAAAGATTGAAAATGACAATTATTTCAGTGCGGATGGCTTAGAAAAACTATTGATTTTAAATATCAAAATCTTGACGAAATTGCGACAAATAAATAACAAGTCACTGAATTTATCTAATACACAAACCATTATTTACACTCTTCCCACTTCAATATGAATACGGCTGTTAAATTTTAAGATTTAAAGTTTTTAATGATATTTAATATTTTTATCGCCGGCGAAGCAGCGGGTATTTGCTAGTTTGTATATAAAATTGTTGTTGTATTTAATATATAAAAAAAAGAAGGTGTGTGCCTATGACCACACGATAGAAGTGATAACTTCCCATTTTCCAATTCTAAAAATATATCTATGTACATAAATAATAACTTTTATATTATATACAATCTTACAGTACAGACTCGATATCTCAACCCTTGATACACGCAATTTCTCAATTTTTGCAACAGTACGAGACATTTATAAGAGCAACTTATGTAAAAAAGTTACCTCAATAATTTCAACTGACTACCAGTGTTGTCACTTTACCACAATTGTGGTAGATCTACCACTTTTTTCGACATTTTTCATTTCTACCACTTTTACCACCCAATATTTGCAATTTGCTAAAATCTACCACTTTTTTATTTCAGTCATAAAATTTTTTTCAGTTTTTATCACAAATTTTATTTACCACTTTAATATTTACTGAGCTCTGTTTAGGATTTGAATTTTATCATTGTGAATGCATTTTTTCGGCGTGTCATTGCGATTGCTCATCGGCTAGTTCAGAAGTGAAAGAAACAGTGCATTATTTCAGAATTTCAACTGATTGAGTGCAAGGTTTGAAAGTTCATAAACAAAATTAGCTTTAATAATTTTTCATAAATTGTTTTTGTTATGTTTATTTTTTATTTTCGATATTTTCTCAAAGCTTTAGTATTAAACTGAATGTAAAATGCAATACTATATATAATTATTTTTTCACTAGTCAACGTTTCATTAAAAATGATTGATAACTTAAAATGTACCTTCAATAATATTATAAAATGCAATGCCTATGTATGTTCTTCTATTTTTATTTCAATAAAACTTGAAATTTTAATAAAACTGGATTTTTAAAATTATGTACATATATGCGTACACACAAATAAGGATTTTTAATGGTTTTCTTAAGGAGAAAAATCTACCACCCACTTTTTAAATCTACCACTTTTTTTAGACTCAATCTACCACTATTTAAGATTTTCAAGTGACAACACTGCTGACTACGCTTTTAATTTTAATATATTTGGTTTTTTCTTTCATGACTTAGTCGAGAAAAGTTCTTAGCACGATAATAGGTGCACAGGTCGGCAATCACGAAAAAAAATAAATAAAATGGCGTTCTATAAGATCTGATCAATCGATCTTTTGTGCACAAAATTTCCATATCGTGTTTTTAGCCGTCTTGGCGATGTCAATTGGCTGCCTCGGAGCTGCGATTTTACGCCTTTGAACTTTTTTTGCGGGGAACTGTGAAGGACCAATGTTATGCCTACAATCCGGAAACGATTCAAGCACTTAAAAAAAAATAAATTTTTTCCATTTATTATAGGATAACAAAAATATAATTTTGCTCATTTTATAATAAAACTCATAAAAAACTTTTATTTGGCCCACCCTGGATGTACACATGATAAAAATGTTGACACAAACAACAACAACAAAATGCAAACGTAAGATTGTAAGTAGCAACGACTACGATGACTACATGTGTGCGCACATGTTCGAACAAACAAAAGCAGCGGCAGAATCTAACTGTATACTGACGATTGAATAGAGAAAATCACTCATCAGAAACTGCCAAACGCGCCTAAAGAAGTTATCACTTCAAAAACTTTTGGTATTTTATTCACATTTCAGATTATTTTAACATAAGTAATCCAGGTATGTTTAATGTTTGTTTTTGTACATATATTAATATTTGCATTATTTATACATATCACTATTAAATATTTTTATCATATTTTTTGATTCGTCAAAGCGTTGTTGATTGACGTTGTTGAATTGTTTTTTTTTTTTTTTTTTTGAGAGGGTTGGAATTTCTAGTTGTCGCACTAATCTTGTCGCTTTTGCCAATCCAACCTTTCAAGTACTTATTTTCCTCATAGGATCTACAAGGCTTGCAGCCTTGTGGCTTGAAAAAACACGAAAATCGGCGCAAATGAAGAAGTGAGGTTGGTTCATGTTCAATGTTCAATGCGTGAAATTGGCTGAGGCTGCTGCTGCAGATCTGCTTTAAAAAAGTAATTGAAACATAATGATGTTTTGGTAAAGAGAATTTATGAAAACTACATAAGATTTTATATATTCATAAAAACTGCATTTTACCCTGAAAAACTGCATTAATAAGGGAAAAACTGTATTTAAAAAAAAAACCGCATTTTACCCTGAAAAACTGCATTAATAATGGAAAAACTGTATTTAAAAAAAAAACTGCCAGTTTTTTAGAAAAAATTTGCTAAAATCACATTTTATTAGTTATAATCATAATTTTACCATCCCTGCAATTTAGTGCAAAATGGAACGATGCCTTGATAACTTTGCAGATTATAGTGTACAAATTGCTATTACTAACAACCGTACAATTCCAAAGAATCATTTTGCTCTTTTAGGAAGATCTATGTACGATCATTCAGATGAATAATATCTAAAATTCTTAATTTTTTAAATATATTAAGTATCCAATCATATTTGTTAAGTCTTTTAAAATTTTCTTATTCATAAACATGTTTTAGCTGCTTTGTAGTTAAAATAAAAAAAACTTTCGATTTGAAGTGGGATGAGTGTAAATAATGGTTTGTGTATTAGATAAATACATAACTGTATTTATTACATTACATTTACATTAACTGTATTTAAAAATACATAAATACATTTTGATATTTAAACATCAAACATTTTTCGAGCTACCCTCTGCACTGAAAAAAAATGTAATTTTCTTGTCAAATATTTTTAATTTTTTTTTACATATTTTGCAAATGTTATATTTTGAATTATTTTAATAGTTTTTGACAATATTTCTGCTGAAATAAGAGCACATAATTTTGCAGAAATGCTTTGTGAGGAGTTTATAGCATGTTTCAGCCATTTTGAAAAATTCGCTCAATAAAAAATCTTCAAAATAAACAAAACATTAGGTCTGTTCCCGTACTCTAAAGTTTAAGTCCAATTTACCAGTTTTACAGGTTTTAGTCCGAGAAGCATTCCCGGACTTGATAAAATGGTAAAAGTGTCAAATTGCGTAAAATCAACTGTTTACAAAGAAATTGAAGTTAGCAAAGAAATTGCAAAACACAAAAGATCTTTAAAATAAATAAAAACTATTGAATTGGAAACCAGAAATGTTGTAAATTGTGTAAAAACTAAATATAAATGTTAATTTGAGAATTAATTCCAATATTGTTAAAAATTTTGAGCATGTCGTCTGCTTCAATGTCGATGCTTCATATTAAACAAACGATTTTATTTGACAGTTTAAACAATTTAAGTCCGAAAAGCGTTTCCGTACTTTTATGTGCTGTTCTCTCTTTTTGAGAGATTTTTTTCTTACTCTCACGTTAATGACAGTTTTACCATTTTTAGTCCAAAAAGTACGGGAACAGACCTATTTTCAAACATTTTTTGACATTTTGTTTGTTTTTGATACATTTTAAAATAATTTTATATATTTTTGACAAAATTTGTGCTCAGATGAGAACAGAAATACAATTCACAGGGGTTTATTTTATTTTTAAACAATTTTTAAAATTATCTTATTTAGGAAGCATTTTAAAGATATTTTTAACACTATTGAACGTTTATGAACGGGTATGGCACCACTACATTTAAAGCTTTTGTGTTGTTTCTGTGTGTGTTTTTTTGTCTTTGATTTGTTGTTGCGTTTTGTGTTGCTACATAAGCCTTTGCTCTCAATTCTTGCTCTCTACGCTCCCAGAGTGCTCTCTGCCCATAGCTGTTTATGAAAAATGTTTTTGAATTTTTTTCTTATGAAGGCTTTATAAGAGGTTCATAGTTTTTTTATGAATACAGCCGATATAATTGTGTAAAAACAATTATATTTACATTTGCGTTTTAATTGATTTTTTATTTGTTTTAAGTATGTATACAGTAATTCCACAGTAATTTTTGTTCCAATTCACAGTAATTTTGCACCAAAAACAGTAATTTTTCGTGCCCAACACAGTAATTTCAACAAATTATGTTAACATCACTGCTTTCGAGTCTCACCACGCGTGGTACTACGCAGTGTTGCCATTTTAGCTACTTTGTAGCTAGATTTAGCTTCTTTTTTTCTCATTTAGCTCCAAAAATTGTGTTTTAGCTCCTAGCCCTTTTTTAGCTTCTTATTTTTCGAATTTAGCTATTTTTAGTTACTACTTTTTTGGTTAAAAAATTCAATATTTTTTTTTTGTATATATATATATATTTTTTTTTTTGTGGCATCTCTAACTTATACATACGATGAAATCCAATGGAGAAAACTTCACACTTATTCATGGACTAAAGTATCGTCTTCTATTGATTTTTGGATAGAAGTAAGAGAATGGAAGGGCGCTTTAAACGAGAACCCATTCTCTGATCTTACTAAATTCGTTTTTTATTTTTTACTTTTACCGCTAAGCAACGCTGAAATAGAAATAACGTTTTCAAAAATGAGTCTTATAAAAACAAAACAAAGAAATACAATAAAATTGTTAATGTCAAATTCCACAGTATGATAAGCCTCAGTATGATACGATCATTCGTATCACGAAACAAGGCATAACGGACAAAAAAGTAACGGTCAGCACTACTTTCTTCTATATATAAACCAACATATGAGGAGGTCCATAACAAAAAGCAATAATTACACTTTTTAGTTTTTCGCTTTTTTGGCTGAATCCAATTCAACGTATAAAAATCTATGTAATCAACATAGCAGAGGTCAATATTTATACCGTTATTCAATACCAAAAATGATGGTTCAGATCAAAACGCAACAATTGCATATCTAACCAAATGTATATTAAATTACATTTCTTTGATTAACGAAAAAGTGTTACTGTGGAATTATTGCGTTTTGTTATGGACCTCCTCATATTGCTTATCGTGTTTTGCTTACCGTTAGTACGCCTATTTCGTGATACAGAATGAAGGGGTAAGATATGTCTTAAAAAATAAACAAATGTTGTCACTATTAAATTATAAATAACGATCTCATAAAATTTAAGAAACGGGAAGATATTTACAAAGATGAAGATTCTGATAGCTCAGAAAATGATAGTATGGAATTTGAGATCTGAACTAATGGTATACACCTACATAAAAACTTTTTAACAAAAAAAAAAACCGACCTCAAAATCACTACAAAGTGAAAAATAATTTTAAATAACTTTTCCCATTCATTTCTTGGTCATATTTTAAAAGCTATTTATATGTATTATAATATTGGAAATCTTATCATTTTCATTTTTTCTATTTTGTTTTATTATCATCAATATATTAATTGCTTTATGTACATAAAAGCTTTAAAGTCGGCGCTTATCTTACTATGTCGAAATCTTTTTATTTTAATTTTTTCTAATTTGTTTTATCATAAAAATATTATTAACTTTATGAATATAAAAGCTTCTTAGCGATTTTTTTCTTTCAGTTGGCAATTTTTGAGTACGCTGAATGTAGCCAATGTGTTCCATGCATTATTTGTGCAGCTGTTACACACTATGTCATATTCAATATGAGCTTTACAAGCTCACCCAAACCGGTTTAGTGAGAAATTTAATGTTCATAAAACAATTAATATATTGATAATAATAAAACAAAATAGAAAAAATGAAAATGATAAGATTTCCAATATTATAATACATATAAATAGCTTTTAAAATATGACCAAGAAATGAATGGGAAAAGTTATTTAAAATTATTTTTTACTTTGTATTGATTTTGAGGTCGGTTTTTTTTTTGTTAAAAAGTTTTTATTTCTTCCTTTTTAGAGAATATAAAATATTTTATGTAATAGTATTCTTGAGGAAAATTTCAAACATGAAACTTTGTTCTTAAAAAATTTGTTTTGTTAATTCCTGAAAGTTTGTTGGGTATTTTTCATTTCTGCTTCTTTGAAATTTTTAGTGCCACGCCCTTTCTATAATCCCGTCCACTTTATTTACCGTACCTTATAATGATTCTACCTAGCCCTGTGCCAAATTTCCGTTTCCAAGTATCAATATTAACCGTAATATAGTACTTTCCTTAAAGTGCCACACCCTGTGTACAATCCCGCTCACTTTTTTAATGATTCTACCTACCCACCTACCTGCATACCAAATATTAGTACGCTAATATTTATAATTTTATATAATTTTTTAATTTTGACACGCCCTTTTGTTGAATAACGCCCACTTTTTTTGCCGTAATTTGTAGTAACTGTACCTACCCATGTACTAAATTTCAGCACCCTAGTGTCAATATTATTCGATATATGGTATGTTTCTAATATTGCCACACCCATTTGTCAAATAACGCCTACTTTCTTTACAGTAATTATTAAAAATTGTGTCTACACCTGTGCTAAATTTCAGTACCCTAGTGTCAATACTATTCGAGATACAGTGTTTTTTCAATATTGCCACACCCCTTTGTCAAATAACGCCCACTTTATAGACTGTGATTTGTAATAACTATGCCTACCCATGCACTAAATTTCAGCACCCTAGTGTCAATATTATTCGATATATAGTGTGTTTCTAATATTGCCACACCCCTTTGTCGAATAACGCCCACTTTCTTTACAGTAATTTTTAAAAATATTGTCTACCCCTGTACTAAATTTCAGCACCCTAGTGTCAATATTATTCGATATATAGTGTGTTTCTAATATTGCCACACCCCTTTTTCAAATAACGCCCACTTTATTGACCGTAATTTGTAATAATTGTGCCTACCCCAGTATTTTTACTGTAAATTTCAGTACCCTAGTGTCAATAATAACTGAAATACAGTGTTTTTCTTATATTGACACGCCCCTTTGTCGAATATCGCCCACTTTTTTAAAAAAGGACCTCCGCGTTCATGATATCTATCTGTTGACAAAAAATTACGGAAATCGGGCAAGTGCTTTAGAAGTTATCGATGTACATACATTTAAAAAAAAAAAAAAAAAAGCGGACAAACCAACGAACTTGAGAACCTCCTCCTTTTTGAAGTCGGTTAAAAAATGGTACGTCCGCAAAGATTGATTCTTTGACTTTCTTATAAAAACAAAATAAAAATTCAAAACGTCATCAGGACGCGGTGGGAGCTGCTTAAGTAATTCAACTGAAAATTTGTTACATGGAATTATTACTCGCTGAGTATTAGTGCTAGGACTAAAAATAGGACACACCAATAAATACCAGCTCTAAGCCCTTGCAACAAAATAAGACAACAAAATTCTGACGTCATGGGGACACAGAGAGAGCCGTTCAAAGATTGACTATGCACAGGGGCGCCGGAAGCGGGGGGCAGGGGGACAGTTGCCCCCTCGGTAAAAAACTCTCACAATAATTTTTTAAATACAAATGTTTTTATAAACAGATTAAATTTTTTTAATTCTAAGTTTAATTTAATTTTAAATACAATACAACCTGTAATTTCTCCTCACATCGAATTTTTGTAATCAGCGGTGAAGCATTTAGCTTCTCTCTAAAATCACAATTTAAGAAAATCTCATTCGATATAAGAATTGTTAAACGAAGTTGTTAAATTTATTGCTTTGATAATGATGTGCCAGCATCTGCAGCTAGTTCTGAACGTTCTTTTAGTGCCCTTCGCCGCCTTAAAACATATCTTCGATCAACTAAGACGTAGGAACGCCTTACGCATGCGGCACTTTTTCATATACATTACATTACATTATGCGAGAATTTATTTCTTGAAAAAATAAAGTGGTTGTTTAAAAAGTTATACATTTAACTACAAACTAATAACTTTTTCGTTTCATACCATATATGTAATACTTCTATATTGGCAGCAACCTACATTTTCTATGAATTTCAACTACGAAATCAAAGAGAGACATCCTACATAAGATTTTTTTGTTTGTATTAGTATATTTGAATATTTGAAAATTACTACACACAAAAAAATGTCAAATAGTCCCAGAGGCGGTTCCCAGGAAAAAATTGCAATGCGCATTACTTGTATGCACATAAAGAACGCTTCATTCTCCTTGTAAATAGTTCTGTGTGCATAGCGCTATGTTTGTAGAACTTTCTGTAACGACAACGTAGCACTTGAAAAAAGTATTAGAGTTGAATGTCAAAAAAATTAATTTCAAAAACGGAAAAAATCATCAAAACGTCCCACGTTAATTAATTGAATACTTTAAGTCAGGCTTTCCATTCGAAAATTTAATATTTTAAGTTGAAATGAAAAGTATGTTACATACATGTTACATATAAGCTTTGTAAACTATGTTACTAAAACTTCTGTTTTTCTTACTTTAAATAAATAAAATGCATAAAAATCAAAAAATTTTTATATTAACAACAATGAGAACAAAGCGCACGGTTCTCGACACATTTTTAAATCAAATAAAAGGAGAACAAAGCGCTCGGCTCGCGCTACGATTTCATATTTGCTACAGCGAAAGCCGAGCGCATGCATCTAATGACATGCCTATGTTAAAAAAATGCGCTATACGCAAGGAGAATGGAGCGCTCAACTGTTTTTTTGAAGCGCTTCAGATGCGCTCATGGAGCGCTCGGCTCCCTGCTGGGTTGTTATGAAAAATGTTTGCACCAAATTTAAAACAAAACAAATCGTATTTGTTCTGCATAACTCACAGGTACGCACCATTAGAAAACAATTATAACAACAACGCGTGAAACATGATTAAATTTCAACAAGAAATATTGAAGCTAGCAAGATTTTATCCATTAAAATTTGAACAACAAAACTTTCAACTGATATTTTTGACAATGGAAGCACCATTTTTTTATTTTCAAATTTAATTTCGGGTACATTCGTTCATATATTTTCTCGCTCATATTACAATATATCTGTACTCTAATGTTGGTGAATGTACCTTAAGTGTACTGCCAATATAGAAGTCAGGGGCGCACCCAGAACAAAATTTTGGGGGGTGTTTTATATTTTAATTTATAGACTTATTCAAATTTCGTATATAATATTTACAGTACAAAGTCAATTATTCTTTTATTTTGTGCCATTGAATTTAATATGTCCTCAATAATAAAATTGAAATTAATTAAGGCATTGAAATTTTATGAAATTTTTATGAAATTTTAAGAGATTCTTCCAATTTCATATTACTTTCTATGTGGGGTTAGCGTAATTTTCATACGAGATCGCTAATTTGCATTATGATCTTTATATTTTAAATACAAGCTTATATTTAATATATCGAAATTCATAACGATGGCCCCAAAATCTCTGCTGTGATCGTCATTACATGCAGACATATAGACGGAAATAAACCGATATGATTGCACAGAGCCAAAAACCACCACATAAAATCAATAAGACAACCAAATTGAGATATTTTATTAGGGTTTCTTATTAATATTACCAAATAATAAGAATTTTCCATAAAGAAATCTTTTCATTTCCATAGAGAAAATCTTACTAAAAATTAACAACTACTATCAAACATTTTTCAATAAGATTTCTTATTGAATGAATGAAATAATGTGGAAATCTTATTAACACTTAACTTTAATAAGAAAATCTCTTTTTTCGCTCTCCAAAGTTTAAGAAGAGAAGAGTTTAAGAGTTAAAATTAATAAGAAAATCTTATTGATCTGCTTTTATAAAATTTTTTTATTAGACACCCTTTTAAAAAGATGGTAATGGTGAAAATGCTACTTATTTTTGCTTTCTTTGTTTTAGCTTTTAGTCGTAGTTGTGAAGTGAATTCGAAAAGTTATCCGTCGATTTAAATAAAGTAAATTAAGAAAAATGTTATAATGGAGAATGATATTTGTGTTCCAGAACTTGTTTTCGACGAGGCTAAAATTCTCGAAACTCGAGCCATATTTCAGTCGTGGGCTTGAGTGACTCAATTTTGACTTTATTAAAAATGTATGGTAAGGTTCTTGACAAAAGTTGGATATTGAGGATGCCGCCAATTTCTTTGAAGGCCTCGACAGCGCCGCGTATTTTGGATACAAAGTCAAAGTTAATTTAATTTTAACATGTGTATTTAATATTCATAAATAACAACTTTATTTAATAATGCATAAATTGTAATAAAATCTTAGCAATGTGTAGATTTGTATGTAATTTATAGGCAATTAAAGATATATTTCTAGGTTAAAGATTAGCAAGATTGCGTATTGATTAAAAAGATTTCCTTTATAAAATTTTAAAAGAAATCTTATTAAATCAATAGAATTTCCTTCTTAAATTTCATGAATAAATCTTATTAAATCTATAAGATTTCTTCCTAAAAATCAAAAAGGTAACTTTTAAAATCAATAAGTAAAAAATAAAAAAATAAATAACTGGTCATTTCAGCCCTTGAAAGGACTTTGACCTAGCTTCTTATGATCAATTGTGTTGAATGTTCTTATTCTCAAGAAGCTTTACATGGCATTTTGATTACTCTCTGAGGTTTGCTATTGTCTGCAGAGAGGTGGCGGCCGTACAGAAAATTTATTTTAATTCAAATAATTTTCTGTCGCTGCTGGGATTCGAACCCGGGTCTCGAAGGTTCGTTGACATAGCCGCCACGCACTTTAACCAACTATGCCACGGACGCCACGATAAGATCAATAAGTAAATCACATATTTTTGATAAGATTTCCTTATAGTTTTTAAATGTTTTCTCATAAAAAAATAATAGGATTCTTCTTAAAATTATGTGGTTTGCCCAATAAAAAATTCTCAAAGTTTTAATAAGATTTTCTCAATGATTTTCAAGAAGACAATCTTCTTGAATGAAAACGATAGAGAAATTTTATTGATTTTTTTTCTATTTTATTAGGTTGTTTTGGCTCTGTGTGGCTACATTTAAATAAAAAATAACATTGCTTTGGCAGTCCGTGGATATGTTTGTTGTAGACTGATTAAGAGAAGTTTTTTTGTTTTTTTTTTTACTAAATAACGACTACTAATTAAACTGCATCTCAATTTTTCGTTGAGATTCTTAAGTTTTGTAAAAAACAAAAATTCAAAATTCGGGTAGCTCGAAATACTCGGGTAGCGTGGGTGCTCGAAAAGCTTGAAAATCTAGTTCTAGTTTTAACTTCATATCACATTGATAGCGGAACCAGTGTTGCCAGATTGAGGTAAATTTACCTAATTGAGGTAATTTTTGACTCATTTTTTGGGCAGAGGTAAAAAAGGTAATTTTTGATGAAAAGTGGTAAATTTTGCTAAAATAATAATTTTTTTAGACTTGTTGATTTTTCGAGTTATTGGCAGCACTGTTACCTCTTTGAACAAACTTAAAAGCAGTTTAATATTGAATCATCGTGTGGAACAAAAAACCATCTGTAGTTGCTGAACAAAGAAACAAATGAATTAAATTCAAAAATAGCAAAACGAAATAGCCGGTAAGTTCCAGTTTATACACGTCAAGAGTTGACGGTCAATTTTTGCATTTGTTGATGAGAGATAAATGTAGGCTCAAATGTCTAGGGGTTTTTTATCCTATTTATTTAAAAAGTCAAATGTTCTTTATTTAACACAAATTCTTTATTTCACAATTTTTTTGTTTTATACTAACAGAATTAACTTAAATTACTTTAACATTTTAATTTTTAGAACCGATCTCGTTACTCGTCTGTCTTTTGTGATTTTTCCTTTTTTGAATGTCGGCATCTCGTTGAGTTTCTTTTGTGCAGTGGTTTTATGTTCAGTGTCAATAGTTTTTAGGATCAGTGTCAGTACTTTCGTCCACTTCTAGTACAACGTTCTGGCGTTGCCACTTTGTTCGTCGGTCCGTAATGCTGATATCCCGCATAAATAAAAGTATACTAATAAAAAAATTATAGGAGTTAATCAATTAAAATTTTTCAATTTATTTTTTTTTTTTTTTTTGGGAAATGGTAAATTTTCTCCGAAAGTGGTAAATTTTTTCCCAAATAGTGGTAAATTTCAGTTCGTCTCTCTGGCAACACTGAGCGGAACTCGACTTTACAGAGAACAACAGCGTAGTAGAGCATGTATGCGTATTAGAGCCCTGCATGAATATATTCGTTAAACGAATATACACTGCTTAACTGTTGTACACTGAAAAAAATGTTTTAAAATTGACGACAACTGTTATTAATTTGATGAATTTTATGTTTAAAAACTAGCTAGCAAATTTCGTCAAAGAGCAAACTTTTAAAAAACATGAGAAAAGGCAAATTATGAACACATTGTGTTTCACTTTAAGTTAGTGTTTTTTTTTTTAGTGTAGGAGTACACTGCAAGCGAATAAATGTAAACAACAGATCATGTAGTAAAGAGAAAATCAGCGCATGAGAATAACTGCTAATTCGTTCTCTATTCTCTCACAACACACTTCTTACGCTGATCAGAGACTATATACAGAGACTATAGACAAAGACTATAGATTGTATAGACTTTGCATCTGAAAGCCACTTTCAACATTGAACAAATCGTAGGATGTAATTATCGGCACGGCGAAAAACATTGGCACGGGCAGCGAAAAAGCAGCGCTGACGGCAAATTTGTGTTGCTAGCATTTGTTGATAGACTCTTAAACGTCAAAATCTTATCAACAAAGTTGTCGGTAAGCCATGTTTATTTTATTATTTTCGCTGGAATTCTATTCGGACGGACTAGCTTGTTTGTTTGTAAAATTGATAAATCAAAATTTAAATGTGAAAATCAATATTATTTATAAAAATAAAATAAAATTCTTTATATATTTTATTTTATTCTTTAAGTGTAAGAATAAAATAAAAAAGTATAGTTTTAGCAGCATATAAACGCATCAATAAAAAATAAGTAATAAATAAATCAAATCAAATAAAATTAATTAAATATTGAAAGTGGCTTTCAGTTGCAAAGTCTATACAATCTATAGTCTCTGCATGCTCTACTAGCTCGTGCTTTTGACATTCCATATTAACGCTGGGTTGCATTTTCGTTGAGAAATGCTAAAATGTGGGTATTCTTGGATTCCGATGGAAAACTAAGATTTTTATAGGATTATCGTAGGAATATATATTTTGATGCGAGTTTTTTTTAAATTGATAAAATTTTTTAAATTAACATGCTGCTTAAATAGTATAATAATGATTTTGATGAATTTAGAATGATATTAATATTATTCAATTGTATATGCTATTAAAATTTATGCATTTTTTAGTATATTATAAATAATATTATAAAGGTATTCATGCAAAATGGCAAACTTATATATTGGTCAATTAGATATTTTAATGAGGTTGGTTAAGGACGAATACCCTTAATATCATTGTTTGAATAATATAACACACAAAGGAATGTTGTGGTAAGGTAGATTGGCAAATGTCGTTCACTTTGTTTTTGTAAAGTTGTACCCAAGTACTCACTAATTACAAGTGATTCAGCGAGCATTGTACAAGGGGGCGTGGCAACTCGAATCTGCAATATCGAATAACTTTGGAATTATAGGTCGCACAACATTGGAATTAGGTGTTTGGCCTCGATTTACATGTGCCGTTCCACTGGTAAAATTTTATAGGCGTTGGGAAAAGGGTGTGGCACTTTTTCGGCTGCCCAAATTGTGGATATAACTTTCGAACTATTAGTCACACATCAATGAAACTCGGTAAGAATTTACTATTTAGTCTTGTTCTTTGACTGGAAAAATTGAGTGAGCATTGGACAATGGGGCATGGCACCGCCCATATAAGTCAAACTTATGGTATCAAATAGCTTTGGAGTTAAATGTCGCATAATAATGAAACTCGGTATGGAGTTGCCACTTGGCAATGTCCATCTACTAGAAAACCGAGACGGCATTGTACAAGGGGGTGTGGCTCCGCCCATACAATTACAATTCTTGATATCGAATAGCCTATGAAAGTAAGTCACAAAACGTTGAATTTTAGAATAGAACTACTATTTGGTGATGCAGTTCTTCTAAAAAATTTTGACAGGCATTGTTCCAGGAGCCACACCCCGCCCATACATGCCAAAGTTTTGATATCGAATAGCTATGGAAATTAAAGTCGCCTTAGATTAAAACTCACAATGGAGTTCCACTTGGTGATATCCTTCTACGCCTATGGTACTTGTAAATTTGTACTACAGCACCAACTGGTGTCTAAGTTGGATCAAAGAAGATAGCGACAAAATACTCACCGTACCTCAAAATCACAATATACCAATTTTCATTCTAATCGCATAAATAATTGTACTACAGCGCCCTCTGTTGTTCAATACAGGTCAAAAAAGATAGCAGCAAAACACTCAGCGTACATGAAAACCACTATATACCGAATTTCTTTAAATTTGTACTTAAGCGCCCTCTGGTGTTCAAGGTGGATAAAAATTTATTGAAATTGCCCCAAAACACGCACCGTACCAAAAAACTTCCATCACAAATTTACATGAATATTTCCAACTTGCTTTCGTTGACGAAATTTCCTACATTTTGCTCTCAAAATTTGCAAAAATCTCGGCAAAAATAACAGTAAAATTAATAATAAATAGCAGTATTTTTGACAAAAACAAGAAAAATAATGACATCAAGCAATCACATTTTATAAAAACAAACAATATACATATATATCATGAATTCCATGTCACGCACTGTTACAGCTTGCGAATAATTGCAACTGATTTACTTAAAAAAAATTTTTGCGAAAACTTGTTTGCAATTCTTATTAATTAATTTTACGGTCTATTTAAAATGTGTAAAGGTTTTATGAATCCACTTATGAATTTCGGTGATATTAAGCAAAATGTAGCGTACGCACGTGCTACAAAATTTTCCCTTTAAAAATTTGATGTCAGCTTCTATCTGAAATTTCTGCGAATTGACTTCAGATAGAATTTTCATATTTTTTCAGAGCAATAAGAGGTTATCTTAGATTACATTAGTAGTTAAGTTATTTGAGAAAAAAAAATTATAAAAGAATTTTTTCAACTTTAAACACCGTCACGCACATGTTACATTCGTCACGCACAATTACACCATACGTTCATATGTTATTACTGTTACCTTCGACCATATTTACTAAAAACTGAAATAGAAAACAAAAGGATTAAAAATTTCTTTTTTTCTCTTTTTTTAATCTCTTTTATGTAATGACAAGATACATTTAAGAAAAAAATTTTAAAATTATTTTAATCGATAAAAACTATTCTATCTTCGATCCAAAAGTTGATGCTCTCAATCACTGGAATTGAAGGAGCATTCTTCAACAGATTCCATGTGGACCTATTCAGGTGTTTCCTCATTTTTTATGCAAAAAAAATCGCCTGGCCTTTGAGAGAGTACCCGTAAAGGCTGCACCCGTACATCACCAAGTTCAGTGTTTTTGTGAATATGATTCCTTAAAATTGATTTATTTGAATAATAATTTTTATTCCGATTTATTTTAACCCTTAAATGCCCAACAACACCGATTTCATTAAAAAAATTATGTTGCGCTGAATGATCCCCTGAACACGACCCCGTTTTTATTTTTTTTGGAAAATATTTTTGTTTAAAGAAAACATGGTTGTATCCAAAAAGATACAGTGGGCATTCTGACGTATACCATCAATCAGCTTGGTTGTAGGAGTTCAAGGCAAAAACGTGTAAAACGATTCTTTTTATGATAAATTATGATATGACAAATTATGATAATTTAAATGATACTCTAAAATTGTTAATAGTTTAAAAGGTATTTCATGTTAAAAATCGAACATTCCGTAAAAATGAAAAAACTTTTTAATTTGACGGTCAATATTTCCCAAACCAACAAAGTTATGCCAATAATTAAATTTTTGTTTTATATTTGAAATTTTCTGAGTGAAACTACATATCCAGCATTTTAATTTTTGCAATATTTTAAAATAAATAGCTTATTTTCTCGGTTGTATCCAAAAAGATACACTGGGCATTTAAGGGTTAAATTAAATAAAACACTTATGAGAATTCATATTGACACTTGTCAATAGTTAACCGTCAATTAATATGTTTGACAGTCTAATGCAGATGTAAGGATGGAAATTTTTTTAAATGAAGGGTGTATTAATTTCAATTTTTCGAGTTGTTTTATTTTTTGTTCACTTTGCTATATATGAGACCCCCCATATCATTACTAATCAAAATACATTTTAAAGCCCCTCCTCCCCTCTACATAGGTAACGTAATTTATGAACGACCCCGTAGTGTGTAAAAACTACGTTGTTTTATAGAAAAAAGTGTAACATGTGCGAAACGCGTGGAATTTTTTTCAATGGAAATAGTAAATAAAATGTTTTTCAATCTGGTTTGCCATCTCAATATCCACACATAACAGCATTTTCCGCAAAAAATTTCTTATATTAGAGTCTGCATTGAAACATATATCAATATTGTGACGCACATGCTACATATTTTCTTAATTTATTTAACTGCTCTTACCACGGTATGTCGTGGTGGTAATATTATTCATATATATGTATGATTATTAGGAAAATATTAAAAAAATTTGAAACAAATATTTTTTTTTTAATTGTTGTAATAAACAGCGCACGCCCTCACGGCAAATATCAAAATAAAACTGCAAAATTTTCGCTTAACTTATTCACCACGCGAAAGTTAAAAAAACACAGAAAAACTACCGTTATCTTGAAAAATTCAACTTAAAACGTATTGTCCGAATTCGATAGAATATATTCTATATAGTTTCTCTTCTCTCTTTACAATTTGATTTTTGACCTATGAGGTTGACTTTTTCGTGGAATTCGTGATATATAAAAATATCGATCAATCAAAGAAAATTTTTTTGCCATAAAAACTGAAATTTGTGTTTCCAGAAATTCCATTTTAAATTTTAATTTAATTTCACATTTTATCATTAAATTGGAAAGCGTTCATTTATTTGAAGCTTCTAGTCCGAATTTTCACGTTAATATGTGACATTTTTCATTATTTCGCAGATTATATTACACTTAATAAAAAGATCTTAGCTTTCTAAAGTAGGTTTTATGGTTCTCAATGATTTTATGACAATATCTTTTAATTTTTTATTGATTAAAATTATAATTGCATGATTTCGGAAAAAGGGACTTTTGTGGGATTTATAGTTCCTATAGCTGCTTTTATTGGCATCACCAAAATGATAGACGCACGATCTGTCAACGCAACATTTAGTTTTGCAAAGCTTGAGGTCGTCCGTTTTGACAGCTTATATCGTAAAGTTTTTACAACGGAGAACAAAGTACGGTCAAAGGCCGACCGACCTAACGCAGTATTGTAATTCAGCTATTAAGCGCGAGCAGTCGACAGGATACCTGGGAGTATTTCCTTCAGGATTGTATTGAGTATACCAATGATGATATTGTGACCAATCAGTGCGTTTACTTATATTGAGCTCCTTCGATATCAGTTTACACAGGTCTTGCGGTGATGTTGAGTTAAAAACTGGAGATGTAGTTCGAATGGCATCATTGGCAGCCAAATCAGCAAGTTCGTTTCCCAATATACCCGAGTGACTAGGAACCCACATTATTTTTAATTTATTAGGTTGACGGAATCAGCAATCCCGGATAGTAGAAATAATGTTAGTTGAATTTCCAAAATTTTGAATTGCCTTGATGGTTGATTTGCTGTCGGAACAGCTAATGAATTTCCCTCTGTTCTTTTGGGCATATTCTGCAGCGAGCATAACAGCAGTTGCTTCAGCAGTGAAAATGGAGCAGTATGGTGCAAGGCATTTAGATAAAATTAAAGAACCATCACCTAGTACAACCGCAAATGCTGTAGAGTCCGTAGTTTTTGAGCCATCTGTATATATAAAGACCCAGTCACTGTAACGTTGCGATAGTTCGGAAAAAACTTGGCGGTAAACAGACGAGTTTGTAGATTCTTTTGGTAGAGCCATCAGATCGTTAATGAAAGAAGTTTCTCTCAAGTTCCAAGGTGGTTCTAGGCATGGTTTCAAAATTTTAGGTTTTAGATCGATATGTAGATTATTTGCGAATTCTAAGCAACGTCTGATGGTGGATTTTATTTTGGAATTGCGTTTTTGCTTCAAAATATTCTTTACGTCATTATGAAGTATAGAGTTGGTTGTAAAAAAAAGCTTCGGGATCAGCTTAAATGTTGTTGCTTTAACGTTTTCTGGTATAAATGGTAAACCAGCCTCAGCGAGAAAATTTCTAGTTGGGGTCGTAGGAAATGCATTAACACTTCTACGCACAGCGGCATGATAAGGACCAAATAATAAGCGCAAGTTTGTTGTAGCACACCAACCATAAACTGGGACAGCATACTCAATTTTTGATAAAATTAAGGATCTACTTAAGTTAACAAGTGTGTTCGGATGATTGAAACTATGTTTAGAGGAGAGATATTTTACAATATTTAGTCTGGCAACTAGACTCTTTCTTAATAAGATACAATGTTTTTTAAAACTAAAATTTTCTTCAAATATTACTCCTAACATTTTAATATTGTTAACGAAATCAATGCTTATATTTTCATAGCTTAAAACAAGTTTAGAACATTTTCTTTTTTTACAGATATGTAATAATTTTCATTTTTCTATACAGAGATTGGCACCGGAGTAATGACCCCAGTTGCGGATATCTTCTAAAATAATATTAAAAGTGTTTTTTATTTCTAACATATTTTTATTTTTTGAAAAAATAATAGCGTCATCCGCATATAAGGAATGTTCAATATTTTTGTATTTAGAAAAAATAATGCTGAGTTGATTATATGCGATAATAAAAATTACAACAGACAAAGGAGACCCTTGTGGGACTCCTTTGTGTAACGAATACGGCTTAGAAAGAACCGTGCTTATTCTAACCCGAAACTTTCTAAAAGTCAAAAAGGCTTTAATGAATTTAAAGACCCTCTGACCTATTCCCCAAGTTGCGAGTTGATCAAGAACAACATGCATTCCAATGCGATCGAATGCCCTTTCGAAATCACTTGCCATAAGGGTAACATGATTTTTACTTGAAAGGGCACTGGACACAAAAAGTTGAAGATGTAATAGGATATCAATTGTACCTTGTTTAGGCTTGAAAGCGACTTGGTTATGGGTAATTAACTTATTTGCGGACAAAAACCAGATTAGTCTCGTTGCAACTAATTTTTCTAATAATTTTGATAGGCAAGGTAATAGAGATATAGGTCTGTAACCACTTATCTCAAAATTAGATTTATTTGGTTTTGGGATTGGAATGACTTCCGCCATACGCCATACTTGAGGAAATACACCATGCGAGAAAATATAGTTATACAATTCGACCAATTTACCCTTTGCATCTTTAGGCAGCTCTTTCAGCATGGGGTAAGATATACGGTCTAGGCCAGGAGATTTTCCTTTAGCAGTATGCAATGCTTTTTCAAGTTCGAAAAATGTAAAAGAGCTTTCTATTTTTTTTGCGGCAACGGATACATTGCTCGCTCTATATGTATATACTATTCAAAATGGATGTTTTTTGGAAGTGCACTCAGTGGAAAAATTAGAGTCGTCAGAATAATGAGACCAAGTTTTCGCGAAAAGATCTGAGACCGCAGATGGTGAAGTTAGAATTGAGTTATCATGTTTTATAATTTTAAAGTTAACAATATTTATATTACCAGTTAATTTCTTAATATCAGACCAAATTTTTTGAGGGTTTGTCTTGGGCGTTATATTAGATGTAAATTTTTGGAAACTTTCACGTTTAGTTATTTTCAACGTTTTTCTGAACAAAGCATTTGCTCTTTTGTATTCTATTAGGTTTAAGTCCGTTTGACAGCGTTTGTATCTATGCCACAAGGTTTGTTTAAGTTTACGTTAATTATTTAAATGATTGTTCCACCAGGGAATTGTAGTTTTAACAAGACATGATTTGGTTTGAGGTATAGATACATTAGCCGCAGAACGGATTGAAATTATAAAATCAGTCAGATTTAATTCGCAATTTTGACGGAATAAGTTCCAATTGGCCAAATTAGTTTTGAATTTTTGTTTGGGTCTTAAATTAACTGGATTGAAAGATGTTTTCAATTCTGTGATGATCGGAAAATGATCGCTACCGTGTAGATTATCTAATATGTTCCAAGAACTCAAAGGTAGCAGCTGGCCTGAGCAAATAGTGAGATCAACGTTTGTAAAAGTTTTATGGGTCGAAAAATGGGTAGACGACCCATCGTTTAAATGAGCAAGATTTCCTGCTAATATTACATCTTCAACCAACTTACCACAACTGTTGGTTGACTCAGAACCCCAAAGAGGACTCCAAGAATTGAAGTCACCTGTAATAATGTAAGGAGTTTTAACAACTGATAAATAATTTAATATATCGTGAGAAGTGAAGGTTTGATGGGGGGGAATATATGCATTGATTATTGTAAAACAAAAATTGATATTAATTTCAAGGGCAAAAAATAAAAGCGTAGAATTCAAGCTAAGAAGTTTGTGGGGAATAGAATTTTTTACTAAAATACCAACACCTTGTTTCGAAGTTTTATTTTCCGGAATATTATGAAAGTAGCCAGTAAAATTTTTGGGAGTTATAAAATTATTTTCATTGAAAGAAAAGTGGGTTTCTTGGATGGAGATTATATCTGGATTTTGTTCTTCGATGAGTAGCCGTAGCTCATGGTAGTTATTTATGTAACCTTTCATGTTCCATTGTAAAGGGTGATTTTTTTGAGGTTATGATTTTCATGCATTAGTATTTGACAGATCACGTGGGATTTCAGACATGGTGTCAAAGAGAAAGATGCTCAGTATGCTTTGACATTTCATCATGAATAGACTTACTAACGAGCAACGCTTGCAAATCATTGAATTTTATTACCAAAATCAGTGTTCGGTTCGAAATGTGTTTCATCGACAAATTTTGTTCAGCGATGAGGCTCATTTCTGGTTGAATGGCTACGTAAATAAGCAAAATTGCCGCATTTGGAGTGAAGAGCAACCAGAAGCCGTTCAAGAACTGGCCAAGCATCCCGAAAAATGCACTGTTTGGTGTGGTTTGTACGCTGGTGGAATCATTGGACCGTATTTTTTCAAAGATGCTGTTGGACGCAACGTTACGGTGAATGGTGATCGCTATCGTTCGATGCTAACAAACTTTTTGTTGCCAAAAATGGAAGAACTGAACTTGGTTGACATGTGGTTTCAACAAGATGGCGCTACATGCCACACATCTCGCGATTCTATGGCCATTTTGAGGGAAAACTTCGGAGAACAATTAATCTCAAGAAATGGACCGGTAAGTTGGCCACCAAGATCATGCGATTTGACGCCTTTAGACTATTTTTTGTGGGGCTACGTCAAGTCTAAAGTCTACAGAAATAAGCCAGCAACTATTCCAGCTTTGGAAGACAACATTTCCGAAGAAATTCGGGCTATTCCGGCCGAAATGCTCGAAAAAGTTGCCCAAAATTGGACTTTCCGAATGGACCACCTAAGACGCAGCCGCGGTCAACATTTAAATGAAATTATCTTCAAAAAGTAAATGTCATGGACCAATCTAACGTTTCAAATAAAGAACCGATGAGATTTTGCAAATTTTATGCGTTTTTTTTAAAAAAAAAGTTATCAGGCACTTAAAAAATCACTCTTTAAAAGCTTCATTATCGTTCAATTATAGTTAAACAAAATCCATACAAGGAAGCTTTTTATGATTCTATGTTTTTTTTTTTTTTTATAGTGAAAGAGAAACTATGTCTCGTCCATGGTGTAATTAACAAGGTGATAGTGAATTTTCAAGCTCTCTCACAAAAATTAACTCTCGATCTGTCAAAAACAGCTGATTGCATATTTTAAGCAAAATCATAGCAAAACATAGTTTGTGAAATTTGTGTTTATTGTGAAAGTATAATTTGATTGATTATAAACGTGCAAAAAACATGGATAAGAATAAAAAATTGAGCTGGCTCGCGTTGTAAATAAAGAAAAGCTATTAGCCAATAAAAAACCAACATATAGTAAACTTAACCTCAAATTGATTAAACGACTCCTCCGGCAGCTCAAGATAAAGAGCTGGATTCTTGAAGCATTATGTACCACCTCGTACGGATTGTGATACAGCTTTCGTAGATTTCCTCGAAGATTTTAATAGGATCAGCTTATTGCTGTTATTGCTATTCTGGAACTATATGGCCAGCTAATCTATACTTGCAGGCAATTGCAGTTTGTTTCTATATTCGGCTCTAGTTTTTCACATTTTTTTCAATGATTTTTGTGAAAATCCAATAAAACTACATTGCAGTTTATTACGTATTAGCTAGAACCACCACAAGCAGGCACACAAAACAAATAATGATTTGACACTTACCAATAGGTCCTCTCTTTATGTTACAATTTTTTGACAGATTCAGCAAAATTGAGTGTGTGGTGAAAAATTCACTACCACCTTGTTAATTACATCATGGTCTCGTCAACACACATCTGATTTTTTTTAGTTGAGGTGGGGTTGAAGAGTGGTGGTTAGTGTTGGCGTTAGTAGTGGTGGGATCAGGTGAAGAGAGAATTGTTTCGTTAAACGAAAAACTATTCAATGTAGGCTTTAGTTTAATTTCAAGAGAGTTTGATTGATCTTCATATGTAGTGGGAGTAGAGATGTTGTCTATAGCGTAAGTGTGGGCTGAAGGAGAAGATTGTGTGGAATCTGTTTTAGGTGATATGTTGATATTTTGTTTCTGTGCTAAGGTAGAGGTATTAAGGCTTGTTTTAGGTAGAATGTTGGTTGTGTTTGTAGAAGAATGACTTTCTTGAGGAAAGAAAGGAAGAGAAAATGTAGGAGAATCGATGGAAAGAGCGGCTTTAGAAGTTGAGGGGATATTTAATGAAGTATTAGTGCTATTTTTATTGGAGGCAATAGAGGAGTAAGTTAGGTCAATAGAAGGGGAACTATTGAGAGTCCTATAAATTTGTCTAGCTTCATCAATAGAGCATTTTTTCTTTGTTTTAATTTTTAAAATTTCTTTTTGTTGTAGAAATTTCTTGCATTCTTTGGAGGAGGCAGCATGGTTTTCAGAGCAGTTGGCGCAGAATGTTCTAGTACATTCGATAGGAGTATGAGGAGAGAGGTTACAGTTAACGCAAGCAGCAGGGTTAGAGCAGCGTTTAGAAGTATGACCAAGCAGCAATGAACTCTTTGACCTTCACGGAGTGCCATGAGACATCGATTTTTTCGGGAAGATGATAGCATTCAAACGTCAGCAATGTTACGCCACTCGGTTGGGGCTTACCATCAATGACCTTGGTAAATTTATAAGTAGCTACTACGCCCTGCAGACTTAGTTCTCTTGTGATTTCATCTTCTGATACGTTTTTTAGGTAGGGAGCATAGATTGTACCTTTCGTTAAATTTAAGGAGCTGTGAAGGGTGCACTTAAGCTACTAAGAATTTGCTGGATTAAGCTACTAAGAATTTAACTACACTCTTTAGCTACTAAGAATTTGCTGGCAACTGCAGGATTTTTAACTAAAAGCAATGGTAATCACGCAATTCTGATATAGATGTTATATGTCTTTACTTATCCCTTTTAATGAACGATGGATTGCAAAACAGGAGAAACTGGAGAGGGGCTTAGTTTCATTGTTGCTGGTAACAACAACAAATTTAGGGTCAGGTTGTACGGGAAGGGGAAGTTCAGGAAAGGAATCAAGTTTTTTGTTATAAAATCGTTTCTTTTTTGATTGGGGACTGGTAGCAAGTAATGCAAACCTATTGTCCCCAAAATTGGGGGCCCCGAGGGGCATTTTCACACCACTTTTGTCGACTTTTCACAGAAAATGATAGCAGAGTAAAAATGAATAAAAAAGAAAAAAAGAATAGCTTTACAAAATAAGGATAGTACCGTTAACTTTCGACGGGAGAATAAAAGCGCGGCTAAACGAACAGAACTCGAGAAGACGAACTGCTCGCGGCGAGTGTTATTCGGAGTAATTATTTCCTTTATTATATAAATAACTAGCTTTTTCCCGGTGCGCTTTGCTGCACCTTATCTAGATAAGTACCGGTAAATGTTGCAATGCCTTCAGCGTTATTATTTCTAAACCATCTCGTACTCGAAACATAGGAGTCGTTCATAAATTACGTGACCGATTTTCAATTTTTTTTTTTACCCCCCTCCAGTACTCTTCGTAGTGCATTTCAAAAACACTCCCCTCCATTCACATAAAGTAACGTAGTACATGAAATAAAAAAATTAATTGATTAAAATATATTCGAAAATAGAAAAATAACTGTCGAAAAGCAAGCAAAGAAAAATTATGCCCTTACTACACTTGCCAATAGTTAACAGTCAATTTAGACGGTCAAACATGATGATGTAAGGATGAAAATGGTTTGAAATGTTGGGTTGCATTAATTTCAATTTTTTCGAGTTTTTTTTATTTTTGTTCAGATTACTGTATCTGAGACCCTCTCCCCCCATTCGTTACTTATCGTAGTACATTTCAAAACCTCTCTCTCTACTAAATTGGTAACGTAATTTATGAATGACCCGATAGTTACTGCGCAAATTTCAGCTCAATCGGATCAGTAGTTTTGGAGTCCATAACAGCGTTCTCTATTGTAAATTTTTTGCATTTTTCATTTCCCAGTAACAGGATATTTCCAAGTAGTAACTTCATTCTTACTTCTATGTTCTTTGTCTCTTACTTCCATAGCTTTTCTGTGTCATAAATTTGGCTTGAATGGGTGGAGACACACCCCCTTGTCCAATGCATGTCACCTTTTGTAGTAGAAGGACATCACCAAATGGTATCTACATTCTGAGTTTCAATGTTCTGTGATTTTTACTTCTAAAGCTATTCTGTGTCGTAAATTTGTCTTATATGGGTGGAGCCACGCGACGTTTTGGAATGCCCGTGACAGTTTTTCAGTAGAAAGACCTTCATTGTTATACGACATTTAGTTCCAAAGCAATTCGATATCATAAATTTGGCCTGTGTGACCAAATTCCCCCTTGTCTAATGTTCGCTCAAATATATAGTAACTGCCTCTTGGGCCCATAGCATCTACGTATCAAGTTTCACTTTCAAAACATGTACAACTCGGGAATAATAATGATTTATAAAAAGTGGGCGTATATATAGTTTTACGTAAAATTTAAAGTAGTGTGCTGCATTAACATTACTTTAAATTCGCTTAACTAATTTGTTGTTGCGTTACAAAACATAGAAAACGTACATTGATAAGCTTTGTCTATTGCAATTCCTTGAGTGTTTTTTTTTTATCAAAGGTGTCAGTTTTATAAAATTATCAGTAGTGTGAAGAAGTCACCTGTACGATGAGAAAAAGTTTTATAATATTTTGTTGTTGTTGCGTTTCTGTGTTTTTGTATAGTAAATAGTCCTAATAAGTAGCAAAAGTACTTGTGGAAAAGAAAATTATATGTAATTTTAGTTGACGTATTTGCTAGCGTACTACATGTAGTACGACTTTAAAATCCAAGAAAAAAAAATTTTTTTTTTTAAATATTCTTCATTTTTTAATACATTGGTGTCAGAATGAAGGAATTTAAGAAATGTGCAAAGATTAATAAATTAACAAGGATTATGTTACTGTTATCATTTTATATCTGTTAATCTGACATCAATTTGTTAATCATTGTATAGTACGTTTGAATTCAATTTACTTGATATAATAAAAAATCAAAAATGATTTTAATATGTATTTATTGTGTTAAAACTGGGGTTTAAAATTGAAAAAGATATCGTCTACTTCCCACTAGGAATATACGCTTTCTGCTCACTCATAACCTCCGCAAAATTTACTTTTTTCCCTGACCTTCCTCAACAACCTAATTTCACAAAAATATAAGCGTGCCGCAAACGTGAAAAATAAAAACAACTATAAAGTGCTAACGCTGCACATTACCCACTGAACCAAGTACAGTGAACTCTATGAACAACAAAAACAATAAAATAGTGCTACCCAATTATATAAACACAACAAACCCTATCTCGATAGAAACATTTTACGATAGTCTAACGAGATCGTTATGATATCTTAACACATAAATACGCGATATCGTCCCGATAGTACAGTTAACAATAGCATTTCGATAACATAACATTACAAATTTCTAGATATCATTACGATATTATAATAACGATAGCATTGCGATATAAGGTACGGCCCATAATAATAGGAAATGAAACTTTTTGTTTTTAATTTTATAATAAAAAGTTTTCAGTGTATTTATTTAAAACTTCTTACATGCAGAAAACTTTGTTGTTGTGCTCCTGTTACAGACGCCATGTTTTATATTTTATTTGCTCTTTGGTTTTCCTTATTTGTTGTTGCTTTTAGAATACTTTATTTGCTTCATATAAACTAGCGGACCATAACTATAGGAAATATGATAAATAAATGGTTTAATTAAAATGTAAACATAAAAGTGAAAATAGAAAACACGTATTCGTGTTATTTTGGTCATTTTGTGTTAAAATGACGCGTGGTAAGTACCTAAGTCAAGTGGAGCAAGATCAAATTCTTGCTTTAAAGGATGAACGCCTCACAATTCAAGCAAGTGCGAAAAGAATTAATCGGAGCTTCCATGGTGTCAAAAGTTTTTTAGCTGACACACAAAACTACGGGAAAACAAAGTGCGGTGGCCGTAAAAAGATGCTTACGAAGCGCGAGGAGCAAGTTATACTACGAAAAGCGAGCAACTCGTCTTTGACCTCTACTTAATTGAGGGCGTATGTGCACATTAAGGTCTTAAAAAACACAATTAAACGATTGATTGGCATCACCAAGCATCTCATCCATCAGAAATTAAAGCCTGCTCCCCGTTTAACTATAAACCATAAAGAACATCGACTCCGCTTCGCCAGAAATAATATGAATACTGACTGGTCTCGAGTAAGCTTTCTCTTTTTTACAAAAACGACATGTAGCTATCATATGTTGGCTTACAGGTAATTTTGTCTGACGAAAAGAAGTGTAACTTAGATGGTCCTGACGGTTTTCATCATTAGGTCTGTTCCCGTACTTGCAAGTTTGTGAAAACTTTCGAAAATTTGCACAAGTTTTTACTAAATTGCGTTCCCGTACACCAAAAACTTGCAAGAGAGCGACAATGAGAGAGTAAAACATTTCCCCTCCTTGCGATAAGTTGCAAGTTTCTGCTACACAAATTTCGTGTAGTAAAAACTTGCAAGTTGTCATGTTTTGGCAGAAATGTCAAAATTTACGCTACAATAAAAAAAAAAACAGATGGACAAGTGCATCAAGTATAAATTTGAGCTAAAAATGGAAAATAAAAAGACAAATATTCAAGTTAAATGTTCGCCAGGTACATATAGCTACATATTTATTTAATTAGTGCAGCTAATTTATCAGACATTGTCGAAATCTTAAAAAATATTTTTTCGTTTAATTAGCCAAATGTTTGTCCAACATATGTTTGATCAAAAGTTGCAAGTTTTTACTAAAAAGCGTTCCCGTACTTTTAGCATTTCTATTGCTCAGAGACAATTTTTCTGCTTCCTCTCTTGAATTTTGCAACTTGCAAGTTTTTGCTACAAAAGTACGGGAACAGACCTATTATTGGAGAGACCTTAGAAAGGAGCCAAAATATTTTTCTAAAAGAAACTTCGGTGGTGGCTCCGTATTGGTTTGGGGTGCTTTTTGCATTCATTTTATTCTCGAACTGCAGCTGGTATCATCAAAAATAAAAAGTGTTGATTATGTAAATGTGCTCCAATGAGTTTGGTTTCATTCTTGAGAGAACACCACCAAAAGGAATGAATTTTTCAGCAGGACAATGCTTCTATCCATGTCAGCAAGCAAACTCTTGATTGGTTTCGTCGCAAGAAAACTGCTTATCTCGATTGGCCACTCTGCTCCCCCGACCTAACCTTTCGAAAACCTCTGGGGTATCCTAACCAGACACGAGTACGCCAACAATAAACAATACGATACCGTCAACGAGCTAAAAACTTAAATTTTAAGAGAGTGGGAGAGATTAGACCAAGAGTTGATCAAAAAACTTGTCGATTTAATGCCCGACCGCATCTTCCAATGCATAAATGCAAACGGAGCTTTTATTAAATAATAAGAACCGAAAACCATTTTTGAAACATTTGCTATTCCATGTTTTTTGTTATTGTTTTAATGCAATTTCCCAGGGGCGCACCCAGAAAAAAATTTTGGGGGGTGTTTTATATTTTTATTTATATACTTATTCAAGTTTCATATATAATATTTAGAGTACAAAGTCAATTATTCTTTTATTTTGTGCCATTGAATTTAATATGTCCTCAATAATAAAATTTAAATTAATTAAGGCATTGAATTTTTATGACATTTTAAGAGATTCTACCAATTTCTATGTGGGGTTAGCGTAATTTTCAAACGAGATCGCTAATTTGCATTATGACCTTTGTATTTTAAATACAAGCTTATAATATATTGAAATTCTAAACGATCACTCCAAAATCTCTGCATTACATGCAGACATATAGACGGAAATAAACCGATATGATTGCACAGAGCCAAAAACCATCACATAAAAGCAATAAGACCACCAAATTGAGATATTTTATTAGGTTTTCTTATTAATACTACCAAGTAATAAGAATTTTCCATAAAGAAATCTTTTCAATTCCATAGAGAAAATCTTATTAAAAATTAACAACTACTATCAAACGTTTTTTAATAAGATTTCTTATTGAATGAATGAATTAATGTGGAAATCTTATTAACACTTAACTTTAATAAGAAAATCTTTTTTTTTCACTCTCCAAAGTTTAAGAAGAGACCAGTTAAAATTAATAAGAAAATCTTATTAATCTGCTTTTATAAAATGTCCTTATTAGACACCCTTTTAAGAAGATAATAATGGTGAAAATGCTACTTATTTTTGCTTTAGCTTGCAGTCGTAGTTGTGAAGTGAATTCGAAAAGTTATCCGTCGATTTAAATAAAGTAAAATAAGAAAAATGTTATATTGGAGAATGATAGTTGTGTTCCAGAACTTGTTTTCGACGAGGCTAAAATTCTCGTGGGGCTTGAGTGACTCAATTTCGACTTTATTAAAAATGTACGGTTTGGACTCGAAAGAGGTTCTTGACAAAAGTTGGATATTGAGGATGCCGCCAATTTCTTTGGAGGCCTCGACAGCGCCGGGTATTTTGGTTACAAAGTCAAAGTTAATTTAATTTTAACATATGTATTTAATATTCATAAATAACAACTTTATTTAATAATGCACAAATTTTAATAAAATCTTAACAATGTGTAGATTTGTATTTAATATTATAGGCTGTTAAAAGTATATTTCTAGGTTAAAGATTAGCAAGATTCCGTATTGATTAAAAAGATTTCTTTAATAAAATTTTGAAAGAAATCTTATTAAATCAATAGAATTTCCTTTTTAAATTTAAAAAATAAATCTTATTAAATCTATAAGATTTCTTCCTAAAAAATCAAAAAGGTAACTTTTAAAATCAATTTGTAAATCAAATATTTTTAATGAGATTTCCTTACTGTTTTTAAATGTTTTCTTATAAAAAATAATAGGATTCTTCTTAAAATTATATGGATTGCCCAATAAAAAATTCTCAAAGTTTTAATTAGATTTTCTCAATCTTATATATATTACGCAAACCCAAATTTTGTCCGGCGTAAGGCTTTTTAAGTACAAGTCCAATTTTAATACAAGTGCAAACTGGACTTTTCATTTCTTAAAAATTTATATTTTTTAGGTTATAGCTTATTAAAGTTTGCATATAATTGCATATAATTGTTGTTGTTATGTTGGTTTTTCTTTTATTAACAGAGCAGCTGAGAACAACGTTATCAAACTCAGAGCAAAGCTATTCGCTGCTCACATTTCGCTCTCTTCTGTCTCTTTTTAATAGAGCGTCTGTTAACAACAAAATGAAAGTCAGACAAATTTAAAGCTTTTGCAAGACGCTCACGCTGAACGCTCGCAACCAAGTTACATAGAAGGTTTTTTTATTGCAATTTTCTGCTCACATTTCACTTAATTCGTCTCTTCTTTAGAGGTTATGTTATTATAGTTGCTGGGGGCAGCAACGCGCACCGGTGGTCGCTAGTGGTTTTAATAAGACAATCTTCTTGAATGAAAACGATAGAGAAATTTTATTGATGTTTTTCTATTTTATTAGGTTGTTTTGGCGTTGTGTGGCTACATTTAAATAAAAAAGAACATTGCTTTGGTAAGAGAAGTTTGACTGATTAAGAGAAGTTTTTTTGTTTTTTTTTTTTAATAAATAACGATTACTAATTAAACTGCATCTTGATTTTTCGTTAAGATTCTTAAGTTTTGTAGAAAACAAAAATTCAAAATTCGGGTAGCTCGAAATACTCGAAAATACTCGCATAGCCCGGGTGCTCGAAAAGCTTGAAAATCGAGAGTTCTAGTTTTAACTTCATATCACATTGATAGCGGAACTCAACTTTACAGAGAACAACAGCGTGGTAGAACATGTATACGTATTAGAGCCCTGCATGAATATATTCGTTAAACGAATATACCCTGCTTAACTGTTGTACACTGAAAAAAATGTTTTAAAATTGCCGACAACTGTTATTAATTTGACGAATTTTCTGTTTAAAAAATAGCTTGCAAATTTCGTCAAAGTAAGAGCAAATGTGTTTTAAACTTTTAAAAAACATGAGAAAAGGCAAATTATGAACACATTGTGTTTCATTTTAAGTTAATGTTTTTTTAGTGTAGGAGTACACTGCAAGCGCATGAGAAAATCAGCGCATGAGAATAACTGCTAATTCGTTCTCTGTTCTCTCACAAAACACTTCTTACGCTGATCTGAATTTGTAAGTTGTGTTGTTTTTGTTTCTTAATCGAATACTTGATAATGTATGCTAATATTCAGCAATGTACTATGCTGAATATTATGGTGCACTGATATGGTGCACTGATTAACTGTTAGCAAAATGTAATTAATTTGAGTTGGTGATTGATGAGCAAAATTATTGCCTTTAACTGAAATGTAAATTTAATTTTATTTTTAATAAATAGTTATTAAATTTTAATTTGAAGTTTTTCGATCTTAGGTAATTCTTTTCCAGATTAAAAATACATAATTGTCTACATTATTTAAAACATTGCCAAAACATACATGTATATGATGATATTTCAGGCGAAAAAGCATACTCTGGCAGGGCTCTTTTGCGTATACAGAGCATAATTTCATAAAAACAATAAATAACACCATGAAAGTAGCTTTAAACATTTGAACTTAAATAAATAATGCTTTATAATTTATAATTGTTTTATTCCTTGAATTTTGCACGGTTTGCTACCTATGGACCTGAACACGGGAAAAAAGGTAAAAAAAAAATCGAATTTTTTTAAGTTTTTTTGCGATTTTGATCTGGAAGGTGAAGTTTTTTTGATTTTATATGTTGGCAATTTTTGTTCTTTATGACAAGAGCTACAACTTTTCCTCAGAGAGTAAATCGAAAGTCTGAACGGTTTGCAAGATATGAGCCCGAGAAAATGATAACTTTTTTGCGAAAATGATACCGAGGCCCCAAATCTTTGGCGGCCCATAAACAAAAAAGTGCATGACTTTAGGAAAAATTGGGAGACACGGGTCTTTTTTTTTTAGTCTTTTATCACGTAGTGGTGTCCGTATATGGTTATTTTGCCATGACTTAAAAAATTACACACAGTGTAACTGACTACATTACGACGACGAACGAGATTGCATCCTTTGCTATACTTGTGTCAAGGCTTCTTTGCTATTTGACAAAACGAATACTGCGTGGTTTGCAGGTGAAGAGCCCACTTTCATTTCGACCGGCTGCCGAAATTGGAAGAAAGCTATTGAGAAGCTAGAAGCTCACAAGAACAGCCGCTTCCATGACTAAAATGTGAACCTTTTACTGCAGCTAGAAAATCCGCAGCTTATAAACGCTGTGTTCGATACCGAAAAGCGAAAAGAGTAAGAAGGTTTACGAAAGTGCTTGCTAATCAGGACCAGTACTCTCAGGTTTTTGATGAGTGCAGATCTTGCCTTGCGAGACCATCTATCTACACGATGAGGGCAACTTTATGGCGCTGTTAAAGAATGTCAAATGCAGTCAATGTGCGTGCCCGAGCTCAGCCAATAATTACACGAGCTCCGAAATCCAAAATAAAATTATCGAGATTTTAACTCACACATTGCTTCGGAGCATTGTGCGTAATATAGAAGCTGCGCCAGTTTTTGCCATCATTGCAGATGGAACCACGGATATTGCCGGTTCAGAACAATTTTCTATTTACGTGCAATTTGTCCGCATTGATGCCTTTGAAGTTTGCGAGGCATTCGTTGGAATGTACAGCCCAAGCAATGCCTCAGGCAAATCACTGGCTGCAGCAATCAAAGATGTGATACTATGCATGGTTGAATAAATAAGGTTGTCGCATGGGTGAGAGCGAGTTCCCATAAATGTCAAATCGAAGTTGATAGCTCATACAAAATCTGAAAGCGAAAATTGATAACATGTTAAGCCGATGAAGTTGTTGTTGTTGCATTGCACTGATTTTGACAATTATGGGTACGGAGAAGAGAGTAAGATCAGCCCCGAGACAACCTTATTTACACTGTGCAACACGGAAAATTCAAACACCATGTTGACAGCTGTTCTTTAAAGTGCTGGACTTTAATAACAAAACCCTATCTGGGTTTTACTAGTTTGGCTACCGATTGGGTTTTATTGTGTTAAGAATATATTGATTTTTGATTGAAAAAATTTCAACTTAACCCTCACTTTGGCAGTATTTACATTTGTAAATATGCCATTTTTAAATTTACCATAACTCCTTTCTTTTTTATTCGATTCGAATATTGGTTGGACTCTGTGGCAATATTTTCGTTTTCTTTCTGAAAATGTCAAAAGTTGTTTTTAATTTTAGAATTTTCTGATGCTTTTTGAAAATTTTTCATTTTTATAACGTAGTTTGGCACTATATACATATGTAAACACTTTGTATTTTAAAGGCTTTTATGGTGTTTATGGTGTATCGGGAGAAAAATAACGGTACGCAGAAACGTAACCGTGAAAAACAGTTGTCATCGCAGTGTGCTTTTGAAATGCAAAAAATACTTACTTATCTGGCGCTTACAACCGTAAGTCGGTTTTGGCCTCGTTTAAGAAATTGCGCCAGCCATTTCTGTTTTGCGCTTGCTGGCGCCAGTTGGAAACACCAAGCGTCGTTGAGTTATCCAACACCTGATCCTTCCAACGAAGATGTGGGCGTCCTCTTCTGCGTTGACCACCACCGGGCACCGAATCGGATATTTTTCTTGCTGGCGAGTCGTTTTCCATTCGCTCAAAATGACCTAGCCAGCGGAGCCGCTCGATTTTAATGCGCTTGACTATGTCAATGTCAGCGTACAGCTCATACAGCTCGTGGTTCCATCGAATTCGGTACTCGCCATTGACGCAGATTGGACCGAAGATTTTACGAAGGATCTTTCTCTCGAAGGCTCCCAGAGTCTTTTCATCAGAACTGGTCAATGTCCAGGTTTGTGCTGCATATAATAGGACGGGCATGATTAGTGACTTATAGAGCGTGAGTTTTGTTCGTGGAGAGAGGACTTTGCTTCTCAATTGCCTACTCAGCCCAAAGTAACACCTGTTGAGTTATCCTTCGTTTTATCTCAATACTGACATCGTTGAAAGAGTTTACGCTGGATCCCAAGTAGACGAAGTCCTTAACAACCTCGAAGGAGATGTTGTCAACAGTGACGTGGTTTCCAAGACGCTGGGACTGTTTTTTTGTTGACACTAGGTATTTCGTCTTATCTGCGTTCACTGCAAGACCCATTCGACTCGACTCTTTCGCTAATCTGGAGAATGCTGCACTGATTTCGCGCGAATGATATAATGGCCAACGATATCGATATCATCAGCATACGCCAGCAGCATAATACTTTTGTAGAATATCGTGCCACTGCTTCTCAAATCAGCAGCTCGGATGATCTTCTCCATCATTAGGTTAAAAAAGTCGCACGATAAGGAATCACCTTGCCTAAAACCTCGTTTGGTATCGAATGGAGGAGTGAGATCCTTCCCGATCTTAACTGTGCTGCTGGTGTTGCTCAGTGGCATTCTGCAAAGGCGGATGAGCTTTGCAGGAATGGCAAATTCAGACATGGTGGAGTATAAATGATTCCTTATTGGACTGTCGAAGCGGCTTTATAATCGACAAAAAGATGGTGTGGGTCGATTTGTTTTTCTAGGGTCTTCTCCAAGATTTGTCGTAGCGTAAATATCTGGTCTATGGTGGATTTACCAGGTCTGAAGCCACACTGATAAGGTCCAATCAGCTGGTTTACGATGGGCTTCAGTCTTTCACATAATACGCTCGACAGGACCTTATATGCGATATTAAGAAGGCTTATCCCACGGTAGTTGGCGCAAATTGTGGGATCGCCTTTCTTGTAGATTGGGCAGAGCACACTGAGGTTCCAATCGTTTGGAATGCATTCTTCCAACCATATTCTGCATAAATGCTTATGAATGCATTCAAATAGAGCTTCGCCTCCATTCTTGAAGAGCTCGGGAGGTAAGCCATCGGCTCCTGCGGCTTTGTTGTTTTTAAGCCGAGCTATAGTTTTCAAGACTTCACTATGGTCGGGCAGCAGAACTTCAACGATGTCGTCCACAATTGGGGTTTCTGTGATATCATCTCTATTGGCGGGATTGTTGTCGTCGTCACATTCAAAAGCCTAGAGAAGTATTCCCCCCACATCATCAGTGTACTCTGGATATCTGTCACTAGATTTCCATTTTCATCTTTGCAGGAAGAGGCCCCAGTCTTGAAACCATCGGCCAGGCGTCTTATTTTTTTGAAAAATTTTCGGACCTCATTCCTGTCACCATGCATCTCAATTTTCTCGCACTCACGCATTTCCGCTTCCCTTTTCTTTCGCCTGAAAATGCGTCTCTCTTCCCTCCTCTTCTCTTTGTATCGCTCTTTAGAAGCACGCGTTACAACCGACTGCAGGGTGGCTTTGTAGGCGGCTTCTTTTTCTGCAGTGGCTTCGCGACACTCTTGGTCGTGCCACTGGTTTCGGCGAGGGCGATGATAGCCAATCACTTCTTCGGCAGCCGTACGCATAGAGTGGGAAATGTGATTTCACTGCGCGCATATATCATCGATCGGAGGAGTGCTTTCTTGAAGCAGGAGTGACAGTCGAGTAGGGAAGTCTTCGGCTGTTCGTCTTGATTGCAGCTTTTCGACGTCTAGCTTTCTCTTTGCTGGATTGCGCGCATTTTTGGTTGCGCACAGACGTGTATGTTGTCGTTGGCTGCGACAAGATAATGATCCGAGTCTATATTGGCACCGCGGATCGTGCGTACATTTAAAACACTGGAAGAGTGCCTTCCGTCAATCAAACGTGATCAATTTGGTCACGCGTCTTCTGATCAGGAGACAGCCAAGTGCTTTATGAATATTCAGATGCTTGAATCTAGTGCTACTAACGACCATGTTTCACGCTGCGGCAAAGTCAATCAGCCTCATTCCGTTATCGGAGGTATTGTCGTGGAGGCTGAACTTTTCGACTGTTGGACCAAAGATATTTTCCTTACCCACCTTGGCGTTGAAGTCACCAAGCACGATTTTTAAGTCGTGGCGGGGGCTGCGCTCATAGGCCTCTTCAAGCCGCTCGTAGAAGCTGTCTTTGATCTCATCGTCCTTATCTTCTGTCGGAGCGTGAGCACAAATCAGGCTTATGTTGAAAAATCTTGCCTTGAAACGGATTATGGCAAGTCGTTCGTTCACAGGTGTGAATCGCAGGACATGATGCAGTAGTCTCTTGCCAACCACGAATCCGCATCCAAATTCGTGCTTCTCCGCATGGCCGCTGTAGTAGATATCACAGGATGCTTGCCGTAAGCAACCCTGTCCCTTCCATCGCATTTCTTAGATTGCAGTGATATCAGCCTTGTATCTTTCTAAGATATCTATCAGTTGGATAGAGACACCATCCCAATTAAGGGTTCGGACATTCCAAGTGCATATCCGTAAATCGTTGTCAGTTTTTCGTTTGCGATAGTCGTCATCAGATTTGGGAACCATTCTTATCATTTTTCTTTAGCGTTTCATTGAAATGTGTTTTTACATGGCGGGCTTCAAACCCAACGCACAACCCTTTAAAGGCAGGGAGCCCGCCGCTCAGATTAGCCGTTAAACTAACGGTTGCCAGTTTGCCGTTTCTAGAGGACACCACGTAGAGGTTTGAGTCGACTTGAGACGAGTTCGACATGGATAATGCTGGCCTCACCAGGTTGAGGCAGTCAGACACGTTGCCATGTGAAGATCGCCGCCTTGACCCTCACGCGTTGCCTTGTGAGGATCGTCATCCAAAATACGCAAAATACCAAATTTTTGAGGATGCAAAAAATACGAAAGTGCAAAAACCACCTTACAGAATATATGAACAAAGGAACAATTGAAGTTGTGTGGAAACAGTACGATTTTTTTATAACAATATATCATGATTTAATATTGTAGCTGGTAGTGCTAATTTAATGAAAAAAAGTTTATTTGTTTTTGAAATTTGTTTTGTTTATTCATTGGAAATAATAATTTTTTAATTTTGATCCTCATACTTACATTTTGGTTATTTCGTAAAGGGCTGGACCATCAAGTTTGCATAATATGTAAAAAATATCTTTTTGAATAGCTATTTTGTTGGAAATTTAAAAAAAAAACACGACTTTTCCAGGCCGATTTTCCCAACTTGCGAACCCTATAACTTGTAAACCACTTGAGAGCGGCGTTAGGACTTAGAAGGTGTTAATACATATATTCCACCTAAAAAATAATATAAATTTTGAGTTTTTGTTTATCTATTATAATGCCGAAAAAATATTTACAAATGTAAATAGTGCCAGATTACGTAGCAAAAGATTGGTGCCAAAGTGAGGGTTAAAAAAATAAATGAACTTTTTCTCACGGCTATATCTCGTAAGCCGTTTAGAATTTTATTTTCCTGTCTTCAGCAAAGATTTAGTTCAAAACAAGGAGAAATTTTGTTCTCCTTAAATAGGACAAACTGACCCGAAAAAACTGCACCGAAGCCTAAAAACTCGTTCGAGCTGGCACTTAGAAGTTAGTCTCGGGACTTATTGGACCATGTGTTAATAGGTATTTTTGTTGGCCCTGATATAAAAAAGCTTATGTACGACGGTGGCGTCCGTGGCGGAGTTGGTTAAAGTGCGTGGCCGCTATGTCAACGAACTTTGGAAACCCAGGTTCGAACCCCAGCAGCGACAGAAAATTATTTGAATTAAAATAATTTTTCTGTACGACCTCTCTGCAGACAATGGCAAACCTCAGAGAGTAATCAAATTGCCATGTAAAGCTTCTTGAGAACGAGAACATTCCGTTCATCGCCGTTCGGAGTCGGCGTTAAGCATGTAGGTCCGGTTCTCGGTCAATTGTGTACAAACTTAATAACACGCACAACACAATTGATCATAAGAAGCTAGGTCAAAGTCCTTTTAAGGGCTGAAATGGCCAGTTATTTATTTTTTTATTTACGTACGACGGTGAATTTGACCAAACACTCACACCAATTGAGCTTTCCGCATGGAAAAGCATTAAAGAAGCCATTAGCAATTTCCTAGGCAAAAATCGTTCTTACTGCTCGAATATACGTCTACAACATTTTAAGTGCTTTATTTGGTTGATTTTCAATAGTTTTAAAAGATGCGATTCTTTTTAAAAACGCCAAAAGCTGTGAACACAACAACAATTATATGGCGTATATGATGACAAGTTCTGGTACAATAAAATAATGGGAACCGGTGGAGGGGATTAATAATTAGGGAAATTAAAATTAACTTTGCTTTTCATGCTTTTTGCTTAGTTTTGCTTTTCATAATTTTTTGTTTGAACCTAATGGATCTTATCAGCCAAAGTGAATCCGATAAGGTTCATTGCTATTGCTAAGTAAGATATGATGTGCCAAATGAGTAAAACACTTTTTCGTAGAAAGTAACCCCCTAAAACCAATTTTGTGCGACATTTTATCATCAATTCTGAATAAGTACGAAATTAACCCTTTAACACATTTTAAGTTTTGACTTATTTCTGGCATTTAAGTTGACTTTTCAGCTTTGAAGTATGCAGCGACTTATAGTAGCATTTTATGAAAACATTTTTTTGTGGAACATTTTAACCCATTATATCCTTGTTTTATGGGTCTTTTTTGCCTTTTATCACAAAAAGGTCAAAAAAGATCCTTAAATTTAGATGTTAGGGGTTAAAATGTTCCACAAAAATATTTCTCGTAGTATTTTACATAAATCATCAGAACACATTTTATACCCAAAATGTAAAGATAACATGATTTCCTATACCGATTCACTATAAGAATGTTAAACAAGGGGGAAAATTAAATCCCTCCTAAAAGTAGACTCAGACGTAAACTTTCAAAACACCGATACACGTATATTGTTTTTTTGTCCCCTCTACCGGAATCCATTGTCGGAACCTTGTTCTTTTTTTCGTGTTGAACAGTGTTATTTTTCAGGTGAAGAAAGAAAACTTAAGCTTTTGGAATTACAAGTTGATTATGTTTTAAAATATATGGTAAACGAAGTGCCGTACAATTGTAATAATTACAAAAAAAAACATGAAGTTCAATAAATCAGTAGACATAAATCAGAATTTATAAAAACGTCGTATGCTGTTTCATTGGCCTATTATACGTATTACAAATTATGTGTTCAAAATAAATATAAATGACATCATCGAATTCGAAAAAAGCACGTCATAATATTTGCACTGCAAATTCATCACAGTGTTTTCATCACAGTGTAAATCAGTGATGTTCACGTAGTACCACGCGGGTCATGTCGACATCAGCGGCGTGACTTACAAACTCTTACACTTCTTACAAAATGCCAATCAATTGGGCAATATAAACATTTTCCCTTTTTACATATATTTACCAACGCAGCAATTAAGCATATTTCTTAACACTTCATTTTAATAACCCACATTTCATTCATTAATTGCTAAACTCTTACAAACCCATATTTCATTCATAAGTTGCTAAACACTTTTGTCAAACTCGAAAACAAAAGTGTCACATTGCACATTGCTGCACTGCACTGCACAACCCATATCATTTATTTTTATTGCCAAACCCATTTGCCAGTTTGACCGAATATCGGCAACAACAAACAGAATATCACATTACAATTTCAATTGCACCAACAGACCCAAAAATCCACTTAAGTGTTTTGTAGTTTCATAAATGTTTTGAAATCTTCGCTGCAATACAAGAATGCAACGAAGAAAAGAGAAAGAAGAGAGTTAATGTGTAGAAGTAAGTTCACATATAGCCAGCAGGAAATGGATCGATCCGTCTTCGAAGACGTCTTCGAGACATGTCAGTTTCTTGCAAGACGGATCGATCCATTTCCATAGCAGTCCTCGAAGACAATTTCAAACAAAAGGCAACTTCGACTTGCAAGACATTTTGCTGAAATGTCTTCAGTGACGGCGTCAATCCATGTCTTGCAGAGCGGACGCATTTAAACAAAACGATGCGCTCTTCGTGCATGAATGTTGTCTTCATGAGTGAAATTTTTACACTCAGACAGGGCAAACTATAGAGAGAGAGATAGAGAGAGAGAGAAAACGGCACATTAAAATATACAGAAACTTCACTTGATACCACTAATGCCCGCTGTCGATCAGCAACAACTTTGCACTCGTGTAAAGCACGTGAATATATTTATTATTTTTTAAATTTCTTTTCTTATTCAGGATAGTTCCTTCTTAGTCATTTTTTTTTTTAAATTATTTTTAGAGAAAAATTTTACAAAACCACAATTTAATTATTTAAAACGAAATATTTTATAAAACTACAATAATCGTGAAATAAACTCTAGCACGTGCTTCAGGCTCACAATTTAATCGCAACTGACTGCACTTGACAACCGCGTCGATAATTCAAAATTAAAAAAAAAATTTGATTAATAGACACATGCTGAAAATATGCATACGAGTCTTACAGAGCGTCCGCATTGACATCGGAGCATTACAAAAGCAATTTCTCGATGAGAGCACATCTCAGTTATTTATTTACACGAGTTTTGCAGATCGTCCGCAGTCATCATTTAAAAAAAATTTCTTATGAGACAATATTCGAAGATTTTGTGCTGACAATATAATGACTTGTCTTGCAGAGCGTCAGCATTCGCTCTGAGAATGCGTACTTGGTCTTCGAGACGGTCTCGAAGACTTCGTCTTTGAGGATTCATATTCCGACTGGGTATATTTAACATATCAATATAGAAATTATGAAAGCAAACATGTATTAGTTAACTTCTTTCATATATTTTAAGTATCGAACATTCTGTTAGTTTTAAGAAAGTTCAGTTCCATTTTACATTATCAATAAAGCAGACGTTTAAAATAAAACAGAATTTGTTTTTTTTAAATTCGTTCGGAAGAAAAAACATAAGTCGCATGGTGAGACTCGAAAGGTTTATTCGAGAATCGAAACAAGTACACGATCGAATGCACGAAGTTCTCTCATCAGTTGGCGCTGAAACTACAAGCAGCAGGGTTCGGACTTGAAAATTGGTAAATCGCAGTAAATTAAAAAAAAAAACGCAGTAAAACGAATTTTTTCGCAGTCGGTTTTTTTTATTTACAACCATGTACGCAAATTTTATACTAATAAAAAAATACAAATATATACATAACTTTATACTTCATATTTACATGTTGCAGAAACATATTTTTTTAAATAAAAAAAAGAAATTCAAAATTAATATGACTATAATTTCACACTTATGCTGCCATCTGTCTAGTTTTTTATGTAATGGTATTAAAGGTTTAGTTATGCTTGACTTAATGCAACGTTACATAGGAAATAACCTGTGTTTCCTGTCGTTTGTTAGAAAAAATACAAAAAGAACCATAAAATGTTTGTTGAGAATAAATCGCAGTAGATTTGAAAAAACCACAGTGACGCAGTAAAACATTCAATTTTTCTAAAAAGCGCAGTAGATCTACAGCAATTGCAGTAAAGTCCGAACACTGACAAGCATTAAGGTTCACGCCGCACAGTGTGAGATTTTGTCAATCTGGAGGGACTTAATGCAAAAAAAAAATATGCTTCAAATTTAATGATTTTTGGGTAAATGTTAGAAAAATGTCCCTTTGTTACGAATATTAACACAAAACAGGATGAAAATAAAAACATCATCGATTTAACGGTAATCAAACACGTGCTATTGAAAAGCGAGTAAAAACAAGTTTGACTGCTTAATAAATTCGCAAGTTTGAAGCGATCAGACATGAGTCGTGCGTGCATTGTTTTCAAAAAAATTTTTTTTTCTTAAATTATAAATAGTTTGAGCATAAGTTTTTCAATAATGTTTTTTCAATATTTGCTCTGGAATATTTTATTTCATTTACTTCATAATCAGCTAATAAGTAAGAAAATTTTTACAAATTGCATATGTTTCATATACTGCAACTTTTATATTCTACTGTGTTCCACGTTCTTACCATATAGGTGATAAGCGAATGAAGTCCTAAAACTGATCTATAGAAAAAAAACTTGCAACAATTTTGCACAAAGCCCCAATTTTTGACCATGAGTGAAATATCGCGGGAGACACTATTTGATGTTTGGTTAAGGAACATCGAGTCTGTAGGACTTGAATCGGTTTTAAATTGGACTTCTGGACGAGTACAAATAAAAATTTGTCAGACGAAAGCAGGGTTCGGACTTGAAAATTAGTAAATCGCGGTAAATTAAAAAAAAAACGCAGTAAGGCGAATTTTTTCGCAATAGTTTTTATTTTATTTACAACCATGTGCGTACATTTTATACTAATAAAAAAAATACCTTAATACAAGTATAAACATAACTATATACTATATATTTGCATGTTGCAGAAACATATTTTTTTAGAAACATATTTTTTATTATTTTAGTTATACTTGACATAATGCAACGTTACATAAGAAATTTCCTGTGTTTTCTTTAGCCTTTAAGTGGATATGCCAAAACAAAAAACCGGCAATACAAATGACGGCAACACTGCCAGAGAATTTTTTAAAGACGCAAAAAAAATATCGGAGATAACTGGTATAAATATTCATATTATCAAAATGTTTCGCACAATACTTACGTTTATAAAAAGTGGATACTCCATTAATATAAATACGTTTCAATGCTACACAAAAGAAACCACACAATTTTATTTGTCCGAATATTCATGTCTCAACATGCCAGTAACTGTGCATATAATGTTGTACCATGGAAAGGATATAATCTCTGTCTACCTATTGGCAATATTTCCGAAGAAGTCCTGCAGTCCAGGTAAAATATACGACATTACCGAGAATTGTACACTAGGAAAACATTACGAGTTAATACAAAGGCTTCTTATTTCATCCGACCCATTGATATGTAGTATACGTTATTACTACACGCGGAGCTTTATCCACGGAACTGGTTGCATATTATCGGATCATTAAACTTTCAAAGAATGTTCTGATTTAGACTAAATTTACAACTGCTTTATACCATTTTACGTTTCTCTTTGATAAATAAATAACTATGCAAAATAAATAAAAAAGTGAAATATTAAACAAATACCCCCTTTATTTAAATTCACAATGATTTTTTTTGGTTTTTTATTCTTATTGGCAGTAGCTTTCTTATTTCAAAATGGTATTACACCAATATTAGAAATTTTTTCAAACAAAAACAGGGGGATTTGTATGGGAGGTGGGAGTAGTTTTTGTCTGATTTAGCTGGTATTTGGATATAAATTCATCAATAAAAGTACATACACCAAATTTCAAGGACATATCTTTCAAACTACGGCTGCAATTGAATTAAGTCCCTCCAGATTGGCAAAATCTCACACTGTGCGCCGCTTGGTTGTGTGTTTTGCACTGCACAAAAGGTTTGAGGCAGCGGCGGATCTGGAAAAAATCTTGGGGGGGGAGGGCTAAATTATCAAAGACACACATTATCGATTTGAGAAAATTTTGTCTTTTTACAAATAGACAAATTGTACTTTTTTGAATTGAAATTATCGAATTGTTTAAGAAGCATTTTTCCCAGACACATACGCGCACATTTCCGTATTTATTTGTTTCTCCCTTTTTCTGGAATAATATCTTAACGAAAAGTAAATAAAAACTTTAAATTTAACTAATTTTGGAATTTAGGTTGATTTATAAAAATTTTTCACGTTTATTCCAATATAAAAACATATATGTATGTACATCGATAACTCCTAAAGCACTAACAGATAGGTACTATTAATGCGGAGGTCCTTTTTTAAAAAACGAGCCGATATTCGACAAAGGGGCGTGTCACTATTAGAAAAACACTGTATTTCAGTTAATATTGACACTAGGGTACTGAAATTTACAGTAGAAATACTGGGGTAGGCAGAATTATTACAAATTACGGTCAATAAAGTGGGCGTTATTTGACAAAGGGGTGTGGCCATATTAGAAAAACACTATATCATGAATTCCATGTCACGCACTGTTACAGCTTGCGAATAATTGCAACTGATTTACTCAAAAAAAAATTTTTGCGAAAACTTGTTTGCAATTCTTATTAATTAATTTTACGGTCCATTTAAAATGTGTAAAGGTTTTATGAATCCACTCATGAATTTCGGTGATATTAAGCAAAATGTAGCGTACGCACGTGCTACAAAATTTTCCCTTTAAAAATTTGATGTCAGCTTCTATCTGAAATTTCTGCGAATTGACTTCAGATAGAATTTTCATATTTTTTCAGAGCAATAAGAGGTTATCCTAGATTACATTAGTAGTTAAGTTATTTGAGAAAAAAAAATTATAAAAGAATTTTTTCAACTTTAAACACCGTCACGCACATGTTACATTCGTCACGCACAATTACACCGTACGTTCATATTACTGTTACCTTCGACCATAGTTACTAAAAACTGAAATACAAAACAAAAAGATTAAAAATTTCTTATTTTCTTTTTTTTAATCCCTTTTATGTAATGACTAGATACATTTAAGAAAAAAATTTGAAAATCAATTATTTTAATCGATAAAAACTATTCTTTTCTATTCGATCCAAAAGTCGATCCTCTCAATCACTGGAATTGAAGGAGCTGGAACCTTGGGGACTCTTCAAATTCTTCAACAGATTCCATGTAGACCTATTCAGGTGTATCCTCATTTCTTATGCAAAGAAATTCGCCTGGCCTTTGAGAGAGCACCCGTAAAGGCTGCACCCGTACATCACCAAGTTCAGTGTTTTTGTGAATATGATTCCTTAAAATGGATTTATTTGAATAATAATTTATATTCCGATTTATTTTAACCCTTAAATGCCCAAAAACACCGATTTCATTAAAAAAATTATGTTGTGCTAAATGATCCCCTGAACACGACCCCGTTTTTATTTTTTTTGGAAAATATTTTTGTTTAAAGAAAACATGGTTGTATCCAAAAAGATACAGTGCGCATTCTGACGTATACCATCAATCAGCTTGGTTGTAGGAGTTCAAGGTAAAAACGTGGAAAACGATTCTTTTTATGATAACTCTAAATTTGTTTGTTAAATGATACTCTAAAATTGTAAATACTTTAAAAGATAAGTCATGTCAAAAAACGAATTTCCGTAAAAATTAAAAAAACAATTTTTTTTTAATTTGACGGTCAATATTTCCCAACCAACAAAGTTATGCCAATAATTAAATTTTTGTTTTATAATTGCAATTTTCTGAGTGAAACTACATATCCAGCATTTTAATTTTTGCAATATTTTAAAATAAATAGCTTATTTTCTCGGTTGTATCCAAAAAGATACACTGGGCATTTAAGGGTTAAATAAAATAAAACTCACTTATGAGAATTCATATTGACACTTGTCAATAGTTAACCGTCAATTTAGACGTTTGACCGTCTAATGAAGATGTAAGGATGGACATTTTTTTAAATGAAGGGTGTATTAATTTTAATTTTTTCGAGTTTTTTATTTTTGGCCACTTTGCTATATATGAGACCCACCTCCCCCATATCATTGCTTATCGTAATACATTTTAAAACCCCTCCTCCCCTCTAAATTGGTAACGTAATTTATGAACGATCCCGTAGTGTGTAAAAACTACATTGCTGTTCAGAAAAAAGTGTAACATGTGCGAAATGCGTGGAATTTTTTTCAATGCTAATAGTAAAAAAATTTATTTTCAATCTGCTTTGCCATCTTAATATCCACACATAACAGCATTTTCCGCAAAAAATTTCTTACATTAGAGTCTGCATTGAAGCATATATCAATATTGTCACGCACATGCTACATATTTTCTTAATTGATTTAACTGCTCTTACCACGGTATGTCGTTGATAATTATTTATACATATGTACATATATATGTGTGATTATTAGGAAAATATTAAAAAATTTGAAGCAAATATTTTTTTTTTAATTGTAATAAACAGCGCACGCCCTCACGGCAAATATCAAAATAAAACTGCAAAATTTTCGCTCAACTTATTCACCATGCGAAAGTAAAAACAACACAGAAAAACTACCGTTATCTTGAAGAATTCAAATTAAAACATGTTGTCCGAATTCGACAGAATATATTCTATATCGACTCATAACCGCCAAAATATCTTAAGCGACATAATATCCGATTTATGTTTTTTGATGAAAATCGATAATTTGCGATGGTTTACATCGTCTGTCAAAATTTCATAAGTGTACGAAATTAGATTATGAATTTAAACCAAAAGCAATTTTAGCTTAAGTACACACTACATGTTTATTTACATTTTTCATGACAGCAAAGTGTCGCTTAAGATGAAATTCTCTAAAAGAAATTAATCAATATAAGAGATAAAATTATTAAAATAAAATTAATAGCAAAGAGATAAGAGATAAAAGATAAAATTAATAGCAAAGATAATTAAAAAAACCTTCTCCTGTAAAATTTTCTTTTTGGCGCTTAATACTATGTTCAGACTGGGAGCTAAATGCGCATTTAGAGCTTAATTCGCATTTATTTCCTTAATGCTTTTCTAAATGCGAATTTACCCATATAAAATTCTGTCAAGTAAATTCACATAAATTCTACTTCAAATGAGCATTTAGCAGTTTGCGAACCTGTTTCGAAGTGCGAATACTCGTTTGTTTTGACAGTACTCGTTATTAAATTCAATCAGCTGTTTGCCATTCGATTGGTAAACTTGAACAATTTTTTGTTTTTCGTTTTATTTTTTTTAATTGAATACACAAAAAATGCCCTGTTCAGAAATAGATAAAAAGATTTCGTTGACTAAAAGCGATCGCAATTTCAGGACTGGCCTGAAAGCAACAAATTATCGAAGACGTGCGCCGCTGCGTGGGGAAAATATCTTCACATCTTTGTCTATCATATGCAAAATATGCACAATAATCTGCTGAAAGATCTTCGACAGGAATGGAAAGCAAACTCAAGATTTCTCTTTGATAAAAATCATATCTCATGCAAATAGTCTTGGGACGCAAAAAAGCTGAAAAAGTTGAAACACATTTACGCAAGCTTTCCAACAGACTTGCGCGACATGATGATCTGCCACTGAAACGCCCAAGCAAGAGGTTCTTCACTGAACCAAATATTACTGAGCGGTAGAATATGCTCACAGTGGTTTTGCAGCCACAGAAACAGTGATATTAAAAGAAGGTCCACTCGAAGATTTTGCACACTTACTGGAGCCACATTTGTTTTCACTGGGCATGCCTTTTAAATTGCAAAGGAAATTATAACATTCTATAGTGACTACACCGTATGCGGAGAAGGAAAAGTATTGACACCAGCGCAGGCTCGCATACTCAAGCTAATTGCGCATCATATAAAAAAAAATGTTTAGGTTCATTTTAAATTTTATTTAATCTGTCAATGATGCCTTTGTTCAATTATTAATATTAATAAAGTTGTTTATTAATATATAAAAAAAAAAATAATTGTTTAAAATTTTTCCAAAACTTTCTGGTTTGTTCTTGCAATCATATTTTTGTTAAAGTGTCGGAGAATTTTCACAACATAAAAATAATTTTAAAAAATTTGTCAATTTAAATGCGAATTAAGGGTTTCTACATAGTTTGAACACTTGACATTTGCAAGAATTTTCGAACTTCTAAATGCGCATTTAAAACTCAGTCTGAACATAGTATAAGATATTTTGGCGGTTATGAGTCGATATGGTTTCTCTTCTCTCTTTACAATTTGATTTTTGACCTATGAGGTTGACTTTTTCGTGGAATTCGTGATATCTCGAATAGTATTGACACTAGGGTACTGAAATTTAGTACATGAGTAGACACAATTTTTAAAAGATACTGTAAAGAAAATGGGCGTTATTCGACAGAGGGGTGTGACAATATTGGAAACACACTATATATCGAATAATATTGATACTACGGAGCTGAAATTTAGTACATGGGTAGGCACAGTTACTACAAATTTCGGTCAAAAAGGTGGGCGTTACTCAATAAAGGGGTGTGGCAATATTATAAAAATACTATGTCACAGTTAATATTGACACTAGCGTACTAATATTTTGTATGCAGGTAAGTGGGTAGATAGAATCATTACAAAAGTGGGCGGGATTCTACACAGGGTGTGGCACTTTAAGGAAAGTAGTATATATCGGTTAATATTTATACTTGGAAACTGAAATTTAGCACAGGGCTAGGGAGAATCATTATAAAGTACGATCAATAAAGTTGGCGGGATTAGAAAAGGGGCGTGTCACTTTAATAAAAATTGTAGAGACAGAAATGGAAAATACCCAACAAACTTTCAGGAATTAATAAAACAAATATTTTATGAAAAAAGTTTCATGCTTGAAATTTTCCTCAAAAATACGAGGACATACATATTCTCTAAAAAGGAAGAAATAAAAACTTTTTAACAAAAAAAAATCCGATATAAATATCACTACAAAGTAAAAAATAATTTTAAATAACTTTTCCCATTAATTTCTTGGTCAAATTGTAAAAGTTTTTTATATGTATTATAATATTAGAAATCTTATCATTTCCATTTTTTCTAATTTGTTTTATTATCATCAATATATTAATTGCTTTATGAACATAAAAGCTTTGCAGTCGGCGCTCATCTTTGACACACAATCATGATCTTTTACCATCCCTGCACTATTTTAAACTTTTTTATTTGATGCTATGCTGCCTTGGTGACACTGAAGTGATTTTAAAAGCTTTGTACACATAAACATTCTCACTATACTGGTTTAGGTAAGCTTCCCAGTGGTAAAATGACCCATGACAAGATATGTCATCTCTCCCATACAATGTATGTCGGATACATCCAAATCCTGTATCAAAATGCTATTTACATTTACAAAGGCTTGTCATAGTCACACAGATAGATCCTACATGGAAACATTGTAAGTGAGGGTACGATCGGTCCTTTTTCCTATACGTGTGACCGTGCATCCCTGTCTGCCACGCATGTTTTATCAATTAAAAAAAGCTATAGGTGCTCTGCTCACACTTATTACGAATTCCGTAAAGAATTTAATAACAAACTCAGCTGTTTACTGAACTACGAAGTTAGCGTGCGCCAAAAACCTCCCACCATAGTGTAGTGGTTAGAGCGCTGGCCTTTAAGGCAAACACGCGCGGGTTCAAACCCTTGACCAAATAAAGCCAATTTTTTTTTTTTTTTGTAATTTTGTTAAGAAATGTTGTTTTTCTATTTTTATTAATGGGTAGTATGTACAAAAGATAAATTTAAGCAAAACATTTAAAGAAACTAAAACAATAAAACAAAAAATAATGTTATTATTTTTTACTGTAGCAAGGAGAACTTACTTTTCTTTAGAAAGAAGGTTATTATTACATGTGTCTATTTTTAATCATTTTCACTTTCGAACATTATTTTATTAATTAAACACAATTGTAAAACTTTCTGTCGGGTGATATTTGAACCTCGGTGTTCGGTCATATAAGACGCATATTCTACCCTCTGCGCCACGGCCACTATTATTAAAGTTCTATATTTTAGGCTATTACTTTCTTGCGTGACTTGTTTAACATGACATCAAAATGTAAGAGTGTGTTAGTGAACACCAAATTTTGTTTCATTGTGTTTGTAACTACGTTAGAGCTGTCTAGCTGGGTGCTCTTCAGTTTATGGTTTGCTTGAATTCTTTGCTCATCCTGACTCACATACATGACCGCTAACAATTAGATGTTCGACAACATAAAAATAATTGTGTGAAGGCAATTATAGGAAACATTCGGATCAGTTGCAAAATTCGAATGCATTTTACCGCTGGGTTGTAAAGCTCATACCCAGCTAGCATTGGAAGATTGTATGACGAGCGCGATCATTTCGCGATTCTTTTTTCAATCGTCCAGACGATTGTTAAGTAGAATTTTATTTTGCTCTGCCAAATGATGCTATTCCGAGTCGTTGTGACGATTTTTGGACGAGTAAATCGTCGTTCACGCATCTTGACGATCATATAAAGAGTGCTAGTTGCCAAAAATCGCATAAGACTCTTAAAAATGGTATTTATGTGGAATAAAAGCGCCTTACACGATTTTTTCTGCGTAGACGACTCAAATGGAAGAGTCGCCGAGTTGACAAAGTTTCTCCCGTTGTACTGAACTTGCTCGATCGGAATACGACATCGCCGACGATTTATTTAATCGCCCGGTCCTATCGCGGAAGAGTCGTCTACGATTGAAAATGCTAGCTGGGTATTGAATATGACATAGTGTGTAACAGCTGCACAAATAATGCATGGAACACATTGGCTACATTCAGCGTACTCAACAATTGCCAACTGAAAAAAAAAATCGCCATTCATAAAGTAAGCAATATTTTTGTGATAATAAAACAAATTAGAACAAATTAAAATAAAAAATTTCTATTTAGTAAGATTAGCGCTGACTTTAAAGCTTTTATTTTCATAAAGCAATTAATATATTGATGATAATTAAACAAATTAGAAAACATGGAAATTATGAGATTTCTAATATTATAATACATATAAATAACTTTTAAAATTTGACCAAGAAATTAATGGGAAAAGTTATTTAAAATTATTTTTTACTTTGTAGTGATTTTGAAGTCGGTTTTTTTTTTTTTTTGTTAAAAAGTTTTTGCAGCAAAGTTATCAATAACTTCGTTAATATTTATTTTAATGCCTTCATGTATGTATATGCATTAATGCGAATCCATTCAGTCGTTCTTGTTGCAGAGTTGAACATAACTATGTTTTTAATCGTCGCAGTTTACAAAAACTTCGCTCAGCTGTTGCTACACTGATAGGAAGCGTGGCAAAGATAGCAAACGTTTTAGAAATTAGTGGAAAAATGTCATTATCACAGAGAGTAAAAACTGTGTTGATATCATTAACCTTAGTTTCGCCTGCCCATTTACACTGCCAAATTTGAAAATCATGAAATAATTGAATTGGAATTAGTTCCTTATTAACGCCACAAAATGGAATTATTATCTTTGAAAAGTTAACACACAAATTGTTTAACTTTTCATTGTTGTGTTTATCAATTTTGTTTGGCAGGATTTCGTTTGCATATAGGTAGTTTTTGAAAAATTTCTTCGCTGAAACGAGCCTCCATATCAGTAATGATATCATCTAGTAATGGTACAAATATGGAAATTCAAAAGTAGTCTTCTGGTGTTGAAGCGCTGACATTACTACGATGAACTTGTCTTCCAGCAATACGAGGTATATTAATTGACATACCTAACCTCTCGTGTAATTCCTGCACATCTGCAAATATTGTCTTAATATATGATTCTGCGTTTTCTCTTTTTTTATCAAGCAGTGATCTTTAAGTTATTATTGAATGTTCTGCTGCATTCTTATAGAGGTTTGTTTTTTGCAAGATACTTCTTAAAACTTTAAAAAAACTCGAAGTCACTACCTCGACGTAAGTGTTTGTTTTATAATTAAATTTGGTTTTTTTTTCAGATGACTACAGATCATGTTATTCTACAAGCAAAATGGTCCTATTCTTCTCGCATCACTTCATAAAATCGTCACTTAAACGCAAATGACGTCACAAAACATAAAAAACAATTTTTTTTTTATATACTTTAATAATTGTTGAAATTAATAAAAAAAAACTTTATATCAATATCTCTGACCTTTTTTTTGTAGCATTCTTTAAAAAACGCCTTCAGAATCGCTTATGTATACATAAAAGTACCCTTAAGCTGTGGGCGCAATTATTTACTTCAAATAAAGAATTAAAAAGTAAAGTATTTAAAAGTTCTTGTGTGGGGGGGATAATTACCCCTTTACTCCCCCCCCCATGTATCCGCGCCTGGTTTGAGGGATATGAAAATGAGATTTTGTGCAGTTACGACTGCAGAATAATAAAATCATATTATTCTGCAATATATTAACATTATTCTACAATATATTAATATTATTCTGCAATAATAATAACTAGATTTTTCCCGGTGCGCTTTGCTGTACCTTATCTAGATAAGTACCGGAAAATGTTGCAATGCCTTCAGCGTTATTATTTCTAAACCATCTCGTACTCGAAACATAGGGGTCGTCCATAAATTACGTGACCGATTTTCAATTTTTTTTACCCCCCTCCGGTACTCTTTGCAGTGCATTTCAAAAACACTCCTCTCCACCCCCATAAAGTAACGTAGTATATGAAATGAAAAAATTAATTGATTAAAATATATTCGAAAATAGAAAAAATAACTGTCGAAAAGCAAGCAAAGAAAAATTATGCCCTTACTACACTTGCCAATAGTTAACAGTCAATTTAGACGGTCAAACATGAAGATGTAAGGATGAAAATGGTTTGAAATGTTGGGTTGTATTAATTTCAATTTTTTCGAGTTTGTTTTATTGTTGGTCATATTACTATATCCGAGACCCCCACTCGTTACTTATCGTAGTACATTTCAAAACCTCTCTCTCTACTAAATTGCTAACGTAATTTATGAATGACCCCATAGTTACTGCGCAAATTTGAGCTCAATCGGCTCAGTAGTTTTGAAGTCTATAGCAGCGTTCTCTATTGTAAATTTTTTGCATTTTTCATTTCCCAGTAACAGGATATTTCCAAGTAGTAACTTCATTCTTACTTCTATGTTCTTTGTCTCTTACTTCCATAGCTTTTCTGTGTCATAAATTTGGCTTGAATGGGTGGAGACACACCCCCTTGTCCAATGCATGTCACCTTTTGTAGTAGAAGGACATCACCAAATGGTATCTACATTCTGAGTTTCAATGTTCTGTGATTTTTACTTCTAAAGCTATTCTGTGTCGTAAATTTGTCTTATATGGGTGGAGCCACGCGACGTTTTGGAATGCCCGTGACAGTTTTTCAGTAGAAAGACCTTCATTGTTATACGACATCTAGTTACAAAGCAATTCGATATTATAAATTTGGCCTGTGTGGCCAAATTCCCCCTTGTCTAATGTTCGCTCAAATATATAATAACTGCCTCTTGGGCCAATAGCATCTACATATCAAGTTCCACTATCAAAACATGTACAACTCAGGAATAATAATGATTTCTAAAAAGTGGGCGTATATATAGGTAGACCACGCCCAGTTTTAGTATAGTTGCCGACAATAACCATGCGAACTTGTTTACCAAATTTTAGTCTAATACGACCAAAACCGTCTTAAATATAGCTTTTTTATTAATTTGTGGGCGGTAAAAGGGGGTATAAAAAAAATATATGGAAAATTTTTACTATGCCTATATTTTTCGCGCGAATGCAAACTAAAGTGAGACTTGCCGAATTATTCCAATATTCCATTTATTTCCAATTTCCCTTGCAAATATTTCCCCATACACACCATATGTGCACACCTGTATTTGTTCACACCTGTATTGTTGTATAAGTTCACTAAAATGCCTATAATTCATGAACCAATCCACATACAAAGACCGTTTAAACATAAAAACCTTCGTATTGGCGTCACTTTTCATACACATTTCATACACAATGCAACTTATCTATATATATAAAAATGGTGTGAAAAATGTATAGTAATTCATCAAATGAGAACGGCTGGGCCGATTTGGCTGAAATTTTTTTTCAGTTGTTTGTAATTGCCAGGAGAAGGTTTTTACGAAAGAAAATTTTGGGAAAACCCTCCGGGAAAGTCGGGAAATTGGAATAATCGAAAACTAATTTTTTTTGTATGGGATTTTGTGCGCAATTGTTCCGGAATGGCTTTTCGAATGGAAAAATATAAAATTCTTAGTGGAAAACTCGGAAAATTCTGGTAAAACGCAAAAAATTAAAATTTTTTTTTTAAATTTTGCTTTTTATCGCATGATTTCTTGATTTTTGACTATGTAAAGGTGGAAAATTCGTTGTGTAGCATGAAAATTTTGGATAATTGTGAATTTCATTGCAATAAAAGACGTTTTGCGTGAATTATGGGTGGAGAAGTTAATGAGATAAATGATAGATGTCGCTGTGCTACAATCAATGCAACAACCCGAGAGATGCCGTTATACATTGACTTACAATTGACAACATTGACAAATTTCTTTTCGACATGTGAAAGCGATCCGTTCGTAAGGACTTTACTCTATTCGGAAATGCCACGCTTTTATATATGGAACGCTGTATCGAAGAAGTTTCAACGCCGGAAGAAAGGTGATGCTGTTGCTGGATTCGCTGATGTCTATTCGACTGATGCCCTCGGACGAATATACACAGTTCATCCATGCCAAGATGAATGCTTCTATATTCGCTTAGTTTTGGTGAATATTAGAGGCCCTACATCCTTCGATTCCCTGCGTACCGTGGATGGTGAGCTGTGCGCCACTTTTCGGGAGGCTTGCCAAAGTTTGAATTTGCTCGAAAACGATACACATTGGGACTCAACGGTCGCCGATGTAACTGTTTCTGCACCAGCGAATCAAATTCGTGCATTGTTTGCAATCATCATAGCCACATGTCATCCGTCGAACCCGACTGCATTGTGGGACAAATACAAGGATGAAATGGCTGACGACATTTTGCACAGAGTTCGCACGACAACTTCGAATTTCGATCTTGAAATTAACGACGAGATGCGCAACGAAGCGTTAATTTTGGTCGAAGACATGTGCGTTCTCATGTGCGACAGTCTGCTGTCGACATTGGGAATGCTAGCGCCCAAATCGTTCAATGTACGATGCATTCAATCGCGAATTGCAACGGGAACAAGACTATGATCGAGATGAGCTGGCCTAAAGACTCCGAACAAATGTGCCGCTGTTGAATGCCGAGCAGAAGAACGTGTAAGATTCGCTGATGAAGGTTGTTGACGATGGAACAGGAGGTATTGACTTTTTCGATGCTCCCGGTGGGACAGGCAAGACATTCGTTATTTCGCTGATTCTGGCAACAATTCGGTCAAGATCTCAAATTGCGTTGGCTGTTGCATCCTCCTCAAAATTGACCACGCACATGAGAGTCACGTTGCAGAACGACCCATCGGCCGCTGAATTTTCGAGACAACTGCTGGCGCTTGGCAATGGTCAAATTCCTGGTTGATGTTTCGACTGGATTGATATCGTTCCCGGTAAATTTTTGCGAGTTCACATCGTCGAAAGAGGAACTCATCACCAAAGTGTTACCCGGCATTGCACAAAATTATAAAAATCTCGATTGGATTAGTGAACGGGCAATACAAGCAGCGAAGAATACGGACGTCGATAGCTTGAATTTCATTATTCAAAGTCGAATCTCTGGAGAACTGCATTCATACAAATCCATTGACAGCGTGAGAGACGAGTATGAAGCGACCAACTATCCGACGGAATTTTTGAACTAGCTTGATGTGCCAGGAACTCCGCCGCATAATTTACAGCTGAAGGTGGGATCAATCATAATCATGCTGCGGAATCTGAATCATCCAAAATTGTGCAACGATACGCGATTGTCCGTCAAGAAACTAATGAACAATGTGATCCAAGCGACGATCATCAAGGGCAAATTTAAAGGAGAGGAAGTCCTCATCCCACGAATTCCAATTATTCCAACTGATCTTCCATTACAATTCAAGCGTATTCAGTTCCCTGTTCGATTGGCTATTGCGATGACAATCAATAAATCGCAAGGCCAATTACTAGAAGTCTGTCGGATTAATCTCGAATTTCCCTGTTTTTCGCACGGTCAGCTGTACGTTGTCTGTTCGCGTGTTGGCAAACCGTCTTCTTTGTTTGTTTTTGCTCCGGAAAACAAATCGAAAAACATTGTTTATAAAAACGCTCTCTACTGACTTAGATTCTGTCCAAATAAATCACATTGAAATTTGAGCTATCTGTATTTTATCATTCTGGAGTTTATCTGAAGGCGTGAAATTGGGGCGAGACTAAGTTCGCCGGGTCCGCTAGTTTATATATATATATAGATGACAATGATAATGAGAGTGATAATGATAATGATATTGATACCGATAATTATCATTATAACTAGCTGGTACCCGACTCGTTGTTGTCGTAGCGGAAATGATTTCTATCTCTACCTGTATCTCAAACTCAGTCTTAATCTCAATCTCTATCTCTATCTCTATCTCTATCTCTATCTCTATCTCTATCTCTATCTCTACCTCTATCTCTATCTCTATCTCTATCTCTATCTCTATCTCTATCTCTATCTCTATCTCTATCTCTATCTCTATCTCTATCTCTATCTCTATCTCTATCTCTATCTCTATCTCTATCTCTATCTCTATCTCTATCTCTATCTCTATCTCTATCTCTATCTCTATCTCTATCTCTATCTCTATCTCTATCTCTATCTCTATCTCTATCTCTATCTCTATCTCTATCTCTGTCTCTATCTCTATCTCTATCTCTATCTCTATCTCTATCTCTATCTCTATCTCTATCTCTATCTCTATCTCTATCTCTATCTCTATCTCTATCTCTATCTCTATCTCTATCTCTATCTCTATCTCTATCTCTATCTCTATCTCTATCTCTGTCTCTATCTCTATCTCTATCTCTATCTCTATCTCTATCTCTATCTCTATCTCTATCTCTATCTCTATCTCTATCTCTATCTCTATCTCTATCTCTATCTCTATCTCTGTCTCTATCTCTATCTCTATCTCTATCTCTATCTCTATCTCTATCTCTATCTCTATCTCTATCTCTATCTCTATCTCTGTCTCTATCTCTATCTCTATCTCTATCTCTATCTCTATCTCTATCTCTATCTCTATCTCTATCTCTATCTCTATCTCTATCTCTGTCTCTATCTCTATCTCTATCTCTATCTCTATCTCTATCTCTATCTCTATCTCTATCTCTATCTCTATCTCTATCTCTATTTCTATCTCTATCTCTATCTCTATCTCTATCTCTATCTCTATCTCTATCTCTATCTCTATCTCTATCTCTATCTCTATCTCTATCTCTATCTCTGTCTCTATCTCTATCTCTATCTCTATCTCTATCTCTATCTCTATCTCTATCTCTATCTCTATCTCTATCTCTGTCTCTATCTCTATCTCTATCTCTATCTCTATCTCTATCTCTATCTCTATCTCTATCTCTATCTCTATCTCTATCTCTATCTCTATCTCTATCTCTGTCTCTATCTCTATCTCTATCTCTATCTCTATCTCTATCTCTATCTCTATCTCTATTTCTATCTCTATCTCTATCTCTATCTCTATCTCTATCTCTATCTCTATCTCTATCTCTATCTCTATCTCTATCTCTATCTCTATCTCTATCTCTATCTCTATCTCTATCTCTGTCTCTGTCTCTGTCTCTATCTCTATCTCTATCTCTATCTCTATCTCTATCTCTATCTCTATCTCTATCTCTATCTCTATCTCTATCTCTATCTCTATCTCTATTTCTATCTCTATCTCTATCTCTATCTCTAAGTGGAACGACTAAGAACGACGATCTCTATCTTGATCCAATCGAAATCAAACACAGTCTATACTTTGCGCGGAATTGCAAGTAATAAGCTGGCAAAGTCTTGCTGCGCATAAAGGATGAACAAATATTGAAAAAATTTTAATTTTTATTTATTAGATTATAGGTATCAAGATCATTATCATTTTGCTATTCATAGTTTTTTGTTTGAACCTAATGGATCTTATCAGCCAAATTGTATCTGATAAGGTTCGTTGCTATTGCTAAGTATGATGCGCCAAATGCGTAAAACACTTTTTTCATAGAACCATCAATCTTATATATAAAAATCAAATGCGTGTGCGTTAGTCTTGCTAAGGCTCAGAAGGGGCTCAGACGATTTTATTTATTCTTTTTTTGTATTGTTTGCCTTAATACAGACGTGGTTTAGAAAAAAAGAAAATTACAAATAACTCGAAGGAACAGGGGCAAATATGGAAAAAATCTAAATTGGTAATTTTGTATGGGAATTGCCACATCCGACTACTTTAAAAACCCAACAAATCTTAACGGCTTGACGGATTTAATTCAAATTTGGCACACACATTGCTTGAATCCTAGATAAGGTTACAGCATACTTAGTTTTGACCACGCCCCTTCTTCCGCCCCTTTACAAGAATCGCAAATTATCCTTCTAGCGTACTTTTATTAGCGAAACTGTTCGTCTAAATAATCAAAAGAAAATTCAAGAAAATTACAAATAACTCGAAGGAACAGGGGCAAATATGGAAAAAATCTAAATTGGTAATTTTGTATGGGAATTGCCACATCCGACTACTTTAAATACCCAACAAATCTTAACGGCTGGACGGATTTAATTCAAATTTGGCACACACATTGCTTGAATCCTAGATAAGGTTACAGCATACTTAGTTTTGACCACGCCCCTTCTTCCGCCCCTTTACAAGAATCGCAAATTATCCTTCTAGCGTACTTTTATTAGCGAAACTGTTCGTCTAAATAATCAAAAGAAAATTCAAGAAAATTACAAATAACTCGAAGGAACAGGGGCAAATATGGAAAAAATCTAAATTGGTAATTTTGTATGGGAATTGCCACATCCGACTACTTTAAATACCCAACAAATCTTAACGGCTGGACGGATTTAATTCAAATTTGGCACACACATTGCTTGAATCCTAGATAAGGTTACAGCATACTTAGTTTTGAACACGCCCCTTCTTCCGCCCCTTTACAAGAATCGCAAATTATCCTTCTAGCGTACTTTTATTAGCGAAACTGTTCGTCTAAATAATCAAAAGAAAATTCTCTTATTGTAACACCAAAAGCATTCACATATCTTCAAAATTGCACAATATTTTAGTACAGCGTTTTTTTCTAATAACATCGTTTCCTTAGAATAACAAAAAATATCAGAAATTCGTATTTCATACTTTCGATGAAAATAACTCCGTTGTTTTTGAATATATTTCATTCAATTTCTTTTCGTTGATAAATTTAATTTAAGCACTTAATAAACCCCTATTTGAAGAAAGCTCCAACATATTCACTTTTTACTCCAAAAAGAACACAAAAGCTGTCATTTCAATAAATAAAAAAAATTTTATATAATATTTGTTTGCCCATTGTGAGGATCGAGCCTTAGACTACCTCATGGCTTCAAAACTGAATGTACTACAAACATTTCCTAATAGAATTTGCAATAAAATGATATGACAGCACAATCTTCTGAAATCGAATTATAGCAGCCTATTATATTTTTCTTAGACAAAAACCAATCGTGTTTTTATCTTCTATTTTCTGAAATGGCTCGGCCGATTCAGAATGAAATGGCTCGGTCAGAAATGGCTCGGCCGATTTTAATAATTTTTTTTTTGTTCGCCACAGTACTGATGTGGTGTAGAAAAAAAGAAAAGAATCGCAAGAATTGAAATTGGTAATTTTTCGTGTCGTACAGTGTTCATTAGAACTCCAAGGAGGGGACGAGCCTGACATAGGTCTACGAAATCAGTCAAATGCTCGGCGAGCTAATACACGTGTAAGCCACACAGCAGCGAGTGACGGATAACGAAAACAATTCGTCGTTGCGCATACAAAAAAGGTTATGTGTTTTTGAACAATTTTTCAGGAGACGAAAAAAACATTTTTGTTTTTTAACAATTTCAATACTATTTTCACATAGCTGGCTAACTTTCACATTTGTTTACTTCTGAACCAATAAGAATATCAAGAAACCATTTAGTGAATAGATGGGGCATACATATGGCTATTAAATGGTAAAATAAAAAAAAAATCGAAATTTTTCACATAGCCTTTTTTGTATGCGCAACGACGAATTAGATTGTCATGTCCGAATAAGTGTCATATATAAACAAAACAGAGTGGCATACATAAGAACCCTTTTTTTGTTTTTTTTTTGTGTTCCTTTCCGCACAAGGTAGCTTTTAACAGCAAAAAAAATTGGAATTTTCTCGGAAAAATCGATGTTCCATACATTTTGTATGGAAAAATAAAAAATAAAAAAAAATCGATTTTAATTTCATAATTCAAAATGCAATTTCTACACAATTACATTTGTTCAAATCAGTTGTTTGTGTCCAGACGAAGCAACCAATTATCGAATAGTGTTCCTGAATTCATTGGTTTGCAAGGATTACCACCATATAATGTACCACTGAAGGTTGGATCTGTTATTATCATGCTTCGGAGCCTCAATCAATCCAAATTCTGCAAGGGAACGAAATTGGTCGTGAAGCAACTCAAGAATAATGTTTTTCAAGCAAAGATGAACGCAGGCCAATTCAAAGGTGAGAAAGTGCACATTCCAAGAATTAAATCAATGAATCACAAGGCCAATCTTTGGAATTAATTATGGCACTGTGTGCTGGATTAAATCAAATCTAAACTAATTTTATACCTAAAGAATAAAAAGAACATACGAGTAATAACATACTATAACATAATGTATATCAATATAATGGAGCGCAAAGCAGTACGATCATATAAAGATAGAGAGCAACTAGACTATGCAAATGCAGCTTATTTTACACCTGTAGCATGGAGGTGCATTCAGTTTTTTGGATATAAATAAGCGGACGGAAGTTCCGCTCACAAAATTATATGGAAACAATATAAATGTTGCTCAAATAAATATTAGTGCAAAACAATGTATGTCTTAAATTATTTGTAAAAAATGTATGTATAGCTATATGACTATAACTATTAATCTTGAATTCCCAAGCTCCTTGCATGGCTTACAATATATGACATGTTCGCGTGTTGAAAAGCCTCCATCTTTGTTTACTTTTGCTAATGTTGTCTATCAAAAAGCATTGAATTGATCTGACATGTGATTCCCTCAACCTCCTTACATTCCGTGTAAATAAGGGATATTAGAGTGATTCATTCAATCAATAATTGAAATACGATTGGCACCATTTGTTATCCATCGTAAATGTTCGATACAAAATTAATTTCGGGTGGGATCGTTTCAATAAAAAAATTAATTCAGGGCGGGACGAAGTTTGCCGGGTCCTCTAGTTCTGAATAAGTACGAAATTAACCCTTAAACACATTTTAAGTTTGGACTTATTTCTGGCATTTCAGTTGAATTTTAAGCTTTGGTGTATTCAAAGACTTATGGTAGAGTTTTTTGAAAATTTTTTGTGTAATATTTTTGTCCGTTATATCCTTGTTTTATGGGTCTTTTTTGCTCTTTATCACATTGAGAAATTAGGGGGTAAAAATGTTCTACAAAAATATTCCTCGTGGTATTTTACATAAATCCTCAGAACACATCTTATACCCAAAATATAAGGATAACATGATTTCTTATGCCGATTCACTATAAGAATGTTCAGAAAGGGGGAAACTTAAATCCCCCCTAAAATATAAATCATACGTAAACTTTCAAAACGGCGATACACGTGTATAGTTTTTTGTCCCCTCTACCGGAATCCATTGTCGGAACCTTGTTATTTTGAAAAAAATTGATTTTGTTGTTCAGTGTTATTGGTGTCAAATATCAATAAAAAATTCCGCTGTTAGCTTTTTTATTATTTTTTTAGTGTATTTATGTTTCAATTGAGTTTTACAAACATTATTTGTTTTAAAGCCTCTTCTGCAATATTGCATCGGAGATCGCTTAAAATAAGCTTTACAGCTGAGAAATTGAAGTTGTTTTTTTACAATCTGACTCTTGGCTCTCAGCTGTGACTCTACCTTGGTTAGACCAGGAGTGTCGTGTCAGTGAGCTGGATTACAAATTTAAAAAAAAAAAACAAAAAAAAGTTAGAACTTCGATGGCGACGAAAAAAATAAAACAAAACCAATATGTGTAAACTGAGCTAATACCACTTTGATCAAAAATTCCAGACATCAAGCGAGTGAATGGCGTGCACCGAATGAAAACCACGTCGTTTTCAGTCGAAAAAGAAGGCGATGCTCGCCGTTTTCATGGATTATAAGGGTGTTGTGTATAATTAATTCCTTCCACAAGGCCAAACAGTCAACAAGCAGTATTATTTGGGCGTTATGAGACGTTTGCGTGAAGCAATTCGCCAAAAAAGACCGGATTTGTAGGCAAACAACTTGTGCATCTTGCACCACGATAACACACCGTCGCACAATGCCATCGTTATCCGTGAAAATTTGGCTAAAAACGAAACGAATCCCATTCAATAACCACCGAATTCACCTGATTTGGCTCCCTGCGACTTTTTTCGATTCGGTTAACTCAAGAAACCGCTCCGCGGAACGCGTTTCAACATGTTTCAAGGATCGGGTCAAGCGCTGACATAAGTGCGGTGCATTCGATGGGGTATACTTTGAAGGGGACAATATCGATTTTGATTTTATATCGATTTCTAATTTCCTAAATAAATTCCGGGAACTTTATGATCAAGAGGTATAGTCCTTAAAAAATAAAAGACAAGTACATTTAAATATATCACAACGAAAAAACTAGCCACCACATGAGTGTGCGCTATTAGAAAACACAAAAACAAAATATACACAGCATCAACAACCTTGATATTTTTCGACGTGAGCAAACAACAACAATGCTATAAATATTGAAGTTGTTGTTGGCTTAGACTACAATGATCAGAAATGCCCACCGCCTAACTCTTTCCAATCCTTACAACAACTTCAATATATTTATGTTTGTTGTAATTCACCGAAATCAGTTTGCAGCTGCACCTTTGTTTCTTCGATCGATCCTGTTTCACACGTTGTTGTTTTTGTAAACTCTAAAATTTGTTGGTACACTAAGGGAAATAACGCATATTAACATTATCCACGCCAGTGTATACATTTTATTTAAATATTTTTGTCGATAAATCAAATATTTTCCTTACAACTCGTTTTTTCCGTATTTAAATTTTATCTATACTACATAGTGAAGCTTCTGACTTATTCCAAACAGCTGAAACTTATTTCAAGCAGCAACAACATCGGACTCTTTTCCTGCAGTTTATCAATGAAGTTTTTAGAATTAAGGTTCTTGCTTATCGCTGAATATTCCCGGTTTGTTATAGTTCTCGTTTGGTTTTTGTATTAAAAGTTATATAGCCTAGATGTTTAGCCAATATGCTTCGTGAACGCATGATGAAATTATGTAAGGTAGGAGTGACAGCTCGATATTTTCTCACGAGTGTCTTGCACCGATTGTCATTTGCTTGCATATTTTGCTTTTTATTTTCTTTCCTACTTTTTCATTCTCTAGTTCATACTATTTTTGACATTTGGTGCAAACATTGCCAATATTTATATTTATAACTGTCAAAAAAAGTATTAATTAGAGAACGAAAAAAGTAAAAAATAAAATAAAATATGCAGATAAATGACATTTGATGGAAGCAACTCGTGAGAAAATAGCCAATTGTAAAGGCTACCTTAGGATTCGCCTAAGGATTTAGCCTTGACAATTGGCGGATTTAGAATTCGCCAGAGGGGGGCTGAAACTACATTTTTGTATCCCAAGGGCGGCTGAAACGTCTTTTTGGGCTTTTATCCACCACTGATCATGGGTGAGCGGAGCTCGGTTCACAGAAAACCTTCATATAAGCTATATAATTTTCATTACAAAAACCAAACGAGAACTATAACAAACCATTAATAACATATTTAATTTAAATATTCTGTTTTTTAATTTCAATATGTTTATATAAATTTTCTTTGAACGCGAGAGTTTTATTTTCAAAAAGTAAATATTTAAAAGATATTTAAAAAAATTCGTACATAATTTTAATATATTTATATTCCCACGTTTAAAAAACGTAAAATAGGTATATTAATTTTGTCACTCCATTTGTAACGCCCATAAGGAAGGGTGGCAGGTATAGAAAAGTATATATGTTCTTGATCAGCATCACCACCCGAGTCGATTTAGCCATGTCCGTCTGTATGTCTGTCTGCCTGTGATCACGATTACAGCCGTAATTTTCAAGCTATTATCACGAATTTCGATAATTAAGCTTTTGTCTAAAAATAAAGATCAAGTTTGAAAATTTGCCAAATCGGATGAAAACCACGCCTACCTTTTATACAAAGTGACTTTATCAAAACAGTAAAATCTCTTAGAATTCCACAAACATCAATATATGGACTTGAAATTCTGCATATGATATTTATTATTTTGATATTTAATATACACTCTGAGTATGAAATTCAACCAAATCGGATGAAAACTACGCCTACATCCCATACAAGGTGACTTTATCAAAAATATAAAAATCTCTTTAAATTCCACAAAAATTAACAAATGGCTTGTATAACATGTACTCTGTGTATGAAATTCAACCAAATTGAGTGGAAAACACACCCACGTCCCATACAAAGTGGCTTTATCAAAAAACAAAAGCGAATATTTTCTGTTAAAACTATGATGAAACATTTTATTGACTAATTAAGACTTTGAATATACTTTGGTTCAGCCGTGGGGGTATTTTAATTTCGGCCCAGTCGAAGATAATTTCTGACTAGTTTTTTATTTAATTAAAAAAATAATTAAAATAAATTTTAAATATTTACGTACTCGATTTATGCAAATGCGTTATTGGTTAAAAAATTACTCGGTTTTGGATAAATTAAAATAAGTTTTTGGATAAATTTAATATTTTTTCTCTTAGTGTAATTCAGCGATTATCTTATCCAAAAGTTTTGTATAAACCAGAACAATATTGTGTTCACAAGCATACTATCACAACTGTCAACTTATGTGCTTGGGTTAGTAGCCCTCTCGCTCTCTACACTGACAAAAACTGCAGTGCAGGTATTAAGCATGAATTGTGTTATAATTATCATTATAATTATCGGTATCAAGATCATTATCATTATCACTCTCATTATCATTATAATTATTAATATTGTTCTGCACTCATCTTCTTATATATAAAAATCAAATGCGTGACCGATTTTAATAATCCTTTCTTTGTATTGTTTGCCTTAATACAGATGAGGTTTAGAAAAAGAGAAAATTACACTAAATTCGAAGAAACAGCGGAAAATTCGAAAAAAATCGAAATTGGTAATTTTGTATGGGAATTGTCACATCAGACTACTTTAAATAGTCAAAAAAACTTAACGGCTGGACGGATTTAATTCAAATTCGGCTCACACATTACTTGAAGCCTAGATAAGGTTATGACATTCTTAATTTTGACCACGTCACTTCCGCCCCTTTACAAGAAACGAAAATTGTCCTACTAGCGTACTATTATTAGCGAAACTAATCGTCTAATTAATTAAGAGAAAATTCTGTTATTTTAGCACCAAAAACATTCACATATTTTCAAAATTGCACAAAATTTCACTACAGCGTCTTTTTCTAATAACATTATTTCCTTAGAATAACAAAAAACAATCAAATTAGTATTTCTTACTTTCGATGAAAATAACTCCGTTGTTTTTGAATATATTTCATTCAATTTCTTTTCGTTGATAAATTCAATTTAAGCACTTAATAAAATCCCTATTTGAAGAAAGCTTCCACATATTCACGTTTTACTCCAAAAAGGACACAAAAGCTGTCATTTCAATAAATAAAAATAAATTTAAAAAAAATATTATTTGTTTGCCCATTGTGGGGATCGATTCTTAGACCACCTCATGGCTTCAAAACTGACGGTTGAGCATCCTATTTTTATTAAAATTGAAATGTACTACAAATATTTCCTAATATAATTTGCAATAAAATGATATGACAGAACAATCTTCTGAATTCGAATTATAGCAGCCTATTATATTTTTCTTAGACAAGAACCAATCGTGTTTTCATTCGTCTCCGCACAAGGTAGCTTTTAACAGCAAAAAAAAATTGTAATTTTCTCGGAAAAATCGATGTTCCATACATTTTGTATAGAAAAATAAAAAAAATAAAATAAAAATCTATTTGAATTTCATAATTCAAAATGCAATTTCTGGACAGTTACATTCGATCAAATCAGTTGATTGTGTCCAGACGAAGCAACCAATTATCGAACAGTGTTCCTACGTACAAAACGTTCAATTCAAATTCAGTTCGACTTGCATCGCCAGGACAATCAATGAATCACAAGGGCAATGTTTGGAATTAATTATGAGACTCTGTGTTGGATTAAATCAAATCTGAATTTATTTTCTACCTTAAGAATAAAGAGAACATACGAGTAATAACATAAAATCTATATATATAAAAATAAGTTGCATTGCGTATGAAATTGATGTTCTCTGTAATGCGTGAACCGATTTTGTTTCTGGAAATTTCCCATGCAAGGTGACGTCAATACGAATGTTTTTTTGTATAAATGGTCTTTGTATGTGTATTGGTTCATGAATTATATACAAATTAATAAAAATGCTATATTTAAGACGGGTTTGGTCGTATTAGACTAAAATTCGGTAAACAAGTTCGTATGGTTATTGTCGGCAACTATACTAAAACTGGGCGTGGTCTAACTATATATACGCCCACTTTTTATAAATCATTATTATTCCCGAGTTGTACATGTTTTGATAGTGAAACTTGATATGTAGATGCTATGGGCCCAAGAGGCCATTACTGTATATTTGAGTGAACATTAGACAAGGGGGAATTTTGCCACACAGGCCAAATTTATGATATCGAATTGCTTTGGAACTAAATGTCGTATGTAACTATGCAATAGACTCCTAAACTACTCATCCGATTAGCATGAAAATTTGTGTATAGAAGTTTTTTGGTACAGTGCGTGTTTGTGGGTTATCAATTTTTATCCTCCTTGAACACCAGAGGGCGCTGTAGTACAAATTTTTTACAAAACTGCCTAAAACTCACAAACCGCTAATGCGATTAGAATGAAAAGTGGTATACAGTGGTTTTCATGTAGGTTGAGTGTTTTGCTGCAACCTTTTTTGACCTATCCTGAACACCAGAGGGCACTGTAGTACAAATTTTTTACAAAACCACCTAAAACTCCCAAATTGCTCATGCGATTAGAATAAAAATTGGTATATAGTAGTTTTCAGGTACGATGAGTTTTTTAGCACTATCTTCTTTGACCCACCTTGGACACCAGATGGTGCTGTAGTACAAATTTTTTACAAAATCGCATATTTTTAGTTGTTTTCTTATGTAACATGTGCAAATATTTACAAAATATTAAATATTTCTTAAATTTAGTAAAATAAAAATAATTTCCGTTATTTTGACATCAAAAACATGAACATATCTTGAAAACTATGAAAAATTTTACTACAACGATATATTTAATGCAACATCGTTGCTCAAAAATGAGAAAAAAACAATCAGAAATTTAATTTTGCGACTTTCGAGTCAAATATCTCCGCTGCTTTTTTATACACTTTGTTAAATTTTTTTTGTCTTAAAGCTTCATCAAAGAAGTATAAAAACCTTATTGCAAAAATACCTTTAGTTGAGTATATATATTTTAAATATTTTTTCAAAAAAGGTCTGAAATTTTGGAGTTTTCTCTCAAATTTGTTTTTGTTGTAAAAATAATTTAAATTCAAATTCGCAAATTTTCAACTCCATTTAAAAATTACAACATTTATAGGCAAAAATTGTTTCAATTTTACGCAAAAATTAAAAACCAATTCTGTGATTCAAAAAACAAGGCCTACCCCTTGATTTTTTCGAACAAAATTTTTTTTTCCAATATTGTGTTTTTATATATTTGAAAAAATAAACAAGCTAAAAAATTAATTTTTTAGAAAAAATTATCTTATTATCTTAGTATCTCTTACCAATCAAAAGTTATAGCCAATAATCTTTATGCAAAATATATATACAAAAGCAAAACGCTGTCTGTGTGATGGCTGGAAACTTCAAAATTACTGAGCCGATAGAGCTGAAATTTTGGCAGTACATTTTTTTCAAGTACGAGATGGTTTAAATTTTTATCACACCCGCTTTTACCGCCCACAAATCAATAAAAATGTTATATTTCCTACGGTTTTCGTCGATTCGGCTACATTTTGATAATTTAGTTTGTATGCTCACTGTCGGCAACTGTACTAAAACTGGGTAATGTCCATCTACTAGAAAACTGGGATAAAAGTGGGTGTGGCTCCGCCCATACAATTAAAATTTGTATTATCGAATAGCTTTGAAAGTAAAAGTAGCAGTACTTACATACAAACTCAAAATGGAGTTACTATTTGGTGATCTTCTGCTACTGGGAAACTGTAACGGGCAATGGAAAATGACAGTGGTGTCAAACTATGAGTCTAAGAAAAGTTTTGAAAACACCTATTATGTTCCCATATAGTTGCAGGGTGCAGCAACGCGCGCCGGGAAAAGGCTAGTAAAGGGTGATTTTTTTGAGGTTATGATTTTCATGCATTAGTATTTGACAGATCACGTGGGATTTCAGACATGGTGTCAAAGAGAAAGATGCTCAGTATGCTTTGACATTTCATCATGAATAGACTTACTAACGAGCAACGCTTGCAAATCATTGAATTTTATTACCAAAATCAGTGTTCGGTTCGAAATGTGTTTTATCGACAAATTTTGTTCAGCGCTGAGGCTCATTTCTGGTTGAATGGCTACGTAAATAAGCAAAATTGCCGCATTTGGAGTGAAGAGCAACCAGAAGCCGTTCAAGAACTGGCCATGCATCCCGAAAAATGCACTGTTTGGTGTGGTTTGTACGCTGGTGGAATCATTGGACCGTATTTTTTCAAAGATGCTGTTGGACGCAACGTTACGGTGAATGGTGATCGCTATCGTTCGATGCTAACAAACTTTTTGTTGCCAAAAATGGAAGAACTGAACTTGGTTGACATGTGGTTTCAACAAGATGGCGCTACATGCCACACATCTCGCGATTCTATGGCCATTTTGAGGGAAAACTTCGGAGAACAATTAATCTCAAGAAATGGACCGGTAAGTTGGCCACCAAGATCATGCGATTTGACGCCTTTAGACTATTTTTTGTGGGGCTACGTCAAGTCTAAAGTCTACAGAAATAAGCCAGCAACTATTCCAGCTTTGGAAGACAACATTTCCGAAGAAATTCGGGCTATTCCGGCCGAAATGCTCGAAAAAGTTGCCCAAAATTGGACTTTCCGAATGGACCACCTAAGACGCAGCCGCGGTCAACATTTAAATGAAATTATCTTCAAAAAGTAAATGTCATGGACCAATCTAACGTTTCAAATAAAGAACCGATGAGATTTTGCAAATTTTATGCGTTTTTTTTAAAAAAAAAGTTATCAGGCACTTAAAAATCACTCTTTATAATGTATATAAAGACAAGGGAGCGCAAAGCAGTTCCATCATATAAAGAGAGTACAAGTAGAATATGCAAATGCAGCGTATATATTTTACACCTGTAGCATGGAGGTGCATTCAGTTTTTTAGATATAGATATGCGGACGGAAGTTCCGGTCACAAAATTATATGGAAACAATATAAATGTTGCGCAAATAAATTTTAGTGCAAAATAATGTATATTTTAAATTATTTGTAAAAAATGTATGTATAGCTATATGTCTATAACTATTAATCTTGAATTCCCAAGCTTCTTGCATGGTTAACAATATATGACATGTTCGCGTGTTGTAAAGCCTTCATCTTTGTTTATTTTTTCTATCAAAAAGCATTGAATTGATCTGACATGTGATTTCCTCAACTTCCTTTCTTTCCGTGTAAATAAGGGATATTAGAGTGTTTCATTCAATCAATAATTGAAATTCGATTGGCACCATTTGTTATCGATTGTGAATGTTCGATAAAAAATTAATTTCGGGTGGAATCGTGATTGCTCGAAATTATTTCAATAAAAACATTAATTTAAGGCGGGACGAAGTTTGCTGGGTCCTCTTTGCCGGGTCTTAATATATAAAAACTAGCAAATACCCGCTGCTTCGCCGGCGATAAAAATATTAAATATCATTAAAAACTTTAAATCTTAAAATTTAACAGCCGTATTCATATTGAAGTGGGAAGAGTGTAAATAATGGTTTGTGTATTTAAAAATCAATAGTTTTTCTAAGCCATCTGCACTGAAATAATTGTAATTTTATTATTTTTTTTTTTTTATAAATATTGTGAAATCTTTGACAAATTTTCTTGTTTTTATTTTCTTTTTTTGGAAATTTTTTATATATTTTGAATTTTCTTGACATATTTTCAAAATTTTTTGAAATATTTTGAAGAATTTTAATTATTTTTGACGATATTTGTGCTCAAATGAGAGCAAATAATTTAAAAACTGCTTTATGAGAGGTGTGTTATAAACCTTAAAAAAAAAATTTAAATTTCAACCATATATAAAAATCCTCTAATATCTAACATTTTCAAACACTTTTTGACATTTTGTTTGTTTTTGATACATTTTGAAATAATTTGATACATTTTTGACAATATTTTTTGTGCTTAGATGAGAACAAACAAATTTTTAAAATGCTTTATCGAGGGTTTATTGAAGGTTTCAACCATTTTTAAAATTCTCTTATTTATCAAGCATTTAAAAGAGCTTTTGAAAGCTGTTGAAATGTTCAACATGAAAAATGTTTTTAAATTTTTTTTCGATTTTTTTCTTATGAAGGCTTTGTAAGAGGCTCATAATTTTTTATGAATACAGCCGTTTGAATTTCGGTAAAATTGTATATTTGTGTTGGAGCGACTTAGTAGTTTCATCCGAAGAAAGTAACCAGCTAACTAATGTAATAAAAAATAACTAAAGTAATAAACTTTCTGTATCTTCAGTTGATCTCGTCCTATTGCCGGTGTCGGTGTAGTTTATCTTATTGCTGTGAAGTGTTTAGTGTTTTTTAAAATTGTTTCTTTAAATTATTTATCAATATAATCTAGTAAAGTGCTAAGTATTATAACTGTTTTAAGTGAATTTGTTCATATATTAAATAAGTTTTAATTTATTTGTTTAATAAGTGTTAATTTAGTTCTTGTTGTAATACTTGTTAAAAAAAAAAAAAACAACAAATAGTGCTTGCTTGTCTGTCTTGTTTTTTTTATTTTTTAATTCCTCTTTGTGTAGTGTTGTTTTTCTTAAGCGTAGTGAACGTTTTTCAATTGTTGTTGTTACTTGTAACTGTATTCGTTCACTGCACTCTTTTGAGTAAAACTGAGAAGCACATTCTGAGTCAAACTGAGAAGCACTTTTTGAATTTAAAAACATTTGCTCAGAATTTAAAATTTTCATTTATTTTTTTTTTCAATGGATTACTTTTCTGTTGACAATATTGCTGCTTGTTCTTTGAACGAGCAGTGTAAGAGCCAAAATATACTGTACCCGATGTTCAGTTGTTCTGGTCCTTGTGAGCAAATGTTCCATGCTTCTTGTGTTGGTATTTCAAGGTCGTGTGCTGACAGTTTATTGTCTGTCCGTTCTGGGCTTCGCTGGTACTGTCCTTCGTGCAGAGCCCTTTCTCCTGATGAGATATTTTTAAAAATTAAAACTTTTGGAGAAAGTCTTAACTTGCTGAATAATGATTTTAGAAAAATTTTGTCATTTTTTAGCGAAGTTAGTGCCGCACCTAATGACAGTATCACTAGTGAAACTTCTACACCGGAAAATATTGCGCCTCTCTCATCTGAGATTGCTTTTTCTGGAACTTTGCCGGTTTCATTAGGAGAAGACCCAATTAATTCTAAAGCACAGAGGAAAAACAAGAAAACCAAAAAGAATAATAATAAACGCCGTAAAGCGTCCCCTAGGTCTCCCAAGGCAAAGCACCCCTCAGCAACGCCTCTAACACCTCAGCAACCAGAAATTAATTTTTCAATAACTTCTTCTACACCTCCTACTATTCCTCCATTGTGTAGTAGCTCCAATGCAATTTCAACTGCGCCTAATAGTCATTTGACTTTGAAGGCAGTGTCGAGGACTAAAAACATTTTTGTTTCACGTCTACAGCCCGACACATCATCTGAAAATATTGTGACGTTTGTTAAACAAAACCATTTAGTTGCTTCAAATGCATTCTGCTCATGTAAGAAAATAGGTAATAAGCCTTCCCACGCCTCTTTTATTCTTACAGTTGCAGCTGAAGACTTTGCAACTGTACTTAACTCTAGAATGTGGGCCGATAATATTCTTGTTAGTGAATTCAAGCCTAAAAATAAGTCTCGTAGGACGACCGCAGCCGCCCGTCAGACCCAAAAAAACTAAATAGGCTATCCCTTTACTATCAAAATGTAAGGGGATTGCGTTCAAAGTCGCAAAACATATTCCTGTCGTCGCAGAATTGCTCTGAGGATATTATTGCGTTAACAGAAACGTGGCTGAATGGAAGCATTACTGACTTGGAATTGTTTGACAATAGTTTTCAAGTATTTAGAAGGGACAGATTCACTGACAATAGTTCTTCTGTCGGTGGCGGTGTCCTTTTAGCTGTACGGAACTGCTTTGTGAGTTCCCTTGTTGATATTCCCTGCTCATCTAACATAGAACTAATATGCGTTAAAGTTATACATTGTAACTCCAATGTATATGTGATAAATGCGTATGTTCCTCCGACGAGTAGTGCAGAGGTCTACGCAAGCCTTGCAGATTGCGTTGACTACGTTGTAAATATACTTGACGTTAATGACGACATTTTATTATTGGGTGATTTTAATCTGCCTAACTTAAAATGGCATTCTTCTGACGATGATACATTTTATTGTGCATCAAATTCGAAGACCCGCCAAGAACATATATTTGTTGACAATATATGTTCTGACTTACAACAAGTTAGTTGTATTTATAATAGTCTGGAAAGACTTCTTGACCTGGTCTTTACTACTGACAGCAACAATGTCATTGTTAAGAGGGCCTTTCATGCTCTGTCAACTGTTGATGAATACCATCCACCATTGAGCATTTGGTATAAATCGGACAGAGAGAGTATAGTTAATTCGTGTTCGGAAGACAAAGTTTATGAATTCAATTTTAAAAAAGCTGACTTTTTGAGGTTGAATCATTTACTTCATAACAAACTTAATGTTCTTTTAGAGTATATAAATGGAAATAATCTTGATGATTCCATTAATTTTTTTATATGGAACTCTTTGCTATGTTCTCTCAGTCCGTTCCATATAGGCTCAAATATGCGAAAAATTCCTCGTACCCCTGGTACACAAAGGATTTAAAAACTCTTCGCAACAACAGGAATAAGGCATGGAAGAAATATGTCTGTAGCTTAGACTCAAATGACCTAGAAACCTACAAACGTTTGTTTCTGGAATTTAAAAATAGCTCAGCTGCATTGTATAGTGAATATTTAGACAATATTAAGCTGAGAATATTTATTTGGGGATTCATAAACACAAAGAAGAAATCCGATGGATTCCCTTCATCTTTCAAAACTCCTGATGGGTTTACTGACGATCCCGTCAAAATTTGTGGCTTATTTGCAAATCTTTTTAAAGAGTCATTTTGCTCAGATTCTTTTGATCCTGATGAAGATTATTTTGAATATATGAATTCCGCACCCAGGGTCTCTTTGGGACCTATATCCTTTACATCAGAGGATATACTAAAGTATATTGGATCAATCGATGAGGATTTTGGTGCTGGACCTGATGGAGTTCCTGCCGCAGTGATAACTCAATGCGGTTCCGTTTTGTGTCAACCTCTATCTTTATTATTTAATAAATCTATTAACGAAGGCTATTTTCCACTTTTTTGGAAAAATTCATTTATTAGTCCAATTTATAAAAAAGGTTGCAGGAATGAAGTTATAAATTATAGGCCTATCGCTAAGCTTTCATCGATTCCCAAACTTTTTGAGCGAATGGTTTACGATCGCGTTAAGGTTCACTGTGGTGAAGTTTTAACGACTCGTCAGCATGGTTTTGTTAATGGCAGATCCACTGTGTCTAATCTTCTCGATTTTACAACATTTTGCTTAAATTCGATTGAATCTGGTAATCAGGTCGACTGCATCTACACTGACTTTAGTAAGGCATTTGATAAGCTTCCTCACAATCTAATTTTATTTAAGCTCACGTCTATGGGATTTCCACAATATTTTGTTAGCTGGATTAAATCGTATTTGTCAGAGCGATCTTATCAAATACGATTCCGAGGTGTGTTGTCTTCTGAGTTTATTGCGGAATCCGGTGTTCCTCAAGGTAGCCACCTTGGCCCACTTCTGTTTATTTTAGCAATTAATGATGTAACACACATCATAAAAAACTCTCATCTGCTTATTTATGCAGATGATATGAAAATATACAGAACAATAAGCTCACAAGACAGTTTAGCCCTACTCCAGTCTGATCTGAAATCTTTTGAGGTTTGGTGTTCTAAAAATAATATGTTTCTTAACCCAGATAAATGCCAAACTATGACCTTTTCGCGTAAAAGACACAATTTAATTATCAATTATCAAATTAAAGATACTGCCTTAAGTCGTGTGGATGTCGTGAAAGATCTAGGTGTATACATGGATTCTAAGCTATCGTTTAACATCCATATTGATTACATTTGTAAAAAATCATCTTCAATGCTTGGATTTATAAAACGCTGGGCCAAAGAGTTTAATAGTATGATTACAACTACAACGTTGTATTATGCAATTGTGCGTCCTCACTTAGAATACGCAAGTCAAGTTTGGTCCCCAAGTTACAATGTGCATGTTGATCGCATAGAAAGGGTCCAAAAACGTTTTGTTAGGTTTGCTCTAAGGGGCCTAAGTGGATTTGACAATTTAAACCTTCCTCCTTATGAGGATCGTTTAAAACTATTAAAAATGCAATCACTTAGTGAGCGAAGGAAGTCTGCAGATATTGTCTATTTACACCAACTCATTACCGGTGTATTCGTTTCTCCAGAACTTCTTTCTCTTATAAATTTTAACTCGAATCGGAGAAGCAGTAGAAACGCTAACAATTTAATTTATTTACCATTTAGTAGAACAAATTATATGTTAACTGCTCCATTAAACCGCATGAGTAACTTAGTTAACAATTGCAACTTTTTTGATGTTAACTTGTCAAAAGGTCAACTCAAGAGTAGATTAAAAACTATTGTGTAATTGCAAGGTTATGTGTCTGCATGGTTAGTCGTGACGTCTTGTGTTGTCCTCGAGCCCAACCACTGTGTTGGTGGGTAAATTTTTCCCACATAAACTCATTTTGAACCACTATTACAAATATCGTTGAAAATCTCAAAGATTTTTGGGTTGTGGCTTTGAAAGGGTGAATGCTGAGAATGTGCGAAAAAGCTGTAGTACACAGAAAAAAAAGAGTAGAACTTTTACCTAAAAATGTAGTCAATTCAGCTAAAGTAATCCGGTGATTTTCAGTCAACGAATTTGATTAGGTGCGCTACCAATTTCTAAATGTTAATTATATGCAATTATATTGGGTAGTTTAACTGCGAGAGTAGCTAAAAAAACCTAAATATTTAGGTGTACCTTCAACCATAAAATAGATAAGACACATAATTTATTAGAAGAATTAGCTAATTTTTTTTAAACTATGACCACTTCAGATTAGGCAAGCCACCTACTAAGTGTAGAAAAATCATCTAATTATTTAGATAGCATTCCCACTTAAGAGTGGGAATGCCGTGCAAAAAATATGCAAAAAATATGTTTTTTGTTTTGCAATTTCTATTTTGAAGTGAAACTTTCCTTAGGTGACTTTACTTCATTTCGTCACATGATATAGAAGAAAGATTTGTGTTATAGTAGATAGAATGAGAGAGATATACATATATATATACATATATATTGTATAAATGACTGAAAAATTTCTTTGCCACCGCTGAGATTCGAACCTGTGATCTCAAGATTTCAACAACCAACGCCTTATCTATTGAGCTAAATTTGCAATCCAGAAATTTATTCTACATACCAATTAATCAAATTGCTGTAGATGGCCAGTGGAAACATAATTTCAGAGTTGTGGACCTCATATTTTTATATACATTTTGTTCACAAATTATCAAACGGCGTAACAGCACAGCGGTAAAGCGTTTGACTTGAACGCAAGCGGCCCGAGTTCAATTCTCGCAATGAGGCTTTACTTTTTGTAAAATTTTCTCACTTTGTTTTTATTTATGTTTTTTATAGGAGAGCGCTGTGCTCTTTACTTTTGCGTTTTGCAAAATTTTAGTTGAATTAACTAATTTGAATTAGGTGAATTACCTAATGCATGATTGTTAAATTAACTGTGTAAGTAGAAAAGTTGTTGAAAAGATTAGGTGAAATAGAAACTTTCACATTAGCTAAACTAGTTTAGGTAATAAATCAATTCTTTTATTTTCTGTGTAGCTAAACTCTATTGTTATTGCATGTTAATTTTTTTTCATGCATTGGTTCACTTTTCCTAGCGCTGTGACTATTGGGGTACTCACAGTTTTGTTTTATCTGGTGTTTAACTACGCCGTCTGTTAACTCTAAAACATTTTGCCATGTGGTAACTATTTTTGATTTTGTTTTGCATGTAAAAAAGAGATAACACAAACTGGTAAAATTGCCTTGCTTTCCAACATGTTTGTTTTTCGTAGCAAACTGGCATTTCTGAAAGGTATTTTTATTTTATTGAAAAATCAATAAATCAAAGAAAGCTTCTCTTGTTATTTTTATTTTATTGAAAAATCAATAAATTAAAGAAAGCTTCTCTTTTCAAAAGGCGTGTCAATTTTAGAATGGACTACGTGTAGGGGTTCTCACAATTTGGTTGAAGTATCGTTTTAAAGTTACTATATAAAAAAAAAAAAAAAATACTGGCCATTTCAGCCCTTGAAAGGACTGTGACCTAGCTTCTTATGATCAATTGTGTTGTGCGTGTTATTAAGTTTGTACACAATTGACCGAGAAATGGACCTACATGCTTAACGCCGACTCCGAACGGCGATGAACGGAATGTTCTTGTTCTCAAGAAGCTTTACATGGCATTTTTATTACTCTCTGAGGTTTGCCATTGTCTGCAGAGAGGTGGCGTCCGTACAGAAAAATAATTTTATTCAAATAATTTTCTGTCGCTGCTGGGATTCGAACCTGGGTCTCCAAAGTTCGTTGACATAGCGGCCACGCACTTTAACCAACTACGCCACGGACGCCACAACTATATATCAGTTACTATATATCAACTTTATTATTCCCTATATATAAAAATCTCCTTTATACGTAAAAATATCAGCTCAGAGGTAAGAAAAATATATGACGACCTTAAAGAATTGTTATTTTAAAATAAAATATATCTTTCGTTTAAACTGATAAATTTCATCAAAACATTTCAACAAAACATCGACACGGAATTTTTGTCGATGCTTTTATAAAAGTTGCAGTATTTTTACATTCAAAAAGGTGGCAGCAATGGTACCGCACTCAATACATGTTGCTGTCTTTTTTTTCTTTTTTGTGGACCTTCCCACCGGGAAAAAAGAATCAATTCTCTTCTCCAACATAGATTCTAGAATTTATTATTTTTAACACCCCATCGGGAAAAAGATGCAATTTTATATAAAAAAAGAATCAATTCTCTTCTACAGTATAATTTCTAGAATTGATTATTTTTAACATGCTGATGTCCTACAAAGAATAGTACATTCTTTTCTCGCTTCAAGTGGAATCGCTACAGAATCGTTTTTTTTTTCACTTTTTAAATAGATTCTTTTCATATATGTAATCATGGTTGAATAAATTAGGTTGTCTCGTGGCTGATCGTACTCTCTTCTCAGTACACATAATTGTCAAAATCAATGAAAAGCTACAACAACAACTTCATCGGCTTTGCATGTTATCAATTTACGCATTCAGATTTTGTATGAGTTGTCAACTTCGATTCGACTTTTATTGGAACTCGCTCTCACCCATGCGACAACCTTATTTATTAAACCATGTATGTAATACTTCAATATTGGCAGCAAACTAAATTTTTCATGAGTTTCAACTACGAAATCAAAGAGAGATAGCCTACATAAGATTTTGTTGTTTGTATTAGTATATTTGAATATACGTCAACGGGGCGGTTGTTAAGAAAAATGTCTACCCAAACATAAAACAAAACAAAGCATACATATTTGTTTTGCATAAATCATAGGTACGCACCATTATAAGACAATTATAAGACCAACGCGTGAAATATGATAAAAATTTAAAAAGAAAAACTCAAGCAAACAAAATTTAAACAACAGAAATTTTAAATGAAATTTTTGACAATGAAAGCACCGCTCCTGAGTTTTTTTGTTATAAAATTAAATTTCGAGTACATAAAAAAAACCAAAAATAAATAAATAACTGGTCATTTTAGCTATTGAAAGGACTTTGACCTAGCTTCTTATGATCAATTGTGTTGTGCATGTTATTAAGTTTGTACACAATTGACCGAGAACCGGACCTACAGGTTTAACGCCGACTCCGAACGGCGATGAACGGAATGTTCTTATTTTCAATTAGCTTTGCATGGCATTTTGATTACTCTCTGAGGTTTGCCATTGTCAGGTTTGCCATTGTCAGCAGAGAGGTGGCGGCCGTACAGAAAAATCATTTTAATTCAAATCATTTTTTGTCGCTGCTGGGATTAGAACCCGGGTCTCCAGGTTCGTTGACATAGAGGCCACGGACTTTTAACCAACTACGCCACGGACGCCACAATTTCGGGTACATTCACAGTAGAGTGTACTGCCCATATAGAAGTATTACATATATGATTATTTTAAATAAAATGTATTAACTTTCGGAAATAAGAAAAAAAATCAAAACAGACTGATGCTTTTCTCACTTATACCAGAATTTGTTTTAGAATCAGTTCGTTTTTCACTTATCAAAAAAGCAAGCAAGGAATCTAAAAACATTTTATATATTAGAAATAATTATATGGGTCGTAATCGATTATGGCTGGAATAAAAACGAATCAGTAAACTTTTGCTTGATAGATTTCAATTCTTAGGTTTTGCTATAAATGTATATATTCTTTGGAATACATTCTACAATGTTAGGAATAGAATTCATTCTATTTACGATTTTTGTTTCTAGAATCCATTTTCATTTTGCCGGTGGGACGCTGACGTCCTACAAATAGTAGTACATTCTTTTCTCGCTTCCATATGAATAGCTACAGAAATCGATTCTTTTATTCACTTTTTAAATGCATTCTTTTAAATAAAAAGTATTCATTTTCGGAAATGAGAAAACAAATCAAAACAGACTGTTGCTTTTCTCACTTATGCCAAAATTTGTTTGGTTGATATATTCGTTGATATATTGGTTGATATAAACTTTTGATTGATATATTCCAATTCATATGTTTTGCTTTAATTTATATATTCTTTGGAATACGTTCTAAAATGTAAGCAAAAGAATCTATTCCATTTACGATTTTTTTTTTTAATCAATTCTCATTTTCCTGCTGGGTTGTTGACTTTTATATATGATGCTCAAAAAGAGTTTGAAAATAGAGCTTTTGTCTCACAGCGATTTTGACATATTGTTCTATATCATATATTCGTCAACATTAGAGTGCTGATATATTGTTATATGAGCGAGAAAATATATAGAGGAAATTAAATTTCAAAATAAAAAAACTCAGGAGCGGTGCTTCCATTGTCAATAATTTTTATTTGAAATTTTTGTTGTTTGAATTTTTTGATTAAAATTTTGTTTGTTTAAATTTAATCATATATCAGGCGTTCTTATAATTGTTTTATAATGGTGCGTACCTGTGATTTAGGAAAAACAAATATGATTTGTTTTCTTATATGTTTGGGGCAAACGTTTTCATAACAACCGCCCCTGTGATGGTTTGATTTTTTATTTTTTGTGTAGTAATTTTCATATATTCAAATATACTAACACAAACAGCAACATCTTATGTTGTTATGGCTGTCTCTCTTCGATTTCAGAGTTGAAATACAGAAGTATTACATATACATATGTTCTACCTTATTAGCTTTGGGCACAACCTATTTTTGAGATGCACAGAGCTTTAATGAGAAAATATTTTCTCTCTGAGAATAAGAATAAAGAACTTGTATGGTTATTCTCTTTGACTTTTAATTAATTATTTAAACAATGGTTATTAAATTTAAATATCCCATGTCCCAACTGGGCACCATAGCTATCCTAGAGAAAAAGAATTTTTGAAATAGCGCCTGCCATTCTCAAGCTTTTCGCAGCCGAACATACGTGAGTCTTCTTTTATATAATAGTATAGATAGATAGATGAATCTTGGTTTATTTGGATGCTTAAAACTTGAAAACGACTGGACCAAATTGGATACTTCCTTCTGTGAGTTTGTTTGTAATTGTTACGCGAAGGTTTTGGAAAAAATTCACGGAACATTGGACAAGGGGGCGTGGCACCTCCCATACAACCCAAATCTACGAGAGCGAACAGCTTTGAAATTATAGGTCGCATAGCATCGGAATTCGGTTTTCTACTTCAATTTACAAGTGCCGTTCCACATTTAAAATTTTATGGACATTGGACGTGGGGCGTGGCACTTTTTCAGCAGACCAAATTTTCGGTATAACTTTCAAGCTATAAGTCACACATCAATGAAACTTGGTAAGAGCGTACTATTTATTCGCGTCCTTCGATTAGAAAAATTGAGCAAGCATTGGACAATGGGGTGTGGCACCGCCCTTATAATTAAAAAATATGATATCGAATAGCTTTGGAAATAAATGTCGCACAACAATAAAATGCAGAATGGAATTACTATTGGGTGATGTCCTCGATTTTTAAAATTTTGAGCTTGATGGATTCCTTTTTTTTGCCACACTTCCTTTTACCGCCCACAAATCAATAAATATTTTATATTTCCGACGGTTTTGGTCGTATTAGACTACAATTTGGTAATTAAGTTTGTAACTTGTTTGTAATTTGCTCACTGTTGGCAGCTGTACTAAAACTGGATTGCCACACCCCCTTTTTACCGCCCAAAAATCAATAAAAATTCTATATATCAGAAGATTTTGGTGGTATTATACTAAAATTTGATACTTAATTTTGTTTGATAGCTGCCGGCAACTGTACTAAATATGGGTTGCCACACCCCCTTTTACCGCCCATAAATCAATAAAAATTCTATATATCAGAAGATGTTAGTAGTATTATACTAAAATTTGGTAGTTAATTTTTTTGCTAGCTGTCGGAAACTGTACTAAATATAGGTTGCCACACCCCCTTATACCGTCCACAAATGAATAAAAATTTTATATCTCGGAAGGTTTTGGTGGTATTAGACTAAAATTTGGTGATTTATTTTGTATGCTCATTGTCGGCAACTTTACTAAAACTGGATGATGTCCATCTACTAGAAAACTGGGATGACCATTTTATAAGGGGCTGTGGATCCGCCCATAGAATTAAAATTTGTAATATCACATAGCTTTGGAAGAAAAGTAACAGTACTTGCATACACTAAAAAAAAATATTAAATTTATCCAAAAACTTTTTTAATTTATCCAAAAAGCGAGTCATTTTTGCACCAATAACGCATTTGCTTAAATCGTCTACGTAAATATTTAAAATTTATTTAAATACTTTTTTAATTATATAAAATATTAAAATATTTAAACAGAATTAATAAAAAATATATTGAAATTATGCACGAATTTTTTGAATATTTGAAAATAACACTATCGCTTATAGAAAATTTATACTTATAAAAATATTGAAATTAAAAAACAATGCGAAGATATATATTTGCAACAACAAATACCATTTGCTTGCATATTTTATTTTCTTTTTACTTTTTTCGCTCTCTAATTTATACTATTTTTGACAGTTGGTGCAATATTATGGCACCAAATGTCAAAAATAGTATGAATTAGAGAAGGTAAAAGTAGAAGGGAAAAAAAACAAAATATGCAGTCAAATGACAATCGGTGCAAGACATTCGTGAGAAAATGTCCGACTGTCACTCTAACCTTGCATAAGTTGATCATGCGATCACCCATCGCAATCACAAATCATATTGGCCAAACATCCGGGCTATATTACCCTTGCAACAAAAACTTAACGAGAACTATAAGAAACCTGCAACTGCAAGAAATAAACTGCAAGAACAGAGTGCGATGCTGTTGCTCCTTGTCGGCTATTTAAGCTGTATGGAATATGTGTTTAGGTGTGTGGTATAAATAAAATTTAAATACGGGAAAAAAACGAGTTGTAAGGAAAATATTTGATTTATCCACGTAAATATTTAAATAAAATTTATACTCGGGCGTGGATAATGTTAATATGGAGTTTCTATTTGGTGATGTCCTGCTACTGGGAAACTGTAACAGGCAGTGAAAAATGACAGTGGTGTCAAACTGTGGGTCTAAAAAAAGCTTTGGATATACTTATTATGTATCCATATAGTTGCAGGGTGCAGCAACGCGCGCCGGGAAAAGCTAGTAAAAAAATAAATAACTGGCCATTTCAGCCCTTAAAAGGACTTTGACCTAGCTTCTTATGATCAAATTGTGTTGTGCGTGTTATTAAGTTTATACACAATTGACCGAGAACTGGACCTACAGGTTTAACACCGACTCCGAACGGCGATGAACAGAATATGTTCTCGTTCTCAAGAAGCTTTACATGGCATATTGATTACTCTCTGAGGTTTGCCATTGTCTGCAGAGAGGTGGCGACCGTACAGAAAAATTATTTTAATTCAAATAATTTTCTGTCGCTGCTGGGGTTCGAACCCGGGTCTCCAGGTTCGTTGACATAGGACGCCATTTTATTTCTTATCTGGATTAAAAATCGTTCAACAGATTCTGAATTATTGAATAAATTCTATTTTCACAAATTCTTATGTTGCGAAGGCCATGCCACTTTCTGAAATAAGACACCTAACCATTTCTTGAGTTCAAAGATCCCTTTTTTCTTATAATTTCGCATGCAACTTCCGAGCTTTTGATTTGATGATATTGACGGAAATGGACAGTTTTTGATTTCATTGTTTTAAAAACCATTTGTAGAGAACCTTTTTCATTTTCATATATTCACAGGATTTTAGAGGTTGCTTCCTGGCTCAGCTTCCACACTTCCGGCATATTTCAGAACTGCATCTTATTTTTTTTAGATATATAAATAAATTTTAATCTAAAGCTTTTGTGTCGTATTTCAGCTACCACAAACCTATTCTTTTATTCTTTGAATATAATAAGAGGAATAATTTTATATGAATTATATGTTATTATTTATGTACATTAGAGCACCCACAATATATATGAAAAATGCGAAGGTGTTTTTTTTTTGCTCCACCAGCATTTTTTAATAGAATGAGGTTAAAAAATAAGATCTGCGCATCAAAAGACGGGTATCGTTTGTGGAAAATAGCCAGCCGGTTTTTATTTAAAGCACCAAAAACGGGCTTAAAATTGCTTGAAAAAAGCTCAAACAATTTTTGGTCTGTAACTTTCTTAAAAAAAGTTAAAGGTTTTAATTTTTTTTTCCTTTCGACATACAATTAAACAGGTAAGACTGTCCGTGCAATGTTTTTTATGTAGGTGCGATATTTAATGGTGCATTTGAACATCAAACTCAATTTCTTACTTAATTTTTATGTTCTATTTTTCTTAAAATAATTCCCAAAAATAATAAAAAAACCTGCGGACTGATAAAACTATATCATCATGAAGAGAATTTATTGAGGTTTAAGAAATTTATTACTTTTCATTATTTTTTTGCGTTCCACCCATGAACTGACGTCTGAAAGGCAAACAAATGATTTTTATTTTTGCTTCATTCAATGGAAATCTTTCAAATTTAAGCAAAGTACTTATTTTACTCACCTAAATCATTGATCCCTAAATCATTGACACCTAAGTAATGATCCATTTATTTGTTGTCAGAGCCGTTGAGCTTTGTTTCAATTCAATTTAACTCATACACCTCGTTGATAAAAAAGTTAAATATTTTGTTTTTTTTATTTTGGATTTTAATTGGGTGGGCTCGTTGGGCCTCAATTCCTTGCTAAAATACCAAACAAAATGAAATTGATAATACACCTCGTATAAATTACGTGTATAATCGTATAATTAAGTGGTCTTTCGTGACATCACTTAACTCTCAAAACAGATGCAATTGTAATGCTGATGAGGAATCTAAATACAGTGAAAGGACTAAAAGATGGAACCCGGTTGCAGATTATTTATCTTTACAATAATACTGTCCATTGCACTGTACTAACCGGTACAAGTACTGGTGAGCGAATTATTATAACACAATTTAAGCTCAGCCCATCGGATACATTTTTTTCTTTTAAAAATGCATCGTTTTCAAACTCCGTTATCTTTGTCATTTGTTATTACCAGGTATGGGCACCACTACATTTAAAGCTTCTGCGTTGTTTCTGTGTTTGCCCTTTGTCTTTGCTTTGTTGTTGCGTTTTGTGTTGGTACCAGTGTTGCCAGATGCCTCGCACCATTTACCCCTTGAGTGGATTTCAAATCCCCCTAAAATTTCCCTAACATTTTTTTTCGAAAAACATACAAAAATACAGTTGTAAATAACTTAAAATTTATTGAGTTAAAACTTCAGCTTCAAGGGGCAGCTGAAGAGTAGCGCAATTGCAATGCAAATTGCTAATGTGTTCCTATGTATTTAAAGGGCTGAGCTGCTGGACGTCTTCAACAAGCTCAGGAAGTTGCTTTGTAGCTTTCAATTGTCCAAGATGAAATTGGCCTTAAAATTTAGTTTAACCTTTGAAAGCAGGCTCCGTCTCCCATTTGTTTGTATATTTTTGGGCATACCTTTTCTTTTCGTCAGTTCTCTCCATAGTTGCTTTGTTTTTAATGTTTGTTTACCCAGAGCAGGCGCGGATCCAGAGGGGATTTTGTGGGTTCAAACCCCCCCTCCCCCCGAAATTCTAAAAGAACCTGTATTTAAATGTGATGTACTGATGTTTATTATGTGGGCTAAGAGTACCAAAAAGAAAAACATTGGTTTTTTTTTTAATTTACTTTAAATATTCACACTCCTATGCTGTAAACGTTTGTAGCTGTTTCTACATGTATTGCTAAAATACTGAATTCTGTTCCAGTTTTTGTTTGTTTTTGCGATATAGCGCCTGTAGCTGTAAACAGTCACACATACAATCTTTACCTGAAATCACAAAAACACCGCATTTTTTGGATAAAATATATCTTAACACCGCACAGTTTTAATTTAAAAACCCACAGTTTCGATAGTATCGGAAGTGTAGACGTAAAATTCCTATTTATACAGTAATGGAGAAAAATTCCGGTTTTTGTAGTTTTTATTTATTTTGATGTTGGTTTTATGTTGGCCTTTTAGATTTGTATTCGGGTCAAATAAACAGAGAAATAACTTTTATTATTATAATTATCTTCACCCCAGCGTCAGCTTGTGGTATTTAACACAAAAAAATAATCCTGAGCACCACACAATCATATTGAGTGAATATGGAGTTAATATGGAGTGAAATGTGGATGGCTATTTTTTTCGTAGCAAAGTTTTTTCCAATAAGTGGAATAATTTTTCACATATTGCAGCAAAACACAAATTATAACCTTCTTTTGAAAAACCAAAGGCTCGAAATAGATTTTAGACTAACGGTTTCTTGAGCAAAGTTGAATTTGCTCCGTAGAACATTATCCACGCCTACGATTTAACCCGCTCTAATGTAAAGTCTAAACGATTTCTGTTGAATTTTACGACGATAATTGTCGAAAAACCAATGCACCCACAAAGAGTGACTGTTTAGTGCGGTTTATGGGCTGGCGGAATCATTGGTCCGTATTTTTTCCAAAATGATGCCGGTCAGACAGTAACTGTCAATGATGTTCGCTATCGTGAGATGATAACGAACTTTTTATGGCCCGAATTGGAAGATATGGATATGGACGATATGTGGTTTCAACAGGACGGTGCCACTTGCCACACAGCTAACGAAACAATGGCTCTTTTGCACGACAAATTCAATGGCCGTGTTATCTCACGTGGTGGCGATGTCAATTGGCCGCCAATCATGTGATTTGACACCGTTGGACTTCTTTCTTTGGGGTTATTTGAAAGAAAAGGTGTACGTCGATAAGCAAGCAACAATTCAAAAGCTAAAGGATGAGATAATTCGGCACATTAACGGCATAGAACCTCACTTATGCCTCGGAGTCATCGAAAATTTGGACAATCGGATGGAGGTGTGCCGCCGAGGTCGCGGCGGCCATTTATCCGATATTTTGTTCCATGCATAATTGAACCATACCAATATTATCATAATAAAAATAAATGACAATAATTTCCTTAATAATTTGTGTTTTATTCAAAATCAACATCGGCCTTTAAAATTTAACTACCCTTTATATATATAACGTACATAAATATTTTTGAAACCCCCCCGAAATATATTCCTGGAACCGCCCCTGACCCAGAGTTGCAAGTTAAGCGCGAAGCGAGTTTGAAATGAAGTGGGAAATGATTGGTTATTTATTTGAAGTGTTGCCAATTCAGCTGTTTTTATAAAGTATTGCTGAAATCGCTTTTTACACAATATGGAGGAAAAAGTATTTTTCCTAAATTTTTTGCAAAGTGTTAAGGAAAAGTAATAAATCTTTATTTCCAAAGGTAAATTTTCCAAATACCCCTAAAAAACCCCTAGAAAATTTGAAGTCACCCTAAAAAAAACCCCTAAAGATTGATTACCCCTAAAATTCCTCAAACCAGTTAAAAACCCCTAAATCTAGGGGGAATTCCCCTAATCTGGCAACACTGGTTGGTACATAAGCCTTTGCTCTCAATTGCTCTCAGCTGGCTCTGAAGCTTGCTCCGTGCCCATAGCTGGTTATGACTATTAATGAGAGCCTGAGACAGTTGTTGAGAAAAGTTGCAATGTACCTGTAAACTCCAGTATTCACACACGGCCAATAATATTTGACATTAAGTCGAGTCCGCTCTTTTGATGGCGTGAAAATTTTTAGTAAAAAAAGAGTATGCAGCGCATCCTACACAACAATGAAGGTTTTATAACATCAAATATATGTAGTTTTCACAGAAATTCACGGGCTTACTAGTAACCAGGGCTGCGGAGTCGGAGTCAGAGTCTTAGAAAATGCACCGACTCTGACTCCGACTCCGATAAAAAAAAAAAACATTACCAATTTTTAACGAATATCGCCATAGAACAAAATCTTACAGAAAAATTATTAATTTTTAAAATTATGTTAATATGCAAAGGGCCCTATAGGGCCTGGTTGTTTAAAAAAAGTCGTCTGTAAAGCAATCATCACTATAACGTTGTGATTTTCATTTTTTTTTTAAAAAGTACGGTCCAATGACGGTCAGAGTACATACGGTCAGCTCTTGAATTGCCTCTGGCTGCTTTTCAGACCAAATTCGGCAATTCTGTTTGTTAACGTACACATTGAGCCAAGAATGAGCTTCGTCACTAAAGACAATTTTTAGATAAAAAAGTCGATCTTCATCCAACTTTTCTAAGGCCCATTCACCACACAAACGAAGTTAGCTTACACCAGCTGAATTTTGTATGGTTTCATACCGAGGTTCTTACGTAAAATGTCCCAGGTGGTCAAATAACACAAGCCTAATTGTAGAGAATGGCGACGAATTGACATATCGCGATCTTCATTGACACTGCCCGATATAGCAGTATTTATTTAAATTTAAATGAATTTGAATTACTTTCCTTATTATTCCTTATTCCTTATTTAAAAGATACATACATACAAATTCTATGCATGAAAAAAAAAATTATTTTTAATTTTATGGTTGGAGTCAGAGTCAGAGTCGGAGTCGGAGTCGTGATTTTTCGAACCGACTCCGCAGCCCTGCTAGTAACTAAATAAACCTAAAAATTTTATCCTCAAAAATAAAAGTTATGCGGCAAACAAACAAATTTTCCTTAAAAAAAAAAGTTATTCACAATGAATATTTTTATGGGTCGAATTTGTCCAACTTTTTCTGCTGTGAAATATAAACTAACAATTATTTTCAGTCGCTGCTTTAAATAAAATATTTAAATATTTTTATTTATGGGTACAAATAAATAGTCAAATTAAACGTTCTGCGTTAAGTAACTGAATTTATTTATTTAGTAATTTGTATATAAATTCTCAAATGTTACATCACTCAAAGCTGTCAAATTTTTCAATGTGCACAAATGCTCAAGTCCTCAATACCCCAAGTTTAAGGCTGTAAGAAAAATGTACATGTGCAGATTGACGTACGTGTATTTTGTTTTCGTAAAGTGCACAAGTCCCCAACTACCACTGGCAAGTGTACTGAATCGTGAATACCCTTATGTTTTAAAAAAATAAGGGTATATCATACAAATGTCTCTGCTTGCCAACTGGAACTAAAAGAAGGTCACTAGGAATGTTGAAGCAATGAAAAAAAAGCAATGCTGTTGAATAAATGGGTTTTTTGGACTTAAGGGAATGTATAAGTTGAGAATGTACGGATACCAACAAATATCAATCTTTTTGGAATATAACTTTTTTCACTCTTGCTGTGAAAGATTTTGGCAGAAAACCTCTCCCCCTTAAATCCAGAGCGGCTACTATATTTTTCATTAGCGCGAAAGTGCTGAATATAAGCAGGGGTTTGATATAATGGTTCCATGCAAATTTTATTGGTTTTATTAGCAAGTAAGTATTTAAAAGCAGCAAAGTAAATATTTAAATCTTACTGTATGCTTGTGCGGTACTAGATGGGTTGGTCAAACTGTTGATTGTGCCTAAGGAAGGATGCAGCTGCTGAGTGTGACTACCGGCGGCCCCATGCCAAAGGTTCGATAAAAACTGTGTGCTGGAGTGCAGAAGGCCGCTGGTCCCACCTCCACTGTGACTACTCTCTGGTGTCATCGTAGGTGATGTTGGCGCGGATGATGAGCTGCAACTGGAATGTGCTGATTTTTTTTGGGGCTTATTGGTAGCTGCCGTTTTTGTTCTTGCAACAGCCCCACCATCTGAATCTGTTTCTTGCTTAGCATTTTTTTCATAGTCAATATGTTGTTTTAAACGCTCTTCAACGGATTTGTCCCACTCGGCATGAGCTTCTTCCAATATAGCGAAGCTCTCATTGCCACGTATAAAGTCCAGTGTAATAATAGCCCAAGCGTCCAGCGTTTGGGCGGTCTTATTGTTGCCCTCGTCCATGCCAGGAGGATTAATTAATTCCTTTGCCCGTTTCATATAGAGAATGCGGTCGTAGTTGACGCGCTTAAAGCGATTCGCGTTTTCATCATGGACGCTTTTTTTGCGTGCCATTCGCAAGTAACGTTTTATTGTGTCACTAACCGATTGTGAAACATCTTCATTGTCAATGGAGCTCTTTCGACGGTGATGACTACCCGACTGCTGCTGTGGGGATACTGCTGCTGCGTTCTTATCGCTATCACCATCGGTGGCAGCTGCGAGCGCAGCCATGGCCACTTCACGCTTGCGTTCTTTATACTCCTCCGCAAGACGTTTGATCTCGTTCAACTGAATGAAACTTGTCTGCGTACCACATGAATTGAACGTCTTTTCAACCAAAGGTTTCTTGACAGATATCACAGGAGCTTGTTGCTGACTTGAATGGCTGCTCTTAAAGCCTAAAAGATTAAGTGTAGACGGCGGCTTGCATTGACGCTGCCAGGTGTTAGATCTGGACATTATGCTGGAACTGTTGCTGGCTACTGCGGGGAAAGCTGATGTTACTGTAGACATTTTTGCCTTACCTGACGCGGTTAGTGCTGCTACTGATGTAAGGTCAGTGGAAGGAAGGCTCTGCTTACTGTTGCCATACTGCCACAAGCTCGACAGCGACGTGGAATGCGACAAATGCGGTCGTAGCGGCATGGAATGTCGACCAAGTATGCGGTGTAGCTGTTGCTTCTTGAGCTCGTTGTAAATCTGCTTTAGGAGTGCTTTGTTTTCTAGTATTTCTGGAGTTATGCGATCTGTTATGCTGTGGAAGGTAGAGGAGCTGTGTGAAAGCGAACGTAAGCGCTCTAATAATTGATCCATCTCAGAAAGCGATTGTAAGCCTTTCGGGCTTTGTGGTGGCAAAAAACCAGGACCACGTGACGAAAAATTGCCAATCATTGCGCTGCCTAAGGATTGCCTGTTTGCGCTACCGCTAGAACCACTAGGTCGTTGAGCGCTCGGCGACGCTGTCTGGTCAGGACGCACTGTCTTGGACCCCAACAGAGTAGTTGTCTTTCGTGCTTCGTCTAGCTTTAAATAGGACTGCAGCAGATCTATTATATGATCGGCGTTGTTGGCCTCTTCCTGTTGTATTGCGTCCAAGCTCTGTGGTGTTTTTTGGCCGGTGTGCGAAAGCAGTTGCTTAAAGCGCCGTTTAGAGTTCCGCATCGCACCAGGGTAGGAGGATTTTCGCCGCCAGAGTATAAATCGCGGTTCGGACGAACATACTTGATGAAAGTGTCGTTCGATCTTCGGCACATCCTCAATACGATTAGGCACACCTTCTGGAATAAGTTTGCGGCCAGCATCTGTCATGTACTTCCAAGTTTTACGGGTCAGCAACCATCGCTCGCGCTTCTTCTCTTTTTTTTCTTTTATATTTGACTTTCGATGTGTTGCTGGGGGCGAAGTAGATGCATGCGTAGATCTACGGCGGCTTGTGCCACTTACCAGTTGAATATCCTCGGGTGGCGATGGAACTACGACACATGGTGATGACGTTACACTCCTGGTTTCTGGTTGAGCGTTAAGCAACGATGTGTCCGTCGTCAATATATTTCGCTGATCGTTACTGCTCAGTTCGGCCAATGCGTCCTCCAACGGTCCGGAGCGTTTCTTAATAACCTGCATGGGACGGCGAAGAGTTGAGCTACTGCCATTACCGCCACTTGAACTAGTTCTCGAGTTGTCATTATTGACTTTTAAATTTAATCGATTCTGATATTTTTCATCCATTAGTTTAATGATTTTTGTTGTTTATGTTTTTTGTTGAAATTTAAGATATTGTAGAGTCGTATTCCTATGATATTTTTTAATTTATTTTTCTTATAAGAAATGGAAACTGTCTTGGCTAAATGTTTGTTCCGAGTGCCAGAATAAAGCAACAAAAAATACATTTAAACCAACAACAGACAACCTGAATCAAGTCTTAGTTATTTTTTAACACTTTAAAAGCTTATCGTTAATAATATATAAGTCCACTACCAATAGGGCATGTTTAAATAGAGCTTTTCACTCTAAATATCGATTAGAACACATTGGATTTGTTGGCTAGGATACAACAAAATCTACCGCACTTCACATTATTCAGTATTCGAGTTTAATAGTCAATGAATGTTTCTCCAAGCAACAAATACAATATCACTGCAACAAACAACAGGTAGGAGCAATCAGGTCATGCCCATGAAAATTCAATTTAAATATAGCTATTCATATAGATCATTTGCAGATACACATGAGAGTTTATGTGTTGCTTGCTGATTACAAAACTTATTTCACATAGCTTTACCGTAATATACAAATATTAAGAGAGCATCAACTTCAAAGTCTACCAAGGTGAAAACAGCGTGCTTTAATTTTTTTTTTTTAATAATCAAGTTTTTCCTCTACCTTTCACAATCCCCTGCACCGCCTTCTTCTAGACATACTTCAAAATATTTTTTAACGCATCGCGCTGCTTGTTCAATATTCTTTTTCTTTTATATTCGAGGGAGTTTTATTTTTAGCATAGAAAATGTTTTGTTATTTTCTTTTAATTTTATTTTTAATTTTGTTTGTTTCATTTATGAAATGAAAAATTATTAAGCTGCTACTTGATATATTTTCTTAGGCAAAACAACAACATATTATAATTAAAGCAAATTCACCGGTGCGATCTCGCAAGCACTTAGAAATTCATTCGTGGGAATCAACGCTAATTAATCTGCTGGCTAGTGTTCAAAATACGAGACCGTTGAAACACATTTAAAAGCCTTCCAACAACACTGAAACGCATAACAATGTTTTAAACAACACAATTCTAAACACATAAATTTTAACATTAAAATCACAATCACAATAAGACCCGTGTCACACCTATCACAGGTATCCATGTGGAGTATTTTCAGTAAAATCGAATGGATTTTTTTGATGATTGATATTTTTTTTAAGTTCTGTCACGATTTGTTGTCAATTCTGTAAGAAAATTCTCTGAGGTACACTCTCTTATATAGTTTACATAAAAACTATAGAATGTCTATTACAGCCCTAGTAGGGTTAATGCATTGCGAGCATCTTCCAATCGGTTATACTGTATGTGTGCTTAAAATGCTTGGAAACAAATGACTAAGCGAAACATACAGTTCCTCTTAAGTTCTCGATGAGCTTTTCAAGAAAAGCTCGCTAGGGAAATATTCTTTGCAGAGGCGCTGAAAGAATATAAATACATTTGATAACACTAAGCAAAAAAATATACTTATGACTGATATTGCACTAGAATTAGGATTAGGAAAGAACTAATCCTAAAGCTATCTCTACAAAAGATGTTTTGTTTCTCGAGATAAAAAAAATGCTAAGATAAAAACAAAATAATGATCATAACAGCATATGGGGAACATCAACTAACCTATCTTCTTATCACATCACTCTATGTGTCTTTATGTGTACATTGTGTGAATTTAAAAGTTTGCACAAAACCGAATGGACCGAACGGAAACTACGGTTTTCAGCCGAGTCCGAAAGGCATGCGTTCTAAAGAAGCTTTTTTTATGCAAATAAACTATCTGAAGTATGCCATAGTCTGCTGAGAAGCGGAGACCCACAAAATTCTGATCTTTTATTAAACATAAAAAATAAAAATTCTTGTTGGTACTTGAGGTGGCTGCTTCTCGGTTGTCGCTAGGTATGCATATGGATTTAACATATCTCTACACTGTGCATCGGCAGCAAATTCTTAAAAATTGATAATTATTAATGAACTCTTGAAATTAATTTTTCATAACCAATATTTCAATTCATCCTTAATGCATACACATTTTGTGGCTCAGTACATATTAGAATGGAAAAGAATTCGGAAAGCACTCACATAGGTAGCCTGGACGAACAAAGATATTTTTATTATCTATGTTACTTCTTCATTTCTCTATTTTCTCTGTTTATTTTTTGCAAAGATGTTTGATAGAAGTAGGTTTGCTTTTTATATGTTTATTAGCTTTTTCCCGGTGCGCTTTGCTGCACCTTATAAGTACCGGAAAATGTTGCAATGCCTTCAGAGTTATTATTTCTAATCCATCTCGTACTCGAAACATAGGGGTCGTCCATAAATTACGTGACCGATTTTCAATTTTTTCTTTACCCACCTCCGATACTCTTCGCAGTGCATTTAAAAAAAACTCCCCTCCACCCCCATAAAGTAACGTAGTATATGAAATGAAAAAATTAATTGATTAAAATATATTCGAAAATAGAAAAAATAACTGTCGAAAAGCAAGCAAAGAAAAATTATGCCCTTATGTACTACACTTGCCAATAGTTAACAGTCAATTTAGACGGTCAAACATGAAGATGTAAGGATGCAAATGGTTTGAAATGTTGGGTTGTATTAATTTAAATTTTTTCGTGTTTTTTTATTGTTGATCACATTACTATATCCGAGACCCCCTCCCCCCACTCGTTACTTATCGTAGTACATTTTAAAACCTCTCTCTCTACTAAATTGCTAACGTAATTTATGAATGACCCCATAGTTACTGCGCAAATTTGAGCTCAATCGGCTCAGTAGTTTTGAAGTCTATAGCAGCGTTCTCTATTGTAAATTTTTTGCATTTTCATTTCCCAGTAGCAGGATATTACCAAGTAGTAACTTCATTTTTACTTCTATGTTCTTTGTTATTTACTTCCATAGCTTTTCTGTGTCACAAATTTGGCTTGTATGGGCGGAGACAAACGCCCTTGTCCAATGCATGTCACCTTTTCTAGTAGAAGGACATCACCAAATGGTATCTACATTCTGAGTTTCAATGTTCTGTGACTTTTACTTCTATAGCTATTCTGTATCGTAAATTTGGCTTATATGGGTGGAGCCACGCCCCGTTTTCGAATGCCGTGCCAGTTTTTCAGTAGAAAGACCTTCATTGTTATACGAAATTTAGTTCCAAAGCAATTCGATATCATAAATTTGGCCTGTGTGGCCAAATTCCCCCTTGTCTAATGTTCGCTCAAATATATAATAACTGCCTCTTGGGCCCATAGCATCTACGTATCAAGTTTCACTTTCAAAACATGTACAACTCAGGAATAATAATGATTTTTAAAAAGTGGGCGTATATATATAGTTAGACCACGCCCAGGTTTAGTATAGTTGCCGACAATAACCATACGAACTTATTTACCAAATTTTAGTCTAATACGACCAAAACCGTCTTAAATATAGCATTTTTATTGATTTGTGGGCGGTAAAAGGGGGTGTAAGAAAAGAGGTATGGAAAATTTCATCGCGCAAATGCAAACTAAAGTGAGACTTGCCAAATTATTCCAATATTCCATTTATTTCCAATTTCCCTTGCAAATATTTCCCCATATACACCATATGTGCGCACCTGTATTTGTTCACACCTGTATTCAGGGGCGCCGGAAGCGGTAAAAAACTCTCACAATAATTTTTTTAATACAAATGTTTTTAAATTTTTACAAATGTTTAGATTAAAATTTTTAATTTTAAGTTGCTGAAATCTCCAGCATCTGTAGCTAGTTCTGAACGTTCTTTTAGTGCCCTTCGTCGCCTTAAAACATATCTTCGATCAACTATGACGCAGGAACGCGTCACGCATGCGGCACTTTTTCATATTCACAAGGAAAAAACAGAAGAATTAAAGTTTATTGCTATCACCAATTTTGTTCTCGTTTTGAAAAAATTTTTTTCACTTGTTTCTAACCCGTGGAGTCCATACTAATGGAAATTCGCACCAGAAAAAATAAAGTGGTTGTTTAAAAAAATATAAATTTACCTATAAACTAATAACTTTTTCGTTTCATATTGAATTTAAATGTTTTGCTTGTTTTTATATGCTTTTATCGAACTTATTTTTACATCAATCTTTTCGTAATATTTTATTGATGTTTTTTTCGTCTTAATGAGATTTTTAATGTAATAAAAAATGTTCTGCCCCCCCCCCCCAGTTGTACTGACCACCCAGTTGAAATGAGCTTCCGGCGCCTTTGCCTGTATTGTTGTATAAGTTCACTAAAATGCCTATAATTCATGATCCAATACACATACAAAGACCGTTTATACATAAAAACCTTCGTATTGACGTCATCTTTCATGGGAAATTCGGTTCAAACAAATCGGACCAGAACCAGAAAAAAAATCGGCTGCCGCATTACAGAGAACATCAATTTCATACACAATGCAACTTATTTTAATATATATACATAGATATCCCTTAATAATGAAGACAATCGCTAAGGAGTGGTTTTGTCCAACTTATAGGTGTAAATGCAGTCATTCCTCATCAAAACATTCTTAAAAATATCTCACGTTAGATTTTTGCAGCGGAAACGAGAAATTTTTAAAATTTTCACAGAGAGAAGTCCAAATGTATTTACCAGTATGCTATATACGTCATAATTTTTGGGTATTATTTATTTATTTTTTACGATATGAATAGCTTTTCTAATGCTCTTGACTTAGCTTATAAGTAAAACTGAGTTATTTATACTTAGAATTTCTTATAATAATTTTTCTAAATGTTCGATTTTCTCAAAACAACCAAAAATGGACTCAGGTCACTTATGCTCTGAGCAGCTCATATGTCTCTTGTGACTAATCAAATAAATTTATATCTTTTAACGCATTAACTCCCATCACCATTCCAATTGAGTTTTTGATCCGGACATAACTGCGCGACTGCAATTTTTTTTTTTCAAATTAGAGGATTTATAAAAAATACGCAAGCATTTCCAAAATAAACTCCTTCCTGCTTAAAACTCTCGCACTGCGCAAAATGTTCAAAAGCAAGTCGAAAAGAAATATTCCAATTAGTCTGATATTTTTCGAGCAAAACTTGCTACCGACCGGTTTTGTGTAGGTGTTAGTACTGCGTTCGAGTTTTTACCAATTTTTTTACATTTTTTGAGGATAATTTGGAAGCATTGAGAATTAAACAAAAGGTTCAAATCAATAATCAATTCCTCAAATCTCGACGGAGTGCTTAAGAAGAAATTCAACAGCAAAGGAATTTTCAACGACTCTGAATCAAACTTGTTTTATATAAAACGCACTTTATTTGAAATCATAAATTACAAAAAATTCATCAATATTTATCACTGAATAGTTTAAAAGGATATTTTTGAAGCTAGTACTAGCTTCGATTTTCGTAGCTCAGTGCGTACAGCGTTTGCTTTATAATCTAGACGCTGTGAGTTCGAGCCTCAAAGATTACAATGAATTTTGAACAATTTTTTTTCGTTTAATTCTTAATACTTATGAAACTATTTCACATCTTTAACCCACTTTTTTACATATTCAAAAATTTTAATTTTTAAAGTTTTTGACAAAATTAAAAAAAAAACTAGTTAGAAATGATCTTCGACTGTTCCGAAGCTATAAACGCCCATGCCCCAACCAAAGTACATTCAAAGTCTTAAGCAGTCAATAAAATGTTTATTTGTAATAAAATTTTCGTCATAGTTTTAACAGAAAATGTTCGCTTTTGTTTTTTGATTAAGTCACTTTGTATTTGAATTATGTACTCAGAGTGCATATTGATTTGCAAAATTTCAAGTCCGTATATTCATTTTTGTGGAATTCTAAGAGATTTTACTGTTTTGATAAAGTCACTTTGTATGAGAGGTAGGCGTGGTTTTGATCCGATTTAGCTCATTCTCGAACTTGATCTTTATTTTTTATATACAAACTTAAATATCGAATTTCGTGATATCTTAAAAATTACGGCTGTAATCGTGATCACAGACAGACAGATGGACATGGCTAAATCGACTCGGGTGGTGATGCAGGAAGATGGAAGAATACACACATTTTAAAATACCTACTACGCCTTCTTATGGGCATTACAAACGGAGTGACAAAATTATTATAAGGAGTATATCCCTTTACGTGTTTTAAACGTGGGGGTATAAAAATTTATTTATATTTCGATTAATGATTTACACTTTCACAAATTAGAACTCTCACATATTCGAACTATCCAGAAATTAGACCACCGTGGAAACCACCCGTGGAACAAAGTGGTTCTAAAATGTAAGAGTCTACTGTACTGCTAAATACATAAATCCTTCAAAATCGATTATAAAATTTGACACAAAACGAACTAAAAAGTATTAAATAATTTCTATATTATACTCTGTTATTCTATTATAATAAAGAGTGAGGCTTTTGTTAGCTTTGAACCCTCATTCGAAATGGGGTGATAGATAAGTGGGAAGGAAAGGTCAATCAAGTAAAATACGCTTAGAACAGTGCCAAAGAAGCATGTGAATTTGAATCAGAGGCAAGTGTTATGCCTTTACCTCAGCCAATTCAAGTTATAAGGCAATCTCATCCACAAACTTCTCTACCATCAACTAAAACTTCAAGCCGTCTATATTGATGAATTTAAAATTTCAGTTGATTAGAAATGAATATAGAAAATTGCAAATGCGGAAGGTTTAAAGTGTAGGACCATGGCCTGGCCATGAATCGAACCTGGGACCTCTGGGGTAGCAGTCGAGCAGTGAATCGAACCTACTCGACCACCGAGGCCGCCTAATTGACAATTTAGTGAACAAATGATATATTAACCCAGGTCCCTTGATAGAAGGATAGAATTCCTTGCATGAATGACAGATTCGAGTTTGCAGACAGCTATTGTGTTCATTCCAGTTAGTTCCACTTCGGTTTATGAATGCTTCAATTTTAATATTATGAAAGTTATTAAGGCTTACGAGTATTTTTGTTGAAAGTTTTTCTATTTATGGGTCAGTCCATATCAAGCGGTCCAGCACTTGTTGCTCGACCATTTTTAAAAACGTTTATATTTTTATTAATATTTGTTCAATGTATTGGGATTTCAGAACCGCATTCAAAATATTGGCATTCAACTGTTCTTTCAAAATGGCGGTCATAATTGCCTTGCTGCCTGTAGAGATTTATGCGTTTGTAAGCGTTTGAGGTTACTTTAATTTCTCGGCTCCTGTTAAACATAGAGTAATGAATTAAAAACCATGAGATTAAGCACATCTTAAACTTTAATCTCACTTAAAAGAAATGATAATTAAATAATTTCTTCATATTAAGAAAAATGGTGAAACTTTTTTGTTAAATCCTACTTTAATATTTTGCAACTTTAAGAATTTTTTTTATAGAAAGCAATTACTTGTTGACTTATGTTTTCTTTTTGTAAGTACATCTTAAGAAGTTGTTTAAATATATATTTTTTAACTTTCTGATGTATCAAGTTTTTTTTAACAGCCTCTTAAAAATGGAAATTTTGAGAATTTAACTAATTTTGGGGTCAAATATCTCTGGTGGGCATAAGTTTAAAAATTTCAAATTTATTCACAATAAAGTACATAATAATATCTTACTTCAGTCAAAACTCTGAGTTTGGTATTCGCTTCGTTTGGAAGATACAGCCCTTCAAACTTAATGATATTTCACCTTACTTAATATGAGTTTTTTAAGATATTCTTGAGATTTTCTTTCTAATCTTTCTTGGTCGAAATCATTCCGGATTGATCGGATTGATCCGAAATTAAGTGTGAAAATATTTTTAAGCTTAAAGTTTTATGTTTCATTTTTACTATATATGAGTGGCCCTTTATATAGCTCCTTAAAAGAGTATCGAAACCGTTTCAGTCTACATCAAAAATACAATAATGACTACATTAATGTATTCCTTTCGCATGAAACCAGGCGCGGATCCAGGGGGGGGTTTTGGGGGTTCAAACCCCCCCCGAAATTCTAAAAGAACCTGTATTTAAATAAGATGTACTGATGTTTATTATGTGGGCTAAGAGTACCAAAAAGAAAAACATTGGTTTTTTATAATTTACTTTAAATATTCACACCCCTATGCTGTAAACGTTTGTAGCTGTTTCTACACGTATTGCTAAAATACTGAATTCTGTTCCAGTTTTTGTTTGTTTTTGCGATATCGCGCCTGTAGCTGTAAACAGTCACACATACAATCTCAACCTGAAATCACAAAAACACCGCATTTTTTGGATAAAATATATCCAAACACCGCACAGTTTTAATTTAAAAACCCACAGTTTAGTTAGTATCGGAAGTGTAGACTTAAAATTCCTTTTTATACAGAAATGAAGAAAAATTCCGGTTTTTGTAGTTTTTATTTATTTTGATGTTGGTTTTATGTTGGTTTTTTAGATTTGTATTTTGGTCAAATAAACAGAGATATAACTTTTATTATTATAATTATCTTCACCCCAGCGTCAGCTTGTGGTATTTAACACAAAAAAATAATCCTGAGCACCACACAATCATATGGAGTGAATATGGAGTGAAATGTGGATGGCTATTTTTTTCGTAGCAAAGTTTTTTCCAATAAGTGGAATAATTTTTTCACATATTGCAGCAAAACACAACTTATAACCTTCTTTTGAAAAACCAGAGGCTTGAAATAGATTTTAGACTAACGGTTTCTTCCCACGCCTACGATTTTTTGAAAAAAAAATTATCCCGCTCTAATGTATATAAAGGGTGGTTAAATTTTAAGGGCCGATGTTGAATATAAACCACACCTAAATGTCAACTTTTTTTCTGCATTTCATTTGACATTTCTCAATTTCAGACTAACTCAATTTGAACCGTTGAAGTTATTCAGGCTTATGATGAAAATGGGCTTTCAAATCAAAATGCATATCGAGCACTTCGTGATTTTTTCGGTCAATTTAATCGTCCAAATGTGCGTACACTGAAAAAAAAATGTTTTAAAATTGACGACAGTTGTTATTAATTTGACGATATTTGTGTTTAAAAAATAGCTTGCAACAAATTTCGTCAAAGTAAGAGCAAATGTGTTTAAAAATTTTGAAAATCGTATGAAAAAAAAGTCAAATTATGAACACATTTTTTGAACACATTGTTTGAACACACATTTTTTGAACAATTTTACGCTAATATATTTTTTTCAGTGTACAATCGGAAAAATCGTGCAAAAATTTGAACAAACCAGGAGATGTGAAAACACCAGTGCATGCTCGTACAGCTCGTACTGCAGAAAATATTGCTGCTGTTCGCGATAGTGTGGCTGAAGAGCCATCCACCTCAACTCGTCGTCGTGCCCAACAATTGCACCTCTCACGCTCGTCGACATTATGCATAAAGACTTGCATTTACACGCTTACAAGGTGCAATTGACTCAAGAACTAAAGCCTCTTGACCATTTCAAGCGTCGTCAATGGTCAGAATGGTGGCAAGAAATGGCAACAGTGGATGATAAATTTTCGAAGAAAATCATCTTCAGTGATGAGGCACATTTTCACCTCAGTGGATTCGCCAATTAGCAGAATTTGCCGCATTTGGGCGAATGATAATCCTAGAGTGATTGTCGAAAAACCAATGCACTCACAAAGAGTGACTGTTTGGTGCGGTTTATGGGCTGGCGGCATCATTGGGCCGTATTTTTTCCAAAATGAGGCCGGTCAGACAGTAACTGTGAATGGTGTTCGCTATCGTGAGATGATAACTAGCTTTTTATGGCCCGAATTGGAAAATATGGATGTGGACGATATGTAATTTCAACAGGACGGTGCCACTTGCCACACAGCTAACGAAACAATGGCTCTTTTGCGCGACAAATTCAATAGCCGTGTTATCTCACGTGGTGGCGATGTCAATTGGCCGCCAATCATGTAATTTGACACCGTTGGACTTCTTTCTTTGGGGGTTATTTGAAAAAAAAGGTGTACGTCGATAAGCCAGCAACAATTCAAAAGCTAAAGGATGAGATAATTCGGCACATTAACGGCATAGAACCTCACTTATGCCTCGGCGTCATCGAAAATTTGGACCATCGGATGGAGGTGTACCGCCGAGGTCGCGGCGGCCATTTAGTCGATATTTTGTTCCATGCATAATTGAACCATACCAATATTATCATAATAAACCAATATTATCATAATAAAAAGAAATGACAATAATTTCCTTAATAATTTGTGTTTTATTCAAAATCAACATCGGCCTTTAAAATTTAACTACCCTTTATATATATAACGTACATAAATATTTTTGAAACCCCCCCGAAATATATTCCTGGAACCGCCCCTGCATGAAACAATCAACAAAAGTCTTCAAAGTTAGTTATATTTTTCCATATATGACACATTCAGCTTTGTAAAACATGGCAAACAAAAAATGGATGTAATTAAAATAAAAAATTGTAGTTGGTTTTTCTAATAACCGATATATTTTTTCACTCGCTATTTTATTTTGAATTTTCCCCGTTTTTATCAATGTTTTCCCCGCCTCCCTGTTTTGTACGAAAAATCCCGAAAAAGGGGAAAAATCCCGTCACCTGGCAGCTCTGATAGTATCATACTTTTAGGCATAGCCTTAATTCATGTGCATCTTCGAAATTCGATCACAGTGATTTACCGCTTTCAGAGCATGTTGAGGTTGTGTTATTATGTTGTTAGCTCACTCTTCCATTTAAGGGTTTAGCTTATTGTACACCTAAGATGAAAAACTTTGTGGTTTGTATTGATAAACACATTAATAATTTTTTCTTAACATTTTTATAGGCGTGCTCTCCCAGAAATTTTTATTCTTAATGTTTGAATAAGACCTTTCATTATTTATATTGAAAACAAATTTTTGAGCTTTAGGTCAAGTATCTTGACAACAAGACAACATGAAGATAAAGAAGGCAACAACCAACAACAACAACAACGGCTCTGTATAGAGCAAATCACATAGTTTGACTATACAGACTGTTTCGTTGGCCGCTACACTAACTCATCAGTAGTCTTGCATGACTTTCACTGTTTTTTGTTAATGTTAAAGAATATTTATGAGAAAATATGAATATTAGAAAATAAAAAAGTAAACAATAAATCTATAAAGTCATAAAACTTGTGCGCATCATTATTAACGAAAGAGTGTAAAGTACGAAAATGGTTAGTTATTTGCGTTTATATTCAGGTTATTATATTTAATGTTTCAATATTTTTGTTTACTTATATTCCAAATGAAAGATTATAGCTTATATTAGAAAGAAAATCTGAAGAATATCTTAAAAAACTCATATTATGTAAGGTGAAATTCCAAATGAAAGATTATACCTTATATTAGATAGAAAATCTCAAGAATATCTTAAAAAACTCATATTATGTAAGGTGAAATATCATTAAGTTTGAAGGGCTGTATCTTCCAAACGAAGCGAATACCAAACTCAGAGTTTTGACTGAAGTAAGATATTATTATGTACTTTATTGTGAATAAATTTAAAATTTTTAAACTTATGCCCACTAGAGATATTTGACCCCAAAATTAGTTAAATTCTCAAAATTTCCATTTTTAAGAGGCTGTTAAAAAAACTTGATAAATCAGAAAGTTAAAAAAAAAATATATTTAAACTACTTCTTAAGATGTACTTAAGAAAAGAAAAAATAAGTCGACAAGTAAATGCTTTCTATAAAAAAACATTCTTAAAGTTGCAAAATATTAAAGTAGGATTTTAACAAAAAAGTTTCACCATTTTTCTTAATATGAAGAAATTATTTAATTATCATTTCTTTTAAGTGAGATTAAAGTTTAAGATGTGCTTAATCTCATGGTTTTTTATTTAATTTAATTTAATTTAATTCAACTGTACAGGTTTTTAATTCATCACTCTATGTTTAACAGGAGCTGAGAAATTAAAGTATTCTCAAACGCTTACAAACGCATAAATCTCTACAGGCAGCAAGGCAATTATGGCCGCCATTTTGAAAGAACAGTTGAATGCCAATATTTTGAATGCGGTTCTGAGATATCAGTACATTGAACAAATTTTAGTAAAAATATGAACTCTTTTAAAAATGGTCGAGCAACCAACTTTCGTTTTATTGGACCACTTTATTTGGATTGACTCCTATGCCTATCTTTGATGAACTATTGAGAAATTATTTGTTTTTATTGCAAATTTTAATATATTAGTGAAGAAATGCTTTCTTAGCCAAGGTATTCTAGAGTCCTTACTATTCTCTAAAGCATGCGCCCCACGTGTTTAGGAAAACTGAAAGCTCTATTCTCGAAGAATATATTTTAAACTTCGTTTAAAAACATGGTAAGCTAAAAAAAATTTTTTAATTTATATAATTTTTTCATAATTATACAGCTTCGCCATGCATATTGTAGATCCTATCATCCCATTTTGAACCAAGACAAACGCAATAGGTGCAACATCTGAAATTTTTGGACCAAAGATACAAGCATTAAACATCATTTGATAGTGTTTTTATGATTTGTTCGATGCCCTTTTCAACACTCAGATTTCCTTCCGGTGCGACATGCGTTCCTCGTTGAGAAGCACTGTCTTATAAAATATTGTATATCTTTGGTTATGTACAACGCATTTGTTTTTGATAAATACACGACAATTTGTTGTACAAGCAGACAGAAATCATTTTGCATTTATTAGGGCGACACTGTAAGATGGTAACGTTGGGAGTTCGAAAAGATTCAGAAGGAAAATTAAGTTACGGAAGGAGAAACACATATTTGAGAACATTTTAATCATTGTGCCATTTTTATTCTTTAACCATACCACATATTTCATAATATTATAAACACCACGATTGAAATCATTCTCGGAACTTTAGCCAAGATCTATTAAAATCATATTTATTACTATTCTGTCGCTATTTGCCGTTTCTCGTGTTATCTGTGTTCTGACAGTTTTGGTTTCCGAATCTTTGTCAGAAGGCTATGATGTATTTTGTTTATGATTAAATGTAATAAGTCTATTTTTAAACTATCTTTTATAACAAACATGGAGGAGAGAGAGTCGCATGGAAGAGAGAGTCGAATCGTGCACTTAGTTGTCAACAAAAATAATACATTACTTGCACTGCAAAGGTATGCTGAGAAAAGTATGAAAACGATTCCGTAACCACAGTTCCGATTATTAATCCAAATAGTTAAGTTATTTTTTTTTAATTTTTAAGGCACCAAATTTTGAACCATCGAAACAGTGGAATATTTTCCGACTTTCTTCACGAAATCCAAAGAATAACAACTTTCCTTCAAATGTGGTTGAATGCTTATGTCTCAGTCTCGCAACAAGCGATCAGAAACAAGAACTAGATTTTGATTAGTTATGTTTATTTCGTTCTTTCCATGTTGTCAATAGGGCTGCCAGATATGAGGACTTGGCTCTTTTAGAGATACTGATACAGTTTTCAGAATGAATACCTAAACACAATAATGCGTTAGGTCGGTCGTGCGTTGACAGCTAAAGTAGAAACACGTGTTCTTACAGGCCGTCTCGACCAGTGGCGGATCCAGAAGCTTAATTTGGGGAGAGGGATCGTAGTTCGTCAAATCAAATCAAAAGCAACAAAGTATTCTGTAAAATGTTAAAATATTTTTGTGGAATAACCCGAAAATGGCGATATTTTAAAAACCAATTTTTCGAATATATTAAATAAAAAGGAGTTAACCTGTTTTCAGTGACTTTATGTGTACATGAATTAAAAAACATTTTACATAACTTATATAAAAATTAAAAGGGAAATATAAAATGTTTTTCTTACATTTTTAGATAAGATGACGTAGTACATAATCTCCCGGTTTGAAAAATCTAATCACAACACGAAATCCAATCTATGCTTCCGTGTTTTGACATATCTATCGATGACTTGACTTGACTCCACAATCACATTAATGTCATAATGAATATTCAATAAAGCAAGTCCGTTCAATCTTTCTTCTGTTGTCGTAAATCTCAAATAGGTTTAACTTCTCTTCAATGTAGAAAATGATCTTACAGCAGTTGCTCGACTTGAAGGCAATGCTATTAAAATTTTAAAAAGAGTATGATTAAGAGTAGGGGTGGGCAAAGTTGCCCGTATGGGCATTTTGCCCGTACGTGTATTTTGGTTGCCCGCTGCTTGCTTCACGGGCGACAGCATTGCTTCATAAATTCGTTGGTAAAGGAAACGAGGGACATGCACAAATATAATGAGATAGAGCGTAAGAAGAGCGTAATATAGATAGTGATATGATACTTGTGCTCATTGCGCTCAGAGCAGTTCATAACAGGCATGATTTTTTCGGTACAATTGTACTATTTTGGTACAATTTTACACCTCTCCTACTTTCCTACTACCGAAGCGTTTTCGATACGTTTTATTTCGCTCAGTGAAAGTGTGTACGTTTTAAAATTGACATTTTTATAAAATGCAATTCTTATAAAGTAACTTATTTTTTCATATTTTTGCACATGATTAGAAATCAATTAAATTCATATATAAATAATTTTCTAACATCTCTTGTTGTTCCTGTGTTTTATATAACGAGTACCGCCACATTTGTTCATGGCTTGATTGTAAATTCAGGCGAGCATTCATTGCAAAGTTTTCTTTTAAGTTAAAAGTTTCCTTAAAAGTTATCAGCTTTGTGCACACGCAAATTGAATACTTCATACGCAGTCATTAAAAAAAAAACACAGGTGCGTCACTGGACACACGAGAGAAGCGAAGCATTTTCGCAAATTCATAGATTTAATAATTTAATAGCGTTTTTTCGATTAAAATAATTTTTAAATTCAAAACTTTAAAATAACAAAGTATATATATCATATATACAGGGTCCCCCATATTCGACGGACCCATCTGGCAACGCCATAACTTTTGACAGAGATGTCAGATCGCTTAATGACATACCGCGTTTGAAGCGTCAGTCCAAGCAGATTTTTACCATGGAACCACGAAATTTTTACCATTATTTTTACCATTTATCGAAATGGCCGAAGATGACGAGCAATTTTGGAACAAAATTATCATGTCCGAAGAAGCCCATTTCACATTGAATGGGACCGTAAATAAGCAAAATTGCCGTATTTACGCCACTGAAAATCCTCAGGAGATTCAAGAAGTGCCTCTTCATGACGAAAAAGTCACAGTTTGGTGCCGCGTTAGTGCGTAAACGGTCATTGGGCCGTTTTTCTTCCAAAATGAAAATGGCCATGCTGTTACCATCAACCAGGAGCGTTATCGCGACATGATGACCAATTTTGTGATGCCAATTATTCGTCGAAAGCGTATGAGGCAGTTCTGGTTTCAACAAGACGGCGCTCCACCGCACACAAGTCGCATAACAATCGAAAAAAAAACATGGGTCCGTCGAATATGGGCAACCCTGTACTTCGGCCCTCCCTTAAAGCCTCCTGTTCAGTTGTAGGGAATAAATATACAAAAATCATTAATTTTGTTACAATTTAATCAACTTACAGGTTGTTTATTTTTAACGATATTTATAACGACCTTTAGTAGGAAGTAGAAACAACATCTAATACACAATCCTTAGTGAGTATTTCTTTTAGTTCGTTCGTTCTTTTAGTTCGTTCGTTCTTTTAGTTCGTTCGTTCTTTTAGTTCGTTAGGTCTTTTAGTTCGCATGGACAAACCGAAGATTCAAACCATAGCTCGGTAAATTTAGTTATCTTTGCTCTAGTTCGTTTTGTTTGCTACTTTTGTCGGTTGGCTAGCCAATACACAGTCCTAGAATAGCCAACACACAATCCTGTCTTAAAGTAATAGATTATAGTGATCTGCTGAAACATAGCTTTAGCTAATGTTTATCACTGAATCAACAAAATTATAAAAGAAAGGGTTTTAGCTTAATGGTGAGAGGAAAGTACCAACAAACGATAGAACTGTGAGTTGTGGGTTCAATTCCTGCAGCGGGCAAGAAATTATTTTTAATTTAACATTTTCTGGTTCAATTGATGCAAGCAAAAAACAATATCAATTCTAAGAAAAAAGGTGTCGGAAAAAAGTGTCGTTTTTCTTGATTTCACTCTAGCAAATCGCAGAACGAGGCGTAAAAAGCTTCGCTTCAAAACGCTCTGGACGCAAAAGGGATGAATTTATAAAAAAGTAACTAAAATTTAAGAACAAAACTTTTGATAGCAATCTATTTTTTTTTTTTTTTTTGTTTTGAAGATGCACAGAGAAGTCGCAACAATCTTTGGAAAATGCTGAGAAAGATGAATGTATATGATTATAAGGATATCATTTATTTTCAATTTTAACGATCACTTAAATACCAAGCGAAAAAAAGAAGTAGCATTCCTTCAAGAATGGAGAATGAAAATGACCAGTTTATTATTTTTATAGGCTTGTATTGATCTCAATGAATTTCAATTTTATGAATTTTATAAGACATGTTAACTACCTTATTAAAAATGTTTGTGATTTCTTACAAAAATGCAAACCTTTTGTTAAAATAACTGAACTGTTAAAAAACAAACAATGAATTTAAATAAATGTTTCTGTTTTTTTTTAAATTTATTCGATACCATTTTCTTTCATTTGGTACAATTTTCTCTGCATTTCTATACCAAATTGAAAAACTCTTTTATCAACCCTGGTTCATAATCAATGTTGAATTTAATTGAATTCAATCACGTTGAATTTAATCATATTTCGATAACGTCTTGTGTCCTAAACTTGCTTTTAAGTAGTTACGCGCAAAATAAAAGTATAAATTTATTATGTGATTCAGTTCTAACAAAATATTAGTTAAAAATATGTTAGGAGGCAGATGTAGAATTGTAAGGGTTGCATGCTCTTGCAAAACAATTATAAATATGCCAAGAAGTTGTTTTTGCAAAGCGATTTTATAGCTGCTGGTAGTAATTTAAAGAAAAAAAACTCCCTTTTAATAAGCAATCCTCTTAATATATTAGATATGCAACACTTACTTTTCACAACAGCATGCTCTCGCTCTTACGGTTTCTATTTATAAAGCACACTGAAAACAAAGTAGTGCTAAAGTGGTTTTTGTGGAAATTTTATAGATATTTGAAATTTTTTCTTTGCTCTTATTTATACTGCGAAATGAAATAAATGTGTAGTGGACGGATTATAAAAATTAAACACAGTGACAGATGGTTAAAGTGAATTACAGATAAGCAAACGGTGTAAAAAGCTGAAAACAATCCATTTTAAATTTTTTGGTTTGTATATCTCGGCTAAAAGTGCACAAAATTTTATTATGGGACGGCGACGGGCTCATGGAAAAATGATAAATGAAAATAAAAAAATAACAAAAAATTTCATAGAATGTAAGATTTGATTTTTTGAAACAACCCAACAAACAAATTGATTCACTAATGTTATCACTAACGAATCGCATTCTCGTACATTTTATTCATTAGCAATTATTAGAAGCGATTCACTTATAATATCGCGAGCGGGAGAAATTCCTCCTTCGTTAACGAATCGTCAAATCCGGAAAAAGGAATTCGTTAACGAGTCCCCAAAAATATAAAAAGCAATTCGTTAACGAGTCTCCAAAACTAAAAAAAGCAATTCGATAACGAATCTTATCTTATCTTATCTTAATGACAGATATTTTGAATAAAAATTTTGGCATGAACCAGAGCTTTCAAATGATATAAGTTTCATTCGAATGTGTTGTTTAAAAAAGGGGTAAAAAGGGAGGCGGTTTAAGGTTTGCGCATTAATATAAGAGGTTACAATCACAAATTTTTAAATAAGAAAGATATATTAAATATCGGAAATAATTGGGGACATAAGAATTCGTTTGGTTAAAGTGGTTAATTGGTTAAAGTGCGTGGCCGCTATGTCAACGAACCTGGTGACCCAGGTTCGAACCCCAGCAGCGACAGAAAATTATTTGAATAAAATGATTTTTCTGTACGGCCGCCACCTCTCTGCAGACAATGGCAAACCTCAGAGAGTAATCAAAATGCCATGTAAAGCTTCTTGAGAATAAGAACATTTTGTTCATCGCCGTTCGGAGTCGGCGTTAAGCCTGTAGGTCCATTTCTCAGTCAATTGTGTACAAACTTAATAACACGCACAACACAATTGATCATAAGAAGCTAGGTCAAAGTCCTTTCAAGGGCTGAAATGACCAGTTATTTATTTTTTATTTTTTTAAGAATTCGTTCACAAATCGTAAAATAAAGCTTAAATCAATCGGTAACGAATCGCTAAAAATAAAAGTAGTGATTCGTAAATGAATTGCTAAAAATGAGAGAAGCCATTTGCTAACGAATCGCTAAAATTTAAAGACTTTATTCGCTAACGAACCACAAAAATGTTGAAAGGCGATTCGATAGCAAATCGATGCTAAAAGCGTCCTCAATGGAATTTAACAAAGTCATGATTTCAATCGGTGCTTTCTTTAAGCATCAAGCCAATCTCTGATGCAGTAGGAACGAAACTATTCGAAAACAATTAAAACAGCGATTCATAAGTGATTCGTTAACGAATCACTACTCGCCACAATGTTTGTTGGGAAAGAAATTGTTATAGATCTTGAATGATTTTAACAAAAAATAAATCGGACTTCAGGGTAGATGATTTAAAATAAACATTTATATTTATTTAAAAAAAAAATTTATGAACAAAAAACTACTGCAATAAAAAAATTATACAGTTTGATGCAGAAGCATCAAAAAATTTGCATGCATGAAATTTTGTACAGTGTACAATTTTTCGTCATCTATTCAAGCAACAGGACAGCGCAGATATTGCCTGCTTGACGTTCACTTGAACACTGAAGCTTTGATCGTTCTGTACGTGAGATAAATGTACTGAACACATTGACGACGACAGCGACATCACGACATCTGTCAAATTTTTTTACATGTATTTCTTATGGAGAGAATTTGGTCTAATGTCGCAATGTCGTGTCGTCGATTTAGAACTATTCCTAATTTGACAGCTTGTCATCGCTGTCGTCGTCAATGTGTTCAGTACAAAATACATATTTTTCTGTACTAACGCAATCTCAAGTGCGCTCTTGTGATTGCATATTGTGAGAGGATTACAGAGAGGATTTTCCGTTCCGCAATCCGATTCACCTCCAAATTCATCATGCAATTGATTTCGCACGCTGCTTGCCCGCTGCTTACACGCAGTCGCAGCACGGGCAAGAATTGTGCCCACCCATGATACAATTACAAGGTAGGCTCATTTTAAAATGGCTGCTCAATTGTGAAATTTTGCAACAACAAAGCTGTAGAAGCGACAAACGTCAAACGGCAAAAGCAACAACAACAACAAAGAAAAACTAAAAGCTATCAGCTGATTTTGACAACTAGCGCACCCTGCTCTCCAATATGAGCCTACCTTGTAATTGTATCATGTGCCCACCCCTAATTAAGAGGATACACTTCAGCATCACAGCAGTGTAATAGTTGCATTGCACTGGTACTTGAATCATACTTTTCTCTTTCACATTGCAAGTGCCACATGTCCAACTCATTAATCAAAGATCTTTCTAAAACCTCTGAAGATTCTTTGAAGAAATGTAATATCTTTTACAAAGTTTTATCCCAGCTTGTATATTATCCATACTTTTCGAGGTAATGAAAAAAGGAAACAGTACTAAAAATTAATACAAGTCCAAAGTAGTTGTTGAAAACAGTGTTTAAAAAACTTGAAAACGTTCAATTGCTTTTGCTTTTACTTTGCTGTGCTTATTGAAAATCAAACAGCAACAGCCAAAGCAGAAAGCACTATCTCAAACAAAATTCTGCTCATTTTGCTTTGCTTTCTAAATCTTTGAAAGGCTAAGCAAAAGCAGCAGCACTAAAAAGAATTTGTTTTGCTGCGTAGTGCTACGAAAGCATAAGAAATTATTTTAGTGCTTTGATTTTCATTTTGCTTTTCTAATTTGTCGCAGCACTACGAAAGCAACAATTATGCGCTCTGCTTCGTTTTGCTTTCGGAAGCATTTTATTTTCATTCGTTTGGCTTTCGGGATTTACTTACATATCATCGTTTTTATGCTATATTTCAGAGACGTATGTCTTTTTGTACGTTGTTGTTTGTATAATATGCGTACTTGTACGCAGTCGCGAATGCTTGGTGTGGTTTTTGTTGTGTGTAACGGTTTTATTATATATATATCTTTAAAAGTTCTAGAACTATTTTATATGCGCATCCAAATTTATTTCTGCAATCTCTTTAACCCTGCAGTAGTCGCGTACCTAAATGTGACGAGAGTGGTCGCGCGGATTACATATGTAATCCGTTTTTTAAAGTTTAAAATAAGAGATGGCAATTTGAAAATGTTTAGTTATTTGTTTTAATTTTTATTATTACTTTATTTTATGTTATATTTATTTAAAAAAACAACATAAACATAATTCTTATAGTACGTAAAATCAATGAATATCGATTGCAGACAATTGTGGAATTCATAATTTTGCATGACTGGATTACATATGTAATCCGCGCGACTACTGCAGGGTTAAAACTCATGCAATAAAAAAACCGTTACACACAACAAAAACAACACCAAGCATTCGCGACTGCGTACAAGTACGCATATTATACAAACAACAACGTACAAAAAGACATACGTCTCTGAAATATAGCATAAAAACGATGATATGTAAGTAAATCCCGAAAGCCAAACGAATGAAAATAAAATGCTTCCGAAAGCAAAACGAAGCAGAGCGCATAATTGTTGCTTTCGTAGTGCTGCGACAAATTAGAAAAGCAAAATGAAAATCAAAGCACTAAAATAATTTCTTATGCTTTCGTAGCACTACGCAGCAAAACAAATTCTTTTTAGTGCTGCTGCTTTTGCTTAGCCTTTCGAAGATTCAGAAAGCAAAGCAAAATGAGCAGCATATGCTTGTCTTTAAAAACTTTAGGTAGCACTACGCAGCAAAATTATCGTTGCTTTTGCTGTTTTGCTGAAAGCAATTTAAACCCTGGTTGAAAATCGACTTTTTATATCCATCATTACATTATCCAGCATAGGAATATAAACATTGTCTGAAATATGCTATGGGACCTTTTACTGGATAATTAGCGCGGTTCTTTTGAAAATGACACGTGGCATTTTAATTTCTTCCCCAATATTATTTGTAATTTTTTCAACTTCTAATCTTAATATTTGTATACGGCCTTTTTATTACTTATATTGAAAACAAATTTTTGAGCTTTCGTCCAAGCATGTTGACAACAAGACAACATGAAGAACAAAGAAAGCAACAACCAACAACAACAACAACGGCTCGGTATAGAGAAAATCAAGCTGTGATTTGCTCTATACAAAGCCGTTGTTGTTGTTGTTGGTTGTTGCCTTCTTTGTTTTCAACTTCTTTAAAAATAGTTACAAATTTTATTTACAGGATGCTCGTTTCTTCTGTAATAAATTTAAAATGAATCGTAAGTCGTATTCTGCGCTCAATTTGTTTTTTCTAAAGGAAACAGCTGAGGGCTTGTGCGTTACTTAACACATCAGAGAGGCAAGCGACTGCAACTAAAAAATTCGTCTCACAAAGAACAATTCTCAAAGCGTTTGCTTTTGACGACGTTTTCGAATCATGCCACTGAGATATATGGTATAGGGTTTCAATCATTTTCGGAAGCGCAAAACGAAATTGCAAAACTCCCTCATGTCTCTCGACCCATTTTTTTTCACACAAGCTAGATAACCGACTACCCATTATTTTTTTAATGTATTGGAACGCTTTGCCGAGGCATTAAAGAACGATATCGTCGCTTTCATAGTACCAACAGCATTTCGGATTATTTGAACATCTGAAGATGCAGATAACGAATTGTTAGATAACTAGCTTAGAGAACTTGTAAATTCACAAAGCTTTGGGGGGGGGGGGGGCGATCGCCCTTATCGTTCTACCGTGGATACGCGCTTGGTCTCGACAGGCAATAATTCATTGTTTTCCATCTGTCAATTGGCAATTATTGCCAATCGAGACAAGCAATATTGCTTTCCATGTATTGCCGCAATGGATTTGACATTAGAACTGTCACTTTTGCAGTGTGACAGGGGATTTTCATAATTCTGCAAGCGTGGTAGTGAAAACATCTATAAAGTTAAGCCTCCAAACTGTATTTCACGCTTCTCTAAGAAAGGATTAACCCTATTAATTTATTTAATTGATTAATTTTAAAGCTCTTATTAAATATCCATGTTTTTCTATCGGTTGAAAATAAGACGATACCAAGGGGCCGAGAAAAATAGATTTATAGCTATAACTTTTGATCGGTATATATTTCATAAATTAAGGTAATGTACATAAACGTAAAAAAAAAAATTGAAAACTCCGTAACATCGCTCCACAATAGATGGCAAAATATTAAAAATATATATTTAAGGACTTCAAACATCTCTTTTGTTATGCTCGATCAGCCCATTTTTTTAACCGTAACGTAGATGTTAATATTAAAAATAATTTAAAAAAATATCTATAATTAAAATACTGTAATGATGGAAAAATTAATGACGTCCGACACATGACGTCCGAACAATAATAAATATTACAAAAATAAAAACAATAATAAAAATGAATGACTTTTCTAACATTTTTTGCATATTTCAGTTAATTCTTAACGTTTCATTAATATCATATTTTCTCGTAGCTCGAATCAGTTCGCTGCAAATAGCAGATTTTGCAATTAATATCAAAACTAATTCTATTTTAATAACGTCCGAACGCTGAATATCAAAACCACTGTTCATGTACTTACACTTGTATTGTATTTTTTTCTGATATATATAAATAGCAGCCCCTTGATACTTAATGGTGCACTAGTTCTTTTTTCCTAAACAAAACATTTTCAGCATATAAATTAAAAAAAATGCGTCCGAATGTAACGTCCGACACGCAGGATTTGCCCATATGTAAATAATTCTTTCTTATTATTCTACATTTAACTTAAATAAAATTAAAAAGAGGTTTCTTACTCTTTTTTTTTTTTGCTTGTTAAAAAATATGGGGCGCAATTTGAACCCTTGGCCTAGGGTGCCACAAATTCTCGGGCCGGCTCTGCTTCAGAGTATAACATATGTATAACCTTATCATTTTTTTTTAAGCTTTGAACCAAGGTTTTTAGGTGTAATATATATTAAGTCAAGTCTGCTTTGGTTCGAAATGGGGTGGTAGATTGGTGTGAGCGAAGGGGCAATCAATTCAATTCAATTCAATTCAAGTAATAAGGCAATCTCATCCACAAACTACGACTCCAAGTCGTAAATATTGATGAGTTTTCAATTTCAGCTGAATACTTAGTGGAAGAAAATTGCAAATGCGAAAGGTCAAAACGTAGGATCATGGCCTAGCTGCGATTCGAACCCGGGACCTTTGGGGTGGCAGTTGATCACGTTTGACGCACATTTACCGCATTTGTTACCATTTGCGTTAACGCATGTTACCATTTGCGTTATCAATGTTACCATTTGTCACTTTGTGGCCAAATTGTATGTAAACGGTAAACTTCCGGTACATTTTTAGACACATTTTTGAAAATTTTTAACGTGAATAATCACAAAAAGCGCTGAAATTGAAGAATACAACATTAAGAAGCTGAAAAAAGTTGGCAATGCTGTGACAATCATCAATGCTTTACACACCCACGAGCGTTGTCAGACTCCTTCGACGATGCAAGAGGTTTAAGCCAAAAATTGAGACTTAAATTAATGAGTCAAAATCTTTTTCTATTAGTGGGACTGTGCAATGGGCCACAGGTAAGGTTGTTGAAATTTTCTATAACAATTGCGAAAGTGGCCGATTTATAGAAGAATTTCCTTTGTGCATTATGATCAAGTTTCCCAATTATTCTGGACCAAAATACAACAATTTAAATGTTCTACTTATTTATTCCGTAGTGGTATCATTCAAAAAAGGATCAACCAATTTTACTCGCAAGAAATTTTCACTATAACTTGCGTATGCCATTAATATTAAAAATTGCAAAGATTAATTCTCAATCAAGCAGTTTTCGATATAAGAGAAAGGGAATTTAGGTTATATTCCTTATGATAGGCTATTCCTTATGATAAGAAAATAAATAAAAAGAAAGGATTGGTTCAAAAACGCCAAGAATACAATAAAATATTGTATTTCAACTAAAATATATTAACATTTTTTTGTAACTGAATGTTTGAGATCTGGTAATTTTATTGACAAAAAGTAGAATCCCCATTTAATTGAAATAACAAAACCTATTTAATATCTTTGCTTATATACATAGTTTTTAGAGAAATCTATTGGAGCTAGCAACTCAACTAAATTGCCTCCACAACGTACCAATTTATGTGGCTAGCTAGCAAACGCGTAAGTGTTTGCTAAGCGACTGCTACGACCTAGTTTTTATTTTACAGACAATTATTTTTATTAATATATATGCATATGACAAACACGATTGGTTTGTGTCTAAGAAAAATATAGTACACTGCTGTCATTGTCATTTCACTGTTGTCATTTAATTTTATAGCAAATTCTATTAGGAAATTATTTTAGTACATTTCAACATGAATAATTGTACTTTTAATAGCTCAGTCGGCTCAACCATCAAATTTGAAGCTATTAGGTAGTGGGATCGATTCCCGCAATGAGCGGAACAAATGAATTTTTTTTTTTAATTTTTTTTTTTATTTTTAATTTTTTTTTATTTTAGGGAAAATGCAACAAAACCAACTTTACTAAAAAGTAATGAAGATAAAAATCTCTTTCAGTTGCAAAAGTTACGGTTTTAAAATTAAAAATGAAGAAATTTTTATTCGTTTAGAAGATTTGGTTTGATAAAGTATATTGAATTGAATTTAGCTTGTGTGGGCGAAGCCACGCCAATCTTCCAATGCCCATGGCAGTTTTCCAGCAGAAATGCCTGGCCAATAAGTAACGCCATACTGAATTTCATTATATGATATTTATTTCCAAAGATATTCGATATCAAAATTTGGCTTGTGTGGGCGGAGCCACACCCCCTTGTTCAATGGTCGTCTCAGTTTTCTAGTAGAAGGATATCACCCAATATTAATTCCATACTGAATATCGTTGTATTACGACATGTAGTTCCAAAGCTATCTGATATCAAAAATTTAAACTGTATGGGCGGAGCCAAACCCCCTTTTCCAAAGCCCATCCCAGTTTTCCAGTAGAAGGATTTCACCAAGTGGCAACTCCGTACTGAATTTCATTATTATACGGCAGTTAGTTCCAAAGCTATTCGATATCATAAATTTGAATTGTATGGACGGTGCCACACCGCTTAGGCCTATACTTGCTCAATTTTGCCAGTCGAAAGACACAACTTAATAGTACTTTCTAATCGAGTTTCATTAATGTGTGACTTAGAGCTTGAAAGTTAGACTGAAAATTTGGGCTGCTGAAAAAGTGCCACGCCCTACGTCCAACGCCTATAAAATTTTACCAGAAGAACGGCAAGTGAAAATTAAGGTTGAATACCGAATTCCATTGCTGTGCGACCTATAATTTCAAAGCTATTCGATATAGAAGATTTGACTTGCATTGGAGGTGCCACGCCCCCTGAGTTTTTCCGATATTTTAATAGTTATTCTGCTATTCGGGATGAACATAAATCCAAGAAATAAAAATCATTAAAATAGGTCCAGCCGTTCTTGAGTTATAAATGGTGTAACAAACCCGACTTTGTTTTATATATCATCACCTAAAATGCAAAATAACGTAACATCCCTTTTGATAATTTTACAGGAGAAGCAAAAAACGATATAAAATTCAAACAACTTGAGATATTGAAACGAAATTTTCAAATCAAATAACTTGGTTATTTTTGGTGGCAGAAGTTTAAAATTCATAACACACATGTAATGTAATGTAGTGAATCGAAATCAATAAAAAACACAATTTCGAATTTTTTGATCATACGTTTTTTTGCATTTTATGTGACGATATATAGATATTTCTATACTATTATAAAGCTAATAAGGTAGAACATATGTATATGTAATACTTCTGTATTCCAACTCTGAAATCGAAGAGAGACAGCCATAACAACATAAGATGTTGCTGTTTGTGTTAGTATATTTGAATATATGAAAATTACTACACAAAAAATAAAAAGTCAAACCGTCACAGGGGCGGTTGTTATGAAAACGTTTGCCCCAAACATATAAGAAAACAAATCATATTTGTTTTTCCTAAATCACAGGTACGCACCATTATAAAACAATTATAAGAACGCCTGAAATATGATTAAATTTAAACAAACGAAATTTTAATCAAAAAATTCAAACAACAAAAATTTCAAATAAAAATTATTGACAATGGAAGCACCGCTCCTGAGTTTTTTTATTTTGAATTTTAATTTCCTCTATATATTTTCTCGCTCATATAACAATATATCAGCACTCTAATGTTGACGAATATATGAGATAGAACAATATGTCAAAATCGCTGTGAGACAAAAGCTCTATTTTCAAACTCTTTTTGAGCATCATATATAAAAGTCAACAACCCAGCAGGAAAATGAGAATTGATTAAAAAAAAAAAATCGTAAATGGAATAGATTCTTTTGCTTACATTTTAGAACGTATTCCAAAGAATATATAAATTAAAGCAAAACATATGAATTGGAATATATCAATCAAAAGTTTATATCAACCAATATATCAACGAATATATCAACCAAACAAATTTTGGCATAAGTGAGAAAAGCAACAGTCTGTTTTGATTTGTTTTCTCATTTCCGAAAATGAATACTTTTTATTTAAAAGAATGCATTTAAAAAGTGAATAAAAGAATCGATTTCTGTAGCTATTCATATGGAAGCGAGAAAAGAATGTACTACTATTTGTAGGACGTCAGCGTCCCACCGGCAAAATGAAAATGGATTCTAGAAACAAAAATCGTAAATAGAATGAATTCTATTCCTAACATTGTAGAATGTATTCCAAAGAATATATACATTTATAGCAAAACCTATGAATTGAAATCTATCAAGCAAAAGTTTACTGATTCGTTTTTATTCCAGCCATAATCGATTACGACCCATATAATTATTTCTAATATATAAAATGTTTTTAGATTCCTTGCTTGCTTTTTTGATAAGTGAAAAACGAACTGATTCTAAAACAAATTCTGGTATAAGTGAGAAAAGCATCAGTCTGTTTTGATTTTTTTTCTTATTTCCGAAAGTTAATACATTTTATTTAAAATAATCATATATGTAATACTTCTATATGGGCAGTACACTGTACTGTGAATGTACCCGAAATTGTGGCGTCCGTGGCGTAGTTGGTTAAAAGTCCGTGGCCTCTATGTCAACGAACCTGGAGACCCGGGTTCTAATCCCAGCAGCGACAAAAAATGATTTGAATTAAAATGATTTTTCTGTACGGCCGCCACCTCTCTGCTGACAATGGCAAACCTGACAATGGCAAACCTCAGAGAGTAATCAAAATGCCATGCAAAGCTAATTGAAAATAAGAACATTCCGTTCATCGCCGTTCGGAGTCGGCGTTAAACCTGTAGGTCCGGTTCTCGGTCAATTGTGTACAAACTTAATAACATGCACAACACAATTGATCATAAGAAGCTAGGTCAAAGTCCTTTCAATAGCTAAAATGACCAGTTATTTATTTATTTTTGGTTTTTTTTATGTACTCGAAATTTAATTTTATAACAAAAAAACTCAGGAGCGGTGCTTTCATTGTCAAAAATTTCATTTAAAATTTCTGTTGTTTAAATTTTGTTTGCTTGAATTTTTCTTTTTAAATTTTTATCATATTTCACGCGTTGGTCTTATAATTGTTTTATAATGGTGCGTACCTATGATTTATGCAAAACAAATATGTATGCTTTGTTTTGTTTTATGTTTGGGTAGACATTTTTCTTAACAACCGCCCCGTTGACGTATATTCAAATATACTAATACAAACAACAAAATCTTATGTAGGCTATCTCTCTTTGATTTCGTAGTTGAAACTCATGAAAAATTTAGTTTGCTGCCAATATTGAAGTATTACATACATGGTTTAATAAATAAGGTTGTCGCATGGGTGAGAGCGAGTTCCAATAAAAGTCGAATCGAAGTTGACAACTCATACAAAATCTGAATGCGTAAATTGATAACATGCAAAGCCGATGAAGTTGTTGTTGTAGCTTTTCATTGATTTTGACAATTATGTGTACTGAGAAGAGAGTACGATCAGCCACGAGACAACCTAATTTATTCAACCATGATTACATATATGAAAAGAATCTATTTAAAAAGTGAAAAAAAAACGATTCTGTAGCGATTCCACTTGAAGCGAGAAAAGAATGTACTATTCTTTGTAGGACATCAGCATGTTAAAAATAATCAATTCTAGAAATTATACTGTAGAAGAGAATTGATTCTTTTTTTATATAAAATTGCATCTTTTTCCCGATGGGGTGTTAAAAATAATAAATTCTAGAATCTATGTTGGAGAAGAGAATTGATTCTTTTTTCCCGGTGGGAAGGTCCACAAAAAAGAAAAAAAAGACAGCAACATGTATTGAGTGCGGTACCATTGCTGCCACCTTTTTGAATGTAAAAATACTGCAACTTTTATAAAAGCATCGACAAAAATTCCGTGTCGATGTTTTGTTGAAATGTTTTGATGAAATTTATCAGTTTAAACGAAAGATATATTTTATTTTAAAATAACAATTCTTTAAGGTCGTCATATATTTTTCTTACCTCTGAGCTGATATTTTTACGTATAAAGGAGATTTTTATATATAGGGAATAATAAAGTTGATATATAGTAACTGATATATAGTTGTGGCGTCCGTGGCGTAGTTGGTTAAAGTGCGTGGCCGCTATGTCAACGAACTTTGGAGACCCAGGTTCGAATCCCAGCAGCGACAGAAAATTATTTGAATAAAATTATTTTTCTGTACGGACGCCACCTCTCTGCAGACAATGGCAAACCTCAGAGAGTAATAAAAATGCCATGTAAAGCTTCTTGAGAATAAGAACATTCCGTTCATCGCCGTTCGGAGTCGGCGTTAAGCATGTAGGTCCATTTCTCGGTCAATTGTGTACAAACTTAATAACACGCACAACACAATTGATCATAAGAAGCTAGGTCAAAGTCCTTTCAAGGGCTGAAATGGCCAGTTATTTATTTTTTTTTTTTTTTTATATAGTAACTTTAAAACGATACTTCAACCAAATTGTGAGAACCCCTACACGTAGTCCATTCTAAAATTGACACGCCTTTTGAAAAGAGAAGCTTTCTTTAATTTATTGATTTTTCAATAAAATAAAAATAACAAGAGAAGCTTTCTTTGATTTATTGATTTTTCAATAAAATAAAAATACCTTTCAGAAATGCCAGTTTGCTACGAAAAACAAACATGTTGGAAAGCAAGGCAATTTTACCAGTTTGTGTTATCTCTTTTTTACATGCAAAACAAAATCAAAAATAGTTACCACATGGCAAAATGTTTAGAGTTAACAGACGGCGTAGTTAAACACCAGATAAAACAAAACTGTGAGTACCCCAATAGTCACAGCGCTAGGAAAAGTGAACCAATGCATGAAAAAAATTATCAGGAAGATACAGAAAGTTTATTACTTTAGTTATTTTTTATTACATTAGTTAGCTGGTTACTTTATTCGGATGAAACTACTAAGTCGCTCCAACACAAATATACAATTTTACCGAAATTCAAACGGCTGTATTCATAAAAAATTATGAGCCTCTTACAAAGCCTTCATAAGAAAAAAATCGAAAAAAAATTTAAAAACATTTTTCATGTTGAACATTTCAACAGCTTTCAAAAGCTCTTTTAAATGCTTGATAAATAAGAGAATTTTAAAAATGGTTGAAACCTTCAATAAACCCTCGATAAAGCATTTTAAAAATTTGTTTGTTCTCATCTAAGCACAAAAAATATTGTCAAAAATGTATCAAATTATTTCAAAATGTATCAAAAACAAACAAAATGTCAAAAAGTGTTTGAAAATGTTAGATATTAGAGGATTTTTATATATGGTTGAAATTTAAATTTTTTTTTTTAAGGTTTATAACACACCTCTCATAAAGCAGTTTTTAAATTATTTGCTCTCATTTGAGCACAAATATTGTCAAAAATAATTAAAATTCTTCAAAATATTTCAAAAATTTTGAAAATATGTCAAGAAAATTCAAAATATATAAAAAATTTCCAAAAAAAGAAAATAAAAACAAGAAAATTTGTCAAAGATTTCACAATATTTATAAAAAAAAAAAAATAATAAAATGACAATTATTTCAGTGCAGATGGCTTAGAAAAACTATTGATTTTTAAATATCAAAATCTTGACGAAATTGCGACAAATAAATAACAAGTCACTGAATTTAACTAATACACAAACCATTATTTACACTCTTCCCACTTCAATATGAATACGGCTGTTAAATTTTAAGATTTAAAGTTTCTAATGATATTTAATATTTTTATCGCCGGCGAAGCAGCGGGTATTTGCTAGTATATATATATAAATGAATGTCTGTCTGTCTGTTTGTTTGTTTGTGCTTTATAGGAGGCCAAACCACTGGACAGATCTTCCTGAAATTTTCACAGCATATTACTGTGACTCTGGAAGGAATAATAGGCTATATGAAGTTTTTATTGGACAAAGGGGAGTGGCACAGCCCATATAACCCAAAAATTTAAATCGCCATATTTTGGGCATTTGATGACCTACGTCTATGATATTTGGTACATATGGTATTGGCATAGTTAGGAATACGTACCAGGAGAAAAGTGGGTGGGACCACGCCCTTTTTAAGGAAAATTAAAAATCGTAATATAATCTTAACTACTGGACCAATCGTCATTAAATTTTCACAATAGGATGTTCTTACGAAATAATAAATACTTGCCTATATAAAGTTGTAAGTGGAAAAAGGGGCGTGGCCTCACCCATATAACCCAAAATTTATAATCGTCATATCTTGGGCATTTTTTGACCAACGGTGGCAGTATTTGCTACATAACGAAAAATTCATCAATGGGTAAAGTGCTGCGAACGTGTAAGATCATAGTATGGGATGAATGCACAATGGCACACAAAAAATCTTTAGAGGCCCTAGATCGCACATTACAGGATTTCAGAAACAATAGGCAATTATTTGGGGGAGCACTGATTTTGTTAGCCGGTGATTTTCGCCAAACACTACCGGTTATTCCAGGTGCAACCCCAGCTGATTAGCTTAACGCATGTCTGAAAACATTCATTCTTTGGCACCACGTTCGCACACTAAAATTAACGACAAATATGCGTGTGCAACTACAACACGATGCATCAGCTTCCCGATTTTCAAAGCAGTTGCTGTATTTGGGAAACGGAAGAATGCCATCGGATCCAACAACAAACTGCATTACATTTCCACCCGACTTTTGTAAAATTGCACTGTCCATTGAAGTATTAATCAATTGTGTATTTCCCAATATTGAACGTCATTTTAAAAACAAGGAATGGGTGTTGAACGAGCATTACTTGCTGCCAAAAACATGAAACAAAATCGATGAAAGTGCAGCAACGTACAAATCCATCGATACTGTAACGAGAGAAGAAGATGCCGTTAATTATCCTGTTGAGTTCTTAAATTCACTCGATGTGCCAGCCTTTCCACCACATGTGCTACAACTTAAAATTGGAGTGCCCATTATTTTGCTACGTAATATCGATCCACCACGGCTTTGCAATAGCACTCGACTTGCAGTAAAAAAACTGAGAAATAATTTAATAGAAGCCACCATTATAACAGGAAAATATAAAGGGACAGATGTACTTTTGCCACGCATTCCAATGATACCAACAGATTTACCATTCGATTTTAAATGATTGCAGTTTCCTGTTCGGTTAGCGTTTGCGATGACTGTTAACAAAGCTCAAGGCCAATCTCTGCAAGTTTGCGGCTTAAATTTAGCAAATCCATGTTTCTCGCATGGACAGCTTTATGTTGTATGCTCGCGTGTAGGAAAACCCACCGATTTATATGTGTATGCTCCTGATGGGCAAACTAAAATTATTGTATATCCTAAAGCATTGCAATAATTAAATTAAAATTAAATAAATAAATTTTTGTATATATATAAATACTTTTAATTTTATTTTATAACGAGGGGGGTAGCGAAGCACACCGGGTTCAGCTAGTATACACAAGGTGGCGCAAAAGTAATCCTCCTATCAGAAAATGCTAGAAATTTTGCGATTGGCCCCTAATGTCAGTTCTGTTTTGACATTTGTGTAGTAAACACATGCGAAATACACGTTAATAAACAATGTTACGCTACACTGCTCCAGAACGCGGAATATTGCTGATTTTAAGATAAGATGATTTTTCATCAAAAATAATCATGAGTGATGAGGCCCATTTCCATCTTAGCGGCTACGTAAATAAGCAAAATTTACGCTTCTGGGGCACTGAAAATCCGCGTGTAACCCACGAAGAGCCATTACACCCGCTCAAAGTCACTGTATGGTGTGCTGTTTTCGCTGGAGGAGTCATCGGACCTTTTTTCTTCGAAGACGTCGCGGGCCAAACGGTTACTGTGAATGGTGAGCGCTACAGAGCAATGATCAACGAGTTCTTTTTGCCGCAACTTGATGAATTGGGATTGGAAAACATGTGGTTCCAACAGGACGGTGCAACGGCACACACTGCACGTGCCACAACCGATATGCTGAAGGATGCATGTCCCGGGCGCCTAATCTCCCGATTTGGCGATTTGCACTGGCCAGCAAGATCGCCTGATTTGACCGCTCCAGACTTCTTTTTGTGGGGCTTTTTGAAGTCGCGGGTTTATGTCAACAAGCCTCAGACTCTTGCAGCTCTTAAAGACAATATCCGTCAAGAATGTGAGGACCTATCGCCGGAAGTTTTGGCCGAAGTGATGGAAAATGTCATAAAAAGGGCTCAAATGACAATCAACTGTGGCGGCGGCCATTTACATGACATCATATTCTCGACTTGATGTAAAAAAAATTAAAAGACCAAATAAAAATAATCCACAAGAAGAATCAAAGTTAAGCAAGTTGGAAATATGTATGGAAATATTCATGTAAATTTGTGTATAGAAGTTTTTTGATACGGTGCGTGTTTTAGGGCAATTTCAATCAATTTTTATTCACCTTGAACACCAGAGGGCGCTTAAGTACAAGTTTAAAAAAAATCGGTATATAGTGGCTTTCATGTACGCTGAGTGTTTTGCTGCTATCTTTTTTTACCCATATTGAATACCAAAGGGCGCTGTAGTACAATTCTTTATGCGATTGGAATGAAAATTGATATATTGTGATTTTGAGGTACGGTGAGTATTTTGGCGCTATCTTCTTTGATCCAACTTGGACACCAGTTGGTGCTGTAGTACAAATTTTTTTACAAAATCGCCTAAAACTACTGTAACGAAGTTCCGTTTTCCGGATTTAGAGCTGGGATATACTCGCCGGTGTCCAGCGTTCGTTGCAGAAAATTTATATGATAAAGAAACCCTTTCACTTGTAAGATGATAAATATTTATTGACAATTCAAGATACGGCTTAATCCTAGTGTCTTATATACATTCCTATGAGTATACGTACGATGGCCTTGATTGATGGTAATAAGTGATGTCTTGGAGGCACTTTGGCGAGGTTAAAGCGTTGATTACGGTCGCTTTTGAGGTTAATGACTATACACACGATGACCTTGACCGGCAGTAGTAGGTGATGTCTTGGAGTCTCTGTGGCGAAGTTGAAGCGTATACGCACGATGACTTATTAAATATTAAATATCCTTATTAAATATTTAAATATCCTTATTAAATATCCATGTTTTTCTATCGGTTGAAAATAAGACGATACCAAGGGGCCGAGAAAAATAGATTTATAGCTATAACTTTTGATCGGAATTAAGGTATAACATACGTGTAACAACCAAAAACAGGAGCTGTTTTCAAAAAAATTTTTTAGAATATAAGTAACTATTTTTTTTAAATTTATACAGGTTATTGATGACCTTGACGTGCGGTAGTAGGTGATGTCTTGGAGTCTCTGTGGCGAAGTTGAAGCGTATACGCACGATGACCTTGACGTGCAGCAGTAGGTGATGTATTGGAGTTTCTGTGGCGAAGTTGAAGCGTAGATTACGGTCGCTTTTGAGGTTAATGACTATACAGACGATGACCTTGACCGGCAGTAGTGGGTGATGTCTTGGAGTCTCTGTGGTGAAGTTGAAGAGTAGGCTACGTCCGCTTTTGAGGTAAATGAATATACACACGATGACCTCGACTGGCAGTAGTAGGTGATGACTTGGAGTCTCTGTGGCGAAGTTGAAGCGTATACGCACGATGACCTTGACGTGCGGTAGTAGGTGATGTCTTGGAGTCTCTGTGGCGAAGTTGAAGCGTAGATTACGGCCGCTTTTAAGGTTAATGCACGATGACCTTGACGTGCGGTAGTAGGTGGTGTCTTGGAGTCTCTGTGGCGAAGTTGAAGCGTAGATTACGGCCGCTTTTAAGGTTAATGCACGATGACCTTGACGTGCGGTAGTAGGTGGTGTCTTGGAGTCTCTGTGGCGAAGTTGAAGCGTGGACTACGGCCGCTTTTGTCTTCAATGAGTATACGGCAACGTCAGTGTGCTTGCGGAGGCTGCTTTGATTGGCTCGAGTGGTGCTTGCGCTTGTCGGGAGTGCTTTTCGGGGTTTTGTGTGACCTTGTTTGAAACAATTAGCTATCCCTACGACCTAAGAAGTGTGACTAAATGACTATCGCTGCGGCAGAAGAAGTTTGATTACGATATTGGGGAAGGAAACTTAACCACCAATACGTAATCACGGCACCCTGTGAGTGGAAACAAAATATAACCGGGGAAGGAAACTTAACCACCGGAAATATGTCTACATAAATAACCGTGGCGTCCGTGGCGTAGTTGGTTAAAGTGCGTGGCCGCTATGTCAACGAACCTGGAGACCCAGGTTCGAACCCCAGCAGCGACAGAAAATTATTTGAATTAAAATAATTTTTCTGTACGGCCGCCACCTCTCTGCAGACAATGGCAAATCTCAGAGAGTAATAAAAATGCCATGTAAAGCTTCTTGAGAATAAGAACATTTCGTTCATCGCCGTTCGGAGTCAGCGTTAAGCCTGTAGGTCCATTTCTCGGTCAATTGTGTACAAACTTAATAACACGCACAACACAATTGATCATAAGAAGCTAGGTCAAAGTCCTTTCAAGGGCTGAAATGACCAGTTATTTCTTTCTTTTCTTTTCAAATAACCGAAAAGAAATCTAATTCAAATAATTGCAAATATAACTTATAAATTCATTTAATATGCATAAGTAAATATAAGTAAAAAATATAGAATTCAAATAATATCAAACATAAAAAAGCATTGTGTTAACTAAATTTTATAAATAAAATTTGCATAAGTGAGGTGCTGTTGTTGTTGCTCACCATAGAAGTGTTGTTGCTGCTCGCTGCCACTGGCATGAGTGACTTACTGTTGTTGTTGCTCACCCAAGAAGAGTTGTTCCTGTTCACTGCCATTTGCATAAGTGAGGCGCTGTTGTTGTTGCTCACCGAAGAAGTGTTGTTGCTGTTCGCTGCCATTTGCATGAGTGAGGTGCTGTTGTTGTTGCTCACCGAAGAAGTGTTGTTGCTGCTCAGGATCCTTGGTGCTTCCCGTCAATTGTACCCCCACAGGTTGGGTATCCTTCTGGCGCAAGGAGTTGTTGACGTTGGCTACTTCTAGCCTTTTGTTCTTGGCCTCCACTATGGGGTACCACTGGCTAAGATCCTCTCTATAATTCCGTTGTGGTTCCTGCAAAAACTTGTCTGCATTGTGGAGGAGGAAGGCCCCGCAGTCCGTGAAGTTGTCTTGCTGTGGTAACTTCACCCAAATGGCTGGACATCTGGTATCATCAAGGCTCACTTCGAAACCAAATAGTTCACATCCCAGATACCGTCGTAGGTTCTTGACGACATTCATACGGATCGTATAGGCCAACGAGTCAAAAATCAAAATTTCCGCACCATTGATGAGAGCGTTTTCCCTTTTCATGCGTATTATGGCCATGAACCAGAGCTGGTTTTCGCAGATCGTAACGATGATCACTGTTTAAAACTGCCCTCTTACTCCAATTACGAACTCGCACATGCTGTTCCTGAAGCGTTTCCCCCTCGTTACCTCTGCTGAGTTGTTCGTAGAAATGAGTGCCAAAGATGTACACCAAGTTACGTCCTTCTGTTGGATACTGTCGCACTAGCCATTGTAGATAAAAATCCACTAAAATGTCGTTGAGGAAGCGCTTCGGCCATAAGCGTTCGATATCATCTTTTCTGATGCTTATGCCACCTCGTCCTGCGGGGTAAGTCAACAATATCTCACATGACCCTTCTTCGCTCTCGTCATCGATGATCACTACCACCTCGGGCTCTGCTCAGAAAACTGGGGCCTGTTCCTCCTGGATACGCAACAACTTCCACTCACCTTCGATTAGCGGCTCACTGTAGCCCTCCTTTCGTTTGCGGTTCACTGCTGACATTTCTTCTCCTTTTTTTTCTTTTAAAACTTGGGTGATTCACTCGCGGTTTGATGATAGTCGATTGGAGGTTGGAGATCAACTGATTGTGCTGACGTGTCGCTTGTAATCGAGAATTGCTGCTGGTCTCTCCTTGCTGTAGCCGATTAATAATTGTAGAGTCGTTACCACCTGGTGCTCTCCTCTCGCTGTGGTTTTGATTGGGAAATAAGGAATTCTCATTCCCATGGCAGGGCTTCATCTCACCTATATGTGCTGTACATACACGTTTTGAGTTCAATCGCTGCAATTCCAAGATGACTGGGGACTTAAAGGAAATAATTTTGTATGGGCCACTATACTTTGGTGCCAACTTGGCCGCAAACTTGTCCACCGCTTTCGACAGATGATGCTGTTTCACCCACGCCAATTGGCCAATTTGGGGTGTCCATTGGCGACGACGTAAGTTATAAAATCTTGCTTGGTCTTGCGCTGCCCGCTCGATTCGCCTTCTTACAATTTCGTGGACTTCTTTGAGTTTTTCCTCTCTTTCAGACGGTTTTTGTGGCTCCTCACCTGTTCCAAATGTAAGTTCATCAAAGAGATTACCTGGTAATCTTAACTCTCGACACTGAGTAAGAAAGGCCGGGCTGTAACCAGTGGTTTCCGATTTTGCTGAGTTGATCGCTAGTGTGAGTTCAGGTAACAGGTCGTCCCAAGTCTGATGCTTGTCATCAACGAATTGAGCTATCATAGTCTTCAGAGTGCGATTTGATCTTTCAGTGGGGTTCTCCTGGGGCTTGGGTGGTCATGGCACTCATTGAGGACTCGACTTCGCAAAAATGAGGGTACGCATAGTTTCCAATGCGATACTTCTTCATTTCCAGCTTGTTGTGGGATGTGTCGGTAAAGTTGCCCATCTTCTTCGGTGAAATCAGGGAACTTCTCTGGATTCGTCCTGATTTCGGATCTTTTCTTCTCTAGCCATCTGCATATTTGTGTTTCTGGCGTGTCCAGCGTGGTTCTGAGTAATGTCTCGAGAGGTTGACGCTAGAGAGCATCTGCAAGAACATTTAGCTTACCTTTGCGGTACCGGATATTAAATTGGTGTTGTTGTACCTCTAGCGCCCACCTAGCGATCCGACCGGAGAGCTCTCAATTGAGTTGAGCCATTTCAGGGCAAGATGATCAGTTAGAACGGTGAACTCATAACCTTCGAGGTAGGGACGCATTTTTCTGATGCCCCACACAATTGCCAAGCATTCTTTTTCCGTCGCAGAATAATTCTTTTCCGCATTGTTAAGACTGCGACTAGCGTAGGCAATGACCTTTTCCGTACCGTCGACATTCTGTGTCAGAACTGCTCCCAAACCATAATCGTTGGCATCTGTCTGGAGAATGAACCTCTTGGAGAAATCCGGGCAAGCTAATATTGGGGCTTTGGTAAGTCGTTCCTTAAGGGTATCGAACGCCGTTTGCTGCTTGGTGTTCCATTTCCAGTGTTTTCCTTTCTTCAGCAAATTGGTCAATGGTTGCACAATTGATGAAAATTCTGGCACAAATCGGCGATACCACGATGCAATGCCTAGACAACGCCGTAGTTCTCGAATATTGTTTGGGGGTTGAAGTGTTTTGATAGCTATAATCTTGTCTGGATCGGTTTGAATGCCTTGGTCGCTGACAACATGACCTAAGTACTTGATCTCGCTTTTGAAGAATTCGCATTTGTCGGCATTCAGTTTTAGATTTGCTGCTCGAAGTCGCTCGAAGACCTTTCTTAAGTTATCCAAGTGTTCCTTCTTAGTTCCACAAGTCACAACGATATCGTCCAGATATGCGAATGCAAACGGCTCCATTTCAGGTCCAATGACTTTGTCTAGAGCTCGTTGAAACGTAGCGGGGGCGGAGTGCAAGCCAAAAGGCATAACCTTCCACTGAAACAACCCTCGGCCTGGAATCGTAAAGGCGGTGAACTCCTTGCTCTCTTCCGCCATCGGGATCTGCCAATATCCATTCTTCAGATCAATACTGCTTATATATTTAGCTGCGCGTAAGCGATCAAGAATATGGTGGATTCGTGGTAATGGATACGCGTCTGGAACGGATCGAGAGTTCAGTTGCCGGAAGTCCACGCAAAGTCTCCAGGCACCGTTTTTCTTCTTTGCCAACACAATAGGCGCACTATGGGGGCTGTGGGATGGCTCAATGAGGTCCTTCTGTAAGAGTTCGTCGATTTCCTTGTTAATTACTTCTTGCATGGCCGGATTCCTTGGGCCATGGTATATATCTAAATATATATATATATAAATATATATATAATATATATTATAATATATTATAATATTAATATATTATATATATAATATATATATAAATATATATAAAATATCTTTGCTTCATTTGTCGAGTGTCAGTTACCACCAGCTTGTGTTCTGTAATGTGCGAGACTCCTTGGAGTAATTCAAACTTCTTTAGCTCCTGTGGGAGAAATAAATCGATATCATCTGAGGTTGTCGTTTGCTCTTCTGGAAGGATCGTTGATATCTGCGACTCCACGGTCTTTGGTTGTAATTGAAGTGAAGCTTTTTACGCCTCGTTCTGCGATTTGCTAGAGTGAAATCAGAAAAACGACACTTTTTTCCGACACCTTTTTTCTAAGAATTGATATTGTTTTTTGCTTGCATCAATTGAACCAGAAAATGTTAAATTAAAAATAATTTCTTGCCCGCTGAAGGAATTGAACCCACAACTCACAGTTCTATCGTTTGTTGGTACTTTCCTCTAACCATTACGCTAAAACCCTTTCTTTCATAGTCTTGTTGATTCAGTGATAAACATTAGCTACAGCTATGTTTCAGTAGATCACTATAATCTATTACAATACTTTAAGAAAGGATTGTGTGTTGGCTATTCTAGGACTGTGCATTGGCTAGCCAACCGACAAAAGTAGCAAACAAAACGAACTAGAGCAAAGATAACTAAATTTACCGAGCTATGGTTTGAATCTTCGGTTTGTCCATGCGAACTAAAAGACCTAACGAACCAAAAGAACGAACGAACTAAAAGAACGAACGAACTAAAAGAAATATTCACTAAGGATTGTGTATTAGATGTTGTTTCTACTTCCTACTAAAGGTCGTTATAAATATCGTTAAAATTAAACAACCTGTAAGTTGATTAAATTGTAACAAAATTAATGATTTTTGTATATTTAATCCCTACAACTGAAAAGGGAGCTTTAAGGGAGGGCCGAAGGGGGTTAATATATATAATACTAGCAAAAACCCGCTGCTTCGCCGGCGATAAAAATATTAAATATCATTAAAAACTTTAAATCTTAAAATTTAACAACCGTATTCATATTGAAGTGGGAAGAGTGTAAATAATGGTTTGTGTATTAGATAAATTCAGTGACTTGTTATTTATTTGTCGCAATTTCGTCAACATTTTGATATTTAAAAATCAAAAGTTTTTCTAAGCCCTCTGCACTGAAATAATTGTCATTTTATTATTTTTTTTTTTTATAAATATTTTGAAATCTTTGACAAATTTTCTTGTTTTTATTTTCTTTTTTTGGAAATTTTTTATATATTTTGAATTTTCTTGACATATTTTCCAAATGTTTGAAATATTTTGAATAATTTTAATTATTTTTGACAATATTTGTGCTCAAATGAGAGCAAATAATTTAAAAACTGCTTTATGAAAAGTGTGTTATAAACCTTAAAAAAAATTAAAAATTTCAACCATTTTTAAAAATCCTCTAATTTATAAACAAACATTTCGAACACTTTTTGACATTTTGTTTGTTTTTGATACATTTTGAAATGGGGCTAACTAAAGTAATAAAAAAATAAAAAAACAAAAAAAATAAATAACTGGCCATTTCAGCCCTTGAAAGGACTTTGACCTAGCTTCTTATGATCAATTGTGTTGTGCGTGTTATTACGTTTGTACACAATTAACCGAGAAACGGACCTACATGTTTAACGCCGACTCCGAACGGCGATGAACGAAAATGTTCTTATTCTCAAGAAGCTTTACATGGCATTTTTATTACTCTCTGAGGTTTGCTATTGTCTGCAGAGAGGTGGCGGCCGTACAGAAAAATCATTTTAATTCAAATAATTTTCTGTCGCTGCTGGGATTAGAACCCGGGTCTCCAGGTTCGTTGACATAGAGGCCACTGACTTTTAACCAAATACACCACGGACGCCACAATTTCGGGTACATTCGTTTGGTGTTGGTGTTCTAATGTTGGCGAATGTACCTTGAGTGTTCTGCCAATCTAGAAGTATTACATATATGATTATTTTAAATAAAAAGTATTAATTTTCGGAAAAAAGAAAACAAATCAAAACAGACTGATGCTTTTCTCACTTATACTAAAATTTGTTTGGTTGATATATTCGTTGATATATTGGTTGATATAAACTTTTCGTTGATATATTCCAATTCATAGGTTTTGCTTTCATTTATATATTCTTTGGAATACGTTCTAAAATATAGGCAAAAGAATCTATTCCATTTACGATTTTTTTTTTTTTTTTTTGAATCAGTTCTCATTTTCCCGCTGGGTTGTTGACTTTTATATATGATGCTCAAAAAGAGTTTGAAAATAGAGCTTTTGTCTGACAGCGATTTTGACATATTGTTTTATCTCATATATTCGTCAACATTAGAGTGCTGATATATTGTTATATGAGCGAGAAAATATATAGAGGAAATAAAATTTAAAAAAAAAAAACTCAGGAGCGGTGCTTCCATTGTCAATAATTTTATTTGAAATTTTTGTTGTTTGAATTGTTTGATTAAAATTTTGTTTGTTTGAATTTAATCATATTTCAGGCGTTGTTATAATTGTTTTATAATGGTGCGTACCTGTAATTTAGGAAAAACAAATATGATTTGTTTTCTTATATGTTTGGGGCAAACGTTTTCATAACAACCGCCCCTGTGACGGTTTGACTTTTTATTTTTTGTGAAGTAATTTTCATATATTCGTATATACTAACACAAACAGCAACATCTTAAGTTGTTATGGCTGTCTCTCTTCGTTTTCAGAGTTGGAATAAAGAAGTATTACATATACATATGTTCTACCTTAGTAGCATTGGGCACAACCTTTTTTTGAGATGCACAGAGTTTTAATGAGAAAATTTTTTCTCTCTGAGAATAAGAATAAAGAAATTGTATGGTTATTCTCTTTGAATTTTAATTAATTATTTAAACAATGGTTATTAAATTTATATAACCCATGTCCTAACTGGGCACCATAGCTATCCTGGAATAAAAGAATTTTTGAAATAGCGCCTGCCATTCTCAAGCTTTTCGCAGCCGAACATACGTGAGTACTCTTTTATATAATACTAGCAAATACCCGCTGCTTCGCCGGCGATAAAAATATTAAATATCATTAAAAACTTTAAATCTTAAAATTTAACAGCCGTATTCATATTGAAGTGGGAAGAGTGTAAATAATGGTTTGTGTATTTAAAAATCAATAGTTTTTCTAAGCCATCTGCACTGAAATAATTGTCATTTTATTATTTTTTTTTTTTATAAATATTGTGAAATCTTTGACAAATTTTCTTGTTTTTATTTTCTTTTTTTGGAAATTTTTTATATATTTTGAATTTTCTTGACATATTTTCAAAATTTTTGAAATATTTTGAATAATTTTAATTATTTTTGACGATATTTGTGCTCAAATGAGAGCAAATAATTTAAAAACTGCTTTATGAGAGGTGTGTTATAAACCTTAAAAAAAAAATTTAAATTTCAACCATATATAAAAATCCTCTAATATCTAACATTTTCAAACACTTTTTGACATTTTGTTTGTTTTTGATACATTTTGAAATAATTTGATACATTTTTGACAATATTTTTTGTGCTTAGATGAGAACAAACAAATTTTTAAAATGCTTTATCGAGGGTTTATTGAAGGTTTCAACCATTTTTAAAATTCTCTTATTTATCAAGCATTTAAAAGAGCTTTTGATTTTTTATGAATACAGCGGTTTGAATTTCGGTAAAATTGTATATTTGTGTTGGAGCGACTTAGTAGTTTCATCCGAATAAAGTAACCAGCTAACTAATGTAATAAAAAATAACTAAAGTAATAAACTTTCTGTATCTTCCTGATAATTTTTTTTCATGCATTGGTTCACTTTTCCTAGCGCTGTGACTATTGGGGTACTCACAGTTTTGTTTTATTTGGTGTTTAACTACGCCGTCTGTTAACTCTAAAACATTTTGCCATGTGGTAACTATTTTTGATTTTGTTTTGCATGTAAAAAAGAGATAACACAAACTGGTAAAATTGCCTTGCTTTCCAACATGTTTGTTTTTCGTAGCAAACTGGCATTTCTGAAAGGTATTTTTATTTTATTGAAAAATCAATAAATCAAAGAAAGCTTCTCTTGTTATTTTTATTTTATTGAAAAATCAATAAATTAAAGAAAGCTTCTCTTTTCAAAAGGCGTGTCAATTTTAGAATGGACTACGTGTAGGGGTTCTCACAATTTGGTTGAAGTATCGTTTTAAAGTTACTATATAAAAAAAAAAAAAAAAATAAATAACTGGCCATTTCAGCCCTTGAAAGGACTTTGACCTAGCTTCTTATGATCAATTGTGTTGTGCGTGTTATTAAGTTTGTACACAATTGACCGAGAAATGGACCTACATGCTTAACGCCGACTCCGAACGGCGATGAACGGAATGTTCTTATTCTCAAGAAGCTTTACATGGCATTTTTATTACTCTCTGAGGTTTGCCATTGTCTGCAGAGAGGTGGCGTCCGTACAGAAAAATAATTTTATTCAAATAATTTTCTGTCGCTGCTGGGATTCGAACCTGGGTCTCCAAAGTTCGTTGACATAGCGGCCACGCACTTTAACCAACTACGCCACGGACGCCACAACTATATATCAGTTACTATATATCAACTTTATTATTCCCTATATATAAAAATCTCCTTTATACGTAAAAATATCAGCTCAGAGGTAAGAAAAATATATGACGACCAAAGGATTGTTATTTTAAAATAAAATATATCTTTCGTTTAAACTGATAAATTTCATCAAAACATTTCAACAAAACATCGACACGGAATTTTTGTCGATGCTTTTATAAAAGTTGCAGTATTTTTACATTCAAAAAGGTGGCAGCAATGGTACCGCACTCAATACATGTTGCTGTCTTTTTTTTCTTTTTTGTGGACCTTCCCACCGGGAAAAAAGAATCAATTCTCTTCTCCAACATAGATTCTAGAATTTATTATTTTTAACACCCCATCGGGAAAAAGATGCAATTTTATATAAAAAAAGAATCAATTCTCTTCTACAGTATAATTTCTAGAATTGATTATTTTTAACATGCTGATGTCCTACAAAGAATAGTACATTCTTTTCTCGCTTCAAGTGGAATCGCTACAGAATCGTTTTTTTTTCACTTTTTAAATAGATTCTTTTCATATATGTAATCATGGTTGAATAAATTAGGTTGTCTCGTGGCTGATCGTACTCTCTTCTCAGTACACATAATTGTCAAAATCAATGAAAAGCTACAACAACAACTTCATCGGCTTTGCATGTTATCAATTTACGCATTCAGATTTTGTATGAGTTGTCAACTTCGATTCGACTTTTATTGGAACTCGCTCTCACCCATGCGACAACCTTATTTATTAAACCATGTATGTAATACTTCAATATTGGCAGCAAACTAAATTTTTCATGAGTTTCAACTACGAAATCAAAGAGAGATAGCCTACATAAGATTTTGTTGTTTGTATTAGTATATTTGAATATACGTCAACGGGGCGGTTGTTAAGAAAAATGTCTACCCAAACATAAAACAAAACAAAGCATACATATTTGTTTTGCATAAATCATAGGTACGCACCATTATAAAACAATTATAAGACCAACGCGTGAAATATGATAAAAATTTAAAAAGAAAAATTCAAGCAAACAAAATTTAAACAACAGAAATTTTAAATGAAATTTTTGACAATGAAAGCACCGCTCCTGAGTTTTTTTGTTATAAAATTAAATTTCGAGTACATAAAAAAAACCAAAAATAAATAAATAACTGGTCATTTTAGCTATTGAAAGGACTTTGACCTAGCTTCTTATGATCAATTGTGTTGTGCATGTTATTAAGTTTGTACACAATTGACCGAGAACCGGACCTACAGGTTTAACGCCGACTCCGAACGGCGATGAACGGAATGTTCTTATTTTCAATTAGCTTTGCATGGCATTTTGATTACTCTCTGAGGTTTGCCATTGTCAGGTTTGCCATTGTCAGCAGAGAGGTGGCGGCCGTACAGAAAAATCATTTTAATTCAAATCATTTTTTGTCGCTGCTGGGATTAGAACCCGGGTCTCCAGGTTCGTTGACATAGAGGCCACGGACTTTTAACCAACTACGCCACGGACGCCACAATTTCGGGTACATTCACAGTACAGTGTACTGCCAATATAGAAGTATTACATATGTATATGATTATTTTAAATAAAATGTATTAACTTTCGGAAATAAGAAAAAAAATCAAAACAGACTGATGCTTTTCTCACTTATACCAGAATTTGTTTTAGAATCAGTTCGTTTTTCACTTATCAAAAAAGCAAGCAAGGAATCTAAAAACATTTTATATATTAGAAATAATTATATGGGTCGTAATCGATTATGGCTGGAATAAAAACGAATCAGTAAACTTTTGCTTGATAGATTTCAATTCATAGGTTTTGCTATAAATGTATATATTCTTTGGAATACATTCTACAATGTTAGGAATAGAATTCATTCTATTTACGATTTTTGTTTCTAGAATCCATTTTCATTTTGCCGGTGGGACGCTGACGTCCTACAAATAGTAGTACATTCTTTTCTCGCTTCCATATGAATAGCTACAGAAATCGATTCTTTTATTCACTTTTTAAATGCATTCTTTTAAATAAAAAGTATTCATTTTCGGAAATGAGAAAACAAATCAAAACAGACTGTTGCTTTTCTCACTTATGCCAAAATTTGTTTGGTTGATATATTCGTTGATATATTGGTTGATATAAACTTTTGATTGATATATTCCAATTCATATCTTTTGCTTTAATTTATATATTCTTTGGAATACGTTCTAAAATGTAAGCAAAAGAATCTATTCCATTTACGATTTTTTTTTTTTAATCAATTCTCATTTTCCTGCTGGGTTGTTGACTTTTATATATGATGCTCAAAAAGAGTTTGAAAATAGAGCTTTTGTCTCACAGCGATTTTGACATATTGTTCTATCTCATATATTCGTCAACATTAGAGTGCTGATATATTGTTATATGAGCGAGAAAATATATAGAGGAAATTAAAATTCAAAATAAAAAAACTCAGGAGCGGTGCTTCCATTGTCAATAATTTTTATTTGAAATTTTTGTTGTTTGAATTTTTTGATGTAAATTTTGTTTGTTTAAATTTAATCATATTTCAGGCGTTCTAACAATTGTTTTATAATGGTGCGTACCTGTGATTTAAGAAAAACAAATATGATTTGTTTTCTTATATGTTTGGGGCAAACGTTTTCATAACAACCGCCCCTGTGACGGTTTGACTTTTTATTTTTTGTGTAGTAATTTTCATATATTCAAATATACTAACACAAACAGCAACATCTTATGTTGTTATGGCTGTCTCTCTTCGATTTCAGAGTTGGAATACAGAAGTATTACATATACATATGTTCTACCTTAGTAGCATTGGGCACAACCTTTTTTTGAGATGCACAGAGTTTTAATGAGAAAATTTTTTCTCTCTGAGAATAAGAATAAAGAAATTGTATGGTTATTCTCTTTGACTTTTAGTTATTTATTTAAACAATGGTTATTCAATTTATATATCCCATGTCCCAACTGGGCACTATAGCTATCCTAGAGAAAAAGAATTTTTGAAATAGCGTCTGCCATTCTCAAGCTTTTCGCAGCCGAACATACGTGAGTCTTCTTTTATATAATAAAGTATAGATAGTATAGATATATACTTTGTTATTTTAAAGTTTTGAATTTAAAAATTATTTTAATCGAAAAAACGCTATTAAATTATCAAATCTATGAATTTGCGAAAATGCTTCGCTTCTCTCGTGTGTCCAGTGACGCACCTGTGTTTTTTTTTATCTTTGCTGAGGTGGACTGTCTGCCTTCCACACGTGATGGTTGTCCCCACGACTGATAAAAAGTCCAGTCCAAGGAGCACTTCGTCTGTAACCTCGGGAAGAACATGGAAATTTACCTTACTTTGTTCGGTGTCCAACTGCACATTCAGGGTCAGTGTCTCGTTCACCATTTTCCTTGAGCCATCTGCCAAAATGACGTTTTTGTTGATATCCTGAGTATTTCGTGAAGTTCTTAGTTTACTTGCTAATTTCGTACTTTTAAAACTGCGAGTTGCTCCCGTGTCAATGCCTGCCAGGGCACAAGTTGTATCCAAAGTCACGCTGGCGACAACTCGGTTGTGTTCCTGTATTAGTAATGGGGAAGAGGAGGTGTTTTGCGGTGTGGCTGCGTTCCTCCTCTTTATTGTCGCAACCCTGTGGCGTTTCCCGAATATCGGAGTCTACAGCACTCAATTGTTCGTATTCCACACCTTCCACATTCCCAGCAAAACATGATGCGAGGATTCTTACATGCTGCATGAAAGTGGCCATCTTGTCCGCATCGTCTGCATGCGGTTCTCGTATTTATCTTCGCTGTGGTGTCCTGTTGGATTTGCCTGTGTCGTTCCTCTAATGGTCGCGGGTTTACTGTGTGAGCCTGTTTGTCGTTACTTCGTATGCTCTCGTAATCGTCTGCTAGAGCCATTAGTTCTCCCAGGTTTCGGAAGTCCTTACGTTTTATGTAGAGTTGATACTCACTCCTACAGTTTCTGAAAATCCTCTCCATCTGTTCTGTTGGCGAATAGTTCGCATGACGCATCATGTTTTGGATTACTAGCACAAAGTCCTTAAAGCCTTCTTGTGGTCTCTGATGACGTCCTCGGATCTCATCTTCTAGTTTCTCGAAGTAGCGAGTAGGTAGAAAGAATGTCAAAAAGTCATTCTTGAACTGTGACCAATTCTGCCAAAGCCCGTTGTTGTTCCTAAGCCAGATGAGCACTCGGTCCGTTAACAATTCGGGCATTGTTCGTGGCAGAAAATCAGCATTTATCCCATACGCTTTCGTCAGCTCCTTGATTCTCTCTACGAAACTTAGTGGGTCTCGACTTCCGTCAAACTTTACAGGCCACCTACGAACTTTCTCGATGACGGCTGCATAGTTACCTTCACTTTGGGTTGAAGCTGCTTCCATGTTGTCTTCTCTGGGATGTGTGTGATTGTACCACCCGTTGGAATCTGCATCGGTACCACTAATGGCTTTGGAGACGTTGCCTTCGTGTGTCTTCTTTCCAGCTCCTCAAGTCGTAACTCTAAGGAGGCAAGTTCGGAGGCGAAGTTAGCGAATCTCTTACGTAGGTCTTCTACTCTTCCTGTCTCATCGAAACCAAATTCGCGTGCTTACATCGTGAGATCTTCCTTGCGCAAAGAATAGATCCAAGTTGTCTTCACCATTGTAAATTTTTTCCTTTTTCACTTGTAAGGCTTTGGATTAATTTGTTTGATCTTTGTTTTGTCTGGATGTTTTATATTTCTGCGTCAGAGTCCCTGCTCGGGCGCCACTGTAACAAAGTTCCGTTTTCCGGACTTAGAGCTGGGACATACTCGCCGGTGTCCAGCGTTCGTTGCAGAAAATTTATATGATAAAGAAACCCTTTCGCTTGTAAGATGATAATTATTTATTGACTGTTGTGTATCTACTCAGGAATAAAAACGCGTGTTTTCTCTTTAAGTTCAGTTATCCGAATGACTTTATTGTGTTTGACATATATTAATTTTTAGGTATGTTACACAGTATGAGCGATGCCAGATTGATATAATTCATAAGATCTAACACGCCCCTCTTTTAGTTTTAAATAATACATTTGTTAGGAGAAACGAAACATTAATTAAATTGTATTACAAAAAAAAAATATTAATTATACTTATGATATTTTGAATACTTCAATGTTGTACAAAAATGTATTATTAAATACTGTGTTCTTGTACTTTTACTTGCTAATATTTAAATTTTATATTTGTATTTTGGAATTCAGTGTGTACTAAAAAAAAATAAAAAAAAATTAAAATTTAATCAAATTCAAGATTTGTTAGGCTACTTATTCTTACAACTTTACCAGCTTGACGCGGTCTCAACTGGCGCTTAGGTGTTTCTTGATTTAGATCATTTTTACTATTCAACTCCGAATTCAAGCCAGTTTGCTCACCACCAGTTAGATCAATATTTTGTTGGTTGTTGCTGTCAATAATGGCATCTTCTTGTACATTATTTCCAAGTATTTGCTTTTGTTGATTTCGAATTTGGTCTAAGTGCCTCTTTATTTCCCTGTTATTGTGTAATAAGACGCATCTATACGATCGAGGGCCTAGCTGTTTTTTAATAGTGGCTGGAGACCAGCTCTCTTTGTTTGGATTTCCATAATTCCTTACCCACACTTTTTGACCCTTCAAAAACTCAACATTGCGTTTGCCGTCGTGATTGAGAATACTTTTCTCCTGACTTTCAATGATTTTAGTTTTAACTAATGGAGGTTTTAAAACACTAAATCTTGTTTTTAGAGATCGACCAAAGAACAATTTAGCTGGTGATTCGCCAGTTGTGCAGTGTGTGGAATTCCTATAGTCCATCAGAAAACGATTAACGATTGTATCAAAAGCAGTGTCATTTTTTGCTCTTAAGGTTGCTAATATCGATTTATTTACTGTTTTCACAAAGATTTCAGCTTGCCCATTGGTTGCTGGATGTCCTGGAGCTGTAAGGACATGCTTAATGTTATTATTTGTTATAAATTCCTTAAATTCAGCTGATGTGAACTGACGACCGTTGTCACTCACTAACGTATCAACTAAGCCGAACCGACAAAAAAGCTCTCTGAGTTTACTGATCGTAAAAGCTGACGTGATTTCTTTCGTTTTGAACACTTCAACCCACTTGGAAAATGAATCTACAACAATAAATAAATAAAAATTCTTGATCGGCCCAGCAAAATCTACATGGATACGACTCCAAACTGAATCAGTAGGTTTCCATGGAATTAAAACGCTTGTTTTTGGACTGGGCTGCAATTCTTGACAGGGTATACAATTTTTTATTAAATTTTCGATGTCTGCATCCAGACCTGGCCACCATATATATGACCGAGCTAATGCTTTAGTTTTTACAATGCCCAGGTGAGAACTATGTAAATCTTCCAAAATGTGTTGTCTTAATTTTTGTGGCACTACTGTCCGATATCCCCATAAGACGCAACCGTATTCAACCGTTAATTCTGTCTGTTTATATTTAAACGCTTTAAAGACATCATCTTGTAAATTATTAAGTGTACCACTTAATATCGCGTCACAGAGCTTCGATAAAATCGGATCTCGACGGGTCTCTCTAGCAATATCTTTAAAGCTCAAATGTATGCCATTTTCATTTTCAACAAAGTTTATATAGCTGTTTTCTTTGTATTCAGCGATACGAACTGATTGTGGCATTCGTGACAAACTGTCAGCATCATTTAGTGATCCTTTTACGTACTGAACTGAAAAGTTAAAGCCTGATAATATAAATGCCCATCTTTGCAACCGAGCTGAAGTCATTAAAGGCAAACCCCTACTCTCACCAAAAATAGCCAATAAGGGTTTGTGATCTGTTCTCAGAACAAAATTGTTACCCAACAGGTATTGCTTTAATTTTGTAACACAAAAAATTATGGCGAGTGCTTCTTTTTCAAGCGTGCTGTAATTTTTTTCAGACTTGGACAAAGCCCTGGACACAAATGCGATTGGTTTTATAGAGTTATCAGGAAACTTGTGTGACAAAATACCGGCAACAGCCGTATTGCATGCGTCCGTAGTCAAAATAATGGGTAATTCCGAATTAAAATGAACTAAAACCCGATCTGATGTAACGCCTAACTTTATTTCATCATATGCCTCCTGACACTTTTGAGACCAAATAAATTTCGCATCTTTTTGTAGCAGCTTATACAAAGGGGTAATTTTCTTTGCAAAATTATTAATAAATTTCGAATAATAGTTCACCATTCCTATGAAAGCCTTCACTTCCGAAACATTGGTTGGAGGTGGTGCATTTTTTACGCAAGAAATTCGCTCGTCAGTCTTACTGAGGCCTAGTTTGTCTATATTGAAACCGAGATATGTAATTTTAGGTTGAAAGAATGCACACTTCTTTATGTTCAGTTTTAAACCTGCTGATTTCAGTTTGTTTAATACGAGTTTTAAATTTTGAATATGCTCTTGTGTATTTTTACCCGTTATTGTAATATCATCTTGATATACTACAACTCGTGAAATTCCTCTTAATAAATTCTCAATGGTTTTTTGAAATATGGCTGCCGCTGTTTTAATACCAAATGGCAATCGTTTGACTTTTAAAGTTGCAATGTGCGTACTCCAGGTACACAAAAGCTGTGATTCTTCATCTAAAACTAATTGGTTATACGCGTTCGATAAGTCCAATTTTGTAAAAAGTTGACCACCCTCTAGCGACGCGAAAACTTCTTTTATCCGCGGTAACGGGTATTTAAAGTCAACCAATGATTTATTAATTGTTAGTCGATAGTCCGCACAAATGCGTAAATCACCATTCGGTTTTAAAATCGGCACTAATGGAGTACCCCAATCGGAATTATCGACTTGTTCAAGTACACCCTGTTTTATAAGTTCACGCAACTGTCTTTCAATTTATTCTCCCCACGCTAATGGCAATGGTCTTGGCTTGAGAAATATTGGCTTAGCATCAGATTTAATTTGCTCTATTATGAACGAATAAATATTACTCTCCTGAACTACATTCACCTGCGAAAGCTCAAAATTAAATGCTCTCAAAAACGAACGGCCAAGCAATGGTGGGTTGTTGGTATTTGTTACAATAATTACTATATTTTTTGCAGTACCCTGATACGTGATAGAAGCATCATACTCACCCAGTAGCTCAATTCGGTCACCACTGTAATCTACGTATGGAATTCGGCATTGCTTAAGAGGCTTCTTGCCATAATTTTTTATTTAAAATGACTGGGGGACTAATGTACAAGGAGAGCCAGTGTCGCACGTTACTTCTAATTTAATACCATCTATCATAACTGGTAGCTTATAAACTTCGTTTGAATTCGCATTTATTTCATTGACACTGAAAATAGAAAAATCAAAATTATTGCTTAAATCGTCTATGCTCTTATCATCGGAATCCGATACATAATTTACAGTTTGTGAATTATTTCGGCAGACCGAGGCTAAGTGCCCGACTCTCCCACACGCATGGCACTTGCTCTCTTTGAATTTACATGCATATGACTCATGATTGCGCCATCCACAATGTCTGCAGTTTTGCCTATGCTTTGCTCTGCTACTACCGCTGCTGCTGCGTCCACAACCGCCGCTGCTGCGTTCGCTGCTGCCGATCGCCAACTTTTCTTTGCCTTTTGCCTTTGACCATGTGTTTTTTTTAACATAATAAACTGGTTCTTCTCTAGCGCCGCTTTTTGTTGCAATTTTCGTCTCGATGATTAATGCCTTTTTTAGAGCCTCTGCTATAGACAATTTTTCGTCTTCTTCACATAACCTCTCGAACAATATGCTTGGCAACCCCATGATGAATCTGTCTAAGACGAATGCGTCCAAAGAATCGCCGAATTTGCAATTTAATGCCAACATCTTGACTCGCGCAAACCACTCTGCTACAGTTTCGCCCTCGCTTTTAGTTGAGGAATGGAACTTTTTTCGTTCTCGAAAAATAATCGTTGGTGGTGTATAGTGCGTACTTAGAATTCCGCACAGATCCTTATATGTTTTTGTGACTGGGGACTCGGGGCTGCAGAGACTATGTAACACACTGTATGCTGCGGCTCCAATTGATTTTAATAAAATTGCCTTCTTTGCATTGTCTTCCGTGCAATTAATTTCACAGAAATGAATTTCCAGCTTCTCTTTCCACATGAACCACGTTTCTTGCTGTGGAGAAAATTCTGGATTTGACGTCTGCAATATGGTGATTGGCGTATTTATTGCCGTTGTCGGCGGACTATCTGTAGTTGCCATCTTACAACACGGTATTTTTAAAGTACAACTTTACTTTAATTTGCTAGAACGAAATTCATTCTTTATTCGGCAGTTTAATAAAAAAAAGTTCTTGTTGAAATTCAACCTAACCAAACAAATAAACCACTCGTCGCCAAAATTGTTGTGTATCTACTCAGGAATAAAAACGCGTGTTTTCTCTTTAAGTTCAGTTATCCGAATGACTTTATTGTGTTTGACATATATTAATTTTTAGGTATGTTACACAGTATGAGCGATGCCAGATTGATATAATTCATAAGATCTAACATTGACAATTCAAGATACGGCTTAATCCTAGTGTCTTATATACATTCCTATGAGTATACGTACGATGGCCTTGATTGATGGTAATAAGTGATGTCTTGGAGGCACTTTGGCGAGTTTGAAGCGTTGATTACGGCCGCTTTTAAGGTTAATGCACGATGACCTTGACGAGCAATAGTAGGTGATGTCTTGGAGTCTCGGTGGCGAAGTTGAAGCGTAGATTACGGCCGCTTTTAAGGTTAATGCACGATGACCTTGACGTGCGGTAGTAGGTGATGTCTTGGAGTCTCTGTGGCGAAGTTGAAGCGTAGATTACGGCCGCTTTTAAGGTTAATGCACGATGACCTTGACGAGCAATAGTAGGTGATGTCTTGGAGTCTCGGTGGCGAAGTTGAAGCGTAGATTTCGGCCGCTTTTAAGGTTAATGCACGATGACCTTGACGTGCGGTAGTAGGTGATGTCTTGGAGTCTCGGTGGCAAAGTTGAAGCTTATACATACGACGACCTTGACGTGCGGCAGTAGGTGATGTCTTGGAGTCTCTGTGGCGAAGATGAAGCGTATACACACGATGACCTTGACGTACGGCAGTAGGTGATGTCTTGGAGTCTCTGTGGCGAAGTGGAAGCGTGGACTACGGCCGCTTTTGTCTTCAATGAGTATACGGCAACGTCAGTGTGCTTGCGGAGGCTGCTTTGATTGGCTCGAGTGGTGCTTGCGCTTGTCGGGAGTGCTTTTCGGGGTTTTGTGTGACCTTGTTTGAAACAATTAGCTATCCCTGCGACCTAAGAAGTGTGACTAAATGACTATCGCTGCGGCAGAAGAAGTTTGATTACGATATTGGGGAAGGAAACTTAACCACCAATACGTAATCACGGCACCCTGTGAGTGGAATCAAAATATAACCGGGGAATGAAACTTAACCACTGGAAATATGTCTACATAAATCGAGCAAAAAACTATTCTTAATCCTGACTAAGAAGTTTGATTACGATATTGGGGAAGGAAACTTAACCACCAATACGTAATCACGGCACCCTGTAAGTGGAAACTAAATATAACCGGGGAAGGAAACTTAACCACCGGAAATATGTCTACATAAATCTAGGAAAACTTTTCTAAATCCTGCCAAAGAAGTTTGATTACGATATTGGGGAAGGAAACTTAACCACCAATACGTAGGCGCGACCCTGTGAGTGGAAACTTAATATAACCGGGAAAGGAAACTTAACCACCGGAAATATTTCTACATAAATAACCGAAAAGAACTCTGACTCCACAAGGTTACACTCACCACTTTTGCGCTTCCGAACGTCCAATCGCTTTGACTGTACTATGAACAAGAGACCGCTTCAATGCTGTGACTGGCCTTTTATGCCTTCGCTTGTAGCTGCATGCTGTACTTTAATGTTCAAACCGGTTTTATAAGCTGACTTCTTTATGTTGCTTGGTATGCTTTCTCTGCTTCTCTTATGTATTATATTATACATAAAAATATATTCGGTTGTGGCTGCATGCGGCTCTCTGATGTTCAAACGGTTTTATTAGCTGACTTCTTTAGGTTGTTTGGTAAGCCTTCTCTTAATCTCTCTCTCTCCTACTTACTGTTGTGATATGGAGCAAGTTGCGTATGTGTGTGTGTATTAAAGTTATCTCTCGCAAATTGTTGTTTCTTGTTTCTCGCTCGTGCTCTCTTAATATCACATCAAGTGTATCTGCATGTACATTTGTATATATACGGCATATGTGTATAGTAGGGTGATTACAAAAAAAAATTGTCGAAAATCAACCGAGACCGTTCAAAAATGGGATGATTATATCAAAATATGAATACCAAAATAAAAAAAAAAAAAATTTTTTAATTTTTAGATAGTGCTACCAGCGGGTTTCTGTTTTAGTTGAAGAAAATCATGGAAAAAGCGTTAAAGTTGAAATATTCATATCTCTCTCGTTTTTGAACATATAATTATGAAACTCTCATGGCATACGTACAATAGATCATCATTTATAAAAATAAGTTAAAATTTTGGATTCTAGATCAAAAAAAATTTTTTAGGTCCTTGAGGGTTAAAAAAAGAATTGCTTGTAACTATTTTTCGCATGTGAAAACAATGTTTTTGTTAATGAAAAAACAATCCTCGACAACCATTCATTCCATTCCTCAACATAATTTTGTAGACGTCGAATTAACTTGGTTAATTATGGTTTTTATGGCGTTTTTTCCCCATACAACAAATTTTACAAAGGGGAAAATGGGGGGCTATACCCCTTTCAGCCCGTGTGTAGATCCGCCACTGGTTATTACTAGTAATTTTGACTAAAAAGGCGGAATAAAATTTATATTAGTTGTTTTACCGCGTTTTTTGTTAAAATTTCCCACTGCATTAGCTCCCCATTGCTGTACTATCCAAGTTAATTTATTTATTTTATTTATTTATTTATTATTTATTTATTTTATAAATTTTATTTATTTATTTAATTTATTTATGATTTGGCTAATGGTAAGCAATTACTTGGTGACCTCGGTAGACAGGTGTAGACTGCCCCGATTTTAAATAAAAACAATTTCATAGAGGAAAAAATTGAATGTTTGTTGCCAAATGGTATTGAATTGCAGAATTAAAATGTTAATAGCTTTTTTATGGAAGCATGTGCTATTGATTATTTATATTGATGATATTTTAATTGCTTCAAAAGATTTTTAATCACATTTGTCAATGATAAGAGAGGTTTTCCAAGAGCTTCTGAGAGGAATCTGGAATTGAAATTAAGAAAATGTAAATTTGGCTACAACGAACTTGATTATTTAAGCTACACTGTAAATCAGTGTCGGCCAAAAAAATACATACACAGTTTTTTCAGTTTTGTAGTAGTGTGCGCCCAAGTGAGAGCAAAGAATCTTTCTTTGGCTTACACTGTGAAAATCTTACTCCGTAGGAGGGTTAAAGAAATTTTTTATTATTAACATTAAATGGCATTCTAAATGAATGTAGGTGTATGAACTTGAATTGAAATAAATTAAATTACTAGGTAAATAATGTGCAATATTTTTTATTGCCTAGGGGCCGCGTTATTAATAATAATCAATAATAACATTAAAATTAATATTTTATTTATAATATCAATATGCATATATTTCTTATTAAAATCAATATTAAATATTTGATTGGAAGTAATCTTTTGCTTGTAACATTTTACCGACTCCTAATTGTAATAATATTATTTACATTGCATTTAACTTCAAAATAAAAACAAACTGGTAGCGCGTCCTACCTTCTTCTGACAAATTAAGTTTTCGCTTCCCCAAAACAATTTTTAAAGAAAAAATATGCTAATTCCCACATTTGGTTGAACATTTTTTTACGTGTAAGCCTTTAAAATTATGTAATTTATTGCGCGCATAGAAGCGTGGTGTTAACTAGCCAAAAGCGAAACATCGACTGAGCAGTCTTGCTACGAATAATCGGCAGCGTCGGTGTAAAAGCACGACAGCCAGTTTTATGTCGGTGTAAAAATACGAAGTTTCACGAAGCACGCGTGCATAGGCGTCGGCCGACACTGCTGTAAATTATTAGGTACTAGTTTTTTCCCGGCGCGCGTTGCTGCACCCATCAGCTATATCGGAACATAATAGTTGTATTCGAAACTTTTCTTCGACCCATAGTTTGACACCACTGTCATTTTCCACTGCTCGTTACAGTTTCCCAGTAGCAGGACATCACCAAATTGTAACTCCATTTTGAGTTAGTATGTAAGTAATATTACTTTTGCTTCCAAAGCTATTCGATATTAAAATTTTTTATTGTATGGGCGGAGCCACATCCCCTTATTCTATACCCATCCCAGTTTTCTAGTAGATGGACATTACCCAGTTTTAGTACAGTTGCCGAAAGGATGCTAACTAAATTACAAAATTTTAGTCTAATACAACTCAAACCGTCCGAAATAAAGCTTTTTTATTGATTTGTAGGCGGTAAAAGAGGGTGTGGCAACCCATTTTTAGTAAAGTTGCCGACAGTAAGAATGCAAACTAAATTACCAAATTTTAGTCCGATACGACTAAAATCGTCTGAAATAAAGTATTTCGTTGATTTGTTGGCGTTCAAGGGGGTGTGGCATCCCATTTTTAGTACAATTACTGAAAGTAAGCATACAAACTAAATTATCAAATTTCAGTCTAATACAACTTAAACCGTCTGATATATAGCATTTTTATTGATTGGTGGGCATTAAAAGAGGTGTGGCAACCCATTTTTAGTAAAGTTGCCGACACTAAGCATACAAACTAAATTACAAAATTTTAGTCTAATACGACCAAAACCGTGTGAAATACAGAACTTTTATTGATTTGTGGGCGGTAAAAGGGGGTGTGGAAAATTTTTTTTCCCAAAACCATCTAGTACTGGATACAAATCTAATCACGAATTCCACCAAAAAGTCATCAAAAGTTAGGTCAAAAATCAAATTGTAAAGAGAGAAGAGAAATTATATAGAATATATTCTATGACCCCTTTTGCATTGGTCAAGACTTGAAATCAAGTCTGTAAGTTTGATGATGAAAGACGCGGACATCAACGTAAGAGAGGGTAAGTTTAAAAGGGAATAGCAAAGAATTGATTTCAAGTCTTGACCAATGTAAAAGGGGTCTATGGAATTCCGACAACACGTTTTAGGTTGAATTCTTCAAGATAACGGTAGTTTTTCTTTGTTTTCTTTTACTTTCGCGTGGTGAATAAGTTGAGCGAACATTTTGCAGTTTTATTTTGCTATTTGCCGTGAGTGCGTGCGCTGTTTATTACAATAATTAAAAAAAAAATTCAAACTTATTAATATTTTCCTAATAATCATACATACATATCTATAAATAATTATCAACGACATACCGTGGAAAGTGCAGTTAAATAAATTCAGAAAATATGAAGCATGTGCGTGACAAAATTTATATATGCTTCAATGCAGACTCTAATATAAGAAATTTTTTGCAGAAAATGCTGTTATGTGTGGATATCCAGATGGCAAAGCCGATTGAAAACAATTTTTATACCCCCACGTTTAAAAAACGTAAATGGGGGTATATTAATTTTGTCACTCCGTTTGTAACGCCCATAAGAAGGCGTGGTAGGTATAGAAAAATATATATATTCTTGATCAGCATCACCACCCGAGTTGATTTAGCCATGTCCGTCTGTCCGTCTGTCTGTGATCACGATTACAGCCGTAATTTTAAAGCTATCATCATGAAATTCAATATTTAAGTTTTTATCTAAAAAATAAAGGTCAAGTTTGAAAATGAGCCAAATCGGATGAAAACCACTCCTACCTCCCATACAAAGTGACTTTTTCAAAACGGTTAAATCTCTTAGAATTCCACAAAAATGAATATATTGACTCGCAATTTTGCATACGACTTTTGATATTTAAAATACACTCTAAGCATGAAATTTAACCAAATCGGATGAAAACCACGCCTACCTCCCATACAAAGTGACTTTATTAAAAAGGTAAAATCTCTCTAAAATACACAAAAATTAATATATGGACTTGAAATTTTGCATATGAACTTTGATATATAACGTGTATTATGTGTATGAAATTCAACCAAATTGAGTGAAAACCACGTCCACCTCTCATACAAAGTGACTTTATAAAAAAAAAAGCGAATACATCCTTCATTTAAAAAAATAAAAGATACAGTATACCGTGTATACAGTAAAGAAGTGAAACTTCTTCTTTGTATACACTCTTTCTCTTCTAGAATAATAATCATTTTAGTGTAAAGGCTCGATTATGCAATCGTAAAGCTACGCAACGTAACGTGGCGTAGAGTTCTATCTGGAATAGAACCCATCGCTGCGCTAGGTTACGTTATGATTTCACTAACCACTTACACGTATTTTGCATAGGATAGAACTCTACGTCCCGTTACGTTGCGTTGCTTTACGATTGCATAATCGAACCTTAAAGGAAAAGAGAGAGCTTTTTAAGCAAAAGAAATACAATAAAAAGTTTTTATAAAAAATATTCTGTTTATTTAATATTCATTGGTATGGACCTATGTCCGATAGTTATCTATTGAAAGAACTTATTTCAACTTTTCTTGCTCCATGAATTTGGGTTTCTATATAATTTTATATCGCAATATTATGAATAATATAATAATAAGAGGTTATATTAATATATTGAATTAAATATACACCATGGCAGCCCTAGTATGAGAGTCTACTTTGCGAAAATCATAATGCGCTCAGGGCAACTCTTTTATTCACTTCTGCTTCGCTGAATCTTTCTCTCTTCTACCCGAGTCATGGCAACCCTCCTATCTACTACACATAGAGCGCAATCACCACACAATCTGCGGCTTTTGCCATCCAGCGTAATCGAAGCGCTTCAAAAGCACTAAACAAGCGCTTCTGCCATAGCGCTTCACACATCTGGAGCGCTTTTTAAGTAATCCAAATTCATATTAAAATGTATATTGGATGTCCTAGGATGAAAGTGCTTCTTAACAAACAAATAGTTAAAAAAGCTCTTTAAAAAAAACAAAGCGAGAATTTTTTATATTTCGTAAGATGCGAGAATTGAACTCGGAACGCCGGCATTACAATCAAATGCTTTACCGCCACGATGTTTTAGTTGTGAACAAAATGTGTATAAAAATATGAGCTCCACAACTCTGAACTCTGAAAAGCACATCCTCAAAGCATACCAAAAATGCGCATAAAAAGCGCTATTTCTAGGAACGCTTTTTATTTAACATGCAATAACAATCGAGTTTTTGCTGGGCATCTACAGCAAAAGTAGTTTGATTAACCCATTAATGACAACGTATGATATATCATACGCGATGAAATTTTTTTACCCATTTTTAGAAAATTCCTCAAAAATCCACCGACAATGTAAAACTTTTGATTTCGACAGTGTGAGAAAGCTAAGAGTATGCTTTTTCAAAAAAGTACTGAAGTTGACGCCAAAAGCTCTTTTGTTTACATTTTTCGCGCCAGTTTTGTTCAGAATGATGAGCCCATGGAGTTCTGGTGGTGAGCATTAATGGGTTAATTGGTACGTAGAGCATGTTATTGTATGAAGAGCTTAGCACAACATATAGGTCGTCGTCTATGTAACCTTGAGTAAAAAAAAACTACGAATGTCTTAAAGCAAAAATAAGTATAGGCTTAAACTAACAATATAATAGTAAACACGATGCCTTTCACGATTGTTATCCACAGTGTCCTGTGTGTAGGATATTCGGAGCAAAAGTTGTAATCGAGATAGCACAGTACTTTTAATTGTTACTCAATAGTCTAAATTTTGGTAGTATTAATTATAGTGTTAGCGTATTCCGTAAATTTTGCGAATTAATAATTATCATAATTTTCGCATATGCATTTTCTTAGTTTTGAGAAATGTATAATTGAATGCAATTTTTTAACTTTTTCAAAAAATGAATAAAAGATTTTATATCTCGGGTATCAGAAATGGTACCGACGGTATTTTTCACAATTTGGATTCTTCAAAAATTTCTTAAAAACACCTCTCTAAAAATATTAATTTAAAATACCAGCTTAAGGCCACGATTTCATTTTCTACTTTGATATTTTTTGATGAAATTGTTAAATTTCATGTTAGGAAGTATTTTATTTTTCAAATATCAACATAGGAAATAAAATCGTGGCCTTAAGCAGGAATTTTAAATTAAAAATTTTGGACAGGGCTTATATGAATGTTACCCATTCTCCTAAAGTTAACGGTTCTTTGTAAAAGATCAAAAATATTGGAAAACCCACATTCAAGACCGTTTTCGAGAAGAATTAAGCCTAATAGTTGATATTGTTAAGCAAGGTATGTTCACTCATCGCTTCTGTCAACAGACGATATTCTTTTTATATTATATTTTTCGTATATTGTAGGGTTTGGTTCCTCGAACAATGGTAATACGGCCAGGAAAGCATTTGAGAACTCAAAAATTACTTCAGCAATCTTGGATGTGGACGAAGAAATCTTCCCAACTGGTAGATCCGCACAAATTTGCTAAATATACCAAAGAAACTGCGGAGCTATACGTGAAAAAATACGGATGGTGGTCCATGTCCCCCACAGTGCACAAGGTATTAGAAAAATGTGGTGTCTAAATGGTTAGAGTTGGGTAAAAAGGGTTAAAAGCAGGTAATTGGATAGTTAAAAGAAATTTTATATATAAAAATTTCTATAATTGTTTTTAAATACCTTTATAAATGTCTGAAATTAATTTGCAGGATTAATTAGGAAGATTAGGGTTAAAACAGTGGCGTCCGTGGCGTAGTTGGTTAAAGTGCGTGGCTGCTATGTCAAAAGGACCTGGAGACCCAGGTTCGAACCCCAGCAGCGACAGAAAATTATTTGAATTAAAATAATTTTTCTGTACGGCCGCCACCTCTCTGCATGTAAAGCTTCTTGAGAACGAGAACATTCCGTTCATCGCCGTTCGGAGTCGGCGTTAAGCATGTAGGTCCGGTTCTCGGTCAATTGTGTACAAACTTAATAACAAAGTACATTTTTTTTTTTGAGAATTCATATTGAAACTTGTCAATAGTTTACCGTCAATTTAGACGGTCGAACATGAAGATTAATAATAAGTTTATTTTGAGGGGGGACCCGGACAACTTTTTTTTCCTCCATAGAAAGTGAGGCGCCTGAATATACAATAGGCTGTCCCAAAAAAAGAAATTACAAAGCTTTAAAGGCTACAACTTCAGCACGGCAAGAGTTAAATCAAGATTTTTTTTTTTAAATTGTTTAAAATTTTACCGAAGTTCAAAGTGCATCATTACTATTTCATTTTGATGAGATTTTTAAAAGTTATGAAGCGTTTTTTAAAAAATGTTCGCAAATTTCACGAAAAAATAAACTATAGTACACCAAAATATCCAAACAAATTGGCAAAACTTCTGATTTATGTGCATTAAAGTAAAGACTGAATATTTTTCTTTCGAAGTGATGACTCAAAGACTTAGAAAATGTCTGTTATTGACCACTTTATGACTCAAATTCAAAAATTTTCCAAACAACCAGATTTTTATTGAAAATCGGACTAGCGCGACCTCTAAACCTATTCCAAAAAATCTGAAAAAAATCTCAAAAATACTTGATTCCATAAGCTTTCAAACAAAGGTTGAGCAACTATGAAATTCGAAAAAAAGTTTCATTTGGGACACCCCAGCGTAGAGGACCTGGGCAACGATTTTTTTCTTTTTGTGGTCATGTCCACTTTTGACTTGATGGGCAAAAAAGTACCCTTCTAGGTTGGAACAGAGAGCACATTTTTGGGACGATGCACAGTGGTTTAAGAGGGCTCTCCGCGAAATCGCCCAAAAAAAAAAAAATAAAAATCACCCAAATGAAAAATGACCCAAAAATTTATAAAAAATCGCCAAGAAAACGAAAAAAAGCCCAAAAATTTTTGGAAAAATTACCCAAAAGCGAAAATGCACCCAAAAAAATGAAAAATCGCCCAATATTTTACATTGTGTTCCCACACGAGATACAAAATGAGCATTTTCAAGACCAGTATTTTTTTTTAAAACTCTATTTTAATTCAATCATTTGATGAGATAAATACTATTTATTTATTTTTTATTAATATTGTATAATTTTTCATATGAAAAATCACCCAAATTCGTATAGAAAAAAATTGGGTGATTTTTCATTATTTTTTTTTGGCGATTTTTCTTTGGGCGATTTTGCGGAGAGCCGTTTAAAAGTGGATTTAAATACGAAATTTATGGCTTCCTTTGGCCGATATTAAATTTTTCATTTTTTAAGAATTGTACAATTAGCATATTTACGAAAGGTCTTGGTGAAATCTTTACAGGATTATTGTACAGAAACCATCAAAGTTGATATATAATAAAGAGTTCAATAAGTTCTCTCTAACAAGAGGTATATTTTAAATTAAATAACATGTAAACCACTGAAAAAAAATATGGTTTGGTTTTTTTTGTGTCTTAACCCAGATATGCCGACGGGCTTGCTGGTGCAATAATCTTTGCACTCTTCTTAAATTCCTTTATTTTGACACCAATATATTGCAAAAATTAAGAAAATTTAAACAAAAATTTTTTTTTTTCTTGGAGTATTTGTAGTACGCTAGCAAATACGTCAACAAAAATCACATATAATTTCCTTTTCCACAAGTACTTTTGCTACTTATTAGGTGTCATCTTCACACTATTGATAATTTTATAAAACTGACAACTTTGATAAAAAAAAACACTCAAGGAATTACAATAGACAAAGCTTATCAATGTACGTTTTCTTGACCGCTATGTTTTGTAACGCAACAACAAATTGGTTAGCGAATTTAAAGCAATGTTAATGCAGAACACTGGAAAAAGCAGATGTACTACATGGAGTACTGTCGGCATATTTGGGTTAAAAAAATAATATGAAATAACAAACTTGCATAGTTAGATTTAGAATTCATTGTATTTTTTTTTAAGCCAAATAACTTTTTATATTCCAAACTCAACAAACAGTTTAAAGTCATTTTTGGCAGAAAATAACTATCTTCCGGCGTTGACCGGTGTGCGTTCGTTTAGATTAACATCATTATTGGACTTATACTAAAACTTAAAAAAAAATTAGCTGCCAAGACCTGCCAAAACACTTTTTATGAATGAAAAACTAAATGCGTTTTGTGTAAAAAAATCGAGTTTTATTGATTTAAATTGCACTTTTTTGCAACATGCTTTTAGGCTTACTTTGAAAAGGCGAGCTAGGCAAAGGAAATGCAACGCTTTTGTTTATTTGGAAAATGTGGCAGAATAGAGAGCAATGAAGACGTAATGCACCACTTATTAGCATCTTCGGACCCGTATATAAATATCTTTAGAAAATCTCCACCAAAAAATATCTAAATTTAAATGAAGATGTGAAAAATTTGCTGCAATAGTGTGGAAGTTGCAACATTAAATTTCTTATCGATCTTATTTCAGTGAATAAATCATATTTGCTTTTTTTTGTTCTAAATGTAAAAATTGTAGATTTATATTTGTTTATATATGTTTATAAGTTTTTTTGATATATTTTGTAAATATGCAATTTTTCAGCTAGTTAAGCTATTGTTTGGGTTATATTATGATTATTCACCTTTTAAAATAAAGAATTTATTTATTTCAAACAAAATATGAAATAATTTAACAAATTTTCAACAAGAAACAATTAATTCCGCATCATTAAAACCATCGACAATACAATGTATTGTATTATATACAATACAATACAAAAACAGCAATACAAAGTATGCAACATAAAAAATACGAGCTGAAAAGTAAAACCAATGTCCAAAAATATGCACAAAAAATTGCAAAAAGTATATGCAAATTGATTCGAAACAGTTTAGGTTCGCTTAGTTGTTATTTAATTAAAAGAAAACGATTAAGTATATTTTAACGTTTTTTATATTGTAACGATTATTTATTTTAACGTGGCTTCCGTGGCGTAGTTGGTTAAAGTGCGTGGCCGCTATGCCAACGAACCTGGAAACCCGGGTTCGAATCCCAGCAGCGACAGAAAATTATTTGAATTAAAATAATTTTTCTGTACGGCCGCCACCTCTCTGCAGACAATGGCAAACCTCAGAGAGTAATCAAAATGCCATGTAAAGCTTCTTGAGAATAAGAACATTTCGTTCATCGCCGTTCGGAGTCGGCGTTAAGCCTGTAGGTCCATTTCTCGGTCGATTGTGTACAAATTTAATAACACGCACAACACAATTGGTCCTAAGAAGCTAGGTCAAAGTCCTTTCAAGGGCTGAAATGGCCAGTTATTTATTTTTTTTTTCTTTTTTTATTTTAACATAATTTTGACGTGACGAAGTTACGTTATACTGCTCTAGTTTCCAAAAAAGTTGAAAAATGGATTTTTTACAAATGCATCTGCGTTTCATTGAGCTATGATAATAGCTCATAAGAGCTATGATTAAAAAAATAGTATGACCATAAAGGTTAATTCTTTGAATATATTAAAAAAAACAAAAAAAAAAGTTTAATACGGCATAGGGACGTAGTGGGAGCTGCGTAAGCAACGCAACTGAAAATTTGTTACATGGAATTATTACTCGCTGAGTATTAGGGCTAGGATTAAAAATACGATACGCCAATAAAGGCCTACTGGAAGCCCTCACAACAAAATTAGACAAAAAATTTCTGACATCATGGGGACGCTGAAAGAGCCGCTCAAAAATCGATAACTCAACATTCATGCAGCGGCGTTGCATTGAATTTTTACTCAATGAGTATATAACCTACGATAAAAGTTTTAAAAGGAAAATAAATTTTTGATACATGGCTTTACGACAAAAATAAAAAAAAAATTCCGGCGTCGTCAGGTCGTGAATATAGCAGCTTATGTAACAGAAATGTAATATCGTTGCATGGAATTATTACTCACTCAGGAGGAGTGCTACGGTAAATTTTGTTTTACGACAGCAGGGATGTGTTATTACGCTTTACAACTTAATTACAAAAAAAATTTTGTTGTCATGATTTCAGGGATGCAATCACATAATGCAGTAAAAATGCTACAGCCATGAAAAAACGTTGCATGGATTTTTAACTCTGTGACTACTGATGCAACGGTAAATTTTAAGGAACGAAAACAAAGGTGAGGTCTTCGGGCATATGACAAAAATAAAAAAAAAATTTGACGGCGTGTCAAAAACCCTCAGGGAACCCCCTAATGTGACGCATATGCATCACTTTTGCTGGATTAATTGAAATTAGAGCACAACCAATGGGGAAGCAAAAACAAAGCTAAACGAAAAGCACCAACTCCAAATCCAACAACAACTCCAACACCAACACCAACACCAACACCAAACATTAACACCAACACCAACACCAACACCAACACCAACACCAACACCAACACCAACACTAACACCAACACCAACACCAACATCAACATCAACATCAACATCAACATCAACATCAACATCAACATCAACATCAACATCAACATCAACATCAACATCAACATCAACATCAACATCAACATCAACATCAACATCAACATCAACATCAACATCAACATCAACATCAACATCAACATCAACATCAACATCAACATCAACATCAACATCAACATCAACATCAACATCAACATTATCATTAACATCAACATCATCATCAACATCAACATCAACATCAACATCAACATCAACATCAACATCAACATCAACATCAACATCAACATCAACATCAACATCAACATCAACTTCAACATCAATATCAACATCAACATCAACATCAACATCAACATCAACATCAACATCAACATCAACATCAACATCAACATCAACATCAACATCAACATCAACATCAACATTAACATTAACATCAACATCATCATCAACATCAACATCAACATCAACATCAACATCAACATTAACAACAACAGCAAGAAACTTCGTCACGTCAAAACCTACGGGTGTGTCCACGGCACAGCCAACTCTTTTTTTTTATTTTATTTATAAGAGTCGAATAAATATTTTTCTAGAACAACGACAACCTCTATTTCATATCGTTATGATGCAATGTCACGATAAAGCTGCAATTTATAAAAAGTACGCGTGAGAAAAATTTTATGTGGAAGGTGGGCGTGACCGAAAATATTTTTTTCAATCCTGAGCAAAAATATGTATCTCCGTACCGAGTTATTTTGAAATCGCGCCAATATGAAAGAAAATATGACGTTTTAAATCTTCTTATAGCATGGAAGGTGGGCGTGATTGTGGACGGTCTTAAATTTTTTTTTGCTTTATGGTTTTATAATTTAAAATCGAACTTCTATGCAAAATTTGATGACTCTACGACTATTATTTCTATTTATTGACATATTTTTATGGGGCTAAACCACTGTGCGACGGTACTTACAAAATGTTTATTTTTTTTTTGTCACACTTCACTTTGAACTTTTATGGAAAATACTTCTACAACGGTCCACAATAAGTTACACAAGATATTCTTTTTTATTTGCTTGCTTGCTACTTTTAAACCATACAGAGTATATAAATAAAGGAGTTATCAGAAAGTTCGCTTCTGAAATATATACTATCAGATCTACAAAAATACAAAGTATAAAACTTTTCCTGCTAGCCGAAGGATATTTTGTAAAGTATTTTAAGTAAAAAATTAAGTTATTCATTTGGTCGACAAAAAATGTTGTAGTTTCCGTATTTTTCAAACGATTTCGACACAAGATAGCTCGATAGAAAGATAATTTTATGTTTCATATGTTAATAAAATAAGTTGATTTAAAAAACATTATTTCTTAAAATTAAAGCATTTTCGAAAAAAAATTTTTCCTATGTATCTCGAATTAAATTGCTTTGATGGTCGGGTAAACGCTTTCCGATGACTACTAATTGATATTTTTATAGTTTTTACATCAAAAGGAACCATTTTCCAGCCATCCATCTTAATAAAAGTAATTTTGAAAAATAAAGTCACCCTCAATGTACACAAACCTCACAACAGAAGAGAATATAATTCAGTCCTTCGCAGACGGTGATGCTGTGAGGTTTATGTCGCTTTGCGCTGCATATTTTATGTACACTAGAGGTGTCCTTATTTGTATGAAAAAATTTTAAAATCAATAAATGCAAAAGCGCTGGCCTGATTCTTATTCCTTTGGATCTAAAACAAAAAAATATTTAATTTGGTACTGATTCCATTATGTTTTATGGACCCGGAAACGGTCAATAGTAGCCGTATTTGTTGTTTTTATGGAAAAAAACGTGAATTTTACGGACTTTATTTATAGCAGATCTGTAATTCATAGATATATATTCTAAAAACAATAATACTTTTTACCAAAATTAATGAAAAACGACTTATTATTATGATTTTTTAAACATTTTTAAGGTTTGTCAAATTTTAAATTTTATTTTATTACAATCGATTTTTTGACAGAAGGATATTTTTTCTTATAAGCTTCAACCAACTGAAGACCCAATTGCGTTACATCTTCATCATTAAAATCAAAAAATTCTAGTCAAAATTTTATTAAAATCTTGAACGAATTTGTTACCCCTTTCTGCAGTATCGTTTACGACAAACAGATCACGACAGAAGCTCCAGCCTTCTTCAAAATCAAATTCCATTTCCCAAGGATCATTTTTTATAAACTCTGACAATTGGAACCGACTCAAAAAGTGTTTTGTTTTCTCTGAAACGAAGTCCCTCAGAGAGTATTTATGGAAATCTGATAAATTAACATATGTAGTTTCTTTCATTTTCAGCTGTACAGCAGGTTCATTGTTCATTGATGCTTAGCGTTTAACCAAACCGGCTTTGTTAAACAAAGGAGATAGGACAGGCGACTCATTTGTTTTTTTTTTTTTAATTTTACTCATGCTGTTTAATTTCTCAACTCAACTTATTTTATACCCCTACGTTTAAAAAACGTAAACGGGATATATTAATTTTGTCACTCCGTTTGTAACGCCCATAAGGAGGCAGGTAGGTATAGCAAAGTATATATATTCTTGATCACCACTCCAGTCGATTTAGCCATGTCCGTCTGTCCATCTGTCCGTCTGTCTGTCAGTGATCACGATTACAGCCGTAATTTTCCAGCGATCATCACGAAATTCAATATTTAAGCTTTTATTTAAAAAACAAAGGTCAAGATCGAAAATGAACCAAATCGGATGAAAACCACGCCTACCTCTCATACAAAGTGACTTCATCAAAACGGTAAAATATCTTAGAATTCCACAAAAATTAATATATGAACTTGACATTTTGCATATGAGCTTTGCTATTTAATATACACTTTTAGTACGAAATTCAACCAAATCGGATGAAAACCACACCCACCTGCCATACAAAGTGACTTTATCAAAAATGTAAAATCTCTTCAAATTCCACAAAAATTAATACATGGACTTGAAATTTTGCATATGAACTTTGATATATAACATGTACTGTGTGTATGAAATTCAACGAAATCAAGTGAAAACCACACCCACCTCCCATACAAAGTGACTTCATTAAACAACAAAAGCGAATATTTTCTGTTAAAACTATGACAAAAATCTTTTTACAAATAAACATTTTTTTGGCTGCTTAAGACTTTGAATATACTTCGGTTCGGACGTGGGGGTATTTTAACTTCGGCCCAGTCGAAGATAATTTCTTCATTCATTACATTAATCATAACTTTATTTATAACTTTATTCATTAAATTTAGACTTGAACAATAATTTAATATTGTCATTAAACTATATTTTAAAGTTTCCTGCTGTGAATTTATAATAATAAGTTTTGGAAAACGAATCACAACCTCTAATAAAAACAATTTATTCTTGGAAAACTGGAAAACAAAAAGTTTTATTTCTTTAATACTTCACCAAGCGTACTAGAAAACAATGAAAAAAAGCATGTCTACATATACAGTGCCGCTCAAATGCTTTGCAACTGAACTTACTATTCGTGAAAAACCAAATTTTTTCAATGAAATAATAACTTTAAATTAAATTTTTTTTTTTTTTTATTAACTTCAATTATTCCTTTATATTTAACAAAAACAAAAATATTGTTCCATTTTACAACAACAACAATAATACAAAGCAAAGAAAATAAGTAAAAATTCTCCCGCTCAAAACATGTGCAACTCGCATATGCTTTGTCATGTTTTAGTTTCGTATGGCCTCGAAGATCGAAAATGCAACATTCATGCCGCAGCGTTGCATTGAACTTCTACTCGGTAAGTATATAAGCTACGATAAATGTTTGAAAAGGAAAATGAAGGATTTATACTTGGCCTTACGACAAAAATAAAAATGATACACCAATGAAGGCCTGTTCTGAACCCTCAGAACAAAATGAGACAAAAAATTTCTGATGTCATGGGGACAAAGAAAGAGCCGCTCAAAGATCGAAAATGCAGCATTCATGCCGCAGCGTTGCATTGAATTTCTACTCGGTGAGTATATAAGCTACGATAAATGTTTGAAAAGGAAAATGAAGGATTTATACTTGGCCTTACGACAAAAATAAAAAAAAAAATCCGACGTCGTCAGGTCGTGCTTATGTAACAGAAATGTAATATCGTTGCAAGGAATTTTCACTCACTCTGGAAACGTGCTGCGGTAAATTTTGTTTTACGAAAGTATAGATGTGTTATTACGCCTCACACTTAAATTACAAAAAAAAGTTCTTGTCAGCATGATTTCAGGGTGTCATCAACATCAACATCAACATCAACATCAACATCAACATCAACATCAACATCAACATCAACATCAACATCAACATCAACATCAACATCAACATCAACATCAACATCAACATCAACATCAACATCAACATCAACATCAACATCAACATCAACATCAACATCAACATCAACATCAACATCAACATCAACATCAACATCAACATAACCATTAACATGAACATCAATATCAACATCAACATCACCATTAACATCAACGTCAACGTCAACATCAACATCAACATCAACATCAACATCAACATCAACATCAACATCAACATCAACATCAACATCAACATCAACATCAACATCAACATCAACATCAACATCAACATCAACATCAACATCAACATAAACATCAACTTCAACATCAACATCAACATCAACATCAAAATCAACTTCAACATCAACATCAACATCAACATCAACATCAACATCAACATCAACATCAACATCAACATCAACATCAACATCAACATCAACATCAACATCAACATCAACATCAAATTCAACATCAGCATCAACATCAACTTCAACATCAACATCAACATCAACATCAACATCAACATCAACATCAACATCAACATCAACATCAACATCAGCATCAACATCAACTTCAACATCAACATCAACATCAACATCAACATCAACATCAACATCAACATCAACATCAACATCAACATCAACATCAATATCAATATCAACATCAACATCAACATCAACATAAACAACAACAACTACAACAACAACAACAACAACAACAACAACAACAAAAATCTAGTTAGTTACGATTTCACTGCTCACAAACAACAAAATAACACAATGCAACTGGAAAAGGACAATGACATGAATTTGGATATGGATTAGGACAAAAACTAAGACACACCTTTTTAAACTAGGAAAGGGATTCGGTATATTTGATTAAGTCAAAAATTTGGTCATGGATTAGAACAAGAGTTTGGACATGAAATAGGAGTATAAAGAAACACCGTCACGTCAAAACTTACGGGTGTGTCCACGACACAGCCAACGCTCTTTTTTAAATTTCAGTTTTCTTTACACTTATATTTAAATTAAATCTATTTTTTAAAAACCTTAGAGGTTGGTAATTCCGTGCGAAAAATTCGGCCTGAAAACTAATTCCGTGCTAGTGTATTGGTATTTACGGTCTTATTTTGACTAACCAAGCTCGAACCAATGAACTCGATTTTTATATTTAAAATAAACAATTTTATCTATTTCAAATGATATTGGAAAAAAGGTGAATTTTATTTCAAATTAATTAGAACAAATCCAGTGTGTTACATTTTTGAAGTGAAACAGGTATTAGCTACAAAGGAGATGCTAAAAAAATAAGTTTATTTTATAAAACCAAAACTATTTCAAGAATTTAAGTAAGAAATTAATGTCCACTAAAAGCGTTTTTATCTTATCCTATAAAAATAAGTCTTAAGTATTAGTAAAATAGCATTAACTTTTCAAAATATTCAAATCAGTTCAATGCTTTTATTTTTTTATACCTCATCCTCTGGCTTGTTTGTGAGGTTTTCACTGAGGTTAGTTTCAGAATCAGGGTCGTCGGAATATGTAAGTATTTTATTATAAGCAACATCATGGGTCAAATGGATACAGCCCACACACTTTGAAAACATTTTTGACAATGTCAGTAGTAATATAGTTCTTAAGACACTTTTCAACTAGGGGTGCAAAATGCACCCTTTTTAAACGCTGTGCATTATATTGTATTCTCCAATCAAGGACATATATCCTCCAAGAATCTTTTACGCTATGAAAAACAGCGACATCCATGGGTTGCAGTAAATGAGTGGAGTTTGGAAAAACAGCAATCAAAATTATTCCATGATCTCTGCAGAATTCAGTAACATAAAGGGATAAATGAGAAGTGTGGCCATCCAAAAATAAAATAATTGGCAGCTTGAGATGTATTTTTATTAGAAAGGGGTGAAATACATTTGCAATATATTCAAAAAAGGTTTCCGAAGTCATCCAGCCGGAATCTGACTTTCCTATAGCTCAATCTTTAGGATACTTAGCTAAAATACTAGGAGGAAGACGTTGGTAGGGAAAAATGGCAAAAGTGGGCATTATTCTACCGTCAGCTGAATCACCAACAGATACTGTTAGACATTCCTTATCATCATTTCCGGATCTTATGTAAATCTTATGTACACTTGGCTTGTCCCTCTTTTGGTAAGTACTGGTTGCCTTTTGGACAAAGGAAAAAAGCTGTTTCATCGCAATTAAAAATACGAGATGCATCTTCAAGAATCTCAAGGTCGTTGTGCTCTGTAAGGTACGTTTTTACCCTATCAAACCAAGCTCTTATCTTTGATTCAGTAAAAGAAATTCGAGATATGGTTAAACATTGGGATACCCTAAGGCTTACAGTGGGGTTTCTTTTTAAAAATGCATTAAACCAATACCTTCCACGTATTCCATTCAAAAATTTATTGGGGCAATTCAATTCTTGAATAAGTTTGGAAACGCAGCCAATAAGTTGATGTTTAGTGACTGGAAGTCCCATGTCAGCTAAGTAATGAACCCATTTCACAATATGACCTTCTTCTAATGTTAACACTGTAGGTGGCCCTGGGCAGCATTTTGTGGTGTATTTGTTATTTATTTTGGTCCAGTAAAGTTTGCTTCAGTATTTTATAATTTTTTATTTCCTCAAGGGCCAAACTTAAGTCTTCTTTTGAATATTTTTGGTTCTTTGGCATATTTTAAAAGTCTAAATTACAAAAACCCATGTAAATATAAATGAAAATGCAGCAAGATCACAGTCATTCTATTACAAGAAATTCTATTACAATTTCTATTAACACTAGTTATTTGCACAATATTAATTTATTTATTTAAGCTAGCACGTGATTACCAACTTGCGTTTGTTAAATCCGGTCTATAGTACGGAATTACCAAAATGGTGAAGAATTTTTATGCTAATTCCGTTCCACATAATTCTACTTCTCAAAAAAATGTAAAGTTAAAACTTTGACACAAATATTTAAAAATATTACTTTATTTACAAATAAATGTGGTTTAGTACCTACAATTGTACTCATTAACTAAAATTTACGCTTTGACAAAAATTTCCTTCTGATATAAATTTTGGCTAATCTAGGCTTATTTGATAAATTTTAATATTAAAAATCAAGATTTAGGTATTTTACATCATAGGACGTAATTAGATTATAAGAATTTGTGTTGTATTTATAACATGTCAAATTGAAAATCAAAACCATAAGCAATCAATATTGTTAAAAAATTTTTAAATAAAACTTCATCAATATTTGGTAAACCTGTGCTACGGACCGAGTTGGCAACATTAAAAAATATTAGGCTAGTAATTCCGTGCTATACTTTAATGAAATGTTTTTTAATAAATAACAATTACAATCAAAGCAAAATACACAAATACAATAAAAACAAATGTGAGACTAACAAAGTAAACAAAACAATATAGATTTTTACTTATTAAAAGTTTTAGCCTTAACACATTGCTCCCTTGGGCTTAATATTTTTCACAATGACCACAGTGACACGTGCTTTTCTTATAGTGTTTAGCGAGCAACATTTTTAATGAATTAACGGGACTTGCTGCTGGTTTTCCAAGTACAATTAATTAATACTTAATAACACTTAATGATTAGCCTAAACATTTTTTTGATTTTACGAATGAATTTTCTTATTTTTTAGATTTTACAAAATTACAACGGAATTACTAGATAGGACGGAATTGCCTGCATTTACCTTAGTTAATACTATCACTAATACTCAGCGAGTAATAATTCTATATAACAAATTTTCAGTTGCGTTGCGTAAGCAGCTCCCACCGCGTCCCGATGACGTTTTGAATTTTTGTTTTGTTTTTATAATGAAGTCAAAGAATTAACCTTTACGGTCCTACCATTTTTTTAGTCATAGCTCTTATACTCAGCGAGTAACAATTCAATGCAACGCCGCACATTCTAAGTCAAAATTGATTGAACTTTTCAAATTCGTGCTCTTTTTTTTTGTATTTATAACACTTCTTTAGATATATGGGTTGAAAGTTTGAACTTTTTTGTTGTTTGCGCAAATTTTTCACATTCAGAATTTTTTTCAAATTTGAAATGGTCCTGTAAATAAACGGTTAAAGATATTTGATTACTGTTTTTTTCTTGAACATGGGTATTGTAATCTTTAATGATAAAAATCACTAAAATTTTCAAATCGTTTACTGTTTGACCACAATATCTATGGTCAGTTAACCCTCATTTTTCACGATTTTTGAGGTTTAAGTAAGGATAAAAAGTAAAGATTGCAAAAGATTCGTGAATGACATGCATAAAATGAATCCTTGGAGTATCCTCTTTACATCCATATATGATATTCTGCCAGACTCTGCCGGACGTTGAACAAACCTGTCATTTGAAGAAAAAATGATGATGTTTCCTGACATGTATCGTGTTTTCATAATTTACTTATGCACTAAACAAAATAGTATAACTTAGAGTTTTATGCACTATTTCTTTTTTTTTACATTCTAAATATGACAATATGACATTATGGTATATAAAAAAAAATTATTTTTGTCACCACTTTTTGCAAATATCTTCAATTTTCTATGGATATTGCGACAAGTGAACTTTTAATTAAAAGCGTGTAATTATATTTCCTTTACGACAGTTGTTGACTTAAGTCAAAATATTTTTTCAAGAGTCTCAATAACCATTGCATTTAAAAAAAAAATCAAAAATAGTGTTCCAAATAACAGAGGTACTATTTTTTATTAGTCAATTTTGAATATAATAGATTTCTGCTAAAAAAATGCAAACTTCTAATACTGAAGAATCAGCTGTTAATAGGTTAATATCGTTGTTTTGTTTTGTTATGTTTTGTTTTGTTGTTGTTGTTATTGTTTACTGTAGTTTCTCATTTCATGCTTTTGGATTAGTTTTGCCAAAAATCAGCTGATTTTTAGCTGAAAAAAAGTTGGTTTGTTTATTTTAAAATTGAAAGTTAAAAACCGCGAATTTGTAGCACATTTTTATTAAAAATGAATAATTTAACAATTTCAATTGAATATTACTTACTTACTTATCTGGCGCTTACAACCGAAGGTCGGTTTTGGCCTCGTATAAGAAATTGCGCCAGCCATTTCTATTTTGCGCTTGCTGGCGCCAGTTGGAAACACCAAGTGTAGTCAGGTTATCCAACACCTGATCCTTCCAACGAAGATGTGGGCGTCCTCTTCTGCGTTGACCACCACCGGGCACCGAATCGAATATTTTTTTCGCTGGAGCGTCGTTTTCCATTCGCTCAACATGACCTAGCCAGCGGAGCCGCTCGATTTTAATGCGCTTAACTATGTCTATGTCAGCGTACAGCTCATACAGCTCGTGGTTCCATCGAATTCGGTACTCGCCATTGACGCAGATTGGACCGAAGATCTTACGAAGGATCTTTCTCTCGAAGGCTCCCAAAGTCTTTTCATCAGAACTTCTCAACGTCCAGGTTTGTGCTGCATATAATAGGACGGGCATTAGTGACTTATAGAGCGTGAGTTTTGTTCGTCGAGAGAGGGCTCTGCTTCTCAATTGCCTACTCAGCCCAAAGTAACACCTGTTGGCAAGAGTTATCCTTCGTTTTATCTCAATACTGACATCGTTGAAAGAGTTTACGCTGGATCCCAGGTAGACGTAGTCCTTAACAACCTCGAAGGAGATGTTGTCAACAGTGACGTGGTTTCCAAGACGCTGGGACTGTTTATTTGTTGACACTAGGTATTTCGTCTTATCTGCGTTCACTACAAGACCCATTCGACTCGACTCTTTCGCTAACCTGGAGAATGCTGCACTGACTTCGCGCGTATTATGGCCAATGATATCGATATCATCAGCATACGCTAGCAGCATAATACTTTTGTAGAATATCGTGCCACTGCGTCTCAAATCAGCAGCTCGGATGATCTTCTCCATCATTAGGTTGAAAAAAGAGTTGGCTGTGCCGTGGACACACCCGTAGGTTTTGACGTGACGAAGTTTCTTGCTGTTGTTGTTAATGTTGATGTTGATGTTGATGTTGATGTTGATGTTGATGTTGATGTTAATGGTGATGTTGATGTTGATGTTGATGTTAATGTTGATGTTGATGTTGATGTTGATGTTGATGTTGATGTTGATGTTGATGTTGATGTTGATGTTGATGTTGATGTTGATGTTGATGATGATGTTGATGTTGATGTTGATGTTGATGTTGATATTGAAGTTGATGTTGATGTTGATGTTGATGTTGATGTTGATGTTGATGTTGATGTTGGTGTTGGTGTAAGTGTTGGTGTTGGTGTAAGTGTTGGTGTTGGTGTTGGTGTTGGTGTTGATGTTGATGTTGATGTTGATGTTGATGTTGATGGTGATGTTGATGTTGATGTTGATGTTGATGTTGATGTTGATGTTGATGTTGATGTTGATGTTGATGTTGATGTTGATGTTGATGTTGATGTTGATGTTGATGTTGATGTTGATGTTGATGTTGATGTTGATGTTGATGTTGATGTTGATGTCGATGTTGATGTTGATGTTGATGATGATGTTGATGTTGATGTTGATGTTGATGTTGATGTTGATGTTGATGTTGATATTGAAGTTGATGTTGATGTTGATATGATGTTGATGTTGATGTTGATGTTGATGTTGGTGTTGGTGGTGGTGTAAGTGTTGGTGTTGGTGTTGGTGGTGGTGTTGGTGTTAGTGTTAGTGTTGGTGTTAGTGTTGGTGTTGGTGTTGATGTTGATGTTGATGTTGATGTTGATGTTGATGTTGATGTTGATGTTGATGTTGATGTTGATGTTGATGTTGATGTTGATGTTGATGTTGATGTTGATGTTGATGTTGATGTTGATGTTGATGTTGATGTTGATGTTGATGTTGATGTTGATGCTGATGTTGATTTTGATGTTGATGTTGATGTTGATGGTGATGTTGATGTTGATAATGATTTTGATGTTGATGTTGATGTTGATGTTGATGTTGATGTTGATGTTGATGTTGATGTTGATGTTGATGTTGATGTTGATGTTGATGTTGATGTTGATGTTGATGTTGATGTTGATGTTGATTTTGATGGTGATGTTGATGTTGATGTTGATGTTGATGTTGATGTTGACGTTGGTGTTGGTGTTGGTGTTGGTGTTGGTGTTGGTGTTGGTGTTGGTGTTTGTGTTTGTGTTGGTGTTGGTGTTGGTGTTGGTGTTGGTGTTGGTGTTGGTGTTTGTGTTGGTGTTGGTGTTGTTGTTGGTGTTGGTGTTGGTGTTGGTGTTGGTGTTGGTGTTTGTGTTGGTGTTGGTGTTGTTGTTGGTGTTGGTGTTGGTGTTGGTGTTGGTGTTGGTGTTGGTGTTGGTGTTGGAGTTGTTGTTGGATTTGGAGTTGGTGCTTTTCGTTTAGCTTTTTTTTGCTTCCCCATTGGTTGTGCTCTAATCAGAGACTATAAACAGAGACTATAAATTATATAGACATTGCATCAGAAACACTCGAGCAATTCCACTCAGAGTTTAGCCCGCAAACATGGGCACGGCGAAAAACGGTGGCCAGGCGAACTTAAAGGCAGAGCGGCGATCAACTTATGTTGCTAAAATTTGTTGCAGAGACTCTAGAACTACAAAACCTTATCAACAAAGTTGTCGTAAAGCCATGTCTATATTTGTTTTCATAGGAATTCTAAGCCGACGGACGGCTTGTTTGTTTACATTTTTTTTGGATGGCTTTTGTTGTTGCTCTTCTTTCTTTCTTTTTCTGCAGGTTTTTGTTTCGCTAGGATTTTTAGCTTAATATTTGGCGATCGTCAGATATTTTATATTTTTGCGATTTTGTCTATCTCGATGAAGCTATAGGGAAATCGCTGTAACTTTTTTAATTCAGTTTGAATTGAAATGCACCCAAGGATAAAATTGTAGGTAATTTAACCACCGTTAAAATTACATCAAAAATTATTTTTTTGCTTCATTAATTATTTTTTTTTAACTTAACTTAATATTATCATCTATCATCTATCTATCTTAATCCATAGAATCCAATAAAAATAGAATATAAAAATTAAAAAGGGTCAAAAGTGTAAATAAAAAATAAAAATGATGTATAAAACAAAATATATAAATAAATATAAATAAAAATGAAATAATAAATCAAAAATAATTTCTTTTATTTTATTTGATATGATTGATTCATTACTTATTCTTTTTTTTATGCTATTACATGTTGCAACAGCTATACTTTTTTTATTTTATTTTACAATTTATCTGTTTTCTTTAAAAATATATAAATAATTTTATTTAATTTTTATAAAAATATTGATTTTCGTATTTCAGTATTTTATTACTTAATTTGTCATTTTGTTGTTATATTATTTTTATTTTTATTTTATTTTGTTTTCATACTTTCAAGATTTAGTAAATTGTTGAAAATATTAAACAAATTTAAATAATTAGAAAATTTTAATTTACTATTTATTTCTTTATCTTTAAATATCTTGAAAATAATGAAAATATGAATGCAAAAAATTTATATATAAATCTTCAGACTAAATTTTATTTAAAAGCTTTTGTAATCAAAAAATAATCTAAAACCGATCTTATTTTAAAGTTTTCAAATAAAAAATTACTTGCAAAAAAATTAAAGTGTGGAAATATTAAAAGTTTAAATTATTTTCTTTTTTATAATTTTCATTTTTTACGTTTTTACGTTAGTTTATACCTTTCCAATGATATAAAATGATGATGTGGTTTTAAAGGGTTCAGAAGTTATATTATAAAACGTGAAGTCTTAATAAAGCTTCAATAAAAATTTAGCTAGCTAATGAGACAATTAATTTTTTGTAAAAAAATAAAGAAAAAAAATTGGATGAACATTTTATGTATAGCTGAAATATATACTTTTTATTTACATTCTGTCTTTTTTTTTAAAGAATAAACCTGTTTTTTGTTAAACTCCCAATTTTATTTACATTATTTGGTTAAGCGGAACAAAATGTATTGAACGTCACCCTGTTGTTTTTTCTGAAATTGCTTATTATTTAACAGTTTTTTAATATTTATTGCTGCAAGTCTACTACTTTGGAAATAACCTCTATGTTGATGTCTTTTCGGAGAAAAATTTTAATTTTTTCCCGTTAAAATTGCAAAATGTGTAGGTATTTTCGGTAAAACATTATTATTTCTGTAACTGAAATGGCGATTTTTGCAAAAGCAAATTAAAAAGTACCATTTTGTAAAAATAAAAAGAAAATTAAATAAAATTGAAAATGTTAAAATAAAGCATAAAAAAAAATTAATTAAAAAGTGTCAAAAGGCATATAAATAAAAATTAAATATAAAACTGAAAATTATGAAATGGATTTATTTTATTTTATTTGATTTGATTTATTGATTAATTATTTTATATTGATGCCTTTTTATTCTGCAAAAACTATACTTTTTATTTTATTTTTACACTATCTTATTTCTTAAAAAATATACAAAGGTTTTTTTAATTTTTATAAATAACATTGATTTTCAAATTTAAATTACATATTAATTCATTTTACAATTTTTGTTAAATTGTAGCTATTTGATTTTTTTTTAAATTTTGTTTCATACGTTTAAGATTTTTAAATCTGTTGAAAGTATGTATTTTACAAATTGAAGAAATAGTTGGAAATTTTTAATTACATTTTTTTATTAATCATTTCAGCGTTTTTTTATGTTTTTGGTTTTAGTTTTAATATATATTTAAAATTACTATTTTATTCGATAACTTTAAATATATTAAAAATAATAACAAATATAAACGAATCAAATTTATATGTAAAAAATAAACTTAAAACGAAACACGCAAACATTATGTTTTCATTATTTGAACAACATGATAACATTATGTTTTCATTATGATAATTTATTACTTTATCGAATTATATCAAAATTTTCGCAAATTAATTTAAATTACAAATAATGGAATTATATTTTAATGGTTTTGTTTTTGTTTAAAAAAAGTAATAAATTATCATAACAAGAAACAAGAGAAAAAAAAGTTAAAAAATTGTAAAACAAAAAATATTAAATTTTTAATACTTGAAAATATAAAGATATATCAATTTTGTTCGTTTATATTTTCTATTATTTTTAAGATATTTAAAGACATCGAATAAAATAGTAATTTTTAATATATAAAAATGAAACCAAAACACGCTGAAAAGATTAAAAAAATTAGTTAAAAATTTCCAAATACTTCTTCAATTTTTTTAATACTCTCAACAATTTTAAAAATCTTAAAAGTATGAATCAAAATTAAACAAAAATCAAATAATAAATAACAATTTAACACAAATTGTAAAATTTATAAATAAAAATTTAAATGTGAAAATCAATATTATTCATAAAAATTAAATAAAATTCTTTATATATTTTATTTTATTCCTTAATTGTAAGAATAAAATAAAAAAGTATAGTTTTAGCAGCATATCAGCGCAACAATAAAAAATAAGTAATGAATAAATCAAATCAAATTATATAAAATAAATACATTTCTTAATTTTCAGTTATATATTTAATTTTAACTTATATTTATTTATATATATTTTTGTTATATTGAATTTATGTTTTTTATTTTGACTTTTGACACTTTTTAATTTTTATATTTTATTTTTATCGTAAGATGGCATTTTTTAAATTATTATTTATGTTTTATATAAACTATTATATTTTTTAACAAATTTTTAGTATTTGCGTTTTATTTAAAATTTATATAGGTTCAGAAGGGATGGATTAAGATAGATAGATGATAGATGATAATATTAAGTTAAGTTAAAAAAAAATAATTAATGAAGCAAAAAAATAATTTTTGATGTAATTTTAACGGTGGTTAAATTACCTACAATTTTATCCTTGGGTGCATTTCAATTCAAACTGAATTAAAAAAGTTACAGCGATTTCCCTATAGCTTCATCGAGATAGACAAAATCGCAAAAATATAAAATATCTGACGATCGCCAAATATTAAGCTAAAAATCCTAGCGAAACAAAAACCTGCAGAAAAAGAAAGAAAGAAGAGCAACAACAAAAGCCATGCAAAAAAAATGTAAACAAACAAGCCGTCCGTCGGCTTAGAATTCCTATGAAAACAAATATAGACATGGCTTTACGACAACTTTGTTGATAAGGTTTTGTAGTTCTAGAGTCTCTGCAACAAATTTTAGCAACATAAGTTGATCGCCGCTCTGCCTTTAAGTTCGCCTGGCCACCGTTTTTCGCCGTGCCCATGTTTGCGGGCTAAACTCTGAGTGGAATTGCTCGAGTGTTTCTGATGCAATGTCTATATAATTTATAGTCTCTGTCTTAAACAGTGTTGCCAATCTAGCCTTTTTGAGGCTAGATCTAGCCTTTTTTTCTGTCGTCTAGCCTCGAAAAATACCATCTAGCCTCTAGCCTTTTTTTAGCCTTCTTTTGTTTCGTTCTAGCCTTTTCTAGCCTTTTTTGATATATTGCTTAAGATGTATGGACCAGAGATCTGCATGAATGGATCTATTTGTTGTTTCAAGTTCCTTTAGTTTTTCAACTCTCTACAAGTTAAGAATTAAGAATTAAGTTGCCAAATGTAGAAAACTGGAAATGTAGAAACTTGAAATGTAGGGAAAAAGTAATTATTTTGCCTACAAATTGTTTATTTTCAAGTCTGTTTTCGAAGTTCGAGGAAATAACTTCGTGTCGTCAGTGCAAACTTCGTTTCTCGAGTTAGGAATACAGTTTAACTTTAAAGCATTGGATTGAAGTATGTTTGCGTTCTTTTTGTTGTTTTTTTATTTCCTGCACCTGAACAGGGGAGCTTTAAGTAGGGCCGAAGAGGGTTAATATGTATGACCGACCCCCATTACTTTTGCAAAAGGAACATTTTTCGCTTGGGGACCTATTCCCTCCGACCACTCCGTAGGGGTAAATTAAGCTCGTTACTTTGTATAGAAAAGTAGATGTAGACGCTCGTCAGTGGCTTTCCACGGCAGCGCAGTCTCTTAGACTTGAAAAATAGAAAGCTTGATTTTTTCTATCAATTAAGGTAGGGTAGAAACAAAATAGAATCAAGTTTGACTTATGATTCGTTTTTCAGAAGCTAGTCGTGGCTTGTAGGTTAGAAACATATCAAGTTTCTACAAGTCAAGTCAAAACTTGATTTTTTCAAGTTACTTGATTTTCAATTGACTTGTTGTAGATCTCTGGTATGGAGCCAGTGCAACCCTGTGCTCTAAAAATAATATATTTGGCAGCACTTCATAAATGAAACGTTATTTCAGCTGGAAAAAGAAAAAACAAATATTCTTTGCAATTCTGGTTTCCATTTACTAGATATTTTAATAAAGTTTCTAAATTCATACCAGAAATGAGTTAGAAAATAGGTGATTCTAATGATGAAACTGAAAATACTTCCAGCTCCAGCAATGGGGCTTCGTCTGATTAATGGAATTTGAGGAGCCGAGTGCAAGCAAAAAAAAATCCGAAAAACTCGAAAAAATACGGTTTTAATCTAATATATAAAATTCTTCTGTCACGGGGTGCGTGATCGAACTCCTCCGAAACGGCTCTACCGATTTTCGTGATCCTTAGCGAGGATATTAGTCAGGGGTGAGAATCGAACAACATCTATTTTTCATCCCCCTAAAATAAGGGGGCGTGGCACCTCCCATACAACCCAAATCTACGGTAGCGAATAGCTCTGAAGTTATAGGTCGCATAGCATCGGAATTCGGTGTTCTACCTCAATTTACCAGAGCCGTTCCACAGGTAAAATTTTATGGGCGTTGGACGTGGGGCGTGGCACTTTTTCAGCAGACCAAATTTTCGGTATAACTTTCGAGCTATAAGTCACACATTAATGCAACTCTGTTAGAACGTTCTATTTAGTTGTGTCTTTCGACTGGCAAAATTGAGCAAGTATAGGCCAAAGGGGTGTGGCACCGCCCATACAATTCAAATTTATGATATCGAATAGCTTTGGAACTAAATGCCGTATAATAATGAAATTCAGTACGGAGTTGCCACTTGGTGAAATATTTCTACTATAAAACTGGGATGGGCTTTGGAAAAGGGGGTGTGGCCCCGCCCATACACTTTAAATTTTTGATATCATATAGCTTTGGAACAAAAAGTCGTATAACAACGAAATTCAGTATGGAATTACTATTGGGTGATATCCATCAACTAGAAAACTGGGACGTCATTGAACAAGGGGGTGTGGCTCCGCCCATACAAGCCAAATTTGCGATATCGATTAACTTTGGAATTATAGGTAGCATAGCCTCGAAATTTGGTTATCAATTTACACGAGTCGTTCCACTTAGAAATAGAGATAGCGATAGAGATAGAGATAGAGATAGAGATAGAGATAGAGATAGAGATAGAGATAGAGATAGAGATAGAGATAGAGATAGAGATAGAGATAGAGATAGAGATAGAGATAGAGATAGAGATAGAGATAGAGATAGAGATAGAGATAGAGATAGAGATAGAGATAGAGATAGAGATAGAGATAGAGATAGAGATAGAGATAGAGATAGAGATAGAGATAAAGATAGAGATAGAGATAGAGATAGAGATAGAGATAGAGATAGAGATAGAGATAGAGATAGAGATAGAGATAGAGATAGAGATAGAGATAGAGATAGAGATAGAGATAGAGATAGAGATAGAGATAGAGATAGATATAGAGATAGAGATAGAGATAGAGATAGAGATAGAGATAGAGATAGAGATTGAGATAGAGATAGAGATAGAGATAGAGAAAGAGATAGAGATAAAGATAGAGATAGAGATAGAGATAGAGATAGAGATAGAGATAGAGATAGAGATAGAGATAGAGATAGAGATAGAGATAGAGATAGAGATAGAGATAGAGATAGAGATAGAGATAGAGATAGAGATAGAGATAGAGATAGAGATAGAGATAGAGATAGAGATAGAGATAGAGATAGAGATAGAGATATAGATATAGATAGAGATAGATAGAGATTGAAATTGAGATTGAGATTGAGATTGAGACTGAGTTTGAGATTCAGATAGAGATAGAAATTATTTCCGCTACGACAGCAACGCGTCGGGTACCAGCTAGTAATTATTATATATTTGAGCTTGAAAGACCGAATTCAATTTTAATCGATTACAAATATGTTTTGTTCTTGGTATTATATATACGTACTTTTATTTATATATATAAATACGTACGTATATTCACAGATTAAAAAATAATGTAAACAAATCTAGCCTATTTTTAGCCCTTTTTTTTAAGCCATCTAGCCTTTTCTAGCCCTTTTTTAAAGCCCATCTAGCCTTTTTCCCCAAAAATTTCTGGCAACACTGGTCTTAAATGTAAACCAGTGTCGGCCGACGCCTATGCACGCGTGCTTCGTGAAACTTCGTATTTTTACACCGACATAAAACTGGCTGTCGTGCTTTTACACCGACGCTGCCGATTATTCGTAGCAAGAGCGCTCAGTCGATGTTTCGCTTTTGGTTAGTTAACACCACGCTTCTATGCAACGCATGCGCGCAATTTATTACGTAATTTTATATTTATTTATTTATTTATTTATTGAATGCTAAGCCCTGAGGCTTTATAGCATATTTAAAAATTTAACAATTCATTGTTTTTCATTTAATTTGCAATATAGCATTTTGAATGTTAATTCGTATCAATTTCAAATACAACAAATTATTATTAACTTAGTTTCAAATACAACAAATTATTATTAACTTAGTTTACTTAGTAATAAGTTCATAAAATTAAAAAGAAATTGCCAGGTAGATGTTAAAAATTGTACGCATATTCCAGATGTAATCTTGATAGTTAATAGATCGATTGATTAGAGCCAAGCTCACATATGAAAGGCTAGACGGGCGAGGTCGAGCTCCCTCATATGCCAGGCCAGACGGACGAGGTCTTGCTCTGGATAATCAAGTTCTATTGAGTTGTAGGTAGATTTCTGCAAACAATGATTAGAGCAAAGCTCACACATGCAAGGCGAAACGGACTGGGTCTAGCTCCGGCATATGCCAGGCGAGACGGACGGGGTCTCGCTCTGGATAATCATGTTTAATTTAATTCATATATGGAAGTAATATATTGCCAACACCGCCAGGAGAAAAATAAAAATCCTTGGGAGAGAATACTTCACATGCGGTACTGGAGATAATCTTGGATCGTATGTTTAATTGAGTATCCATATATAGAAAGCATGGCCAACATCAATAGCGGTACTGTAGATAATCTAAAATTTTGTTTTTAATTGAGTATATGGATTCGTTTAAAGATATAATTTCGAATACAGCATTAAAGTCACCACATGCACTTCTTAGTGGTTCGTTTTGCAAATAGTTTGTTCTACAAAAATTCATATATAGTAGCTCAAAACTTCTTCTTGGACGAAGAGGAACGTTAAAGTATACTTTACTCAATAAGTAAGGGCTATTTACATATCCATATAAAAGTTTAACAACCCAACAAACATTAAGCATTTTTCTTCGATTTTCTAAAGTTGGAAGATTTATAAGCTGCAACCGATACTCATACGGTGGTAATTGAAAATTAGTATTGTATATGCAAAGATTACGTAAACAGAACAAAAGAAATTTTTTTTGGACCGATTCAATGTCATCAATGTAGCAACCGTATCGAGGGCACCACACAATTGACCCATATTCTAAGATAGGGCGCACTAGAGATATGAATAAAGTTTTTGTTATATAAGGGTCATTAAATTCTTTTGCCCATCGTTTAATAAACCTAAGGTACTATTAGCTTTATTTATTATTTTATTAATGTGAACATGAAAACGAAGTTTTGGATCCATCGTTACACCGAGATCATCAAAAACATTTAAAGACTCTAGGGTATATTCACCAATTTTGTAAATATTTCGAAATGGATGCGTTCGCGCAAATGTCATCTGCTTGCATTTCTTCATGTTGAGATTCATACAATTTAATTTACACCAATTATGTAGATGGTCAAGATCATTCTGTAAGAACAGAGCGTCTTGTTCATTTTTAAAGGAAAGAAATAGTTTTACATCATCGGCATACATTAAAGTATCGCTATGTTTTATCACCAATGGTAGATCATTTATATAGAGTAAAAACAGTAAAGGCCCGAGGTGGCTTCCTTGAGGGACCCCAGAAGTTACTGGAAATTCATGTGACTTGACAAGTTTGTAGATAACGCATTGTGATCTCTTGCTTAAATAAGACTGAATCCACTTAACAAGTTGTGTGGGGAACCCAAGGAGAGACAATTTTAAAATTAGGAGGCTATGATTAACAACATCAAAAGCTTTGCTAAAATCAGTGTAAATAACATCAGTTTGCATGCTTACACGTAAAAAAAATGTTCAACCAAATGTGGAAATTAGCATATTTTTTCTCTATTTGTCAGAAGAAAGTAGGGTGCGCTACCAGTGTTTTTTTTATTTTGAAGTAATATGCAATATAAATAATATTAGTAGTCTTTAAAATGTTATTAGTAAAACATTACTTTTCAAATAAATATGTAATATTGATATTATTAATAAAATACTAATATTAATGTTATTATTAATTATTATTAAAAACGCGGCCCGTAGGCAATAAATAATATTGAACATTATTTACCTAGTAAGAAATTTCATTAATTTCAATTCACTTTTATATTCATTTAGTATGTCGCTTAGTGTTAATAATAAAAAATTTCTTTAAGCCTCCTGCAAAGTACAATTTTCACAGTGTCAGCCAAAGAGAGATTCTTTGCTCTCACTTGGGCGCACACTTTTACAAAACTAAAGAAACTGTGTATGTATTTTTTTGGCCGACACTGATGTAAACAAATGATTTTTATTTTTGCTTCATTCAATGGAAATCTTTCAAATTCAAACAAAGTACTTATTTTACTCACCTAAATCATTGATCCCTAAATCATTGACACCTGAGTAATGATCTATTTATTTGTTGTAAGAGCCGTTGAGCTTTGTTTCAATTCAATTTTACTCATACACCTCGTTGATAAAAAAGTACAATATTTTGTTTTTTAACGTAGAATACGTTATACGGGAGTGTTAATCGTGAGCACAAAATTTTGAGAAAATGTTTGTCACTTTCATTATAAGTTTTTAATACTTAATGCATGCATTGAAGAAAATTCAAGTATGCTCGTAACATATTTAATATTTCTTCTTTTGATTTGTATTTAAATAATCATATTGCTACATATAATTTTTTTGATTCTATAAGTAAATCAAAATTTAACTCCTTCAAATTTTGTATTAATTTTCATATGCTTTGTATTTTATGTATTATAACATCATGTGTAAGAGCAGTACGATTATCTGTGTGTTCATCACAGAACCAGTGTGAGAAACGTACACACATATTCCATACAAGCAAGCAGCAACAGCATCGCACACGTACACACATATTCCGACAAGCAGCAACAGCATCGCATTCTGTTCTCTTGCAGTTGCAGCCTTAGTTCTTATAATTCTCATTTCGTTTTTGTTGCAAGAGTTGTATAACAGGAATATTTGGACGTACGTATTAGCCTGCTCAAATAATGCAATGTTGTGGGTTAGAGTGACAACTCGACATTTTCCCACCAAAATGTTGTACCGATTGTCATTCGCCTGCATATTTTGCTTATAATTTTGGTTTTGTTTTTTCTTAAAATATAAAAATTTTTTATTTTTTTTTTTGTTTTTTCTTAATGCATTGACACATTGACGACGGCAACGACATTACGACATCTGTCAAATTTTTGTACATGTAATTCTTATAGAGAATTTGGTCTAATGTCGCAATGTCGTGTCGTCAATATAGAACCATGATGTAATTAACAAGGTGGTAGTGAATTTTTCACCACACGCTCAATTTTGCTGAATCTGTCAAAAAATTGTGACATAAAGAGAGGACCTGTTGGTAAGTGGCAAATCGTTTTTTTTTTGTTTGCTTGGTGCTTCTAGCTAAAAAGAATTAAACTGCAATTATATGTAATTTTGTTGGATTTTCATAAAAATCATTGAAAAAACTGTGAAAAACTAGAGCCGAATATGGAAACACACTGTAGTTGGCTGCCTATGGATGATCTGGCCATGTAGTTCCACAATACCAATAGCAGCAATAAGCTGATCCACTTAAAATCTTCGAGGACATCTACGAAAGCTGTATCATAATCCGTGAGAGGTGGTACATAATGCTTTAAGAATCCGACCCTTTTATCTTGAGCTGCTAGAGAAGTAGTTTAATCAATTTGAGGTTAAGTTTGATATTTGTTGGTTTTTTTATTGGATAATAGTTTTGCTTTCGTTACAGCGCGAGCCAGCGCAGTCCGTCGCAGCGCACAGCGTCTCAGCAATTTTTTATTCTTATTCATGTTTTTTGCACGTTTATAATCAATCAAATAAAACTTTCACAATAAGCACAAATATCACAAACTATGTTTTGCTATGGCTTTGCTTAAAATATGCAATCAGCTGTTTTAGACAGATCGAGAGTTCATTTTTGTGAGAGAGGTTGAAAATTCACTATCACCTTGTTAATTACACCATGTATAGAACTATTCCTAATTCCTAATTTGACAGCATGTCGTCGTTGTCGTCGTCAATGTGTTCAGTACATAAAATATACATTTTTTATGTTTTCTTAATCATTTTTTAGTAAATAAGTTGTAATTTTTATAAATTTCAATCGAAGAACTTATTTGTTTTCAGTCATTTTGTTTTTGTTTTTTTTTATCATTTAAGCTTAGGTAATTAGGTAATATCGCGAAGGCGCGGGTTCAATTCCGGCGGCTGGCATGATTTTTTTTTCAATTTCGCATTTTTTATTATTTTTTTTTAACAATTTCTTAATAAATAATTCTATAAATAAAATTTTGAGCAAATAATTTTACTTCTTTGCAATCATTTTATTTTGTTTTATTATTTAAGCTTAGGTGGTTAATATGTGCATATGCTTAGAGTAAATTTTATTTTTAATTTTTATGATGATTTCGCATGGATGTTTAATTGAATTATAATTTTTTTTCCTCAAATGGTTGCATTATTTAAAAAAAAAATTATTTCATTTAAAAGTAAGTATTATTAAAAAAAACTGACAAAATGTATAAAATTAATTAAATTATTTGCAAGAAATGGTAAAAAATTAAAATAAAATGTACTCTAAACATATGCACAGACAATACATATTAACTTCCTAAGCTTAAATAATAAAACAAAATAAAATGACTGCAAAGAAGTAAATTTTTTGCTCAAAATTTTATTTATAGAATTATTTATTAAAAAAATTGTTTAAAAAAAATAGTAAATAATGCGAAATTGAAAAAAAAAATCATGCCAGCCGCCGGAATTGAACCCGCGCCTTCGCGATATTACCTAAGCTTAAATAATAAAAAAAAAACAAAAACAAAATGACTGAAAACAAATAAGTTCTTCGCTTGAAATTTATAAAAATTACAAATTATTTACTAAAAATTGATTAAAAAAAAATAATAAAAAAAAGAGCGTTGGCTGTGTCGTGGACACACCCGTAAGTTTTGACGTGACGGTGTTTCTTTATACTCCTATTTCATGTCCAAACTCTTGTTCTAATCCATGACCAAATTTTTGACTTAATCAAATATACTGACTCCCTTTCCTAGTTTAAAAAGGTGTGTCTTACTTTTTGTCCTAATCCATATCCAAATTCATGTCACTGTCCTTTTCCAGTTTCATTGTGTTATTTTGTTGTTTGTGAGCAGTGAAATCGTAACTAACTAGATTTTTGTTGTTGTTGTTGTTGTTGTTGTTGTTGTTTATGTTGATGTTGATGTTGATGCTGATGTTGATGTTGATGTTGATGTTGATGTTGATGTTGATATTGATATTGATGTTGATGTTGATGTTGATGTTGATGTTGATGTTAATGTTGATGTTGATGTTGATGTTGATGTTGATGTTGATGTTGATGTTGATGTTGATGTTGATGTTGATGTTGATGTTGATGTTGATGTTGATGTTGATGTTGATGTTGATGTTGATGTTGATGTTGATGTTGATGTTGATGTTGATGTTGATGTTGATGTTGATGTTGATGTTGATGTTGATGTTGATGTTGATGTTGATGTTGATGTTGATGTTGATGTTGATGTTGATGTTGATGTTGATGTTGATGTTGATGTTGATGTTGATGTTGATGTTGATGTTGATGTTGATGTTGATGTTGATGTTGATGTTGAAGTGGATGTTGATGTTGATGTTGATGTTGATGTTGATGTTGATGTTGATGTTGATGTTGATGTTGATGTTGATGTTGATGTTGATGTTGATGTTGATGTTGATGTTGATGTTGATGTTGGTGTTGGTGTTAGTGTTGGTGTTGGTGTTGGTGTTGGTGTTGGTGTTGGTGTTGGTGTTGGTGTTGGTGTTGGTGTTGGTGTTGGTGTTGGTGTTGATGTTGGTGTTGGTGTTGGTGTTGGTGTTGGTGTTGGTGTTGGTGTTGGTGTTGGTGTTGGTGTTGGTGTTGGTATTGGTGTTGGAGATGTTGTTGGATTTGGAGTTGGTGCTTTTCGTTTAGCTTTTTTTTTTGCTTCCCCATTGGTTGAGCTCTAATTTCAATTAATCCAGCAAAAGTGATGCATATGCGTCACATTAGGCGGTTCCCTGGGGGTTTTTGACACGCCGTAAAATTTTTTTTTTATTTTTGTCATATGCCCGAAGACCTCACCTTTGTTTTCGTTCCTTAAAATTTACCGTTGCACAAGTAGTCACAGAGTTAAAAATCCATGCAACGTTTTTTCATGGCTGTAGCATTTTTACTACATTATGTGATTGCATCCCTGAAATCATGACAACAAAATTTTTTTTGTAATTTAGTTGTGAAGCGTAATAACACATCCCTGCTGTCGTTAAACAAAATTTACTGTAGCACTCCTCCTGAGGGAGTAATAATTCCATGAAACGATATTACGTTTCTGTTACATAAGCTGCTATATTCACGACCTGACGACGCCGGAATTTTTTTTTATTTTTGTCGTAAAGCCATGTATAAAAACTTTATTTTCCTGTTTACACTTTTATCGTAGGTTATATACTCATTGAGTAAAAATTCAATGCAACGCCGCTGCATGAATGTTGCGTTATCGATCTTTGAGCGGCTCTCTCAGCGTCCTTATGATGTCAAAAATTTTTTGTCTAATTTTGTTGTGAGGGCTTCCAATAGACCTTTATTGGTGTATCGTATTTTTAATCCTAGCGCTAATACTCAGCGAGTAATAATTCCATGTAACAAATTTTCAGTTGCGTTGCTTACGCAGCTCCCACTACGTCCCTATGCCGTATTAAATTTTTTTTTTGTTTTTTTAATATAGCCAAAGAATTAACCTTTACGGTCATACTATTTTTTTAATCATAGCTCTTATACCCAGCGAGTAACAATTCAATGAAACGCAGATGAATTTTTAAAAAATTCATTTTTTAACTTTTTTGGAAACTAGAGGAGTATAACGTAACTTCGTCACGTCAAAATGTATATTTTAAGAAAAAAAAAATCATGCCAGCCGCCGGAATTGAACCCGCGCCTCCGCAATCATATCCAATGAAATTGCATTTTGCGAAAAAATACCAGCTTCATGGAAATTAAACAAAATTGCGAAAAAGTCATTGTTGATAGAAATGGCAATTACAAACACAATCACAAAATTTAAATGATTTGTGATCTTCGCAACAAGAAGAAAACCTGTTTTTCTGAGTAGCGCAACATGTTTCACGATTTTATCAAAAACACAACATGTTTCACTTCTCGATGGCCCGTCAGGTTCGCTCACGAAATTATGTTAAAATAACATTTTGGAGGTCTTCTCTTTTTATGTTTTTGTCATAAGCAGAAAATGAAAAAATGTTTATGAATAACAATGTTAGCAAGGTTGCATAGAAGCTGCGTAAAGCCTTAAACAGTGCGTAACTAAACAAGCGTTTAAAGGTTGTTTAAGGAAATCTATTGAATAAGGCTGTTAATGACTAACGTATTCTACGTCTGAACTATGCGCCCGTGTTATCTAACACAGGCTTGAGCTTTTTATTTTGGATTTTAATTGGGTGGGATCGTTAGGCCTCAATTCTTTGCCAAAATACCAAACAAAATTAAATTGATAATACACCTTGTATAAATTACGTGTAAATTCTAAAATTCTTAAGAAGGATACAACAATTCGTTTTAATATAATTTAACTCATTCGTTGTGTACTGTGAAACTAGGCAATAGTGTAAAAACACGTGCTTTTTGAGGCTGTTGTTAAAGCTTAAAAAAATTCATACAATTTTTAAATTTTCTTATACGAAATTCAAAACTATCATGACTACATGGCGGCAAAATCATTAGTTAAGAAATTACTGGTTGTAAATGATACAGCAGAACGCGGTGTTGCTTTTTATTATTAACACACCAGGAGGAGCAAAAGCAGTTCATTTTGCATGCAATGGAAAAACATTTTAGAAATATCCCAACCAAAAACTTTTCGAAAACAAAATTTTTAGAATATTTAACTTCAAATAAATAAATAATTTTATTTCTTTTCGTTTAAAATGGTATTTTATTTTTTCCTTAAAGTTTTTTCAAATTTCTTAATTTTTGGTATACATCTAATTCTGTTTTTACACGGTATATTGGTTCCAGAAAAAACCGTGTAAAAAAACGTGTAAAAAAAGACGTTGATCGTATGAAAAAATAAGGGATTGGTTCCTTATCTCTAAGACCTATTAAAATGAGGGAAAAACAAGGATTTTTTAAGAACAATTATTCATGTTTATTTTATTAAATCACATATGTATATAATGTGTATTTACACAAGCATAGTTATTAAAAAATAAAAGACTGTAGGTTTAAAAGCAATTGAAATTTCATTTTTTTTATAGTTCTTACTGTGGCTTCGTTTAAACTGAACATTTTGCCAAGAAATGAAGGTGATCTAAAATTTCAATTTTAGTTTCCAAAGAAATAGCTTTACGTTTTTGTTTTGTATTTGTAGTTTTCGACATTTTCTTTTAGGCATACATAAAAGATTTAACAAAATTAAAAAATATAAATAACTGATGGAATATAAACTATTTTTTGGCTTACTTTTTATTTTAATGCGTTAAAATTCAATTTAATTTAACGTTAGAAAAAAAAATCTGCCTATAAAAAATGTCTTTACCTTTAAATGATAGTAGAATGTTAACCTATTTCAATTGCTTTGACAAGTAAATTTGCTTGTATCCACAAAAAGCACATTCCCCTAAATTTGTGATATGAAAATATTTCGCAAAAATTAAATTTGACAAAAAAAAATAGAAAAAATGTAAGCCCAATAAAAAAATTTCAAATTTTCAAACCGTGTTAAATCAAAACCATGTAAAAAAAGACCGTGTAAAAACAGAATTGGAGGACGATCCTCACAAGGCAACGCGTGAGGGTCAAGGGGTCGATCTTCACATGGCAACGTGTCTGACTGACATGTCGAACTCGTCTCAAGTCGACTCAAACCTCTGCGTGGTGTCCTCTAGAAACGGCAAACTGGCAACCGTTAGTTTGACGGCTAATCTGAGCGGCGGGCTCCCCCTGCCTTTAAAGGGTTGTGCGTTGGGTTTGATGCCCACCACGTAAAAACAAATTTCAATGAAACGACAAAGAAATAAGATAAAAATGATCCCCAAATCTGATGACGACTACCGCAAACGAAAAACTGACAATGATTTACGGATATGCACCTGGAACGTCCGAACCTTTAATTGGGATGGTGCCTCTATCCAACTGATAGATATCTTAGAAAGATACAAGGCTGATATCACTGCAATCCAAGAAATGCGATGGAAGGGACAGGGTTGCTCACGGCAAGCATCCTGTGATATCTACTACAGCGGCCATGCGGAGAAGCACGAATTTGGATGCGGATTCGTGGTTGGCAAGAGACTACGACATCATGTTCTGCGATTCACACCTGTGAACGAACGACTTGCCATAATCCGTGTCAAGGCAAGATTTTTCAACATAAGCCTGATTTGTGCGCACGCTCCGACAGAAGACAAAGACGATGAGACCAAAGACAGCTTCTACGAGCGCCTTGAAGATGCCTATGAGCGCAGCCCCCGCCACGACATAAAAATCGTGCTTGGTGACTTCAACGCCAAGGTGGGAAAAGAAAATATATTTGGTCCAACAGTCGGAAAGTTCAGCCTCCACGACAATACCTCCGATAACGGAATGAGGCTGATTGACTTTGCCGCAGCGCGAAACATGGTCGTTAGTAGCACTAGATTCAAGCATCTCAATATTCATAAAGCAACTTGGCTGTCTCCTGATCAAAAGACGCGCAACCAAATTGATCACGTTTTGATTGACGGAAGGCACTCTTCCAGTGTTTTAGATGTACGCACGATCCGTGGTGCCAATATAGACTCGGATCATTATCTTGTCGCAGCCAAGATCCGTACACGCCTGTGCGCAACCAAGAATGCGCGCAATCCAGCACAGAGAAAGCTAGACGTCGAAAAGCTGCAATCAAAGCAAACAGCCGAAGACTTCAAGAAAGCACTCCTCTGATCGACGATATATGCGCGCAGTGGAATCATATTTCCCACTCTATGCGTACGGCTGCCGAAGAGGTGATTGGCTATCACCGCCCTCGCCGAAACCAGTGGCACGACCAAGAGTGTCGCGACGCCACTGCAGTAAAAGACGCCGCCTACAAAGCCACCCTGCAGTCGGTTGTAACGCGTGCTGCTAAGGAGCGATACAAAGAGAAGAGGAGGGAAGAGAGACGCATTTTCAGGCGAAAGAAAAGGGAAGCGGAAATGCGTGAGTGCGAGAAAATTGAGATACATGGTGACAAGAATGAGGTCCGAAAATTTTTCGAAAAAATAAGACGCCTGGCCGATGGTTTCAAGACCGGGGCCTCTTCCTGCAAGGATGAAAATGGGAATCTAGTGACAGATATCCAGAGTACACTGATGATGTGGAGGGAACACTTCTCTAGGCTTCTGAATGGCGACGACGACAACAATCCCGCCAATAGAGATGATATTCCGGAATCCCCAATTTTGGACGACAGCGTTGAAGTTCCGCTGCCCGACCATAGTGAAGTCTTGAAAGCTATAGCTCGGCTTAAAAACAACAAAGCCGCAGGAGCCGATGGCTTACCTGCTGAGCTCTTCAAGAATGGAGGCGAAGCTCTATTTAAATGCATTCATGAGCTTCTATGCAGAATATGGTCGGAAGAATGCATTCCAAACGATTGGAACCTCAGTGTGCTCTGCCCAATCCACAAGAAAGGCGATCCCACAATTTGCGCCAACTACCGTGGGATAAGCCTTCTGAATATCGCATATAAGGTTCTGTCGAGCGTACTATGTGAAAGACTGAAGCCCATCGTAAACCAGCTGATTGGACCTTATCAGTGTGGCTTCAGACCTGGCAAATCCACCATAGACCAGATATATACGCTACGACAAATCTTGGAGAAGACCCTAGAAAAACAAATCGACACACACCATCTTTTTGTCGATTACAAAGCCGCCTTCGACAGTCCAATAAGGAATCATCTATATTCCACCATGTCTGAATTTGGTATTCCTGCAAAGCTCATCCGCCTTTGCAGAATGACACTGAGCAACACCAGCAGCACAGTTAAAATCGGGAAGGACCTCACTCCTCCATTCGATACCAAACGAGGTTTCAGACAAGGTGATTCCTTATCGTGCGACTTTTTCAACCTAATGATGGAGAAGATCATCCGAGCTGCTGATTTGAGACGCAGTGGCACGATATTCTACAAAAGTATTATGCTGCTGGCGTATGCTGATGATATCGATATCATTGGCCATAATACGCGCGAAGTCAGTGCAGCATTCTCCAGGTTAGCGAAAGAGTCGAGTCGAATGGGTCTTGTAGTGAACGCAGATAAGACGAAATACCTAGTGTCAACAAATAAACAGTCCCAGCGTCTTGGAAACCACGTCACTGTTGACAACATCTCCTTCGAGGTTGTTAAGGACTTCGTCTACGTGGGATCCAGCGTAAACTCTTTCAACGATGTCAGTATTGAGATAAAGCGAAGGATAACTCTTGCCAACAGGTGTTACTTTGGGCTGAGTAGGCAATTGAGAAGCAGAGCCCTCTCTCGACGAACAAAACTTACGCTCTATAAGTCACTAATCATGCCCGTCCTATTATACGCAGCACAAACTTGGACGTTGAGCAGTTCTGATGAAAAGACTTTGGGAGCCTTCCAGAGAAAGATCCTTCGTAAGATCTTCGGTCCAATCTGCGTCAATGGCGAGTACCGAATTCGATGGAACCACGAGCTGTATGAGCTGTACGCTGACATAGACATAGTTAAGCGCATTAAAATCGAGCGGCTCCGCTGGCTAGGTCATGTTGAGCGAATGGAAAACGACGCTCCAGGGAAAAAAATATTCGATTCGGTGCCCGGTGGTGGTCAACGCAGAAGAGGACGCCCACATCTTCGTTGGAAGGATCAGGTGTTGGATAACCTGACTACACTTGGTGTTTCCAACTGGCGCCAGCAAGCGCAAAATAGAAATGGCTGGCGCAATTTCTTATACGAGGCCAAAACCGACCTTCGGTTGTAAGCGCCAGATAAGTAAGTAAGTAAGTAAGTAAGTAAGTAAAAACAGAATTAGGTGTACTTACATAATTGTCAAAAATAATTATCCATTCCAGCTCAATTCTGCAGATTTAAATTAGGTTTTCTTAGCACATGTGTTTAACGAAGGTGGATTTATCAGGTGAGCTAGTTAGGTACGGATTTGACTTCATTGGGGGTCACACAATTGTTGTATCCTTCTTAAGAATTTTAGAATTTACACGTAATTTATACGAGGTGTATTATCAATTTAATTTTGTTTGGTATTTTGGCAAAGAATTGAGGCCTAACGATCCCACCCAATTAAAATCCAAAATAAAAAAACAAAATATTGTACTTTTTTATCAACGAGGTGTATGAGTAAAATTGAATTGAAACAAAGCTCAACGGCTCTTACAACAAATAAATGGATCATTACTCAGGTGTCAATGATTTAGGGATCAATGATTTAGGTGAGTAAAATAAGTACTTTGTTTGAATTTGAAAGATTTCCATTGAATGAAGCAAAAATAAAAATCATTTGTTTGCCTTTAAGACGTCAGTTCATGGGTGGAACGCAAAAAAACAATGAAAAGTAATAAATTTATTAAACCTCAATAAATTCTCTTCATGATGATATAGTTCTATCAGCTCGCAGATTTTTTCATGATTTTTGGGAATTTTTTTAAGAAAAATAGAACATAAAAATTAAGTCAAAAATTGAGTTTGATCTTCAAAAACACCATTAAATATCGCAGTTAGATAAAAAAAGTTGCACGGACAGTCTAACCTGGTTCATTGTATGTCGAAAAGAAAAAAAAATTAAGACCGTTAACTTTTTTTAATAAAGTTACAGAGCAAAAATTGTTTGAGCTTTTTTCAAGCAATTTTAAGCCCGTTTTTTTTTTTTTTGTTTTTTTTTTATATATTTATATATATATATACAGTATTGTTCGAAACCTAAGCAACTATTTCCATTGAAGAAAGCAAAGTACTGTATACCCATTCAAAATGAATTTGTTAAAAATAATTTTTTTAAGTTTTATTATATTACGTTTCTACTTTCTTGCAGCAACAACAAAAATTAAATTCTAAGTCATAACAACTAATGAAAAAACATAAACAAAAAAAACTCAATATTTAACTGTTCGAAACGTAAGCAACTTTTTCGTTGTTGCAATTTTTTACAGTTAATACACAAACAAAGAGCGCATATATGCAAAACTAGTTTCTTAGTCTATTTTGCTACCACAATCAAAATCTAATTTAAGTTGTTTCTGTACAGTCACTCGTTAGTCTGACAATGGCGCGTTCACATTACGGGGAGGACTTCAAATTTAAAATAATTGAATTTTTTAATAACGGCGAAAAACAAATTTCGATAGCTAATAAACTTAAAATTAATAAATCAATAGTTTCTCGACTGATTCAAAAATATAAAGCTACTGGTTCAGTGCAGAGCGTCAATTCTGGCGGTCGACCCCGAAAAACTTCATATCAAACAGATAGACAAATTGTTCGTTTATTTAAAAAAGATCCATTTATTTCGTCCAAAAATGTTGTTCAAGAGCTAAACCTCAATATTAGTTCGAGCACTGTCCGAAAACGCTCATTGGAAATTGGTTTGAGAAGTTTCAGGCCATCTAAGAAACCTTTTCTTACAAAAAAACATTTGAAAAATAGGTTTGTCTAAAAAGATGAAGGTTTTTAATGAGTTTTAATGTTTTTATAAAATTTAGGTTGGATTTCGCAAAATATCATGTTAATTGGACTCCAGAAAAATGGAAAACAGTGTTATGGAGTGATGAATCGAAATTTAATCTGTTAAATTCAGATGGAATATGGCACGTTCGAAGACCAAAATATAAGAGGCTAGATTCACGTTATTGTAAGGGCACAATAAAGCATGGAGGAGGAAATGTAATGGTGTGGACCTGTTTTTCAGCGAGAGGGGTTGGCCCATTTATTCAAATACATTCAAAAATGGATCGTTTTGTGTATAGGGACAATCTGGAAAACCATATGCTTCAATATGCCGAATGGGAAATGCCACTTCGATGGGTGTTTCAACACGACAAAGATCCGAAACACACATCGAAGTTGGTCAAAGATTGGTTGTCTTCTAATGGGATTCAAGTCTTGGATTGGCCACCTCAATCTCCAGACTTGAATCCCATAGAGAATCTTTTCGGCATTTTGAAGCGTAGAGTCGGGACTCGGCGGTTTAAAAGTAAAACCGAGCTAATGACCTGCTTAAAAGCAACGTGGGAATCAATTCCAACAGCAGTTCTAGTAAATCACATAGAATCTATGCTGAAACGATGTGCGCAAGTCATAAGAAATAAGGGCTATCATACTAAATACTGAAAGTTGCTTACGTTTCGAACAGATAAATATTGAGTTGTTTTTGTTTTGGTTTCTTCGTTATTTGCTGTGAACTAGAATTTAAGTTTTGTTGTTGTTATAAAAAAGTGGAAACACAATAAAATAAAAATAAAACAAAATATTTTGAAGAAATTGATTTTTGATGGATATACGGTACTTTGCTTTCTTCAATGAAAATAGTTGCTTAGGTTTCGAACAATACTGTATATATTCCACTAACGATACCCGTCTTTTGATGCAGAACTTATTTTTTAACCTCATTCTATTAGAAAATGCTGGTGGAGCGAAAAAAAAAACACCTTTGCATTTTTCATATATATATTGTGGGTCCTCTAATATACATTATATATTATGTTATTACTCGTAAGTTCTCTTTATTCTTAACCCATTAATGACAACGTATGATATATCATACGCATTTATCGAAAATTCCTCAAAAATCCACCGACAATGTAAAACTATTGATTTCGACAGTGTGAGAAAGCTAAAAGTATGCTTTTTCAAAAAAGCACTGAAGTTGCCGCCAAAAGCTTTTTTGTTTACATTTTCGAAACAGTTTTGTTCAGAATGATGAGCCTATCGAGTTCTGGTGGTGAGCATTAATGGGTTAAGGTAGAAAATAAGTTTAGATTTGATTTAATCCAGCACACAGTCCCAAAATTAATTACAAAGATTGCCCTTGTGATTCATTGATTGTCATGGCGATGTATGTAAGTCTAACTGAATTTGAATTGAAGGTTTTTGAACTCGAAAGGTAAATCGGTTAGAATCAATGGAATTCTTGGAATGAGCACTTCGCCCTTGAATTTGCCCACTCAAAAGCGTTCATCGTTACTTGAATGACATTAGGTTTGTTCACTAACAAAAAATTTGTACAAATTGTTACAAGTTTTTACCAGTAAAGCGTTCACGTACTCGAAAAACTTGCAACGAGAGAGGACAACGAGAGCGTAAAATAGTGAGAGAGAAAAAAGTAGCTACAAGTTTCTGCTAGCAAAATTTCTACTTGCAAGAACTTGCAACTACCGAAAAAAACTGTTTGTCAAAAAAAAAACAAGCTGTCAAAAGTTATTTCTTGTTGATTTCGTTTTAAAATGGATGGAAAAACAAACATTTGTGATGCTGAGGAAAATGTAAGTATAATGTTAATGTTGGTGAGACCCAAGAAATGATTTCAAAAATTTATAACCATTTATTATAGCAGAAAAAACAGCATATGATGTCAAATCGTTTGATCAGCTGTTAACTTGCAAGTTTCTACTAGTTTTCTGTTCACGTACTTTTTCTGCTATTTTTCTCTTTGTAAATATTTTTATCTCAATTCTTCTTTTACTCTCTCCCTGCAAGTTTTTACTAGTAAAGTACGTGAACAAACCTAATATTCTTGAGTGTCTTCACGGTTGATTGAGGCTCCGAACTATGATGATAACAGATCCAACAACCTTCAGTGGTTAATTATGTGGTGGTAATCCTTGCAAATCAATGAATTCAGGCTCGATAATTGGTTGCTACGTCTGGACACAATCAATTGATTTGAACGAATGTAATTGTCCAGAAATTGCATTTTGAATGATGAAATTCAAATCAATTTTTTTTATTTTTTATTTTTCCATACATCGATTTTTCCGAGAAAACTCAAACTTTTATGCTGTTAAAAGCTACCTTGTGAGGAGACGAACACAAAAAAAAAATAAAAGACAGTTCGAATAGGACGATTCGTTCTCGAGTTATGAGCGTTCTTATGTATTCCACTCTGTTTTGTTTATAAATAGTGAATAAAGGCCCAATCATAATAGCCTCGAGCTGGCTGCAGCTAATGTCCAAAATAAACGAAAAGCTAGCTCAAGTTCTGTCAAATGCTTAATTTGACCAAAATGACTTGAGCAGCACTCGCCTTTATATCATAACTATTTTTCACATTTGCTTTGAAAAATTCAACAATTTCTTCATCAATTCGTTTTGTTCGTTTGAATTTATTATTATTTGAATGGATTGCGGAAATAAATTTATAAATAAATTAAAACAAACGATTCCTTGCGGAGCATTCGATTTGAAGGCCTGACCAAAATAGACAGAACGAGACATAACGAGTAAGTTCGAACAAATGGAAGACAATGTTAAAACCCAAAATGCACATACGTAACTAATCGAAACTGAACGAAACATTGCGACGAGACGTTTTGTTCCGTAAGAACCGAACTTTAAACGCCTGCACTCGTCAAAACAACAATATTTCATGTAAATTTCTGATATTTCAGTAGTTAATTAAATTTTCTGCAATTCCACTCACTATCAATGATTTTTTAAGTGCAAAATTTGTTTGATACTTTTTAATTTCACAAAAGAGCTGATCACCGCCTTATGTTCGATAGCGTTTTATTTTGGGTTAAATGTCAAAACAGCCGTAACGAGTACAAACGTTCGTCAAGTTGCTAACGTCTCGTCTCGTCTATATTGGTTAAGCCTTTAATCGTTCTGGCTGCAGCCAGATCAAGTTAACGAAACTTGACGAAAAAGCTGCCTCGAGCTATTATGGTTTGTACGAATCATTTCTATGTAGTCGTATAAAATTTGACATTAGCTGCAGCCAGCTCGAGCATATTATGTTTGGGCCTTAAGTGTTATATTACACCAATTCGAACATGACAATCTGACCGTTTTCATTATCCGTCGCTCACTGGTCAGTGTGGCTCACACGTGTATTACCTCGCCGCGCATTTGACTGACTTCGTAGACCTATGTCAAGCTCGTCCTCTCCTTGGAGTTGTAATGAACACTGTACTACACGAAAAATTACCAAATTCAATTCTTTCGATTCTATCGCTTTGCGTTCTTCCTTATTTTCTTTTTTCCTACACCACATCAGTATTGAGGTGAACAAAAAATTATTAAAATCGAACAAGCCATTTCCGAGTTTTAGCAAGACTAACGCACGGTAATTGATATTTATATATTCAGAAGATAGAAGATAAGAATAAGATGAAAAACACGATTGGTTTTTGTCTAAGAAAAATATAATAGGCTGCTATAATTCGAATTCAGAAGATTGTGCTGTCATATCATTTTATTGCAAATTCTATTAAGAAATTTTTGTAGTACATTTCAATTTGAGTAAAAATAGTCAGCTCAACCGTCAGTTTTGAAGCCATGAGGTGGTCTAAGGATTGATCCTCACAATTGGCAAACAAATAATTTTTTTTTTATTTATTGAAATGACAGCTTTTGTGTCCTTTTTGAAGTAAAAAGTGAATATGTTGGATCTTTCTTCAAATAGGGTTTATTAAGAGCTTAAATTGAATTTATCAACGAAAAGAAATTGAATGAAATATATTCAAATAACGGAGTTATTTTCATCGAAAGTAAGATATACGTTGTTATTAAAAAAAGACGCTGTACTAAAATTTTGTGCAATTTCGAAGATATGTGAATGTTTTTGGTGTTAAAATAACAGAATTTTCTTTTAATTAATTAGGCGAACAGTTTCGCTAATAATAGTACGTTAGTAGAATAATTTGCGTTTCTTGTAAAGGGGCGTGGTCACAACTAAGTATGCCATAACCTAATCTAGGATTCAAGTAATGTGTGTGCCGAATTTGAGTTAAATCCGTTCAGCCGTTAAGATTTGTTGGCTATTTAAAGTAGTCTGATGTGGCAATTCCCATACAAAATTACCAATTTCGATTTTTTCGATTCTTCCACTGTTCCTTCGAGTTTTTTGTAATTTTCTTTTTTTCCAAACCACATCTGTATTAAGACAAACAATACAAAAAAAGAATTATTAAAATCGGCCGAGCCGTTTCTGAGCCTTAGCAAGACTAACGCACACGCATTTGATTTTTATATATAAGAAGAAGAAGATAAGCATTTGAAGAACAGCTTGGTTTGTGTCTAAGAAAAATATAATAGGCTGCTGTCATTACGATGACTTTTGATCGGAAAGATATTGGTATAATTTTTTCACATGAATTATTCATTGAGCTTAAGGGAAGGGTTCCCTCATTTTGGACTAAAAAATCGATTTTTTTTTTTTGGGCAATTACTAGATATATGGGCAATTACTAGAAGAACCCATTTTTATTTTTTGATATGTTATAGGTGAAGGATAAACATTTCTAAAAAAGTAATACACTGTAAAAAAACCCTTGATCTTTTTGGTTTTTTCGTTAGGTAAAATTTTCTTTTTGTTATAAAATTTTTTACAGTGTATTTTTTTTTTATTTTTTAAACGTGTCATAAAGCCTGTTAAAATATCTTTTTAATGATATCAAGATCATGGAAATCGGTTCAGCCGATTCTGAGTTATTGGAGTTTAAATGGAGCTCTTTTCGACCATTTTCGCGTTTTTTCGAAAACTTTCCCACTGTGCCACGCCCAAAAAATCGCAAAACAGTCATTTGTAAAAATGAGGGTTTGTTTGTATTAATCAAATTTAGCTATGAACAAATATGAACAAATTTCATGGATATCTGAGGTGGTCGGGTTCAATGCATCTCGATTTTTACATGAAATTCATCATATGTGTAGAAATTATTATGTATAAAAATTATTTATTTATATTTTTTTAACGTTGTTGAAATGGAAAAAAACAAGCAAAATTTGAACTTTTAGTTCTAATGTTCATTATTCAATGAATTTTACATGGATAATAACAATTTTAGTTCCAGTCATAGAAAATATCATTATCTTTAAGTAATAACAACAATTTTTGATTTCAGTCCACCACATGAAGCGGCAGAATTTTAGTTAGGACACCATGTTTCGCGGCAGGGGCCCACGGAAATGTGCATTTTGTAGCCGCCATTTTGAATTTTTTCAACTTTTTCACTTTTTTAAATTCTCTGATAATAAACTAATATAATCATCAAAACCAAAAGTTCGCACGCCTTTTCATTGTCCTACAACAAAAAAAAAACTTTGCCTTATTTTTGTCGATAATGAGGGAACCCTTCCCTTAACTATTCTATAAAAAGAATAAAAACAACTTTTGAAAAAAATTAATTTCCTTAAAAAATCACTGGGGCCATGTTTTTTGATGACAGGAACAGTTAATAAATTTTTTTGTAAAATTGGGAACATTTTTGCTATTAAACGCTTTGTCATGTAATAGGTAGTCAAAAATGCAATTTTGAGTTTTTATCATTTTAACAACAAAAACAACTTTTGTGTAATTTTTTGAGTAAAAAGTCAATATATTGGACCTTTTTTGAAAGAAGTATTAAAAATATATCCGCTAAGATTACGGTACCCTTTAAATTGTTTTTATTAAGTGCTTGAATTGAGTTTATCAGCGAAAAAATTTGAATGAAATAAATTCAAAAACAACGGAGTTATTTGCATTGCAAGTAAAATATACAAATTTCTGATAGTTTTTTGTTATTCTAAGGAAACGATGTTATTAGAAAAAGACGTTGTACCAGAAGTTTGTGCAATTTTAAAGATATGTGAATGTTTTTGGTGTAAAAATAACAAGATTTCCTCAAAATTGATAAGTCGAGCATTTTCGCTTGAAAAAAATACGCTAGTATTTAGATTTGCGTTACTTGTAAAGGGGCGGAAGAGGCGTGGTCAAAGCTTAGTATGCCATAACCTTAGTTAGGATTCAAGAAATATGTGAGCCGAATTTGAGTTAAATCCATTCAGCCGTTAAGATTTGTATTGTAGTCAAACAAACAGAAAATGATTTTTACTAATATAGATAAATAGCTTCAAGAATTCCTTGCTGATAATTAAACACTTTTAACACTTTGTGACATGCATTAATTCTAGCGAACAAAAAAATGTTTGGAGCTGGAATTCTGTATATAATGGTTGTCTGAGCACATAAAAAAAATTATGTATTAATATCCTTAACGGAAGTCCTCAAAGGACTTTGGTTACAATTGTGTACAAACGAACTAAAGAGTTGCAGAAATTTTTTTACAAATTTTATTTGTAGCATTATTTTAAAATTTTTTCAATAAAAAGGAAACAAAAAAAAACAATTGGAAAGGTTAACTCATGTGAAAACAAAAATACATTTGTGAGTAAGATTTCAATGTTATACATACGGATTATATTTATTTTGTATGAAAATGAAGAAAGCAATTACGCTCTTTCGATAAGCAAAGATGAACGTTACATTTTAGACATTTTACTCGGCTTCTTCCTTTACAGCTTTCTAGCTTACAACGCGTAGGGTTCTCGCCACCGTCGTAAGTAGGCATATGACTTTGTTGATCATAACGAAAATCTTGTATCGGGCGAGCTTCACCTCTGCTATTATTTTGAGGTCCAAGTTGTACAATGTTTTCAGACGGACGACCACGTTTCCTGGTAGCAAATTGGCTTGTTAAGCCCACTCCAATGCCCTGAGAGAATGTTAATAAACTCATGCACCTAGTTTTTTCTTGCAAGCAGATCTCACGGTATTCTATCCAGCTAGAGACAACTGCTAGAGTGGTAAAGTGAAATATAATGCGAAGAGTCCATTTCTTGGATTTAATATTAACTCTGTAATATGCAATAAGCTGATCTAGTCGATCAACTCCACCCATGCCGTTATTATATTCAGCAACTACTTCAGGTTGCTGAATGTTTTCGTACGCCTTTTTTGTTTTATTGAATCGTCGGACAATTTTTTCTTGGCCCACACCTATGAAATTTGAAGCAAGATGTACTGCACGATTGTCTTGCCATTTGACAAGTACTATGTCTCCAACTTCTCCAAGAAGTTAGGTTTATTGAATCTATTAATTCGAGCGGTTCCAGCAGCGTTTATGCCCTTCTGGGAAAGAATTTCTAAAAGGTTATAGCTTGTGAATTAGTTGTCAAAAACCAAATTATGTCCTCGGTCTATGGAATTTGTGAAATATAAAACCACATCACTACCGTGCCCATATTTTGCTTGATCAAATGTGGATATTCCTTTTGTTGTGCTACCCTGGTACAAAAAGAAATAGCCCGACTTGCCGCACAATAAGAAAGATTTGATTCCCCAGGGTTCAGGTTTTCCTATAAAACATTTGACTTAATATTTTGCTTAATTTTACACACATTTTTAGCTTACCATTAATGTACTGCTTAATATTTAAACGACCTTTGATAGGTATTATTTGTTCATCTACTGCAATACTTTGTCTATTAATGGCCACACAGTGAAGAACTTGTCACTATTATCCATTGGTAATTTTAGCTTATCAACAAGATGCAAATTCGAACTCAATTTAAAAAATCACTCCATTGAAATGACCCGATGTACGCATTCAATTCTACACTAAGGGAAATAATGCATATTAACATTATCCACGCCTGAGTATCAATTTTATTTAAATATTTACGTGGATAAATCAAATATTTTCCTTACAACTCGTTTTTTTCCCGTATTTGAATTTTATTTATACCACACACGTACACACATATTTCATACAAGCAAGCAGCAACAGCATCGCACACTTACACACATACTCCGACAAGCAGCAACAGCATCGCACTTTGTTCCTGAGTTTATTTCTTGCATTTGCAGTTCTTACAGTTCTCATTTAGTTATTGTTGCAAGAGCAATATATTATGCATGTTTGGCAAAGAAATTAAATTATGTAGGGTGGAGTGGCAACTCAGTATTTTCAAGAATATCTTGGACCGGTTGTCATTTACCTGCATAATTTGCTTCTGCCTAAACATATGTTGTACATTACTTTTTCATTACACTAATATTGCATTACACTAATATTGCACTAATATTGCACTAATATTGCACCAACTGTCAAACATAGTATAAATTACAGAACGAAAAAAGTGAAGCGATAATAAATTATACAGGCAATGGCATTTGATGAACGCAATAAGAAGAAAATAATACCATAAAACCATTAATAACATATGGGCATTTCCACAGAAATGTCAACCACAGCCAAAAAATTCAAAGTCTATAAAAGTACATTGTTTTAACATATTTTTATAAAGAATCTATCAAATTTAACAAATGTGAACAAATTTTACATTTATGCATAACACATTTTGAAATATTCAAATGCAAAGTCGAACAAGTGCAAAAGTTCTGTTTTGTTCATTTCTATGGCACGTTTTGTTTTGATTAATGTTCTAAATGAGAGCCAATTTGCATTGACATTTTCTCTTTTAAATCTCGGTAATATATATTAAGAATATTAGAAAAATGTAAAAGGAACGATGCGATTGCTAATTACGGTAATTTTTTTCATTACTTTAGCATATATTTCGATGTCACGTGCGACATTGAAAAAGAGCATTTGTTATCAGCATGCCAAAGGTGTTTATACAATGTGCATCAAATTTTCGTAGAAAACAGATATTTTTATTGCAAATTAAATAAAAAAAAATTTCCTGGAAAATAATCACAGCTTTGCTCTTGGTATTTATTTTAAGTTTGTCGCGTTCGACATCGTAAGTGTAAAATGTTTAAATTCGAAATAAATTTTTTTTATATAAATACAAAATATGAAATTTTTTAATGTAGATCAGTGGTGTTCATGGTATAATAAAACATGGTAGCATTGACAACTGCTTATTTTCTCTTCAACAGGAAAACATAAACTGTCAAAAACAGCTTTTTGTGGAAATACATCAGCAGGTGCTGTGGTTGTTGTATTTTTTCACTTCAACGTTTTCAACATTGCTTGTGTTTTCAATGGCGGATTGTGAGCGCTCTCTTTTTGAGTATATTTTTTGACAGTAGATGATTTCCCAAGCAACTGTCAATGCTACCTTGTATTATTATACCATGAATGGTGTTGACGCATGAGCCAACAAGACAAGATCAAGCAATCAGCAGTGCGAGAAAAAAGTACTTTTTTCGTGCTACGTCATCGGTCACAAAAAAAGCTATATTGCATACGTTTTTCATGCAAAACTTAGATAAAAGCGGAAAATAATAAAATTTACAAGTTTAATTTGCGAAAGAGTGTTTGAATACCTTGTTTGTTTATATTTTAATGCATTAACGAAATTTAAATAATTTTTTTTTTTTGCTGTTGAAATTAATGCACGTCGGTACAGCACACTTCATTTTTATAAAAAACACAAAAAATTACTGAACTATAAACACTAATAATTCTTTAAAACTTCAAGAAATAATTTTTCACATCCAATCGCTACACGTAAACAAAAGAATTTGTGACCGATGACGTCAGACCTATCAGCTTTGTTTTGTTTACAATATGGCGGCTCTTTTGTTTGCATGATCTTTATTTCTTGGTTCATGGTGTTGACGCATGGTATAATAATACAAGGTAGCATTGACAGTTGCTTGGGAAATCATATACTGTCAAAAAATATACTCAAAAAGAGAGCGCTCACAATCCGCCATTGAAAACACAAGCAATGTTGAAAACGTTGAAGTGAAAAAAACAACAACCACAGCAGCTGCTGATGTATTTCCACAAAAAGCTGTTTTTGACAGTTTATGTTTTCCTGTTGAAGAGAAAATAAGCAGTTGTCAATGCTACCATGTATTATTATACCATGGTGTTGACGTAGTTCCACGCGTGGTGAGACTCGAAAGCTTTATTCGAGAATCGAAACACGAACACGATCGAATGCACGAAATTCTCTCAATCAGTTGGCGCGTAAACTTGAAGCTGAAAGGTTCGTACCACTTGATCGTGCGTTTTGCACTGTACGAAATGTCTGAGGCATATGAAAATTCATTATTTACAGAATTATAATAATGATGGTGATAGTGACAATGATAATGATAGTGTAAATGATAATGATACCGATGATGATAACAATTTTTGTCAGTGCAGAGAGCGAGAGAGCAACAAACACAAGCGCAAAAGTCGAAAATTGTAGTAGTATGCGTGTGAACACCACTGATGTAGATGAGTAAAGACGGCGGGGAGAAAAAAAAATCCAACTGCAAACGGTGGAGAGAAAGGTTAAAGGATGAGGAAACAAAATTACAAAACAATAATTTAAAATCAATGAAAGAATGCGAAATGGTCGACAGACGTGGAGAGCGCTGGCTGAAAGTAATGAAGATGTAATTCAAGAGAAACGGAAATATAATAGCCTACGACAAAGAGAGAGGTGCAAGAAACTCTTAGAAAATAAAATGTCATATGCACATCAAAGCCAATACGCGTCTTACGAATGCAAACAAACCTTGGCGAAAGCGGTTAAGAAAGTGGAGAAAGCGATGCCAAAGGACTTGCACAAAAGGCTAAAAGTTCTTCTTTAAAGAAGTTCTAAAAGTTTTTCTCTATTAAAGACATTTTGTTAAGTTTAAAATTTAGTTTTGTAAATAAATATATTGAATATATTAAAAATCATTTATAATCATCTTCTTCTTGTAAAGCATAGGGCCGTACATCATATGCATGTCTAATGACATAAAAAATAAAAAAAAAAAACAAAATCTATGATGGAACAAAATGTCGCATTCGACATGTCGCGTTCGACAGTGATTAAAATTTAATAAAAACTAAACTACTTCATATTTTTGAATCAAATGAAAAACATTTTTAAGATACATCAATGCATAACATTTCAAAATTATTCGCATTAAAATATTCCTTCAGGTTTCGCTGAAATCAGTGTTTGAACTGTTCGCCATGAAAGCGCCTTCTGTTTTTGTCGCGTGCGAATGCCTTGAATTTTTGTAATAATCTCGAAAACGAATAACTGCAAAAAATCAACCTCAGCCCTAATTATAGTGCTAATCAAGAGCTATAAGTTTTGCCTTTTGTCAAAATAAAATAATGTTTAGGTATATGTTTTTTTTCACTTTGAATGCGTACGAATGTCGCATTCGACATTGGAGAAATGCCCATATTCAATTTAAATATGTTTTTTTTTATATTCAATATTTTTATTCAAATTTTCTTTAAATGCGATAGTTTATTTTCAAATATTAGTAAATATTTGAAAGATATTTTAAAAAAATTCGTGCATAATTTTAATATATTTTTTATTAATTCTGTTTAAATATTTAAATATTTAATTAAATTAAAAAAGTATTCAAATAAATTTTAAATATTTACGTAGTCGATTTATTCAAATGCGTTATTGGTGCAAAAATGACTCGCTTTTTGGATAAATTAAAAAAGTTTTTGGATAAATTTAATATTTTTTCCCTTAGTGTATACGCTTGACTCCAATACATGCGCGTTTATGGGAGCTTTAAGCTTTCCATCAAAATGTGTATGCCAAAAAATTGCATTAATTCATGTGCATTAGTTTCCTTAAATGTTACATTATTTTATAGGGCATACATGTTGGTGAAGTGAGCCATATCTTCAAACAGTTCCTTAGGAAGGTATCTCAAAAAAATTTCTAATGGAGTGCTGCTTAGTGAAATATCTAAATGAGTCTCTGGTTGAAATAAAGGTTCAGCCTTCTTAGCCATAACCTTCCTCCTTCTGAATTGAATTTCCTTTTTTTCAGTTATTTGAAAATTCTGCTCAACTATTTCAATGTTATCATGTTCTTGTTCATGATTTAGCACGCCCGTCTCTTCAAAGGCGTCTTCATTGGGCAATATTTGTTTTATCAGGTAATTTTTATGAAGTTCTTCCTGAATTTCACCGCCGTCCTCGTCTTCTAAGTCCTCTATATCTAGACTTGCCATACGTCAGGATTTAGTCCGGATTGTCCGGACTTTTCAACCATGTGCGGACTTTGTCCGGACTTGTGATTTTGTCCGGACTTGGACCCAACAAATTAAAAAAATAATTATAATATCTCTTTCCTAGAAAATAGTTCTCGTGTGAACACAAAGTGACCTTTAAGAAAGTAGCTGAAACACCCTGTGTAAGAAACTAATAAAATAATTTAATGAACTGTTAATCATATCGTTATAATATTTACGATTGTTGTTTGCAGTTAGTATAAATTTGTTTTGACCCTTCTTGATTTGCGAAATGTTGCGATTTGTTTTTGTAGGTGTTTTAGTACTACTTTGTACTAAGTAGCCCCACATTTGATACATATTTAGTGCAAAATTCATTTTAGTTTTTATTTTATTTTTATTTTCATATAATTATTTATTGTGAAGTTATTGTTACGTTTTTATATTCATTCTAAGTTTATTATTTTTTAAAGAACTTGTTTATTTTTAAATATTTCATTAAATATAAAAATACTTCCTAATTGTTTAATATTCCTACTAATTTAAAAGCATCAAATGTATCAAAGAAGATAAGAAAAAAACCAACAGCTTCTTACATAATTAATTTAAGAATTCTTTCTGCAAGCTTTATCGTAAAAAATATGAATTGTACAAGTGAAGCAAAATTGTGGATGTCATCTACTCATAGCCCCCCCCCCTCCACAAAAAAAAACTCAAAAAGTGTCCGGACTTGTTTTCAAAAAATTATGGCAAGTCTATCTATATCGGAATTTATAAGCAGTTCCATGATTTCTTCATCGCTCATCTTTTTGGCTGACATTCTATATAAATTTTTTATGTAACTTAGTACATTTTGTCACAAATGCAACCATGTACACAAATGTGCACATTACTGTTGCGTCTAGAATCTAGACTCTAGATGTACACAATTATGTTCATCATATTATGTTGCAGTTTAAGTACGAATTAACGAAACGGAATCAAGAAATTTTGTATTAATCTTGTTTCTTAACGTTTTATAAAGTTAAATATATTTACTTACCTAAATTAGCTTCTAAGAAATCCCAAAAAACAAAGTAAAACTTAGTAACGCTGCGGAAATTGTGATGCAAGTGGTGAGAGCACTTTAGAAACTAAGCTTCTTACACCAATTTAAAGACGATCAGCTGTTTCCCACAAATAGTGTGAAAAAGAAAGCCATACACATCACTGCAGCAACAAACTGTTAAAATTTAACAAGCCGTTGCGTTACAATCGACTTTCAAATATGATGTACACAATTGTGTACAAAATGTCACAAAGGGTTAAGACAGATACAGATGAAATCCAACCCAGATCAACAAAAATACCACTCAAATATTGAATTCGCTCATCTCACTTTTTTTTATTTCCTACAATATAAAAATTTATATTTCTATACAATATAAATATCCTTACTTTTTTTTATTTCCTACACATGCAACTGATTTAAAAAGGTTCCTGTGGTTTTATTTATCCTCATCGTAATATAGCAAAATTAACGTAATCCATTTGTTTGTTCGTCTTTGACGCGATTCTTGCATTTATCCACTTTCCGCTTTAAAATTGTTTCATTAATTATTTTGTTCTAAAAAATTAATCCTAAATTGTAGAGGTCGGTGAAGGCGTGTGTCACTAAAAGTGTGCCAAACGAGTATCGTTCATAGTAAAAGATTGAGTTAAATAAACGAAACTCATTTATCTAGCAAGACCGGAAAGATTAACTAGTATTTAAAACAAACTAGATGTGTTAAATAATATCGATAACCGTAGTTGAAGACCTAAATTTTTCTTCATAGATACAGACATTTTTAAAAACTAATGGTTTCTCGAAATGAGCGGCCAAAGGAGGTTTTCTTGCAGCAATTGTAATGGCTGCACTCTTAAGCGGATCTTGTCCGTAAAGATTTTGTTGTTGCAGAAAAGTATGTCGATTTGTTTTTGTTGTCTTATTTGCAATTATGCATTTGATATGTTGCTGCAGCTCTTTTCTTTTTCTTTGCTTTGTAATTATTTTTTTTTTCTAATGCTGGCCTTAACAGACAAAACTTAGCTTAAAGTCAAAGTCATTAATTGCGCATGTGCAACTGCAGCAATAAGTGAGAGCGAGTCTACGAAGCAATGAATGTATGTCATGGTATAATAATACAAGGTAGCATTGACAGTTGCTTGGGAAATCATATACTGTCAAAAAATATACTCAAAAAGAGAGCGCTCACAATCCGCCATTGAAAACACAAGCAATGTTGAAAACGTTGAAGTGAAAAAAACAACAACCACAGCAGCTGCTGATGTATTTCCACAAAAAGCTGTTTTTGACAGTTTATGTTTTCCTGTTGAAGAGAAAATAAGCAGTTGTCAATGCTACCATGTATTATTATACCATGAATGTATGTCACTCGCGTTGCTTTTCAGAGCTGCCGTTGTATTTATTTTTTTCGATCGCAGGTCGAAAAGCTACTTTTTTAAATTCGATGCTCTTCTCAGAAAAACGTTCTCACACGGTATTTTAAGACTTTTTATTTGGCAGTAAATTTTGTTTGCAATTGTTCATTAAGATCACTGAATTCCTTGCAGAAATTGTTGATTTTATTTGCATTAAAATATACACAGAAGAAATGATTTCGATAGGAATTGAAACACTAGTCTCCGATATAAATGCCGACAGGTAATTGTTTTTGTAACAAATACCAATATTGGTAGGCTTTGGCAGTGCTATGTTCACTAGGATGGGTCAATTATTTTTGTCTAAAGGCGTATAAAAAAAACGTAGTCTACGAAAAAAATCCAAGAAAACTTTCCCAAGAAACTATGAGTCTAAAATCAAAACCTAGCTCCCGCCGAGAGACATAAAAATAGACATTTGAAAAATTTTTAAAAACGACGTTATTAATACCGGTATTAATACCGTTTTATGGAAGAAATACCACATTTTTTGTTAATGTTGAACTTATTGCTGCTTCATCTTTTCAAGCCAAATTTTAGAAACTTTTTTTGAAGTGAACTTCTTAGGCGGCGCTTCGAAATTTAAACGAGAATTGAGGAGTGAAATTTCAAGGTCACTTTACTTCAATTCGTTACACGATAGAGAAGAAAGATATGTTTTATAGTAGAGAGAATGAGATAGATATACATTGTATAAAAGACTGAAAAAATGTCCTTGTCACCTCTGAGGATCGAACCTGCGAACTCAAAATTACAAAGACAAGGCCCTATCTATCGAGCTATACTCTTCACATAGAAATATGCTCTACATACCAATTAATCAAACTACTTTTGCTGTAGATGGCAAAAGCCGCAGATTGTGTGCTGTTTGCGTTCTATGTGTGGTAGATAGGGGGGTTGCCATGACTCGGGTAGAAAAGAGAAAGATTGAGCGAAGCAGAAGTGAATAAGAGAGTTGCCCTGAGCGCATTATGATTTTCGCAAAGTAGACTCTCATACTAGGGCTGCCATGCCAATATTTTTGAAGTGAAACTTTTTTGGTGGCGCTTCGGAATTTGGACGAGAATTGAACGAGAGAATGAGATAGATAAAAATTGTATAAAAAACTGCAAAAGTCCGTTGTCGCCGCTGAGTATCGAGAACCAGCGGCCTAACGATTACCGAGCTAATCACTTTATAGAGATATGATGACCAGTGTTGCCATTTTAGCTACTTTGTAGCTAGATTTAGCTTCTTTTTTTCTCATTTAGCTCCAAAAATTGTGTTTTTGCTCCTAGCTACTTTTTTATTTATTTTATTTATTTATTTATTTATTAATATAGACTAGCTAGCACAACAAGACCGAGATCTTATATGACAGCACCAGCTTCATGAATTATAAAAAGTATACAATATTTATAAAATAATAATTAAAATAGTTTAATAAAACACTAGAAATTAAACACTGTTATTAAAACATAATATAATAACGCGTAAAAGCGTTTCAAAGCAGCAAAAAAAAGAATAAAGTGAAACCTTAAAACTACATATTTGTGGTTTGAACACTAAAATAAAACTTTAGAATAAGATGTTATAACTATTATTCGAAATGTTATTGCAATGATGATAGGTACTGCTCAAGCTGATTTTTAAATTGCACTACGTTACCAATAAATCTTAATTGTGTAGGAAGTGCGTTCCAGAGACGCGTAGAAAAAACAAAGAATTGCCGCTCTGAAGTTAGGCACGAATAACGCCTTGGAATTACTGTTTTAACGCGATTTGACCGCGCGAAAGTAATTTTTTCAAATAAATATGACGGTTCTCTTGTTGCTATGACTTTGTATAAATAAACCAATGTACGAAATTTAAGCAGATTTTCGAAGGTCATACCATACAATTTTTTGGCGTAAAGGGAAACATGATCTCTACGTTGCAATCCGAAAACATACCTTGCAATATTATTAAATGCGACAGTTAATCGTTGCTTACTGGAATAGTCACAATTTGCGAAAATTTCACAACCATAAAGCAAAGTTGGAACAAGATATGTTTTAGCAAGTAGGATTCTGATGCATAACGGAGTGAAGTACTGGGTTGCCCACAATTCGCGTAGCATATTATATACCCTTCCAGTAACAGAGTTGATGTGATTATTCCAAGACAGTGTGCGGTCAAATGTAATACCCAAGTTTTTTGCTGTTTCTACATACTCAATGTTGCAGTTTCCTATTGCTAATTTTGGGATATCAGTCATATCTATTGGTCGCTTTGATATCACAAGACATTTAGATTTTTTTGGGTTTAAGTACAGCCCATTTTGCGTGGCCCAATGATGTATTTCGGTGAGAGTATTATTTACTAAAGTGACACAATTACTAATTGCATTGCGGTCGCAGCTTTTATATAATTGCACATCGTCGGCATACATGCGTACGGAGCAATCATACAAAACATCGGGAAGATCATTAATATACATCGAGAACAGTAGTGGACCCAAGATTGAGCCTTGAGGGACACCTCTTATGATTGGGAGAAATTCCGACACTGAATTACCTGAACATACTGATTGAGACCTAGAGGAGAGATAAGAACCCAGGAGACTTACAGCAGTATGGCCAAAATTAAATAAGTTTGCTAATTTCGTTTGCAAAATTGAATGGTCGACTGTGTCAAAAGCCTTTGAGTGATCCAGAAGTACTAAAAAAGTTACTAAGTTGTCGTCCAGGGCAGATCGTATATCTTCGACAACGTCAACCAACGCAGTAATACAGCTGTGTTTTGGTCTAAAATCTGACTGTCGAATTGTTAATAAGCTGTTGTCTTGAATAAACTTGCTGATCTGCTTATGTAAAATTCTCTCCAGGGCTTTAGAGACAAATGATAAAATAGCGATGGGTCTATACTCATTGCCGGGCTTGGGTATCGGAATAATTCTTGCTTTTTTTCCAGCTTGCTGGAAAAGTTGAGGAGGTTATTGCCGTGTTGAAAATGTGTGTAACATAAGGAAGAATTTTTGGAAGTAGAATTTTAAAGAAAAGTGGATGTAACCCATCCAAACCCATAGCATTTGATTTGACTGCCAGTATGCTTTCAAGGACATCCGCTTGGTCAACGCAATAAAAAACTGAAAGGACCTTCTTGTGTGATGGTACTAGAGACATTAAGGTACGAGTTAGTTGTGACCATTGGCATGGGAAAATTAACGAATTTTGTATTCAACTCGTTGATTTCGGTAATTTCCGCGCCGCTTAACTTGCTTTTCCCTATCCCAATGCTACGAATTTCCCTCCACCTTTGCTTACTTCCTGCAGCGTTAGCAAACTTTTGACTATAGTAGAATAATTTTGCAGAATGTATTTCCTTTACTACCACTTTTCGCATGTTCTTAAATTCGTTGTAAATTTCGGCTGTTTTGAATAGCTTCCATCTCTTGTATGCTCTGTCACGTAGAACTATGAGTTGTTTTATATTATTATTGAACCAAGGTCGCTTTTGACTCTTAATCTGTTTACATTTTAATGGAGCATACTCATCAAATAAATACTTTACATTGCTTTCTAGGAAGCTAACTTGCTCATCAACTGAAGCCGTTCTGTATACGGTACTCCATTCAATATTTACAACAGCTTCCTCAAGTTCTGGATAATTAATTTTTTTGAAATCCCGATATCTAATGGCTTCAGATGTAGGATACAATTGGAAGTCAAACGTTAAGAATATAACATCATGTTTTGAAAAAGATGGGAGTGACATCTGGTCGTACAGCAATATCTTGGATTCACTGTCCACAAAGAACAAGTCAAGAAGCGTATTCGCAGTTTGAGTATAGTGAGTAGGAATGGTTGTGTTCGCTGAGAGGAAGCCTAGCGCTTGCATGCTAGATAAGAAACGATTGTCTTCTAAAATGTTACTATTAAAATCTCCTGCGATAATAATGTCAGAAAAGTTAAGAGTAATATTTTCAATCGCATGTAGAAAAGGTGTGATTTCAACAGTGCGGTTTGGTCTATATACGCTACCAACAAGTAATTTTTGAGAGCCATTATCAATCGCAATCAAAACATATTCAATTATGTCATTAGGGGCAGATCTACAAACCAATTTACACCCAATACCAACCCGTACAAATATAGCTGTGCCACCTCCGTGTTTTTGCCTGTCTGCACGGAGAATTGTAAACCCATTTACTTTAAACAAAGCATCCTGCAATCTCTCATTAAACCACGTTTCAGTCACACATATCACATCCACACCTGAACCTTCGAAAATATACCTAAACTCGTCAATTTTATTCACCAAGCTTTGCGCATTCAGGTGGCATACGTTTAAACCAGTCTTCTGCTTGCTTAATATGCGTATTAGATTATATACAGTGTCTCTGGAACGTAGTCTATCATAATTCAAAGGATTGAAGCAAAAATTTTAAAGACGTGTGCAATTCCGTGTTGCTATCAGTATTTGTAGCCAAAAGCAAACCTTTTTTCATTGCAATGTAAAAAAACAAATCAAGCAAGCAAAGTTTTGACGAAAACACTTTTAAGATACTTAACTTAACAAAAATAACAATAATATAAATTATGGCATCGTTTGTAACTGTGAAGCAGCATGAGAGAGTGATGGTGTTGAGTTTAAGTTGCTGAATCACGAAAAATATCATCAGCTCTGCCCTCTCGTATGTGATTGTCACTGCGTAAAATGGCTTCAGCTGGATTGATAATTAGATTGTTGTCGTGCTGAAGATTCTCCCCTGTAGAATGAGGCACTCCGTTCAGCCGAAGGTCGCAAGCAACAGCGGCATTTTCTTGCTTGGCCAGCTGCGCTTTCAAATCTTCCACTTCAGCTTTGAGCGTGCCAACCTCTGCCTTGCAAATGTTGACGTCATCAGCAATGTGCTTAAGTGTGCCAAACTCAGACTTGAGATTGTCCACATCATCAGCCAAATTTTCCAGAAGGGTGACCCTCTGTATAACATTATTCAAACCACTGTGTATTTCAGCAACATTATTCCGAAGTTCGGCGAGGATTCTGCTCTCACTCGCTTGTATAGCAACTGTGAGTTTTTCATTAATAATTTCACTTTGCTTTGCGAAGCGAATCTCCTGCGTTTGGTTTTGCTTCTCAAACTTTTGCGCTATGAGCTTAAGAAGCGATGAAGACGACGGTGGTATAGAAGTTTTAGGATTGCCAAGATCACCCGTTTCAACAGCTCTCTCAATATTTTGCGTTGGTGGAGTAGGCTTACCAGTCGTATCAGTAGATGGTTTCAGTGGTGAGCGAATCGAGGACCGTCGAGATGAGACACAGCTAGTACATTTGTACGCTTGATTGTTGTTTTGCAAAAAATCTAGGTCAGCCTTCTTTAATCCTACGCATAGGCAATGGAAAAACTCATTACATGTACCGCACTTAACTTTTTTGTCGTCATCCAAGTGACGTTCGACCCTAGACGAGCAGACACACGGCATTTTCCGATTTCGAAGATTCAGTAATGAAGCAATCAGAGAAACAGATAAAATACCACGTTTATACGGTGCAATTAGATACAGCGGTTGTATTTTGTATTTGCTCAATCTGGCAGCACTATTTCGAAACCAATTTGACAGTTAGCAGCTGATTGTCTTGTTTTGCAATTTATCAGTTCTGGCGCAATGCCACAGCAAGTGCAAATAAACAAATAATAAATTTTATTGTAATTCAACTTACATCAAATCAAATTGATAGGAAATTTATCAATTTGATAGTTTCGCCACAACAGAGTAAACAAATCAGCGCACAAGAGTATCACGGCTATCAAATCAGGCAACAACCACACAGCAGCAGGCAGCAGTCAACTCGGAAAGCAGCACTCGCCAGAGGCAGGAACAGCCAGCTTCTTATTTTTCGAGTTTAGCTATTTTAGCTACTACTTTTTTTTTGTTAAAAAATGCAATATTTTCGTAATTTTGTGACATCTCTAACTTATACATACGATGAAATCCAATGGAGAAAACTTCACATTTATCCATGGACTAAAGTATAGTCTTCTATTGATTTTTCGATAGAAGTAAGAGAATGAAAGGGTGCTTTAAACGAAAACCCTTTTTTTGATCTTACTAAATTCATTTTTTACTTTTTACTTTTACCATTTAGCAACGCTTAAAAAGAGAACGTTTTCAATAATGAGTCTTATAAAAACAAAACAAAGAAATTCAATTAAATTGTTAATGTCAAATTCCACAGTATGTTAAGCCCATCATTCGTATCACGAAACAAGGCATGAACGACAAAAAAGAAACGATCAGCACTACTTTCTTCTATATATAAACCTACATATTGCTTATCGTGTTTTGCTTATCGTTAGTAAGCCTAGTTCGTGATATAGAATGGCTTGCCATAATTTTTTGAAAACAAGTCCGGACACTTTTTGATTTTTTTTTTGTGGTGAGGAGGGAGGGGGGGGAGGTTTGATTAGATGACATCCACAATTTTGCTTCACTTGTACAATTCATGTTTTTTACGATAAAGCTTGCAGCAAGAATTCTTAACTTAATTATGTAAGAAGCTGTTGATTTTTTCTTATCTTCTTGATACATTTGATGCTTTCAAATTAGTAGGAATATAAAACAATTAGGAAGTATGTAATTCATTTATATTTAACGAAATATTTAAAAATAAACAAGTTCTTTAAAAAATAATAAACTTAGAATGAATATAAAAACGTAACAATAGGTCTGTTTCCGTGCTTTACACTGTGTAAGATTTGTGTAAAATGTGTGCAAGAGAGTAAAAACGAAATGTGAGAATAGTTGCAAAAGTACGGAAACAGCTTTTAGTAAGTTTCAAGCACAAAACAGCTGAGTTTGACAGCAGAGGGCAGCACAAAATTTAAAACACTTTCACCCAAATTATTAAAAGCCATTTTTAATGCAAAACTGAACAATTACTTAATTTTTATTTATTATTATTTATTTATTGCACATACTTAAATTTCCTTTTAGGCACACAATTTGTGCATTTATTTATCGCAAAACATAAACAATTATGAAATGGAATTTGACATTTGCTTCTTCTTATTGATGCTTATTCTTCTTGATGCTTGTTCTTACTTTACTCGAAGTCTTGAGTTCTAGCACTCTCTGTCCACTTTGTGTGCTCGAGAGAGCGATTTAATGCTTGTTCTTCTTCTCCCATTTTAAGCACAGAAAGTACGGAAACAGAAAATAGTGTCCCACAAGTTACACAGTGTACGTACGGAAACAGACCTAATAACTCCACAATAAATAATTATATGAAAATAAAAATAAAATAAAAACTTAAATGAATTTTGCACTTAATATGTATCAAATGTGGGGCTACTTAGTACAAAGTAGTATTAAAACACCTACAAAAACAAATCGCAACATTTTGCAAATCAAGAAGGGTCAAAACAAATTAATACTAACTGCAAACAACAATCGTAAATATAGCAACGATATGATTAACAGTTCATTAAATTATTTTATTAGTTTCTTACACAGGGTGTTTCAGCTACTTTCTTAAAGATCACTTTGTATTCACACGAGAACTTTGTTTTTCTAGGAAAGAGATATTATAATTATTTTTTCAATTTGTTGGGTCCAAGTCTGGACAAAATCACAAGTCCGGACAAAGTCCGCACATGGTTGAAAAGTCCGGACAATCCGGACTAAATCCTGACGTATGGCAAGCCTAAGAATGAAGGGGTAAGATATATCTTAAAAAATAAACAAATGTTGCCAAGACTACATTATAAATGACGATCTCGTAAATTTTATGAAACGGGAAGATATTTACAAAAATTAAGATTCTGATAGTTCAGATAATAATAGTAATGAAAGTATGGACTTTGAGATCTGAAGTGATCTCACACACCTACAAAACTGTGCCTGAATATAAATATTAATACATACATATGTGGTGGACATAAAAAAAATAAACTTTTATTTTATATAAAAATTTTTTATTAATTTTATTGTTAACAATTTATTTTTGAACTTGTCGAACACATTGAACACAATTTTATAACTAATTTAAAATACAAAATTTTTGATAAATAAAAATTGACAATTTTGAAATCTTAAATAATAATTTTTTAAAATAAATGTGTAAGTGAATATTATTAAAGTTGTATGTTGTTTTGTATGTTGTGGTGTCGGTGTTTATATGTGGTGGTATTGAGTCACCACATTATTCCCCCTCCCTTCTGAAAAATTTTGGTCGTGTTGGCTAATAGGTTAAAGTGTACTTTTTTAGTATTTTTATGTTTGGTTGAATGTGTGTGTGCTGTTTCGGTGTCTAAGGTGGCGGGCTTAATCCTATCAATGTTGACTGTTATGTTAGTGTTATTTTTACGAATTGTGAAGTACTTCGGTGTTCTCTCAATAACTTCGAAGGGACCATCGTACGGCTCTTGTAGTGTTTTACGAATTGTGTCATTACGGACAAAGACAAAGTTACAAGTACTAAGGGCTCGAGGTATATATTGTTGAAAGTTAGTGCTGTGATGCGCAATGTTTGACTTTTGATCTTCTACGACCTCTTTAAGATTGGACAAGGTGTCCGACGAATTAAAATTCTGACTGCTGTGGATTACTAGTTGTTGTGGTAGCCTGAGTGTTTGACCAAAAACCATTTCAGCTGGTGAAGCCTTAATATCTTCTTTGACCGTGGACCTAAGTCCTAGAAGAACTAGTGGCAACTCTGTGTACCAATTTGTGTGGTTGTTACTCGCTATTAGAGAAGTCTTAAGTTGGCGGTGAAATCGTTCTACAATCCCATTAGCTTGTGGATGATAAGCAGAAGTGGTAATGTGTTTGCTTCCTAGTGTCTTAACGAAGTTTCGAAATGTTGTGGACGTGAATTGAGGACCTCGATCGGAAGTAATTTCCAGAGGAACTCCAAAACGTGAGATGTATTCCTTTTGAAGTGTATCTACGATAGTACTAGCGTTGGTATCTTTAATTGGATACGCTTCGGGCCAACGTGTGTTTCTGTCAACTAAGGTAAGTAGATATCTATAACCTTTAGATATTGGTAAAGGGCCAACTAAATCAAGGTGAACATGCTCAAAACGACCGGGTGGTATGTCTATCTTGTGTGGGATTGTCTTCGTGTGTCGATGTATTTTAGCTCGTTGGCATCTAACGCATTCTTGTGACCATTTGTTGATTTGTGTGTTCATTTTGGGCCAAAAATATCTTTGTGTTATGAGACGTCGAGAAACTCGTGTACCTGGGTGTGAAATATTATGTAATTGTTCAAAAATTTGTTTGCGTAATGTTTGTGGAATGTATGGACGTGTTCCTGAACTTGTTTGTTCGCACCAAATTTTAATGTTAAGTATTGGGATGTGTATTTGTTCGAATTTGTAAGTGTGTTTATTTAGAATATCTTGTAGTTCTGGATCTGTATTCTGTTCTTTGTGTAGAGTTCTGAGGTTAATTTCAGAGGTTGTGAAAGCCTCTATCTCAGCTCTTGAAAGTGCGTCCGCTACGGTGTTTTCGGTACCTTTAATGTGTCTGATGTCGTTGGAAAATTGTGCAATGAATTCTAGGTGTCGTGTTTGTCTTGGGCTTCTCTCTGTTTTTGAATGTAATGCTGAAGTAAGTGGTTTGTGGTCTGTGTATATAGTAAATGTTCGTCCCTCTAAATAGTGTCTAAAGTGTTTAATAGTAAGGTAAATTGCTAAAAGTTCGCGATCGAACGTACTGTATTTTGTCTCTGATGGTGATAATTTCTTGGAAAAGAAAGCTAGTGGTTCTGTTTCTTGATTGTGTTCTTGTTGCAAAACTGCACCGATAGCAGTGTTAGATGCATCCACAGCGATAGAAAGTTTTGCTTTGCTATTAAAATGATTAAGTAGCACTTCCTTAGTAAAACTTTCTTTTATCGTTGCGAATGCTTCTGTTGTGTTTTCTGTCCATCTTAAGTGTTTGTCCTTTGTTTTTGATGCTGAAGTTATCATATCATAAATGTGTGTGAGTGTGTGTGCTAATTTTGGAATGCATCTGTGGTAGTAATTAATCATCCCGATGAATTTCTGCATTTCTTTAACTGTTTCTGGTTTTGGATAGTTAACAATGCATTGAATTCTATCGGGAGATGGTTGTATGCCTTTGTTTGAAATGTCATAACTTAAAAAATTTATTCTGTCTACGCCGAAAATACATTTGTTTGGTTTGATGTTTAGTCCGTAATTGTCTAGTCGTTCAAAAACTAAATTTAGATGTTTAACGTGTTCTTCTTCTGTCTCGCTGGCCACAAGAATGTCGTCGAGGTATACAAATACGAAGTCTAGTTCTCGTAATACTTCGTTGATAAATCGTTGGAATGTTTGAGCTGCATTTCTTAAACCGAATGGCATTCTCAGAAACTCAAACATTCCGAACGGTGTTGTAATCGCGGTTTTATGTATGTCTTGTGTGGCCATGGGGATTTGGTGGTATGCTCTAACTAGGTCTAATTTTGAAAATATGTGTTTATTGTGTAAGTCTATAGATAGGTCGTGTATGTGTGGTAGAGGGTAGCGGTCTGGAACTGTAATGGCGTTTAGTCTTCTATAGTCACCACAGGGTCTCCAGTCGTTCACATCTTTTTTGGGTACTAGATGTAGTGGAGAAGCTGACATGGAGTCTGAAGGACGGCAGATAACTGCTTTGATTAAGAAATCAAATTCCTGTTTGGCAATTTTGTATTTGTTGGAGTCAAGGCGTCTTGGTCTTGAAAAAGGTAACTGTCCTTCTGTAGTTATGTGGTGTTCTGTTTTGTGTTTTACTGGTTTGTTGTAGTCGGGTTCTGCTGTTAGTGATGGGTAATTTTTGAGTATATTTGTATATTTGTTGTCTAGTGTAATTAGTTTGGGTAGTGATGTTTCTGTAAATGCTGTGATTGCGTTAACTGATAGTTGTGTAAGTGAATCAATGAGTTTCTTGTGTTTTAAGTCTATCAAGAGTCCATATTTCGTAAGGAAATCTGCTCCTATGATGGGTCTTGTAATGTCTGCTAGTATAAATGTAAAAGGGAAATCGCGTCTTAGTTTTAAATTTACGTTGAGTAATTTCTTGCCGAAAGTTGAGATTGTGCTACCGTTAGCTGCTGTTAGCATTAAGTCTGAATTTTTCTTGTGGGCTTTGAATTTATTTACTGGAAGTACGGAAACTTCTGCTCCACTGTCTATCAAAAAGTTTATATGATTGTCGTTATCGTAAATAAAAAGGCGGCGTGTGAGTATTGTTTGACTTCCATCATTAGCCGTCGCAATGATGGAGTCACTTAGTTTGTTGAGTTATGTTGTGTTGTGTGGTGTTGGGTGTCGTTTTGACCGAATGAGCATGGTTGTTCGCATTGTCTAGCTGCCCTTCCGAACCTAAAATGGTATCTACATACCCAGTTGGCAGGTCGTTGTCGTGACACACTTCTTGACGGGGATCTACGTCTTGAAAATCTTCGAAAATTAGATTCTCTCGAGTTCGAACGTGAATTATTCCGGTATCGTTCGTTTTTTAATTCTTGGACCTCAATTGCTAGTTTGTTGGAACTTTCTAGAATTTTCGACGTTGTTTCAGCAAACGATTGCGTTATCATCGCAAGCTCGGAGTTTTGGGTGTTTTTTGTCATGCGCTGGGCATTATTGCCAAATGAAGCGACTTCGGATTCTGACATAACTTCCCACAAATTGTCAGCTAGTTTCAATAGTTCCTCTAGCTCTCTATGACCAGAACCGGTCAAAGCAATATTAAGGCTTTTGGGGAGCTTGCGAAGCCAAATTTTATAAACTAAGTCGCTATCGACTGTAGTACCGGCTAACATAATTAGTGACCTATAAAATTGAGATGGCTTTTGGTCACCCATCTCGGTGCCAGACAAGATTTTGTCGAACCTCTTGGCTTCACTTAAAGAGTGTCGGTCAATCAAAGTTCTCTTTAAGCCTTCATACAAATTTGAGGAAGGAGGTTTCTGTATGAAATCTAGCACTGTTATAATTACCTCTTGAGGTAGAGCGGTTACGAGGTACTCATACTTTGTCTTGTCAGTAGTAATTCCTTTTGCCTGAAATTGTATTTCCGCATGGGCGAACCATGCGTCGGGACAAGTGGTCCAAAATTATGGCAATTTAACTGACGTTGCTTGTACTTCAGGATGCATTGGTGCATCAAATGGATTGACAAGATCCGTTTGGACTCGTATGAGAAGGCGATGTTCACCTTCGCCGAAATGAGAGAGATATGAGAGAGGGTTAGAAGTATGTGAGGGAGTGGGGGGTTGTCTGGGGTGGGGTGGTGGTGTGTGTGAAAGACTCATCGTGTACCTCAAAATGTGTTTCCTAAAATGTGTTTCCTAAAATGTGTTTCCTAAAATGTGTTTCCTAGTGCAGTGGAGTGCCTACGGATGTAAGACGATAAGTTTCTTCCGACCCTATCGTCTTACAAACGTTTTCAAATCTACGGTGTGTGCCTCGTGCGAATCTAAATTAAAAAGCAACCTGTGAAAAAAATTTTATAACATGTCAAAAAAAAAAAAATTACAAAATTTGATACAATTTTTGAAATAATAATAAAAAAAATTAATATGCCAATTTTGTTATTGTTGCTGTTGTTGTTGTTGTTGTTGTTGTTGTTGTTGTTGTTGTTGTTGTTATTATTATTGTTGTTGTTGTTGTTGTTGTTGTTGTTGTTGTTGTTGTTGTTGTTGTTGTTGTTGTTGTTGTTGTTCTTAATTTTGCTGCTGCTGTTGTTATTGTTGTTTTTGTTGTTGTTGTTGTAAATTATTTTGCTGCTGTTGTTGTTATCTTTGTTGTTGCTGCTGCTATATATTATTGCTTTCTGTTGTTGTTTATTCTGCAGTTATTGTTAATGTTGCTGTTGTTGCCTGTTCCACCTTACCGGCAGGTGTAGGGTCTTGCTTGTTGTCGTTGTTATGACGTTGTTGTTGATGTTGTTGTTGTTATGACGTTGTTGTTAATGTTGTTGTTGTTCCGTTATCTTACCGGCAGATATAGGGTCTTGTTTGTTGTTGGACGATGATGTTGTTGATGCTGACGATGGTAGCGGCGAGCGTTTCAGTTGCTGTAATTGCTGTTGTTCTAGATGCTGTTGCTGCTGTGCCTGAACTACCAAATCACTGGGTGGCGTTAGTTTTTGTAGCTGCTGTTGTTGTTTGGTGATAGTGATATTCCGACCTTCGGTTCAAAAGGTCTCTTCAATATAGGTGAAATTTCTCTTTTTGGTGAGCTGGACTTTGATCGGATAAGCCTTGGAGTAATTTCAACTTTTGGCTCTTGCAACCTTAATAATGTTCCTTTGTTTTTGCACTGGTAGGATCGCCGGTTGTGGTGGACATAAAAAAAATAAACTTTTATTTATTTAAAAATTTTTTATTAATTTTATTGTTAACAATTTATTTTTGAACTTGTCGAACACATTGAACACAATTTTATAACTAATTTAAAATACAAAATTTTTGATAAATAAAAATTGACAATTTTGAAATCTTAAATAATAATTTTTTAAAATAAATGTGTAAGTGAATATTATTAAAGTTGTATGTTGTTTTGTATGTTGTGGTGTCGGTGTTTATATGTGGTGGTATTGAGTCACCACACATATATGCATTTATTTAAAACTAGACTTTTTGGCCTTTTTCTTGTAATTAATTTTTGTTTTGATTAATTTTTTAATTGAAAGTGTATTTTACTGATCAAAATGTTCATTAGCATATGAAAATATATTCCTTTTGTTGTTTTTATTTATGTACACAAAATTTAAAAAAAAATTTTTCATTTTATTGAATGAATAAAATATAGTAACTAAGTTGTTTTTAAAAACTAGCTTCTTTTTTTAGCTACAAAAAAAATCGTTTAGCTCTTTTTAGCTACTTTTTGTAGCATTTTTAGCTACAACCTCAAAAATTTTCTGGCAACACTGATGATGACTACATAACAATTAACCCTTTCGGCATATTTGTTGCCATACGGCAACAGTTTGCTTTGTGGCTCTGTTTCTAGTTTGGGACACCCCGCTTTTTAACAATACATTTTTAATAATAGATTGAAATATGATGAAAAAGAAGAGAAAATCAAAAATACGAAAATGAATTTTTATAACATGTTTTTCAAGGTTATTCCGATCTAACTCATGAGAGCGACCACGCGGCCACGCGACTTCAAAAAAGAGCAAATTAAAAAATTATATTTTTAAATATTTCCGAGAATTTTCTAAAGCTAAAGGTAATTAAATATAATACTACGAATGTAAGAGATCTTATTTACATTTTGAGTTAGAAAAAATATGGGATATTTATAGCGCTAGAAGTTTTTAAAATTTTTTTGAATATTTCTAAAAATGTTTGTAGTATCTATTAGGAAAGCAATACGGCTTTCAAACTTCATACTCAGCTTATTTTAGTCAAAAACTGACCCTGAACGAAGTTTGGGATGTTTGGCATTGCCAGGGCTAATTTGGCACTGAAAGAGTTAATCAAACTACTTTTGCTGTTTCAATTTACCCAGCGGGTAGCAATAGCGATGAAACACTAATGTTGATGCGCTGTTTTTGAAGCAAGTAGCGCATCTGTTTTGATGAAACTTCATTTCCTTTTTTGTTCTTCGTGTCCGCAAAAGCCTGTTAATTTTTACTGCATCTTTGGGAAACTTTTAGGATGCAGTTAACTTCGTAAACGAGAAATGAAAATGAAGACAAAATTTACTTTTTGTCACATGCAGGGATTGATTGAACTACTGGCATTACAACCAAATGTTTTAACGCTCTGCTATTACCTAGCTTGATTAATTGAGAACAAAATGTAGATAAAAATATGAGCTTCACAACTCTGAACTCTGAAGAGCGCATCCTCAAAGCATACCAAAACTGCGTTGAAAATGCAGTGTTTCTAGGAGCGCTTTTTATTTTCCCGCTGTGTAACGACAAGAGACCTGCAATTATTCATGTTTTTGACTAACACAAGAATGAGTGTTAGTGGATTTAAGTCAAAGAAGAATTTGCACTCATATCCACTTATGCTCGTTCGCTCACTTCACACAAAGCAACAATAAGTTATCTGCTGATATGAACCGGAGCAGTGCTCAACTCTCTCATTGACTCAATGTATTTATTTTGCATACCGTAATGACTCACAACACCAATAAACACCATGACTTCAGTGCAATGTCTTAAGTACTTAGAATCATTTTTAGTTCAGCTTTCTTGTTATTTGAATTTTTTAAACAAACTAAAATTGTTTTGCAAAAAGTATACCTCACAATATAAAATAATAATCAACTCATTAATTTTCTCACACGAAAAAGTTAACAAATCAGCAAAAAGAATGAGCAAAGGCAAAACACAAAAGAATACTCAACTCACTCATACTTATTTTCCTCTCACATGAACAAGTGAGTCCAAAGGCGTCCACAGGGGGGGAAGGGGGGTGGCACTTGCCCCCCCTCAACTGAATAATTTTATATATTTTTATTTCCTATGTGTATATGTAAAATTTTTGTTTATATGTTACAAAGTTTTAAACTCTTAAGTTCTGATTTCTTATACTATGTTTACATTACCTCGAAACTACACAGTTAACTTTGAAATTGGATACTTAACTGCATAGTTTCCCATACAAAATCTTAAATATCTCGCAAAGCAGTTAAGTTCAAACTGCGACCTAAACCATCTCATTTTGTTATGCAACACTGTGTTTTCATCAAGAATAAAAGGAAATTAAAAAAAGGACAAGGAAATGTCACATAAAAAACGCAAAAAAATATTTGAAAAGAATTCCTTTTCTTTTGATGATTTGGTCAAAGACCACAAGTTTAGAAAACACTTCCTGCTGATAATGAACAAAAACTCCTACAAGGCTTTTATCACATATATTGTAATATTTTTAATTTTTTTTTTTTTCATGAAAATTAAATTTTCAATATGTCTCCAAATTATGTAAATCAACGAAAAATTAACGTCAAATAATGACAAAGTTAACTACGCTACTGGCAGTGTAAACACCAGAAACAGTTACCAAACTATTATAGTCAAACTGCATAGTTAAATGTGTAATGTAAACATGATATTAGGTGGTACGAAACTTATAGCATCATTTTATAAATCCCTGCACATCACTTCACGCTGCGTTGTTGAAATTCGCAATTTATAAAACGCAACGCTTCACGCCGTGATCTTCAGCGTTGAGTAACGCAATAACGTAGTGAAAACAGTACAAAGTTCGCATTTTATAAAACGCTGCACTTGAAATTCGTTCACTTGAACTGTCACTTTCATCACTTGCTCTTGAGCTGCCGTTAGAACGAATAAGTTGACATTGAAAGGGTAATAACTGTTTGTTTCACTCATATATTCTTAAATGTTTACATAAATCGTTTGAATATAGGATAAAGACAGCAACAACGAACCAACAGTTCGAAATGTTGCTAAAAGAAATAAAAAAACTACCGCAGGTAGCAAATGGTACGCCAGTGCTTGGCGTGTATATTGCAATTTCAATTTAATGATGGCTGAAGAGAACAGCTGATATGGTTGCCAACAAGTCAGAATTTGGTGAATCTTAAATATTTCAAAGATTTGCAATAATGATGCTAGTTTTATTTCACATGTGACAACCCTAAACTGTTGTTGACTGACAGTTCACCGTAGTAACGTAACATAGCTAACGCAATAACGTAGTGATTAATAAAATGCAAATTTTAAATCAAAGTGATGCGCCGCGTTAGCGTTGCGTTTCATCACGGTGATTTATAAAATGATGCCATTAGTTTTATCTGACTTTTTGTTAAGATTTTATTAACTATTTATGGGCATTGTTCATATAGCAAATGTGAGTAGCGCTACGACACGCTCCGTTACGTTTGCATAACCAGCCCTGAGTAACGATCAACAACCGATTTTGTTCTCTAATTATCGTCTGTTGTGCAACTTTTGTTTTTATTAATTGTGTTGTATATGTGGAGTCTAAATATTATTTGAGAAATCAACACGAAGTTCTTTGATGTGTGAATGGCAAAGTGACTTTGTTCCTCCCAAAAGTTTCGAGGCGGCCCGCAACCTTTGTTAAAAACAATATTGATAATGTGAAACAAAGTGTCAACGCACTTTGCCAAAGGGAGCTAGAGACGTGTCGGTTTCAAAAAAAAAAACACAGGTGCGTCACTGGACACACGAGAGAAGCGAAGCATTTTCGCAAATTCATAGATTTGATAATTTAATAGTGTTTTTTCGATTAAAATAATTTTTAAATTCAAAACTTTAAAATAACAAAGTATATATATCATATATATTAACCCTCTTCGGCCCTCCCTTAAAGCCCCCTGTTCAGTTGTAGGGAATAAATATACAAAAATCATTAATTTTGTTACAATTTAATCAACTTACAAGTTGTTTATTTTTAACGATATTTATAACGACCTTTAGTAGGAAGTAGAAACAACATCTAATACACAATCCTTAGTGAATATTTCTTTTAGTTCGTTCGTTCTTTTAGTTCGTTAGGTCTTTTAGTTCGCATGGACAAACCGAAGATTCAAACCATAGCTCGGTAAATTTAGTTATCTTTGCTCTAGTTCGTTTTGTTTGCTACTTTTGTCGGTTGGCTAGCCAATACACAGTCCTAGAATAGTAATAGATTATATTTCTTAATCTACTCTTAAAGTAATAGATTATAGTGATCTGCTGAAACATAGCTTTAGCTAATGTTTACCACTGAATCAACAAAATTATGAAAGAAAGGGTTTTAGCGTGATGGTTAGAGGAAAGTACCAACAAACGATAGAACTATGAGTTGTGGGTTCAATTCCTGCAGCGGCCTAGAAATTATTTTTAATTTAACATTTTCTGGTTCAATTGATGCAAGCAAGAAACAATATCAATTCTAAGAAAAAAGGTGTCGGAAAAAAGTGTCGTTTTTTCTGATATCACTCTAGCAAATCGCAGAACGAGGCGTAAAAAGCTTCGCTTCAAAAGCCACTAAGTCCTGTCTGAGTCCGTTGTCTAGTCGTCTGAGTCTAACGATGTCTGAGTCCTTATCTAACTACACTCAAAGTGAGAGTAAAAATAACTTACTCTCACCAAGTATTAGTTTACTTGAAATGAGAACACTATTGCTACTGTCGTAGCGTATAGTAGTATATGCTACTGTCAATTATTTTTACTAATCGAAAACTAATCTGTTCTTATATATAATTTTGTATATAATTTTGAATATAATTTTATATATAATTCTGTTCTTATATATAATTTTAATAAAATATATAATAAATAAAAAATATATAATAAAATAAAAAAAAAACCAAAAATAGACATAAGTAATACACAAAATAATTTTTAATAAATAACTGTATGATAAAAAATAAGTAGCGATTAAAAATATATAAAGAAGAAACTTACGAGAAATAATAAATAATATTGAAAACGAGTTTTTGAGCTCTAGGCCAATCATGTTGAGAACAAGACAACATGAAGAACAAAGAAGGCGACAGCCAACAACAACAACAACAACGGCTCTGTATAGAGCCAATCACAACAGCTTTGACTATACAGACTGTTTCATTGGTCGCTACACCAACTCATCAGTAGTCTTTTGTGTGACTTTACACTGTGATCCACTCAAGCTACTTAGGTTCTAGTTATACTGCCAATATGCCGAGAAAGTTACCCGGAATTTTATTTTTGGCAGAGAACGCTTGAATTTTTGTAACTGAGTTCTTATCGACATTAGATGCAAGTTCTCTGCCAAAAATAAAATTCCGGGTAACTTTCTCGGCATATTGGCAGTATAACTAGAACCTAAGTAGCTTGAGTGGATCACAGTGTAAAGTCACACAAAAGACTACTGATGAGTTGGTGTAGCGACCAATGAAACAGTCTGTATAGTCAAAGCTGTTGTGATTGGCTCTATACAGAGCCGTTGTTGTTGTTGTTGTTGGCTGTCGCCTTCTTTTTTCTTCATGTTGTCTTGTTCTCAACATGATTGGCCTAGAGCTCAAAAACTCGTTTTCAATATAAATAATGAAAAGGCCGTATTCAAAAATATTAAGATTTAAAATTTCTGGGAGAGCACGCCCGTAAAATGTTAAGAAAATCATTAGTTGTGTGTTAATCACATAAACAACAAAGTCTTTCATAACAAAATGGTCTCCACACCATGTTAGGTGTACCATCAGTTAAACTAACTGAACCCTAAAAATGGAAGTGTGGAAAAAGGGAGGAGCTAAAAAGCAAAAATAACAACAACTTCAATATGCTCTGATAGCGGCAAACCACGTGATCGAGTTTCGAAGATGCACATGAATTAAGGCTAGGCCTAAAAGTATGATACGATTTAGGTTAACCTTGGTACAGCTTGCATCTAATGTCGATAAGAACTCAGTTACAAAAATTCAAGCGTTCTCTGCCAAAAATAAAATTCCGGGTAACTTTCTCGGCATATTGGCAGTATAACTAGAACCTAAGTAGCTTGAGTGGATCACAGTGTAAAGTCACACAAAAGACTACTGATGAGTTGGTGTAGCGACCAATGAAACAGTCTGTATAGTCAAAGCTGTTGTGATTGGCTCTATACAGAGCCGTTGTTGTTGTTGTTGTTGGCTGTCGCCTTCTTTGTTCTTCATGTTGTCTTGTTCTCAACATGATTGGCCTAGAGCTCAAAAACTCGTTTTCAATATAAATAATGAAAAGGCCGTATTCAAAAATATTAAGATAATAAATAATATTTTATAAATAGTAAACAATATATAATAAATAATAATAATGAATAGAAATAAAAATTAAACAGATAATTTGCTATCTTAAATAAAAAAATTGTTTGAATAAATATTAACAAAAACCTAGCTCGCTTTTAAAAAAGAGAATGAGGTTTAATGATTAAAAAGTTGGATATTAGTATAGGATTTTCCCATTGCTAAGTGGGAGCTTAACAATAGGAACGAAGGAAGCCGAAAAAATATAAAAAGATATTCAACCCGATGAAAAAAGTGGAAAACGACCTATTACCTAATGCCTGGTTAAAGCCGTGTAGGCGCGTGTGTTTCCTTTAAGAATTCTTTTCGCTTAACACCAATTAAGCTCATCAGAAGGATTTAAAAATAAAAATTATTCTACCGACCCTCTATAGACTGAATGTTACACATTCGAAAAAAACCAAAGCTAATCAAAAGAAATTTTTGAAATTATAATAAACATTCATGTCTATTTAAGGTACTATTACCGTCTAGAATGGTAAAAATGAACATATATTCAGCAATTTTTTTTCACTTTCTTTATTATATATGGTTATCAAACGTTTTTTACAGTATTAAACAGTTCTTGAAGATTACGAAAAAATTTTTTTATTTTTATTTTCTATTAATTGTACATTTAATATAGGGGCTGAAATTGTTCTTTTCGAAAAAACACTGCTGCTAAAAAAAATGGCGGACATTTGAAAATGTTTTCCAGAAATCGCCTTTTTTTCAACCTTTTTTCAAATTCAAAAATTGTATATATTTTTTTTGTGGTCAAATTGTGGTATTACACAGGATATAAAAACAAACAAAATGCTGCAAAAATTATTAATAACGGCATAGTAGATCAGGAGATTAACTGTCCGCCAGTTAAAAACGAATACGAAAACGAAAAACGAATATAAAAAACTTTTAAAATACAAACACAAGATTATCATGTACTCTTTTTATAAATTATACACACACACACACACACACATTCATACGAACAAAAGAAAAAATCAAAAAAGCTATTTTAAATGATAATAAAATAAAATAAATACCTTGAAAATATCTTTTTGAGTCTGCACGGATCTTTAACTATATTTAAAAACGAACGACAATTATTTTAAATATTTTTAAATGCATTTAACAAATGTAAATATGATTTTGTAAACAAAAGTTCGTTATACTGGAAGTTAAATTGAAAATTTATGAATTTTCATATAATAACAATGCTTACAAAGTTTGCACAGAAAATCTCAGGCAATAAAATTTCATAGGTAACATTCCAGGCTCATTTTCATAAACGTGCACACCAATGCATACCTTTGCTTCCCCCCCTCGACAAATTCCTGTGGACGTCCATGAGTGAGTCACATAAGATGATTAACCCAGAACCAATAGAGAAATAATTTGTCGATACACATGTGTGTAGAAGTACTATGAGTATTTTTGGGTTTTGGTGGGCATGATTAGTACTCATTGCAGATCTCTGGTAACGACAAGAAAATTGCACACACACGCACAACAAGTTAATTGCTTCTTGGCCTTATTGCTAAGAAGTAGACATGGCATAATAATACAAGGTAGCATTGACAGTTGCTTTGGAAACCATCTCCTGTCAAAAAATATACTCAAAAAAAGAGCGCTCACAATCCGCCATTGGAAACACAAACAATGTTGAAAAAGTTAAAGTGAAAAAAAAACAACAACTACAGCAGCTGCTGATGTATTTCCACAAAAAGCTGTTTTTGACAGGAGATGTTTTCTTGTAAATAGAAGAGAAAATAAGCAGTTGTCAATGCTACCTTGTATTATTATACCATGAGAAGTAGATAATAGATGAGAAAGATCTTCTATCTTCTCTTTTTGAGACTGGTAAACAATGTTGGCATGTAATGGAGTGTGGAGCTTGCTTTACCTCTTTTACGAGTTGGCCCGGCATTTCAATATCGCCGTTATCTATTGATTTATAGTCGTACAGGTGCTGATGCTCTTGGTAGAAGCGTAGATGAAATCCCTATGATTCTCGCATGAGAGATTAACGTAAATTTTGCAACAAAAATGAATCAACAACAAAATCTGGAACTACAATAGATGAAGTTTTTCATAGACATACATCTCATATTTCGGTTATCACAAACCAATAATGTCAGTATTACCAGTTGAAGCACCAACCAACCAATGACAGTATGAATCTATACACTAAGGGACATAACGCATATTAGCACTATCCACGCCTCAGTATAATCTATATATATAAAAATGGTGTGAAAAATGTATAGTAATTCATCGAATGAGAACGGCTGGGCCGATTTGGCTCAAATTTTTTTTTTTTTAAAAATGGTGTGAAATATGTATAGTAATTCATCAAATGAGAACGGCTGGGCCGATTTGGCTCAAATTTTTTATCAGTTGTTTGTAATTGCCAGGAGAAGGTTTTTACGAAAGAAAATTTTGGGAAAACCCTCCGGCAAAGTCGGGAAATTGGAATAATCGAAAACTGATTTTTTTGTATGGGATTTTGTGCGCAATTGTTTCGGAATGGCTTTTCGAATGGAAAAATATAAAATTCTTAGTGGAAAACTCGGAAAATTCTGGAAAAACGCAAAAAATTAAAATTTTTTTTAAATTTTGCTTTTTATCGCATGATTTCATGATTTTTGACGATTTAAAGGTGGAAAATTCGTTGTGTAGCATGAACATTTTGGATAATTGTGAATTTCATTGCAATAAAAGACGTTTTGCGTGAATTATGGGTGGAGAAGTTAATGAGATAAATAATAGATGTCGCTGTGCTACAATCAATGCCACAACCCGAGAGATGCCGTTATACATTGACTTACAATTGACTACATTGACAAATTTCTTTTCGACATGTGAAAGCGATCCGTTCGTAAGGACTTTACTCTATTCGGAAATGCCACGCTTTTATATATGGAACGCTGCATCGAAGAAGTTTCAACGCCGGAAGAAAGGTGATGCTGTTGCTGGATTCGCTGATGTCTATTCGACTGATGCCCTCGGACGAATATACACAGTTCATCCATGCCAAGACGAATGCTTCTATCTTCGCTTACTTTTGGTGAATATTAGAGGCCCTACATCCTTCGATTCCCTGCGTACCGTGGATGGTGAGCTGTGCGCCACTTTTCGGAAGGCTTGCCAAAGTTTGAATTTGCTCGAAAACGATACACATTGGGACTCAACGGTCGCCGATGTAACTGTTTCTGCACCAGCGAATCAAATTCGTACATTGTTTGCAATCATCATAGCCACATGTCATCCGTCGAACCCGACTGCATTGTGGGACAAATACAAGGATGAATGGCTGACGACATTTTGCACAGAGTTCGCACGACAACTTGGAATTTCGATCTTGAAATTAACGACGAGATGCGCAACGAAGCGTTAATTTTTGTCGAAGACATGTGCGTTCTCATGTGCGACAGTCTGCTGTCGACATTGGGAATGCTAGCGCCCAAATCGTTCAATGTACGATGCATTCAATCGCGAATTGCAACGGGAGCAAGACTATGATCGAGATGAGCTGGCCTAAAGAGTCCGAACAAATGTGCCGCTGTTGAATGCCGAGCAGAAGAACGTGTACGATTCGCTGATGAAGGTTGTTGACGATGGAACAGGAGGTATTGACTTTTTCGATGCTCCCGGTGGGACAGGCAAGACATTCGTTATTTCGCTGATTCTGGCAACAATTCGGTCAAGATCTCAAATTGCGTTGGCTGTTGCATCCTCCTCAAAATTGACCACGCACATGAGAGTCACGCTGCAGAACGACACATCGGCTGCTGAATTTTCGAGACAACTGCTGGCGCTTGGCAATGGTCATATTCCTGGTTGATGTTTCGACTGGATTGATATCGTTCCCGGCAAATTTTTGCGAGTTCACATCGTCGAAAGAGGAACTCATCACCAAAGTGTTCCCCGGCATTGCACAAAATTATAAAAATCTCGATTGGATTAGTGAACGGGCGAAACTAGCAGCGAAGAATACGGACGTCGATAGCTTGAATTTCATTATTCAAAGTCAAATCTCTGGAGAACTGCATTCATACAAATCCATTGACAGTGTGAGAGACGAGTATGAAGCGACCAACTATCCGACGGAATTTTTGGACTAGCTTGATGTACCAGGAACTCCGCCGCATAATTTACAGCTGAAGGTGGGATCAATCATTATCATGCTGCGGAATCTGAATCATCCAAAATTGTGCAACGATACGCGATTGTCCGTCAAGAAACTAATGAACAATGTGATCCAAGCGACGATCATCAAGGGCAAATTTAAAGGAGAGGAAGTCCTCATCCCACGAATTCCAATTATTCCAACTGATCTTCCATTCCAATTCAAGCGTATTCAGTTCCCTGTTCGATTGGCTTTTGCGATGACAATCAATAAATCGCAAGGCCAATCACTAGAAGTCTGTCGGATTAATCTCAAATTTCCCTGTTTTTCGTACGGACAGCTGTACGTTGTCTGTTCGCGGTGTTGGCAAACCGTCTTCGTTGTTTGTTTTTGCCGGAAAACAAATCGAAAAACATTGTTTATCAAAACGCTCTCTGACTCTGACTGACTTAGATTCTGTTCAAATAAATCACATTGAAATTTGAGCTATGTGTATTTTATCATTCTGGAGTTTATCTGAAGGCGTGAAATTGGGGCGAGACTAAGTTCGCCGGGTCCGCTAGTTTTATTTAAATATTTACGTGGATAAATCAAATGTTTTCCTTACAACTCGTTTTTTTCTCATATTTGAATTCTATTTATACCACACACGTACAGACATATTCCATACAAGCAAGCAGCAACAGCATCGCACACGTACACACATATTCCGACAAGCAGCAACAGCATCGCACTCTGTTCCTGCAGTTTATTTCTTGCAGTTGCAACCTTAGTTCTTATAGTTCTCATTTAGTTATTGTTGCAAGGGTAATATAGCCTGGATTTTTGGTAAAGACTAGTTAAGAGTGCGATTGATGATCGCACAATAAAATTGTGTAAGGTTTGAGTGACAACCGGACATTTTCTCACAAATGTCTTGCGTCGGTTGTCATTTGCCTGCATATTTTTCTTTGCTCCTTAATTTTAATTTCAATTTTTCTTCCTCAATTTGTACTATTTTGACATTTGTTACCATAATACTGCAATAACTGTCAAAAATAGTATAAATTAGAGAACAAACAAAGAATATAAAATATACTACCAAATGGCATTTGATGGACGCATCTCGTGGGAAATATTCAAATATATTTTTTTTAATTTCAATATTTTTATATAAATTTTCTTTAAATGCGATAGTTTTATATTTTTTTAAATATTTAAAAGATATTTTAAAAAATTCCTGCATAATTTCAATATATTTTTTATTAATTCTGTTTAAATATTTTAATATTTTATTTAATTCAAAAAGTATTTAAATAAATTTTAAATATTTACGTAGTCGATTTAAGCAAATGCGTTATTGGTGCAAAACTGACTCGCTTTTTGGATAACCGATTTTGATGATCTTTTATTTGTTGGATTTGTGTTCATCCCGAATAGCAGAATAACTATTGAAATATTGGAAAAAATCAGGGGGCGTGGCACCTCCCATACAAATCAAATCTTCTATATCGAATAGCTTTGGAATTATAGGTCGCACTGCAACGGAATTCGGTATTTGACCTTAATTTTCGCTTGCCGTTCTACTGGTAAAATTTTATGGGCGTTGGACGTAGGGCGTGGCACTTTTTCAGCAGCCCAAATTTTTAGTATAACTTTCGAGCTATAAGTCACACATTAATGAAACTCGGTTAGAACGTACTATTTAGTCGTTTCTTTCGACTGGCAAAATTGAGCAAGTTTAGGCCAAAGGGGTGTGGCACCGCCCATACAATTCAAATTTATGATATCGAAAAACTTTGGAACTAAATGCCGTATAATAATGAAATTCAGTACGTAATTGTCACTTGGTGATATCCTTCTACTGAAAAACTGGAATGGGCTTTGAAAAAGGGGGTGTGGTGCCGCCCAAACACTTTAAATTTTTGATATCAGATAGCTTTGGAACTAAATGTCGTATATCAACGAAATTCAGTATGGAATGGACTATTGGGTGATATCCTTCTACTAGACAACTGAGATATTCATTGAACAAGGGGGTGTGGCTCCGCACATACAAATTTTTGATATCGAATAGCTTTGGAAATAAATAGCATATAACAATGAAAATCAGTATGGAGTTACTTATTGGTCAGGCATTACTTCTTGAAAACTGACACGGGCATTGGAAACTATATTCAATATACTTTACTGCAAAAACTAACTTTTTTCTGGCATTTAACTATCAAAATCAAATCTTCTAAACGAATAAAAATTTCTTCATTTTTAATTTTAAAACCGTAACTTTTGCAACTGAAAGATATTTTTATCTTCATTACTTTTTGGTAAAGTTGGTTTTGTTGCATTTTCCTTAAAATAAAAAAGAATTGAAAATAAAAAAAAAATTAAAAAATAATTAGTTTTGACCACGTCTCTTTCACCCTTTTACAAGTAAGGGAAATCAACCAACTAGCATACTTTCTTAGCGAAAAGCTTCGTTTAATTAATTTAAAAAAATTCTGCAATTTTGACACCAAAAAAATTCACATATCTTCAAGATTGCACAAATTTTTAGTACAAAGTCTTTTTCTAATAACGCTGTTTCCTTAGAATGAACAAAAAACCATTTTGCATATTTCTATACGCTTCACGTCAAAAGCTTATTTTTTTTTTTTTTGTTTTTTATTATATTAAAAAAATCCTTATGCTACAAGACTATAAATAATCTTAACATTTAAAGCATAAGTCACAGACGATCAAAAATATAAAATTATTATGAAAAATAAATACTGTTTATGTCAAGATGCTTCTCAGCGGCATAAACAGTTAAATTCCTTTTGAAATTTAAGAGGGCGCTTTCGCTTCTCACCACACTTTGTATTTTCTTAATTTGTATGTACTAAATAATAAAAACCAAGAAGTTACAGGTTCCGGTCTGTAGCTGGACGATTTCTCGTCCACTTTATTTTCAACCACCTCCTTGGTAAGAACATCTTAATAAATCCTTGTTTTTTTATAGACAAATTTAAACCGCTTTTTCTTTCTTCTTGTAAACTAAATCAAATAATCTATTGATTTGGAGTTCTAATAGATTCTGCTGCTTCACCCATTTCCACTGGCATACTTCTACTAGAAACAAATATCCTCACATTTTCATGGTCCTATTCGAGCCAGATATTTTAGGAAGCAGAAGAATCTTTCCTAGTACGCGGTTTTAAATTGGTCCAATCCACAACAATCATTATTTCATCCATATCATCACCACTACCAAGGAGGATTTTATTCACCTCATCATCATCTATCGCTGTCAAATCAGGTGTGTTTGCATTATTTTCAGTTCTTTATAGTAGTACAAGTGCATTGCGTCTATAAAAAGCAGCGCTTCTTCTAAAAATTTCGTTGCATTCGATTTACGCGATCAAAATCCTTTTAGAACGCGATCGTAATTAATTTTTATTCAAAAGTTTCATATTCCTAATTTCTAAATTATAAAAATTAACAAAAAATACAAAAAAGTTCAAATTACTTAGTTTACGATCTAAGACAGTGTTTTTCCATATAAAAGTGCATATATACATACAAAATATATATATACGTACATATATATATACACACAAAAAGGCGGTCAAAAAGGCTAAGTCAGACGGACAGACATAAATCGCGTTGTGTTTCGAATTTAGCAATTTTGGTGAGTTTTTTCCTAATTTTCAATCGAAAAATCCATAAAAAAAAGTGTTAAAAATTCCTATAAATCTAATAAGAAAAATCTTAATCATTCATATTAAAATTGCATCAAAATAATTTGACACAATTTTTGTGTATCCATTCTTGCGTTGAGAGTGATCGTAAAAACGACTTGAATTCAGCACTCTCACCTTATACGCGATCGATTAGGCGTTAATTGTTATCCAATATCAGAACCCATCTTGATCTTCTAAACATTATTTGCAGTGCTTCTCAAGCAGTAAACTGTTGGTTTGTACGCATAACAACAACAAAAGCCTACCGCATATCGAACAGCTGTTTTTACTACAGGCAAATTCAATGTTATTGAACCCATTACAACAGTGGTCATAGAGATCGCAAATTTTGCTCAAAATAGATATTCGCAACTTACAATTTAAACGAAATGATATATAAATAAAAGCAAATAAATTAAGCTAAAATTAAAGAAGAATATGAAAGTCCATTATTTCAGTAATTCATTATTTAATATAAATATTTAAAAAAAAAAAAAACAAAAAAAAAAATTAAAAACAATCAAAACAAAAGTTTTATATGATTCCATTTAAAAATAACAAAATAACGCAATTCCATTACGTTTTATAAATATTTATAATCGTTTTAAAAGTGAATATATTCCAGTTTAGCTGTTTTAGATGCTGTATTTTTATCGATTTTTTTGAAAAATATTTAGCATTCAAGAGAGAATATTTTCTATAACATTTCAGAGTGATGATAGTGATTATCGATATCCAAATCTTTCCTCTTATCGCTTAGCTCGTGGTCAATATTTGGCATGGATATTCGTTTATAATTTAATTGATTTTTGCAGATGATATTTATTATCAAAACTTATCTCGACACGGAATATAATTTATTATATTGTTTTTCGCTTAGCCTAATTTTTTAGGATTCAAGTGCTTCTTAAACGATCTTAGTTTTTCATAAAATAATTGGGTTTAAAATATTCAAATTTGTCTTCATTCGGTTTTAAAGTACTATTTACATTGAAAATATTCGAGTTCGTAATATTTTCTTCCGAATTTTTATTAAATTTTTCTTAAATATTTAAACCGATTTTTTCATTTATATGAATTTTCAACTATTTTGAAAACTGCATATTTTTATTTCAATTGTTTCCTATCTAAATTCCTTACTACAATCGATTTAAAATTAAATTTTTTTGTTCCAAATAGTTTTGATTAAAGTTTGCTTTCTTTATTCGGTCTTGCTCGTATCAATTGTCCACATATTTCTTATTTCGATTTTGTTGTTTTGGCTTTTACTTGGAATCGATATCCAAATTATTTTCTTTGTTTTTCATCGGCGTTTACTTCCTTTTTCTTTATAAATTCCTTGCTGACTCTTCTGAGAAAAGGTATCTGATCACAATTCAGAACCAAATTCGTATAGTTCCTAAAATAAATCCAGGTTATTTTGTTCCATTAACAAAACAAATTGTCTCTACAATGAGTTCATTGGAATCTTTTATCCGTCTATCGGACAATCTAATCGAATTTGAGGCAGATTTTAGTGATGCAAATATTTCACAATATTCAGCCGCCTCAATGGAAGTACACAAAGATGAAATGAAGGCCATCTGGATCAATGTAAAATTAGCATATGAAGCGTGTCTAAAAGAACTAGCTTCACCTAAGGACAAGGAGACTGAATGCAAATACGACATGGAAACTATTAAAAATCGATACCATAGCTGCTATCAAGGCTATGTCCGGTGTATCTCAAGGCTCACTGAAAATATTCAACAGGTATCCGCTAGGCCGACTTCCTCTCTTAGGCTGCCTGATATTCCATCCAGTTCAAACTTCCACTTGCCTCCTTGTGACACCGATGTATTCAGTGGAGATTATCTTATGTGGCCTTCCTTCCGTGACTTATTCACAGCCATTTATGTGAATAATACTCGGCTAAGTCCAGTGGAGAAGCTTTTCCACTTGAACAATAAAACTCGAGGAGAAGCTCGAGATATTGTAAAAAAGTCTCCTTTGACCAATGAAGGTTTTTCATCAGCATGGCATAATTTATGTGAACGTTTTGAAAACAAACGCATCCTCGTAAACAGCCAACTGAAAATTTTATTTAATCTTCCATCCATACATACTGAATCTGGTCAAGCTTTGAAAAGTCTACAAAGGGATATCAACAGTTGCATAACAACCCTTCAACTTTACGATGTAAAGATTGAGGATTGGGATTGCATATTTATTTATCTCTGTTCCACACGTTTGCCTGAAACGACTTTGGCTCTTTGGGAACAATCCATTCAAGATAAGGCCGCCATTCCGAAATGGAAAGCGTTAGATAATTTCTTGACTAATCGTTACCAAACACTGGAAACTGTATCAGATATCCGAAACTCAAATCTTCCAAAGTATTCGCCTAAAAAAACTCCTGTCAATTCATCAAGCTCAAATCCACCGCGTCGAGTGAACACATATCATTCCAAGATTTCTGGTTCATTTTGCAAACTTTGTCCAGAAGATCAACATCCAATTCGACAATGTCCTCGTTTCCAAGAATTAAATATCGAAGAAAGACTAAATTACATAAAAAATCATAAGCTTTGTATAAATTGCTTTTCTCGTGGCCATACTGTCAGAGATTGCAAAAGTTCCTTTAACTGTTATATTTGTAACAAGCGACATAATACGCTTTTACATCGTAACAATCCAAATAGTCCAAATAACATCGTTCATCCTTTTGAAACTTGTAATAGAGTGAAAACTGATACCAGTATAATTCCCAGCATAAGCATGCAGCACCCAATTAACTCAATACAGTCCACTAATTCCTCTTTGCCTATTGATAATATTCAAACATGCTTTTCAACAAATACTAAGGGCGTTCTTTTAGGTACCGCAATGGTTCATATTTGCCATTTAGGTACAACTTTTTCTGCTCGAGCCCTCATCGATACTGGTTCAGAAGGAACTTTTATTTCAGAACGTTTATTTAAATTATTGAAACTTCCATCTTCTTCAATACAGGCCAAGATTTCGGGTCTTAATAATACTACTTCTGCCAGAGTTGATAAAATATGCTCATTTATATTAAGCTCACCAATTAATACTACAATTCAAATTGAAGCCAACGCTTTAGTCCTGCCACAACTCACAGGAAGTCTTCCAAACTCTCTTATAGATCCTTCAGCTTTTAAAAATCTTTCAGGACTACAGCTCGCAGACTCACAGTTTTTTAAGAGTTCTCAGGTTGATCTGCTGATTGGTGGTGATCTTCTTCCATATATCCTACTAGATGGGATAAAACATAATATTTGTGGTTCTTTATTAGGCCAAGAAACCATATTTGGTTGGATACTGACTGGGCCTGTATCCAATGAATCTACTTCTTCTTCTCAAATCCTAACACTACACAACCTCATCTTACAGAACAAAATGACCAACTACACGAAAAAATCTACCAAAAGCCAAAGCCACCGAAATTCGACGAAACCAAGCAGCCTCAAGTCCAAGTCATTCCCGTGTAAAATTTGTCCTCGTGATCATGCGCTTCGATTTTGTAAAAGGTTTTTAAATATGAATACCGAACAACGAAGGCGTGTAGTTCTTGTACACAAATATTGTTCAAACTGTTTAGCTCATAAACACTCCGGAGATTCATGCCTTAGTGGGTCTAAATGTCACTATTGTCAGGAAGATCATCACACACTTCTTCATCTTCACGAACGAATTCCGAATTCCGAATTCCGAAATAAAGTTTTCAGACCAAATGGAGAACTGTCCAAAGTTCCACCAACATTGGCATCTATTCTGACGCAACATTCTGTTAGTCTTTTTCCTACGGCTTACGTAAAAGATTGACGACAACATCGAATTCCATTATGTTCGCGCTCTGTTACTTGTGCAGTACACAGCCGAATCTCCTCGTCATTAGTGAAGAAATTGAAGCTTCCAACGACATCAATTGGAGAGGAAAAAGTGTGCTCTGTAGTTATCGGAGCTCGTTTTTGATGTATCAGTTGGAATAGATGCGATCCTGCGTGTTGATAATCGCATAAATATGAAGACGCCTACAAAACCCATAGATGGCAATATAAAAGAACACTTTTCTAATTTGCTGCTTGCGGACTCCAAATTTTATAAGTCTGCACCAATATTCATCGTTTTAGGTGCAGACCTGTATCCGAAAATAATTAAATCCGGTGTCATTCCTAGCACTGGTGGCCTACCGATTGCTCAAAATTCCGTATTTGAATGGGTACTTTCCGGCCCATGCGCCTTATAAAGCTTAATATCTATTCTTAACACTTAAAACGCACGCACGCATGTACTATTATATTGAAAATTTGAATATATGCAAATGCACAATGTATATATCTATAGATATTTTGTATCTACCACATTTTTTAGAATATAATCAACTATCATACTATATCATATTGTTTAATATATTATTAATAGTCCGTTTTGAAGTACACCTTTTATACTGAATTGTATTCTATATGAATTTATAAGAACTTAATTATGTAAGATATTAGTATACATATATATCCTTTGAAATTTATTGCAGCCGTACTGCAAGGCGGGCGGCATGTTTATGTCAAGATGCTTCTCAGCGGCATAAACAGTTAAATTCCTTTTGAAATTTAAGAGGGCGCTTTCGCTTCTCACCACACTTTGTATTTTCTTAATTTGTATGTACTAAATAATAAAAACCAAGAAGTTACAGGTTCCGGTCTGTAGCTGGACGATTTCTCGTCCACTTTATTTTCAACCACCTCCTTGGTAAGAACATCTTAATAAATCCTTGTTTTTTTATAGACAAATTTAAACCGCTTTTTCTTTCTTCTTGTAAACTAAATCAAATAATCTATTGATTTGGAGTTCTAATAGATTCTGCTGCTTCACCCATTTCCACTGGCATACTTCTACTAGAAACAAATATCCTCACATTTTCAAATACTTAACTTATAAATAAAAATAAACTATATGAGGTCTCAGAAAAACATAACAAAAGAATTTAATAAAATACCTCAAGAGTTAATTGAGCTTGATTTAGATAAAATTACGAAAAATGTTTAATTAATTTCTTTTTAAAGATACATGCATTGCTAATTTTCCGTAAGTTGACAGGCAAAGAGTTCCAGAGACGAATGGCATGGATAAAGAATTGACGCTCAGATACTAGGGTGAAGTGTCTTATTGGCTTTATCATATTGTTCCTATTGGAGTGCGAAAATTCCAATTTATTAAACAAAAACTCAAGTTCTTTTGTATAAATGATTTTATGAAGCAAAATTAAGGTGTTATATTGTAGCAAATTGTCAAACGAGATAGTAAATATTTTTTTAGCATGTTCTGAAACACGAGCAAAGCGTCTAAGGCCAAAGACATATCTTGCGATGTTGTTGTATATTGTGTTCAGTTTTTGCTTACTTATAGAGTCACAACTGCCAAAAATTTCGGAGCCAAACAGGAGAGTAGGAATGAGATAAGTTTTCGCAATAAGCATTCTTATTTTATGCGGTGTAAAATACTGAGAAGGCCAGAGCCCCCGAAGCATCCCATAGACCTTACCAATAGCGTTAGTTATATGCGTGTTCCAAGTAAGAGATTGATTAAAAAATATACCGAGATTTTGGCATTTGACACAAATTCGATGTTAGTGTTATTTAAGATTATTTTTGGCAGACTAGCAGTATTTACAATTTTTCTGGAAATCACTAAACATTGAGACTTTTTTGGGTTAAGCACCAAACCGTTTCTTTGTGCCCAAACATTAACTTTTTCTAAGCTTTCGTTAGTTTCATTTATAGTTTTGTTTAAGTCGCTCAAAGTGCAGGAAGAGTATAGTTGGACGTCGTCTGCATACATGTGTATCTTACAGTTAGTTAGTACTGAAGGTAAGTCATTAATATAAATGGAGAAAAGCAGGGGTCCCAGAACTGACCCCTAAGGCACACCTCTGGTTAGACAAACGTATGACGACAACAAATCTCCACAGCTGACTGCCTGCAATCTTTCAGTTAAATATGATTGAATGAGTTTTGCTGCACAAGGCTCAAATCTATACATTTTCAAAAGTTTTGTGACAAGTATCTCATTGCTTACAGTATCAAAAGCTTTAGAGTGATCTAGCAGAGTTAGAATGGTTACCTTGTTGTCATCCAATTCGGACCGAATTTCCTCAATGACATCAATTAAAGCTGTCACACAACCACGCTTTGATCTAAACCCCGATTGCTTTTCCGAAATCAGACAATTTTTTGTGAGATAAGCATTTATTTGTTTGAACATTAATTGTTCTATGACTTTGGCTAGATAAGACAAAATTGCTATAGGTCTGTATTCTTTATCAGCTTTTGGTATTGGCAAGATTTTGGCTTGCTTCCAGTTTTGAGGAAAAACACATCTGGTTAATACATTATTATAAATAAAGGTAACATAAGACAGCAGTTTAGGAATAAACGCTTTCATGAAAACCGGGTGAATATTATCGACACCAGTAGCATTTGATTTTATTGATAAAAAACTTAGAAGAACTTCAGCCTCACTAACACGATTGAATTTAAAAGATGAGTTGCTTCTAGTAACACTTGAAGAATTTTTATAAAAGTTTTCAGTAACTAACGGTACTGAGATATTAGCAAATTTTTTATTGAGCTCATCTACACTATCTACAGAAACAGACTTTTGATGAATTTTATTTTTACCGACTCCTATACCCCGAATTTCCTTCCAAATTTTTTTCCATTCTTCATTGATGAGAAACGGCTTTCATAAAACTGCATTTTAGCTTTCTTTATAGCTTCGACAGATTTCTTTTTTAACAAATAGTACGTTTTATAGAGTTCGGGTGTTTTGTAGCGTTTCCATCGATTATATGATCTGTTACGATCAGTAATAATTTTTTTAATGCTATTATTAAACCATGGTCTTGCAGGATTTTTTATTCGTTTAGTTATAACGTGAACATACTTATCAAAAAGAAAACTAATGTTATTTTGTAAGAATTCAACTTGGCAGTCAACAGACTCTTTGTTGTATATACAGTTCCAATTAATAGAATCAAATTCTGCATTCAAACTAGCATAGTCGATGTGCTTAAAATCACGATAACTGAAGCTTTGAGGATAAATATCTGGCCTACAATCAAATGTTAAAAAGATTAAATCGTGTTTTGAGAAAATTGGAACCGAAATCTGATTATAAAATAACGTTTTTTCCATATCATTTACAAAGAATAAGTCAAGAAAAGTGTTGCTAGTATTTGAAAAATGTGTTGGTGTATCATCATTGCCTGGCAGTAGTCCAAGGCATTTCATGCTTAACGTTAAACTATTTTCATTAAGAACATTACTATTAAAATCTCCTGCAATCACGATGCTAGTGTAAGCTATCGAAATTTGCTCAATTACATCTGTTAAGGCAGTAAAGTCAACATTTTTATTTGGCCTATAAGCACAGCCAATTAGAGCTTTTTCTGACCCACATATAATTTCTATGAATATATATTCAATAACGCTGCCATTAAGCGACTTACACACTTGCTTGCATTTGATACCATCCTTTACAAATATGGCAACACCTCCCCCATGGCTTACTCTGTCCGCTCGAAAAATACTAAAACCTTGCAGTTTAAACAACTCATCATTCATATTTACATTAAACCATGTTTCAGTGACACATACGATGTCAACCGTGCTATTTTCAAAAATGTACCTGAATTCATCGATTTTTTTAACCAGACTTTGGGCATTTATATGGCATATATTTAAGCCATTTTTTTGGTTTGCAAAATATTTTAACCATATTGCGCGCATTGTTCCTAGAATCTCTGCCTCTATTATTGTTTAAATGCATTTAATGCAGTAAAAAATAACTTTTTTATAGTATTAGCAATGCATTGTATCAAATTGATTGAAAATATTACGTAATGTATTAGGATATAAGAGAAAAGTAAAAGTATAACTTGTTCACAAGCATTAAAATTATTGCTCAATAGTAAATCTGACTTAACATTAACATAAAGAGAGATCATAACATAAATATCATTTTTAATGACACCTAAACCACCCTGTGTTCCAACCTGGCTAATGTTTACAATTGTAAACAGCTTTGTTTTTGTTTGTTCTTTATCCCATAGAAATAAAATATAAGGAAGTGGTGTTCTACTCACACATACTATGCGTGTGTTGAAGAATTTTTCAAGCGACATAGAGCATGATTTTTTGACATAAGCTCTTGCACATCAAAACAAAGAAAATGAGTGGTGAAAAAACATTAAAATATTAAATAATTAGCTATTGTCGTCGCTATAAATTGTATCAAAACGAACATAAATAAAATAAATAATTAAATAAGCATGCGTTGTGCCTTGAAAAGTTGTGAAAGTTCACAAAAAACACATAATAAGTAGGTTTCATTTCACAGGTAATATTGCTTTATAGTTTTGTCCCGCCCCGATTTGTGTGAATGAGTCATGTGCAAGAGCTTCTGTCAAAACACAGTTCAGCTTCATGAGCGCATTCATTCGTTAGGGTGGCAAGCGATAGGGCCCTTATTTTTTTCGATTGAAGATAAGTTTTAATCAGGGACCGTAACTGTTATAAATTTTTTTCAAATAAGTCGATAAATAATGGTTATTTTTACCGATTTTTTTGTTTTTTTTTTTTTTTTATTATTTACTTTTATTTATTCGGTCAAAAATGTTTATTTTCGGTTAAAAATAGAAGTTAAAATATCACTTATTTTTTCGGTCAAAAATAAATGTTAAAATATGACTTCTTTTTCCGGTCAAAAATATATATATGACAGTGATATTCTATATTCAATACTAGCTTACCCGGTACACGTTTTTTGCACACGAAAATATGCTAATGAGCCGAATGGCTAGTCGTATTTTGCATAATTTTTTAAGTGTCTTGTCGGGACAAAATTTGTCCCGTATTTTTGTCATTTTTGTAAAATATCTATGATTTCAAATACGCATTCACATGAACTGAGACAATAAAAAAAGGAGTGTTTCCTTTAAACCGAAAAAATAAAAGTCTAATTTTAATTGTTATTTTTGACTGAAAAATATTTTATTTTGTATTTTAATATTGTATACCTCATAAGTGGTGTGTAAGTACAATAAAAATTAAATAATAAAAATACGTCTGAACACCAAAATGTTTTCGCCTTTCTTTACGATATAACCTAATGCGGTCCTGTTTGAATGTTTATGTGTTTGAATTAACTTCATTGTATTTGTAAAACACTTCATTTCTGGTCAACTTCACCGCTTCCTTATCTCTTAGTTCTTTGCTTTATCCACAAAACCGATGGTAATTAATATCAGTGTTGACACTAACAAATTAACATAAATAATAGAGACATTACTTGTTGCTACCCTGAAGGAAATGTCAATAGTAAAACTGTACTGATTCACTATTGACTTCGTCACCAGTACTACTGACCAGTTATATGACATACAATGCTTTCTACTGTAGACATTTACATGGGCTTGTCATTGCGAATCCACTAGTTCCCTTAGTACTATTGACTAGGTAGTTCTAATGGAACCACATGGAGACATTGGAACCATAGACTCACTAGTTCATTTTAGTAATTCTAGTCAACACTTTTTGAACTTTTTATAATATTTTCATACTAGTATACTAGTCGACTAGGTAGTTCGTATGGGGACATATGGAGACATTGGAACCAGAGATTCACTAGTGCATTTTAGTAGTTCTAGTCTACACTTTTGGAACTTTTTGTTAAATTTCCACACTACACCATTTCCAATTGTATTCTAAAATTTTCAAAATAAATTTGAAAATTGTCTAAATATCTTTTATAATTTTCCAAATGAATTTTGAAATTGAATTTTAAAAATTGTGTACAAAAAAAATTGGTCAATTTTAAAATCCATTGGCACAATTTTAGAACTTCAAACAAGTACATTTATTTTGTTAATATTACATATTTATTAAAGAGACAAAAATAAGGTTAGTTTCTTAAAAGTAAAAAAAGGTACGAATTCAGTGTTAGTCTTTTTGTATCGGGTTTTTAAGATTTAAAGCCTGTTTTACAAGTCTAGGTTTCTTATTAAATAATCTTATTAATTAATAGCATAAAAGTTGCACATATGATTTTGTACATATTTCTTTGTATCAAATTGTTTCAAAATAAAAGAAGCTCATTTTCTCCAAGGCTGGCGAAACCTTTTAGCATTTTGAATTGATATAAAAATTATTGTTCTTTGTCAGAAGAGTCGCCTTCATTTTCATGTTGTTCCTTATTTTTGAACTTGGTGCGGCTGGTTTGTTTAAAATATTTTTTTTTCTGTCGTTGGAAAGCTGCTCTGAATGTTTTGTCAGAAGATTCACTGAAAGTTGATATAGCATCTGGGTATTGAAAAAAAAAATATTTTGATATATAAAAAAAAAATTAAAACCTCGTTTAAAAAATTGTTTACCTATCAAAGCCTTGAACACATTGCCGTAGTCCCGTAATCGCTTTTTGCCGAAAGTTCCGTCAACATTAAAGTTCATTATAATATCGTGACCAAATATCTGATGTAGGTTTCGTTCAGCATTACCACCAAGAAGTACCTTTATTTGCCGTATCTATAAAATATAGATCAGAAATTTTTAAAATTGTTTGTTGATTTTGTTTCACAGTACAGTAAAACACTTACATATGGATCTGCATGCGTCGCTAAAATAGCGTCAAATTCTTTCAATTTTTCCTCGGTGTTAATTGGAAATATGCCCATTATATTTTTGGCAACTGCGTTTTGGGTAACTATACGATCCAATAAAACTTTATGTTCCGCCAAAATATCAACTAAGGTTAACACCTTATATATATATAACCTCAGGAGGTTATATTGCTTCTGAGCAGCATCTGAAAAAAAATATATTTATTAATGAGATACATGCATGGAGTTTCTCACAAAATTTCTTCAAGGGCCGAACTAAAACCAACAGCCAATGTTTGAACGAAAAACTTTTTCCAAAGCTTTAGCTCTTACTGCAGAAGTTTTCAATAAAAGTTTCTATCCGAAAATCTCTGCGAAAAGCATAAAACACTATGGCTTCGCCACTTTGACATGGTTTTTGATCTTTATTACAATAGGGTGGCTCAACAATAGGGTGGTCCTTTTTTTAAAAATTTTGGATGCTGCTTAACAAGTCCAGTGTTACGGAGTAGCAAAAATTTTCAAAAAAGGAACTCTCTACACAACAGCCGTTCTTATACAAACCTTTATTTGAATCTATTTTTTTTGACAGTTCTTCGCAGCCATGACACTTTTGATTAACTTGAAAAAAAAACTTTTGTTATCAGTACAGTATATAATGGTAACATAGAAAAAATTACCTTGTTGTGGAAAATACTTTAGTTTTCCTTTGGAATGTTGGGCATCATTGTTCGACATTGTTCTGGAAGGCAGGCGTGTAGAATTGGAATTATTACAAAATTTGTATTAAAAGGTAAGGATAAAAATTTATACTGAATATCATTCATAACAAATTTTTCTTTTTCGCCTAAAAGAAAATTTGTTTTGAAAATGCCTAATTCACAAGAATCGAGGGGCTCTTGGAAAAAACTCTCTAAATCAAGCAAACGCCGTCCTGCAACGTAAATGATATCGTTTTCTTTTATTATTGCTTCGATTTTTATAGGAATATCTGATTTAACCGACCAAACATTATTGGGTTCTTTGCAAGAAATTAAGCAATCATTGATAGAAGCTTCCACAATGGCACCTTGTTTGTACTTTAACTTTTCTGTTTTAGTTTCAACATATACTAAGTGTTTTTCTCTTTGCACAATTTGTTGAAGAATTGACGATGGTTTTCGAACATGTCTTTTTAAAATTTGTAATTTATTTTCAAAATCGTATGCCGAAAATGACGTTAGAGGTCCATACAATTCTGCGCTGGATGCTATATGCAATAGGTTGTGCACATTAAAGGAAACGCTGTCTGCACCGAATACAATAGGGAAATTTTCAACAAATAATTCAAGTAGATCATTAGCTACATTTATATTATTGTTAACATGTCGTGGATTACTCAGTAGCCTATAAGCGCAATGTAAGAGCAAAAATTCATAGAAAATATAATTGTGTATTTGATTGTAAAGTACAATTACTCCTGTGTAGGCGAGAAACTGATGAAATTCAGTGGCCTTCCAATAATGTATTTCATCTAAAGATCTTGGTTTCCGTGGAAACTCCTTGGGAAAAAATTTTCTTAATTTTACGAGTTTAGTAGATATTTTCGAGACATTTGCTTTTGGAGTCGTTTCTTCTGTTCTATTTTTGATGATTCGAATAAGCATTTTTCTTGTAACCCCAAGATCGATAAGGTGCATACTGTCTAAAGGAGTTTGCGTTACCATATTAAAACCTATTTCTTCGAGGGGAGTTTTTTCATTTTTGAATTTTTGGCTATGATGCTTTTCATATTTTCTTAAAGAAAAGTCTTCGTCGGAAATTAAAGTGCCGCTGACAGTTTTATATGTTAGCACATTGCCAATTTTTTTTGATACTTGTGTGCACTTAGTACAACCATGTGATGCAGTATGACCTGGGACACCACAAACGAAAGACTTAGCCGGCGTGTCGCATGTTAAACAGCGAAAAACAATGTTAATTTTCTTATCATTTAAAATAAATCCATCTTTAAGCGAATGAAATTCTTCGACAAAATTTTTGAAAAACTCTTTAACACAAGTCGGTTTCGTAAGTCCTACATATATACCTACAGGAAAAGGTTTCACTTTCTCTTTTAAATTTACGATCTTCAAAAGAATTGGCCACAACTGGATTCGCGAACTTTTAAATAATGGGATTCCGTCGATGTTTACATCCAGTTCAATTTTGTCATAGTTTTTCAACACGTCTCCAACTTTTTTTAGTTGATTTTGGATTCCAATGTGGCAATAACTTCCAGGGAAAACTTTTCTGACTGAAACTTTACACCTTTCGCCCAACAATGCTGCAGCTGAAAGCGGAACCTGCAGGCCATGCTCCTGTAATATGGCCAGCAGCTTCTCCAAACATTTTCTGGAAGGTGCTGTCTCAATATACCAATTTTTTATTTTTTCGCGTAAATTTAATTTTGGAGTCGACAAATCTTCAAAATATTGCTCAAAATCTTCAACAGGCTCTTCCAAATTTTCAGCAGGCTGCACAAAATTGCTTAAGTTAGAACTTTCACTAAAAATGGTTGCTTCGTTTTCATTATTTTTATTTTTATACAAAATTTTTTGCTTTATTACAAGTCTTTTGTAATTTCTTTTGCTCATGGTATATTTTGTTTAAATTGTAAATTTATTCACCTTTAAAATTAACTTTTTCACTTTTTTTTATAAAAACTTTAATATTGTGTATTTTCAACAAAACAAAATGAAACAATAAAAAATAAAGAAGAAGCAAAGCTTGCTAGCCATAAAAAATGTCTCTACCTATCAAAGGCAAAGTAAAAAGTGTAAACGCTTTCGTTGACAATGTCACCAAAAAGTCGCCCAAAATAGTCGACAAAAGTGGTGACTTGGAGACACTTGACCCCAGGCTTCCTTCAGGGTACTTTGTTCCTCCCCATGAGTATTTGGTTGATTGATCGTTGTATTCCGAAACCCATTGATGTGGTCCGAGGAGACTTCAGTAGAGGATGGAAAATGATTTTGTTGTGATGAATGCGTATTGTCATGTCGGGTAGAGCCATTTGCAATGCGATCTAGAGCTGCAACAGATTCCACATAGATCGGAGAGCCATCACGTGTTTTCTTGGCATATACTAGTCCTCTTCTGGTGAAGACAGCCAAAGTTGTTTTTGTTTTTTCATGCGGTGGGTTTCCTTAAAGATGTCGTGGTTTTCTTTAGTAAGGCATTCATTGATGTAAATTGGCATTTCGGACTGGAACCCTACGTGGTGCAAGCGAAGTAAATCTTTGGTGTTATTTTTGAAGTTAGCAATCGTTCTTAGAAGATTATTACGATCTCCTGGTGTTTCAAGTTTGATTGCAATTATCGGGTCTGTTTTGGTACGATAAGCGACATTGTTTTTAAGGCGATAAATGGATTTTAGAGCAGGGGTGGAAAAACAGCGTTTGGCATAGAGTGTTGAAAATATTCTTAAGATTTTCACCATCGAGCATAGGAATGCCGTGCAACCGAAGCTCAGATGACACCGAAGCGTTGTCGTGCTTAGCCAGTTGCTGCTTTAGACTCGCAAGTTCAGCCTGAAGATGCAGTGCCTCCGAAGCAACACCTCCAATCGTTCCACTCTAAAGGTCACAGCAGCAAGATTTTCCTGCAAAGTGTTTAGTTTTATATCCAGTGAGTTGAGCGTACTCACGAAGGCAGCGAATTTTTGCGCCATCAGCTCATTCTGCTCAGCAAAGCGTCGATCCAATATTTCCAACATTAGAGTTGAATTGGGCTCATTGCTCGAACTAGGCACTTTGGGGATTGGTGAGTTCTTTATGGCGTTGTTGTGCTTACGTTCACGGAGTCCATGCATTATGTATTTAATTTTTTTTTTGTTTTTATTGTTTATCTTATAGTTGATTGTTTTGACGTTTAGATTTTAACGATGATTTATCAAAATGACTAAAAGTTGCTTAGCGATTATTTTGTGTGAATTTTAAATATTTGTTTCACATATACAGAGTTTGTCTGAGTGCAAAAATTGCAGTTTTGTTTTTTTTTAGTTTGTAGTATAACTATAATTATAATTTAAAAACGAAAAAATTTCAATAAAATATGCGGAGCTCGAAAAATAGCAAGTTGAAGCTTTTTTGGGCTAAAAATCGTTATCTTCTGAACGAATAAAACCTAAACATAAAAATTTTACGTTTTTTTAAATTTCCACGATTTCATTTAAAATATGCCACGTTACTTTACGTAGCTTTACGATTGCACAATCGAGCATTTACACTAAAACCGTTCTTATTCTAGAAGAGAAAGAGTTTATATAGAGAAAAAGTTTCTCTGTATAAGTTTGTCATTGAACAATCAGAAAAAAACAATATAACTTTTTCTTAAATTAAAAAAAATGGATTTATTTGTTAAATTAAAACCTCAAAATTAATGAAAAAATCTCAGTTTTTGAAGTCTTTTTTTACAGTCCATTCGAGGAGTTCGGGTACAACTTTATACAGGCACTGCCATAACATCGTTCGATTCTTCGTAATTACGCGTCAAGAGACATGCGTTAGCAACTGCACACATTGCTCGGTTTCCTGAATGTCCATAGATGGTGGCATATTCCCCAATAAAATCTGTTCAAAATATGGTAGAGTCTGCGACGAAAATTTTATTCTCTTTTTTAGAGAAATAATAATTTAAGTAAAAAACATTTTTAATATACCACGTTTTTAAAACAAAACTAATAAGTATAAAATAATTACTGCTAGAGTGGGGCTTAAAAAAAAAAATAAAAGAAATAACTGGCCATTTCAGCCCTTGAAAGGACTTTGACCTAGCTTCTTATGATGTCTGTGGCTTCTTATGATGTTGTGGCGTCCGTGGCGTAGTTGGGTAAAGTGCGTGGCCGCTATGTGAACGAACTTAGAGACCCAGGTTCGAACCCCAGCAGCGACAGAAAATTATTTGAATTAAAATAATTTTTCTGTACGGCCGCCACCTCTCTGCAGACAATGGCAAACCTCAGAGAGTATTAAAAATGCCATGCAAAGCTTCTTGAGAACAAGAACATTCCGTTCAACGCCGTTCGGAGTCGACGTTAAACATGTAGGTCCGGTTCTCGGTCAATTGTGTACAAACTTAATAACACGTACAACACAGTTGATCATAAAGAGCTAGGTCAAAGAATGGGGCTTTTAGTTCTCATAAAAACATTGGGCGCATGCTATAGATAATGGTAAGAAGTTACAATTCTAGTACGTTAGTGAACAAATAATTTCTTAACTAAGGTCCCTTAACTGTTAAGATAGAAGTCCTTGCATGGATGGCAGATTCAAGTTTGCAGACATATATTGCGTTCAGTCTAGTAATTTCTACCTAGGTTTCAGAATTCTTTAATTTTGATCCTATCTATCCTATGATCCTATCTGGTCCTATCTATGTCTATATTTGATGAATTATTGAGTAATTATTTGTAAGCAACTAAAAATTAAAATATTTTAGTCGACAAATGCTTTCTTAACTCAGGTTTTCTTAACTCCGTAATATTCCCTATAGCATGCGCCCCACGTTTTAATGAAAACTAAAAGCCCCATTCTAGCAGAAATTGTTTTATATTTATTAGTTCGTTTTAAAAACATGGTATATTAAAAATGTTTTTTACTTAAATTATTATTTTCTGGTTTTTAGTCTTGTGTAAAATTTTAGAATAGATTTTGAAGGTTTTATGTTTTTATCAGTACACTAAGAGAAAAAAATATCAAATTTATCCAAAAACTCTTTTAATAATTTATCCAAAAAGCGAGTCAATTTTGCACCAATAACGCATTTGCATAAATCGACTACGTAAATATTTAAAATTTATTTAAATACTTTTTTAATAAAATAAAATATTTAAACAGAATTAATAAAAAATATATTTAATTCATGCAAGAATTTTTTAAATTATCTTTCAAATATTTACTATTTGAAAATAAAACTATCGCAATTAAAGAAAATTTTTATAAAAATATTGAATTTAAAAATCAAAATATTTAAATTGAAGAGGAAGAAGAAAAGAGGAAGAAGAAAAGAGGAAGAAAAAGCAAGATAGAAAATACAAAATATGCATGTAAATGACAACCTGTGCAAGATATTCGTAAGGAAATATCGAGTTGTCACTCCACCCTACATAATTTTATTACGCATTGCAATCACCATCGCACTTACAAATCATATTTGCCAAAAATCCAGGCTATATTACTCTTGCAACATTAACTAAATGAGAACTATAAGAAACCTGCAACTGCAAAAAATATACTGCAGGAACAGAGTGCGATGCTGTTGCTACTTGTCGGAATATGTGTGTACGTGTGCGATGCTGTTGCTGCTTGCTTGTATGGAATATATGTGTACGTGTGTGGTATAAATTTGTTGGAGTTGTAAGGAAAACATTTGATTTAACCACGTAAATATTTAAATAAAATTTGTACTGAGGCGTGGATAATGTTAATATGCGTTATTTCCCTTAGTGTACAAAATTTGTTTTAAAAACCGAAATGGTTCCATAAATATTAAACAAAAAAAAAAACTGAAGAAATTAATTGACATTGTCGAGGCTTGAACTCCCAACCTCACTATTATTAAGCAATCGCCGTGTCCTCTGAGCTACAGACCCATCAAAAGATATTATCTAAATAGCAATAAATCAAACAAACTACTTTTTACAATTTTTTTCCACCTTCTGAATTTTTGTAAATTTGAATTTGTTTCATAAAAAACAAAAAATTCATTAACATTGTTGAGGCTCGAACTCACTAAATAGCGTTTATAAAGCCCTACGCTCTGAGCTACAGAACTCACACAAAAATATTTTCTAAATTAGGTAATAAATTCACTTCAGTTGTGAATTTTTTAAAAGAAAAATGTTACTGAGCTTTTAATTTTTTTTTTTTAATGGGTGATGTGCCAAACAAATAAAATTAATGATATAATAACAATTTTAAAATGAAACAAAGTGAATTTTGTGGGAAATTTATAATTCTATCTAGTAACAATATTTGTTTATTAAACGTCACTCCAATAAGGTAATTAAATCAATCGTGAAGTTGAAAGTGCTTACTGTGCCAATAATTTAGTTCGTCGCTGTATATTTTTTATTTCTATTTTAAAACGTTTTCATTAGCTTGACTTCATTTGTCTGTCCCATACAAATCTTGGAATCCATTTTTAACCAACTTCCCGATGAGTTATAGTTTTGAAACTTAAAATGTAGCTCAGAACTGGATGACAAAACAATATTAACTTTTTTTCTTGTCTGTACGTTTATTTGTTTGGCTAAAATGCGAAAGTAGTTGATACATACACACACACACATTAAAAATCAAACAAAAACTAGTAAAAAATGATCTTCAACTGGGCCGAAGTTAAAATACTCCCACAGCCGAACCAAAGTATATTCAAAGTCTTAAGCAGTCAAAAAAATGTTTATTTGTAGAAACATTTTCGTCATAGTATTAACAGAAAATATTTGCTTTTGTTTTTTAATAAAGTCACTTTGTATGAGAGGTAGGTGCAGCGACGGATCTGGAAAAAATCTTGGGAGGGGGGAGAGTAAATTATCAAAGACACACACATATTTTCAATTTGACATTCTATTTTTTACCGATTTTGTAACCTCGAAAATCGATTTTTTTCAAATGGCCGCCATTTTGTTTTTCTTCGGCGGATAAAAATCATCGGTGGCCACTTAACCAAGAATTAATTTGTTTTTTTATTTTTTCTTCAGATGTTCAGACTGGTTCAGACCTTTTTAAAAAAAAATCAAATAACGTCAAAAACCGCTTTAAAAATTCTGAAAAAAATTTTTTTGTATTCTTTAAATGTCAATTAATATATATGCGCAAAATTTGATCCTTCTAAAAAAAAAATTCCCGAAAAAAAATTTTTTTTTAAAATTTCTAACCTATATGTCCCCTTAAGAAGCATTTTTCCCAGACACATACACACATTTCCGTATTTATTTATTTCTCCCTTGTCTGGAATAATATCTTAGCTAAAAGTAAAAAAGACTCTAAATTAAACGAATTTTGGAATTAAGGTTGATTTATTAAAATTTTTCACATTTATTCCATTATAAAAACATTGCACAATTATATTTTCAAGTATACAATGAAAACCATAGTACCTTTCAATAATAAAAAATTAAAGGAATTTGAAACTTATTGTTCTGACGTTACGACTATGATATGATACACTTTGAAAAATAAATGAACAATACAAAATAATAGATTACAATACCGTTCAATTCAATTTATATGGCTTGTCATGCTATTACAATCACCCATTCAATTCATTAAGGGCACCTTTATGTATACATAAGCGATTCTTAACCCTTTCAGCCCAGTGGCTCTGTTTCTAGTTTGGGACCCCCAAATTTTTTACAATAAATTTTAAATCATAGATTGAAATGTGGTGAATAGGAGGAACAAATCAAAAATACGAAAATTAATTTTAAAAACATGCTTTTCAAAGTTATTCCGAGTCAACTCATGTGCGCGACCACGCGACTACGCGACTTCAAAAAAGAACAAATTAAAAAATTACATTTTGAAATATATCCGAAAATTTTCTAAATCTAAAGGTAATTAGATGTAAAAGAACGAATAAAAGAGATCATATTTACATTTTTAGTTAGGAAAAATACGTGATATTTAGAGAGCTAGGATATGTAAAAAAATTTTTAAATTTTTGTAAAAATTTTTGTAGTATTTATTAGGAAAGCAATACGGCTTTCAAACTTCGTACTCAGCTTATTTAGGTCAAAAACTGATCTTTCACGAAGTTTGGAATATTTGACACCGCCAGGGCCTATTTGGGGCTGAAAGGGTTAAGGGCGCGTTTGTAGTGCTGACTTATTGGCGAACCGAACCGAGCTGAAAACGAGTCATGCTGAAAGAAACTGGTAGTGCGTATAATGCGCGCTTTCCGCGGCCGACTTGTAGCTGGTTTTTAACTATTTTGGGTTTGTTTCTATATATAACGTTTTTTTTTTGTTTAGTTTTGCAATCGAAGCAGTAAATAAGTAACGTGATTTCGTGTCTGCTTTTTTCTTTACTCAAACCAGCGGACAACAAGTGAATAGACAAAAATGCGTAACAACGCTGCTGACACGCACTTTCAGCCACTGTAAGCTGCTTTAAGCAGCTTTAACCCGCTTAAAGCCACACTTGTTTCGACTTTTTTGCAATTGTTTTCTACTGTTTTTCGTTGTCTTGTTTTTTTTTTTTAGATAAATCGTGAGAGGGGTAAGTTTAAAAGGGAATAGCAAAGAATTGATTTCAAGTCTTGACCTTAGACCTAAAAGGGGTCCTTCTCTTTTGGCTTTTGTGGCTTTTTTCACTAATTTTCTATTTTGCTTTCTGTATGCAACAGTTGATTGAAATTTATCTCTGTTGCTTCTTTATAATGCTGTTTATGTGCGTACATTTTGTGGCCAAGAATAAAATATAAAAGCGCGGCAACATGACTTAAAAAACTTTTCGCTATTTGTTTTGTTTTTTTTTTTTGTTTATTTTTTGCAATCGAAGCAGCAAAAACGTCACGTGATTTCGTGTCTGCTTTTTTCTTTATTTAAACCAGCGGACAACAAGTGAAGCGACAAAAATGCGAAATAACGATGCTGAAGTTTTTTTTAGATAAAAAAGAAGTGCGCAGAAATGTTCGTTGTTATTGTTGTTTTTGGTTTGATAAAGGTTTGTTTGTTTTTTTTTTATTTTTGTGACAACTTACTTACTTACTTATCTGGCGCTTACAACCTTAGGTCGGTTTTGGCCTCGTATAAGAAATTGCGCCAGCCATTTCCGTTTTGCGCTTGCTGGTACCACCAAGCGTAGTTATCTAACACTTGATCCTTCCAATGAAGATGTGGGCGTCCTCTTCTGCGTTGACCACGACCGGACACCGAATCGAATATGTTTTTCGCTGGAGCGTCGTTTTCCATTCGCCCAACATGACCTAGCCAGCGGAGCCGCTCGATTTTAATGAGTTTAACTATGTCGATGTTAGCGTACACCTCATACAGCTCGTGGTTCCATGGAGTTCGGTACTCGCCATTGACGCAGATTGGACCGAAGATTTTACGAAGGATCTTTCTCTCGAAGGCTCCCAAAGTTTTTTGGGGCATGATTAGTGACTTATAGAGCGTGAGTTTTGTTCGTCGAGAGAGGGCTCTGCCTGTTGGCAAGAGTTATCCTTCGTTTTATCTCAATACTAACATCGTTGAAAGAGTTAATGCTGGATCCCAGGTAGACGAAGTCCTTAACAACCTCGAAGGAGATGTTGTCAACAGTGACGTGGTTTCCAAGACGCTGGGACTGTTAATTTGTTGACACTAGGTATTTTGTCTTATCTGCGTTCACTAGAAGACCCATTCGAGTCGACTCTTTCGCTAACCTGGAGAATGCTGCGCTGACTTCGCGCGTATTATGGTCAATGATATCGATATCATCAGCATACGCCAGCAGCATAATAGTTTTGTAAATATAGTGCCACTGCGTCTCAAATCAGCAGCTCGGATGATCTTCTCCATCATTAGGTTAAAAAAGTCGCACGATAAGGAATCACCTTGTCTGAAACCTCGCTTGGTATCGAATGGAGGAGTGAGATCCTTCCCGATCTTAACTGTGCTGCTTGTATTGATCAGTGTCATTCTGCAAAGACGGATGAGCTTTGCAGGAATACCCAATTCAGACATGGTGGAGTATAGATAATTCCTTATTGGACTTTCTAAGGCGGCTTTATAATCGACAAAAAGATAGGGTCTTCTCCAAGATTTGTCGTAGCGTAAATATCTGGTCTATGGTGAATTTACCAGGTCTGAAGCCACACTGATAAGGTCCAATCAGCTGGTTTACGATGGCCCTTAGTCTTTCACATAATACTCTCGACAGGACCCTATATGCGATATTAAGAAGGCTTATCCCACGGTATTTGGCGCAAATTGTGGGATCGTCTTTCTTGTGGATTGGGCAGAGCACACAGAGGTTGCAATCATTTGGAATGCATTCTTCCGACCATATTCTTCATAGAAGCTCATGAATGCATTAAAATAGAGCTCCATTCTTCGCCTCCATCGGCTCCTGCAGCTTTGTTGTTTTTAAGCCGAGTTATAGTTTTCAAGACTTCACTATGGTCGGGCAGCGGAACTTCAACGCTGTCGTGCACAATTGGGGTTTCCGGAATATCATCTCTATTGGCGGGATTGTTGTCGTCGTCGCCATTCAGAAGCTTAGAGAATTGTTCCCTCCACATTATCAGTGTACTCTGGATATCTGTCTCTAGACTCCCATTTTCATCCTTGCAGGAAGAGGCCCCGGTCTTGAAACCATCGGCCAGGCGTCTTATTTTTTAAAAAAATTTTAGGACCTCATTTCTGTCACCATGCATCTCAATTTTCTCGCACTCACGCATTTCCGTTTCTCTTTTCTTTCGCCTTGAAATGCGCCTCTCTTCCCTCCTCTTCTCTTTGTATCGCTCTTTAGTCTTTGTATCGCTCTTTAGCAGCACACGTTACAACCGACTGCAGGGTGGCTTTGTAGGCGGCGTCTTTTTCTGAAACGACGTCACGACATTCCTGGCCGTGCCACTGGTTTCGACGAGGGCGGTAATAGCCAATCACCTCTTCGGCAGCCGTACGCATAGAGTGGGAAATGTGATACCACTTCGCGCATATATCGTCGATCGGAGGAGTGCTTTTTTGAAGCAGGAGTGAGAGTCGAGTAGCGAAGTCTTCGGCTGTTTGTTTTGATTGCAGCTTTTCGACGTCTAGCTTTCTCTGTGCTGGATTGCGCACATTCTTGGTTGCGCACAGATGTGAACGGATCTTGGCTGCGACAAGATAATGATCCGAGTCTATATTGGCACCACGGATCGTGCGTTCATCTAAAACACTGGAAGAGTGCCTTCCGTCAATCAAAACGTGATCAATTTGGTTGCGCGTCTTTTGATCAGGAGACAGCCAAGTGGCCTTATAAATATTGAAATGCTTGAATCTAATGAAACGACCATGTTTCGCGCTGCGGCAAAGTCAATCAGTCTCATTCCGTAATCGGATGTATTTTCATGGAGACTGAAACTTCCGACTGTTGAACCGAAGATATTTTCTTTTTCCACCTTGGCGTTGAAGTCACCAAGCATGATTTTTATGTCGTGGCGGGGGCTGCGCTCATAGGCCTCTTCAAGGCGCTCGTAGAAGCTGTCACCATGGTCTCATCGTCCTTATCTTCTGTAGGAACGTGCGCACAAATCAGGCTTATGTTAAAAAATCTTGCCTTGATACGGATTATGGCAAGTCGTTCGTTCACAGGTGTGAATCGCAGGACATGATGTCGTAGTCTCTTGCCAACCACGAATCCACATCCAAATTCGTGCTTCTCCGCATGGCCGCTGTAGTAGATATCACAGGATGCTTGCCGTGAGCAACCCTGTCCCTTCCATCGCATTTCGTGGATTGCAGTGATATCAGCTTTGTATCTTTCTAAAAACTCCGGCTGTTCTGGAAGTTGGTCGCCTAATTTGGGTAGTAGGTGGACCGTTTGACTTGATCAACGGTAGCGTATGCCTACGAGGGAATAGCAATAATCCTAAAAATTTGTTAGCACGGGGATAGTCGTTACTCTCGACAGACGTACTGTTGCAAGTCCCCACTGATACATTTCGTATGGTCTCCTGGATAGTCTTATAAGTCTTGTTAGACTTATATGGCTGGTATAAACGACGTAGTCAAGAGGTGTCAAATTGGGTACTCCGAGTGTGAAAGTTTATCTTAGTAGCCTCGGAGTACCAGATTGAAAAGGCTCACCAAGGATGAGAAATGAGGAGGTGTCATATTGGTGCTTTAAGTCACTAGGTGTTCATATTGGTAGCCTTGAGTACTAGACTTATGAGGTGTATCGAGGAGTTGGTGAGGTGTCCCAAGGTGTGTTTGATGAGGTGTATCAAGGAGTGTCATATTGAGTACTCTGAGTGTAAAAGGTTATCTGAGTAGCCTCGGAGTACAAAATTGATGAGGTGTATCAATGAATGTTGATATGATGTAAAGTCAAGAAGTGCTGCAGGTGGCTAGGTGTTCATCCCGGTGGTCTTGAAGTACCAGTATGAAATGAAGCAAATAGTGGCGACCTTGTGTCTCACACAGTCAAATGCGATGTGGTCTACGCTGTAGCGCGTCCAAGTAGTGGTGGTTTTTCCTCCACAGTCTAGAGTGATGATTGCAAATGTATTGGTGTTGTGATAAGTGCGTGTCGAAGTAAATCCCTTTTGCCCGGGGAGACTATCGCAGGGCTGGCCCTTCGGGGAGTATCGTGCTGGCTGTGATAGTTCAATGTCGCGAACAGGTCTGTGATCGGCGTGGAGTTGCGCTAAACAACTGGGTGGCAATGCCCTACATTGTAAGAGATGTTAGATGGGTCTCGATTTCCACCAATAAATGTGGATGATGACCTAACTAATCATCCATAATTAGTAGGTACTGTTGCGTTCCAGCATGGGTTGCTATCTTTATTATTTATTTTTTATTATTTTTTATTATTAATTTATTATTTAAATGTACCCTTAAGTATGGTGTGCGACCGGTGTTGAAACTACTATGACAGGGCGATGGTCACGCCTGGAGTCATGGAAGTGACGCCTAGGAGAGATATGACGGACGTCGTATATATCATTAGTATGGCACTGGCGTCCTGAAGATTTATCGCCTAGGCATCAATTCCTTGAACCACGACCCCACTGCCATGGGGCAACGTAGAATTAAGCCGTATGGCAGGTGTCTACGTTACATAAGATGTAAAATACTTGTATTCCTTCTGTATCTTTCTAAGATATCTATCAGTTGGATAGAGGCACCATTCCAATTAAGGGTTCGGACATTCCAAGTGCACATCCGTAAATAATTGTCAGTTTTTCGTTTGCTGTAGTCGTCATCAGATTTGGGGATCATTTTTCTCTTTTTTCTTATACTTTGCATTGAAATGTGTTTGTACGTGGTGGGCTTCAAACCCAACGCACAACCCTTTAAAGGCAGGTAGCCCACCGCTCACGTTAGCCGTCAAACTAACGGTTGCAAGTTTGCCGTTTCTAGAGGACACCACGCAGAGGTTTGAGTTGACTTGAGACGAGTTCGACATGGATAATGCTGGCCTCACCAGTTTGAGGCAGTCAGACACGTTACCATGTGAAGATCGCCCCCTTGACCCTCACGCGTTGCCTTGTGAGGATCGTCCTTTTTGCAACAACAAATGACGAAATTAAGAGAAAACAAAAAAAAAAACATACATGTGCGTATTTTATTGGAGTTTTGCTTGATCCTCTCTCATTTTTTTTTTTTTTTTGTTATTTAATGAAAATAATAAGTATGCAACGTGTAAAATGAAACAAAACACATGCAAACCGTGCGAGCGAGCGAGAAAGCAACAATCTGCACTCTGAATATCACAGCATAAGCCGCTTTAAGCTGCGTGTTCGGATGGCACTAACTTGATTTTCAGGCTCATTTTTAAAAAAAGGGCGAAGTCACTAGCTCGAGGTAAGTGTTTGCTTTACATATAATTATATTTCGTTTTTTTCAGATGACTACAGATCATGTTATTCTACAAGCAAAATTGTCCTACTCTTCTCGCATCGCTTCATAAAAACGTCACCTACACGCAACTGACGTCACAAAAAAAAAACTAAATTTTTTTTTATATACTTTAATAATTGTTTAAATCAATAAAAAAACTTTATATCAATATCTCTGACCATTTTTTTGTAGTATTCTTTCAAAAAACTCCTTCAGAATCACTTATGTATATGTACATTAAAGTACCCTTAAGCTGTAGGCACAATTATTTACTTCTAATAAAGTATTATAAAGGAAAGTATTTAGAAGTTCTTGTGGGAGGGGGAGGGGTAATTACACCCTTTCCCCTCTTGTATCCACGCCAGGGTAGGTGTGGTCTTCATTCGATTTAGTTAAATTTCATACACAGAGCATATATTATAAATATCAAAATTAACATGTAAAATTTCAAGTCCCTATGTTAATTTTTGTGGAATTCTAAGAGATTTTACCGTTTTGGAAAAGTCACTTTGTATGGGAGGTAGGAGTGATTTTCATCAGAAAAACACTACGTATGTCTGAAAGCAAAAGTATGTATAAGTTTAAACTAAGATTATATTGCTAAACACGATGTCACTCACGATTTTTATCCACGGTGTCCTGTGTGAAGGATATTCGAAGCTAAAGTTGTAATCGAGATAGTACAGAACTTTTTATTGTTACCCAATAGTCTAAATTTTGGTGGTATTAGTAATAGTGCACTAAGGGAAATATTGCATATTAACATTATCCACGCCTGAGTATCAATTTTATTTAAATATTTGCGTGGATAAATCAAATATTTTCCCTACAACTCGTTTTTTTCCCGTATTTGAATTTTATTTATACCACAAACGTACACACATATTCCATACAAGCAAGCAGCAACAGCATCGCACACTTACACACATACTCCGACAAGCAGCAACAGCATCGCACTCTGTTTCTGCAGTTTATTTTTTGCATTTGCAGTTCTTATAGTTCTCATAGTTCTCATTTAGTTATTGTTTCAGGAGTAATATATTATGCATGTTTGGCAAAGAAATTAAATTATGTAGGGTGGAGTGACAATTCGGTATTTTCAAGAATATCTTGGACCGATTGTCATTTACCTGCATAATTTGCTTCTGCCTAAACAATTTTGTACATTACTTTTTCGTTCTGTAATTTATACTATGTTTGTTGGTATAAATCTATACTATTATATAAAAGGGTTCTCTCGGATTTTATCGTTCAATCACGGAGTAACCGCTGAACCGATTTTAATTATTCTTTTACCATTCAATTGCTATAATAAGCGACCCTGCTGCTGGGTACTACTTTTTTGGTAAAACTTTTGATTAAATTATTTAAGAATTCATGCATTTTAATCCATGCTGTCATTGTATAAGCAGCACAAACTAACAACAAACAATAACTTAAGCTCTTTGTTGAGAGAGAGAGAGGTGAGAGTCGATAACTCACCGCACTGCCATCTTGAGTGGATAGTTGCACTCAGTTTATTTTTGCTGCAGTGTTGCCATAAGCCCAATATATCGTATTTATTTTGATTTTCGTACTAAGATTGCTTGCCACTCTTTTTATTTCAATAGCTACCGAGTTAAAAAATCTAATAAATAGATTGAGATCAATTTTACATAATTTTAGAATAAAGCTGAGAAAAAAAAACAAAATATTAGATTGTCCTTAAAGGCCATTTTTATTAATGGCGAAAATAACTTCTATGATCTTGTGGTAAAATTGGATGGTAGTAATCATGGTTAATCTAATGAGGTTGACGCAAGGGTGAGAGCGAGTGCCCATAAATGTCAAATCGAAGTTGACAGCTCATACAAAATCTGAAAGCGAAAATTGATAACATGTAAAGCCGATGAAGTTGTTGTTGTTGCTTTTCATTTGTGGGTTCTGAAAAGAGAGTTCGATCAGCCCCAAGATAACCTTATTAATTTAACCATGATGGTGATTTCAATTCCATGTAAGTTGTGGGGGTGAAATGTTTTGTAATACCATGGCTGTTGTGTGTTCAACGGTCTGAAATGTCATTGCGTTAGGTTGTGGCTTGAACAGCTGCGCAAAATATAGAGTCTTTATTTAAATATGTTTTCAAATTTATATTTATATTTATATTTATTATCCCAAGCAACGCTGAGAACGGGTATGCTAGTATAATATATATACACTAATATTGCACCAACTGTCAAAAATAGTATAAATTAGAGAACGAAAAAAGTGAAGCGATAATAAATTATACAGGCGATGGCATTTGATGAACGCAATATGAAGAAAATAATACCATAAAACCATTAATAACATATTCAATTTAAATATGTTTTTTTTAATTTCAATATTTTTATTCAAATTTTCTTTAAATGCGATAGTTTATTTTCAAATAGTAAACATTTGAAAGATATTTTAAAAAAATTCGTGCATAGTTTTAATATATTTTTTATTAATTCTGTTTAAATATTTAAATATTTAATTTAATTAAAAAAGTATTCAAATAAATTTTAAATATTTACGTAGTCGATTTATTCAAATGCGTTATTGGTGCAAAAATGACTCGCTTTTTGGATAAATTAAAAAAGTTTTTGGATAAATTTAATATTTTTTTCCCTTAGTGTGTCAACATATTCCTTAAATTTGGTGAATTAATAATTATCATGGTTTTTGCATAAAAATTTTCCTATTTTTGAAAAATGCATACTTGAATGCAATTTTTTAACTTTATCAAAAAAATGAATATAAGATTTTATATCTCGGGTATCAGATATGGTACCGAAGAAATTTTTCTCAATTGGATTTTTCAAATATTTCTGAACAATATCCTGTCTATAAGTATTAATTTTAAATACCACCTTAAGGCCACGATTTTATTTACTACTTTGATATTTTTTGATGAAAATTTCATGTTAGGAAGTATTTTTTTATTAACTATCAAAATTAATACGATAACCTTAAAATTGAAGAATTCTGAAAACCAAGTAGAGCTTACTGGACTGAAGGCAATCTGCAAACTTGATTCTGCCAGCCCTGCAAGGACTTCTATCCTGACAGTCAAGGAACCTGAGTTAAGAAATCATTTATTCACTAACGTACTAGAACTGTTAATAATACTCTTTACTGTACTCTATAGGATGCGTCCCACGTTTTTATGAGAACTAAAAGCAGTGGGGCTAGCAGAAATTATTTTTTACTTTTTAGTTTGGCTTAAAAACCTGGTATATTAAAATTTTTTTACTTAAATTATTTTTAAATTAATTTTGTAAACTGTCGCATCTTGAAAAAGGGCATCTCACAAAACTCAAATTTTCCAGCAAAAATAAAGGTGTTTAATTTTTCTTAAAGATAATGATGATGTCTGAAGTTAGGTTTTTAAAATTGTGACAATGAAGTAAAATAGAAAAATTATGATTAACTTTAATCTTCAGGCTCTTTCATGGATAAAACTATAAAATTATCGTTCTCGAAGATATTTAAAAAATATATCAGGATAAATTAAAAAAAGAAAATATACATTTATATTAAAAAATATCAGAAACGATTCAGAATTTTATTCAATTCTGACCACTCCTTCTATTTTTGTCCATCGTTTGTATCTAGTCGCCGCACTGTGCTTAACTGAGGAGTACAAAATGGTCCGATTTTCTAAGAAAACACCTTGATTTTACTTCGTTCAGCCTTGAATTATAAAGCCGTGAGTAGAATGCTTTTGCGTTTGCGTCAGTCTACTCGGGAGCGCAATTAAATTCGAAATACACGAAAGCTTATGGAACCGAGTAGAATGCTGACGGGCGCAAATTTTGTTGCGTAAATTGCTCCAGCGAGCAGTCGCAACCATTTTACTCCCGGCTTAATGATGCACGTAAGGATGGGTTTTGATCAAGAAATAGTATTAGTAGTAGTTTGTAATAATTTTATGAGTAGTTTTAGTAGTAAATTCTATCATTGCTGCATTTGCGACAGCGCTAGTGCTGTTACTTGTGGAATGGGAACTTCGAACATCAATAATCGTTTGGGTTTACTTGGCGATCACTGTCGCATTGAGTGAGTGTGTTAGTGTGAAAAAAATCTAGGTAAACGAGATAGAAAGAGAAAGTTTATAAGCTGCATTTGAGAAATGTTGTTGTTATTTGACTGAGTTAAGTTTTCTTTGGCTACGCTTTGCAATTTTCCGCATTTTCCACAATTGTGATATACGATGTACTCTTGTACTCGATCTACTCTTGAAAATGCATAAGTTGCATTTGGCACACATAACTTTCACTCATGCTTGTTTCGTGTAGCTCGCTACATTGCCCAAGTGTTTTCATGCATTTTCTGCAATAATAACAAGAACTACAACAACACCAACAATTACAATGATTGAGAAAAATAGGTAACAACAAAGACAACAACTAAAGAAAAAGTAGGTCTCTCACATCAAATTTCATTGCTACTATTACCATGGAGATCGTATCGTCCATAGTTATACGTACTTGTTTTTGCAATATTTGACATATTTATAAGCGAAATACATAAATACTATGAAAGGTAGATCTTGTTAGCGTTTAGGTACTCACAGTTTAAAAGGTACAACCTAGAAGGACTTAATTTTAGTAGACATCTAACGTACCGAATTGGAATCTTATGTTGTGCACTAGGAAAGAAAGTACACGCCGCGTCAGTAGAATAAACAAAAATTCTGCTTCAATGATAAACAAAAATTTATTCCATCCAAAATGAGAGTAAGGAAAAACTTTTCCTGGTTTTTTCTTAAGTGTTTCAGTACCAAAAGTTAAATAAAAAGAAATTGTTAATAAATTTACCAGAAATTAAAAATTTTTTTATCTTAATTAAATTTTTTTTTTGTTTTTTTTTTTAATAATTTTTGATAATGAGTGCTGCCCCCTTTATTTAAAACTTCTATAGCTGATATACCCGGTTTTACTCGGGTGAAAAAATGTAATATTTAGATATTGAGTCCTCGTTTTAATATATTTTAACCTTCATCGGTCCCTAATTTCTAGAAACGAATAAGTTCCTTGTGTGTAAATTTGACACACTTTTTCAAGAGCCATATTTTTATCGATGAATGAAATTAATGCGATCTAGTCGTTAAAAATTATTTATTATTTATTATTTTATTTATTTAAAAAAAAAGATTTTTAAAAAACCAGCCAAAACCCTAGCTCGGTCGATTTGCTGAAATTATATTAAAAAAATAACAGCTTGAAGTTGAAAAGTGTGTGTAAAATTTACACAAGGGACCGATTAAGGTTAAAAAGCCAAATAATGAAAAATAAGCTGCACTTAATTTATTATTAAATTACTTTAAAGTTCATATTAAAGGTCCATGTTTTTTGTACCGGTTGAAAAAGACCGAGAAAATAGATTTATAGGGATAACCTTTGATCGGACAGAGATATTTTTATATTTTTTCACATAAATTATTCTTGGAGCTTAAATATTTTATGAAAAGAATAAAAACAACCTTTGAAAAATTTATTTTTTTTAAATAACTGGGGGCAGGTCTTGTTTTTTTATGGCAGCAACAGTTAATAAAATTTTTCGTAAAACTGAAACCACTTTTGCTAATAAACGATGTGTTATGTTAAAGATAGTCAAAAATATAATGTTGAGTTTTTATTATTTTAACAACAAAAACAGGTTTTATGCCATTTTTGAGTAAAAAGTCAATATTATGGACCTTTTTACAAAAAAAAAAAAATTAAAAATATATACGCTAAGGTAACGGTACCTTTCAAATCGTTTTTATTAATTGCTTGAAATATATTCAAAAACAACGGAGTTCTTTGCATCAAAAGTAAAACATACGAATTTCTAATAGTTTTTTGTTATTTCAAGGAAACAATGTTATTAGAATAATACGTTGTAATAGAAGTTTGAGCAATTTTAAAGATATCTGAATGTTTTTGGTGGCAAATAACAGAATTCTTTTTACATTAATTAGACGATAATTTTCGCTAAAAAAGTACTCTAACTAAGTATGGCATAACCTAATCTAGGATCCAAGTAATATATGTGCCGAATTTTAGTTAAGTCCGTCTACCCATTAAGATTTGTGTTCTGGCCAAGCAAACAGAAAATGATTTTTATTAATATTGATTGTGTCATAAATCCGGTTTGGAATTTAATCATAAAGTTGCTTCAAGTAGTTTAAAGAAATTTCACTCCAAGCCACTATAATGGCATATATGAGTGATTCTTTGTGTTCAAATTGTCGACCGGGGTCATACACTTATCAAACTAACCAACACCATAATTCTATATAAATAAAAAACCAAATGGCGTTTGTTAGTAATTGTATCAGTTGAGAACGGCTGGACCGATTTGGCTAATTTATTTTTTAAATGTTCGTAGTAATCCATTTTACGATTTTACTGAAGAAAAATTGACCACGCCCACTTTTTCGTCCACTTTTTGATCTCTATATATATATATAAAAGGAGTTTTTGTGTGTAACTATGCAATAGACTCCTAAGCTATTCATGCGATTGGCATGAAAATTTGTGTCGAGGCTGCCTCGGTAGTCGAGTTGGTAGCGTGCTCGACTGCCACCCCAGAGGTCCCGGGTTCGGTTCCCGGCCAGGCCATGGTCCTTCGCTTTAAAACCTTTCTAAATTTTCTATCCTCATTTCTAATGAACTGAAATTCAAAATTCATCAATATTTACGACTTGAAGTTGTAGCTGATGGTAGAAAAGTTTGTGGGTGAGATTGACTTATCACTTGAATTGACTGAGGTAAAGGCATAACACTTGCCTCTGATTCAAATTAACATGTTTCTTTGGCTTTCCACCACGCTAAGAACATTCTACACGTGTTTCGCTTGATTGCCCTTTCCTTCCCACTAATCTATCACCCCATTTCAAACCAAGGCAGACTTGACTGAATAGGTATTCCACCTGAAATCCTTGGTTCAAAGCTAAAAAAACAAATCGCTCATGTGATTGGGATGAAAATTGTTATATAGTAGTTTTCATGTACGTTGAGTGTTTTTCTGCTATCTTTTCTGACCCAACTTGAACAACAGAGGGCGCTGTAGTACAAATTTTTTACAAAACCACCTAAAACTCCCAAACCGCTCATGCGATTAGAATGAAAGTTGGTGCATACGGGTTTTCAGATACGATGAGTTTTTCAGCACTATCTTCTTTGATCCACCTTGGACACCAGATGGTGCTGTAGTACAAATTTTTACAAAATCGCATACTTTTAGTGGTTTTCTTAGATTACATATGCAAATATTTACAAAGTATTAAATATTTCTTAAATTAAGTAAAATTAAAAAAATCTCCGCTATTTTGAAATCAAAAACTACAACCATTTATATAATGCAACATCGTTGCTCAAAAATGAGAGAAAAACAATCAGAAATTTAATTTTGTGACTTTCGATTCAAATATCTCCGCTGCTTTTTTATACATTTTGTTAAATTTTTTTTGTCTTAAAGCTTCATCAAAGTATTATTAAAACCTTGTTCCAAGAATATCGTTAGTTGAGTATATATATATTATATATTTTTTCAAAAAAGGTCTGAAATATTGGAGTTCCTCAAAAAAAGGCTAAAAAATTGTTTTTGTTGTAAAAATAATTTAAATTCAAACTCGCAAATATTCAACTATATTTAAAAGCTATAACATTTATAGGCAAAAATTCTTTCAATTTTACGCAAAAATTAAAATCCATTTTTGTGATTTAAACAGCAAGATTTTTTCGAACAAAATTTTGTTTCCAATATATTATGTTTTATATTTTTGCAAAAATAAACAAGCTAAAAAATTAATCTATTAGAAAAAATTATCTTAGTATCTCTTACCGCTCAAAAGTAATTGCCAATAATCTTTATCCAAAATATATACACAAAAAGCAAAACGCTGTCTGTGTGATGGCTGGAAACTTCAAAATTACTGAGCCGATAGAGCTGAAATTTTGGCAGTACATTTTTTTCAAGTACGAGATGGCTTAAGTTTCTGTCACACCCCCTTTTACCGCCCACAAATCAATAAAAATGCTATATTATCTACGGTTTTCGTCGATTTGGCTACATTTTGGTAATTTAGTTTGTATGCTCACTGTCGGCAACTGTACTAAAACTGGGTAATGTCCATCTACTAAAAAACTGGGATGGGCATTATATAAGTAGGTGTGGCTCCGCCCATACAATTAAAATTTGTATTATCGAATACATGCAATAACAATCGAGTTTAGCTTCTACAGCTTTTTCGCACATTCTCATCATTAACGCATAAAAAGTCAAAATCCAAAAATCTTTGAAATTCAATGAAATTGATACTAGTGGCTCGTAATAAGTTAATGTGAGAAAAATTTACCCACCAAAATATGGTTGGGCTCAAGGACAACACAAGACGACACGACTAGCCATGCAATTACACAATAGTTTTTAATCTACTCTTGAGTTGACCTTTATGGCTTCATTTTGTATTTCTATCCGATCAATCGTTTCGTTCACAACAGTGTTCGTTCATGTTTTGGAATTTGTAAATCGAACATAAGCAAACAACGAAAACAGCTGATCATCTAGCGAACGATGCCGTAGTACAGTTACATATTTGCAATATGTATTTCTAACGATCACTGAAACACCGAATTCAAACGTCAAAATCAAACGAATGCTTTCATGTTATCGTTGTGATGTATTCGTTGAGAAAATTTTATTTTAAAATCGATATTTTAACAAAAAAATACGTATATATGATAAAACTTATTTATATATTAACATATAAGTGCAATTTAAGTACTAAAAATTAATTAATTAAAAATTAAATACAATTTAGTTATTACTTACATTTCAATATTAAAAAAACAAGCAATATTTTTCAGCGCTTGTGAGGCAGCTGGAGGCCAATTCAAACTTTTTTTTATTTTTCTTCCAATTAAATTTTGGGCAGATCAAAACAGAAAAAAAAATTGCAGAAAAGAATAGCAACATCCAAGCAAAAGGCGGTGATTTTTTTCGGTTAACTACAAGTAATAAATAGAAGCAGGCCATGATTCATTCTGCTTATGTCGAAGGCAGCACAATTGTAGCCAATAGAACAACCTGCAAACACAGTTTTTACACCACAACCTACAATTTACCTACAACACAGACAAGAACCAAAGCATTGCCAACAACACGAAAAGTACAAAAAATGCATGAAATCTTAAAAGAAAATACAGAAAACTTCCCAAATGTTTGATATGGCAGTGCCACGTTTGATACTGCTTGTGTATAACAGTTTGAGTGTAAGTCGCAAACATAACTTGTCAAATGAGCTAACGATAAGCTGTGTTCGAAATACATATCTCAACTTCAATCGAACATCGTTCGAATAGTCATCGTTCCCATAGTCATCGTTCGTTGAAGTCTTCGTTAGAAATACATAATGAAGCAATTAGACAAGTTAACATCAAAAAAGCTACAATTGCTAACTAATTTACTCATACGGTTTAAAGGAGCTGTTAACATATAATTTGTTCTACTAAATGGCAAGTAAATTAAATTGTAAGCATTTCTACTACTTCTACGATTAGAGTTAAAATTAATAAGAGAAAGAAGTTCTGGAGAATCGAATACACCGGTTATGAGTTGGTGGAAATAGAATAGACGATACCAGCAGACTTCCTTCGCTCACTCAATGATTGCATTTTTAAAAGTTTTAAGCGATCCTCATAAGGAGGAAGGATTAAAATGTCAAATCCATTTAAGCCCCTTAGGGCAAACCGAACAAAGCATTTTTGCATTCTCTCTATTCGATCAACATTCACATTGTAACTTGGAGACCAAACTTGACTTGCGTACTCCAAGTGAGGACGCACTATTGCATAATACAACGTTGTAGTCGTAATCATGCTATTGAATTCCTTCGCCCAGCGTTTAATAAATCCAAGCATAGAAGATGCTTTTTTACAAATGTTATCAATATGAATGTTAAAGGAAAGCTTAGAATCCATACATATTCCCAGGTCTTTAACGACATCCACACGACATAAAGCAGTATCTTTTATCTTATAATCAAAAACTAAATTATTATTTTTCGCGAAAAGGTCATAGTTTGGCATTTATCTGGATTAAGAAACATATTATTTTTAGAACACCAAACTTCAAAAGATTCGGACTGGAGTAGGGCTGAATTGTCTTGAGAATTTATTTTTCTGTATATTTTCATATCATCCGCATAAATAAGCAGATGAGAGTTTTTAATGATATGGGTCACATCATTAATGGCTAAAATAAACAGAAGTGGACCTGGGTGACTTCCTTGAGAAACACCTGATAACGCAATAAACTCAGTAGACAAAACCCCTCGGAATCGTATTTGATAAGAACGGTCTGTCAAATACGATTTAATCCAGTTTACAAAATATTGTGGAAATCCAATGGACTTAAGTTTAAATAGAATTAAATTGTGTGGTAACTTGTCAAAAGCCTTGCTAAAATCAGTGTAGATGCAGTTGACCTGGCAACCAGATTCAATGGTGTTTAAGCAAAACGTTGTAAAATCGAGCAGATTAGATACCGTAGATCTGCCATTAACAAAACCATGTTGACGAGTTGTTATGACTTCACGACAGTGAACTTTTACCCGATCATACACGATTCGCTCAAAAAGTTTTGGAATCGATGACAGTTTAGCAATGGGCCTGTAATTAATAACATTATTCCTGTAGCAGGAAATCCTTTTTTAAAAATAGGACTAATGAATGATTTTTTCCAAAACAGTGGAAAATAACTTTCGTTTATAGATTTAATAAATAACAAAGAGAGTGGTTGACACAAAATTGAACCGCATTGAATTAACACTGCGGCAGGAATAGTTTTGAAAGTAAAAGTAGCAGTACTTATGTACATACAAACTCAAAATGGAGTTACTATTTGGTGATCTCCTGCTACTGGGAAACTGTAACGGTCAGTGGAAAATTACAGTGGTGTCAAACTATGAGTTTAAGAAAAGTTTTGAATACACCTATTATGTTCCCATATAGTTGCAGGGTGCAGCAACGCGCGCCGGGAAAAGGCTAGTCTTTCAATAATATTAAGGTCCGGAGAGTATGGATGCTATGCAAGGGCGTCCACAGGGGGGAGCAAATTTTATATATTTTTGTTTCCTATGTGTATATGTTATATTTTCATATCATCATTTGCATATACGTGCACACCAATGCATACCTTTGACCCTCCCCCCCTTGAAAAATTCCTGCGGATGCCTATGAGGCCCTGAGAACAGGTGAACATTTTTTTCATTGATCCAACATACTTATATAATGACTAGCATACCCGTTCTCAGCGTTGCTTGGGATAATAAATATAAATATAAATACAAATTTGAAAACATATTTAAATAAAGACTCTATATTTTGCGCAGCTGTTCAAGCCACAACCTAACGCAATGACATTTCAGACCGTTGAACACACAACAGCCATGGTATTACAAAACATTTCACCCCCACAACTTACATGGAATTGAAATCACCATCATGGTTAAATTAATAAGGTTATCTTGGGGCTGATCGAACTCTCTTTTCAGAACCCACAAATGAAAAGCAACAACAACAACTTCATCGGCTTTACATGTTATCAATTTTCGCTTTCAGATTTTGTATGAGCTGTCAACTTCGATTTGACATTTATGGGCACTCGCTCTCACCCTTGCGTCAACCTCATTAGATTAACCATGATTACTACCATCCAATTTTACCACAAGATCATAGAAGTTATTTTCGCCATTAATAAAAATGGCCTTTAATGACAATCTAATATTTTGTTTTTTTTTCTCAGCTTTATTCTAAAATTATGTAAAATTGATCTCAATCTATTTATTAGATTTTTTAACTCGGTAGCTATTGAAATAAAAAGAGTGGCAAGCAATCTTAGTACGAAAATCAAAATAAATACGATATATTGGGCTTATGGCAACACTGCAGCAAAAATAAACTGAGTGCAACTATCCACTCAAGATGGCAGTGCGGTGAGTTATCGACTCTCACCTCTCTCTCTCAACAAAGAGCTTAAGTTATTGTTTGTTGTTAGTTTGTGCTGCTTATACAATGACAGCATGGATTAAAATGCATGAATTCTTAAATAATTTAATCAAAAGTTTTACCAAAAAAGTAGTACCCAGCAGCAGGGTCGCTTATTATAGCAATTGAATGGTAAAAGAATAATTAAAATCGGTTCAGCGGTTACTCCGTGATTGAACGATAAAATCCGAGAGAACCCTTTTATATAATAGTATAGATATGTGCCGTATTAATATGAGCGTTGTCCTGTTGGTTAATCCATTCCAGAAGTCCAAACATATTATGAAACTTGGGAAAAGCTTGGGAAATTTCCTGTCATTCTGAAACTTGGAAACTCCAGCTCAATGCTTCCAAAATATATTTTATACCTTTATGTTTCCCTCCAAACCATTTCACCTTCCTTACGGCTATGGTGACTAGTTAAAAAAGTTCCTCTTTTTATTGATTATAAAAGTAATAATAATATTGTGACTAGCATTTTAAATGTATAAGGCTTAACCCCTTTTAATGTTGGGATGTTCACAAATTAACAAATAAATTAACAAATAAATTAATAATTATAACCATCCGGTCCATCCAAATTGACCTTTTTTACGTCCGTGAAAACTACCATTCTCTCTTCCAAGCCATGGGATTCTTAAAAATTCAACCGATTTTCCTTCCGTTCAGGGTTAAATGCCCGTTTTTTACTAATCTTACGTCACGTAAGGTGCTGGCGCTATTAATAACCCGTCGTACGGTTGAAAGACTGATGCTTACCCTAGCTTCATGCCTGATTTTTGACAATGAAATGCAAGAGTTGGAGGCTTTCCGAATAATTGATCTCTTATCTGCAGGTGATGCCGCAGTAAATGTACATCCTTTCATGTTTTTTTCATAGCCGGTTTTATTTCTCAAAAAATTGCATACTACGTTTTGACTCCTTCCGATTTTGTTAGCGATTTCACTAGTACTTAGGTTTTGTTCTTTGTACACCCCAATTTTACCTTTTTTCTCCCGTAACCCCTTTTTTTAATTCATTTTATAGCGGAATTACAATGCGGCAGTGGCAGTGTCAGTGACCAGCTGTTTTTTAGAAATAGTGTGTTTCAATGGTGACACTTATGTTACATAAGAGCAGTGGCAGTAAGCAGTACTGCCGAGGTTAGCCCTACTTCTAAATTCACTGACACTAGTGCTGCCAATATAGTGACTGAAAAAAACAGGGAGGCAACATGAAATAATACAAGAATCATTGTCATTTGCAGCCAAAATGGAGGAAAAGCTCATAGAATTTAATCCACAAAATAAAATTTTGTACGACAAAACACATGGAGGCTATAAAAATATTATCAAGAAAGATAAAATATGGGAAGAGATTGCAGTTCAAATGTTAGCAAATTGTTTTAAATTTTTGTTGAGTTCAGTTGAGATGGCTATAAAGTGTTGGAATTATAGGATTTTGAAAGAAGAAAAAGGAGCGTGCACGTCTGGAAGTGGGCACTATTGTTCTTCCGCCCAGAAATACAAATATTTTGATCAACTTTCTTTTCTTAAAGAATACAAAACTTCTAATATGAGGCATACAAAAAAAAAACATGCATTTGATCCTTCAGTATATAAATCTAATTTTAGCACCATCGCACAGTGCGCTTTTTTCGATTTTAGGATGACAAAAGTTTTTTTTTTTTTTTTTTGAAATATAACAAGAATATATTTTTTTCGACAGATAACTGATGAAATATGAAAATGATATTATGAATTTGATGCTCTCTTCTGATATTTTTATGGAATTTTTGAAAGTTGAAACTTTTTTCGAACAAAAAGAAGCGCATTCCAAGCTAAAAAAGTAAGGCAATTTGAAACATTTATTACGTAGATCAAAAAGCATACATATATTTAAATTTTGTTTTTTGACGTAGAATACGTCATTCTCGGAGGTAAGTAGGGTGGTTGATACTGATCAGGTGTCGGTATTTATATCACTTTTTGAGCCTTTGGTGGGCCTAAAGTACTGATCGTACAATGTTGATGTTAGTACTTGTTGGTCTGCTTGATACTCAATGCGACAAAAATTCATGTTAGAACTCTCTAACTTATATAAATTTTACACAATTACATGAAATACAAAGCCAACATTTGATGATTTTGTTTGCTTAAACTTGCTACCTATTTATCGATAGTTTCCGGTTTTATCGACAAAACCATAAAATTTGTATGGGAGCCCCCCTAAGGAGTGGTCGGAGGGAATAGGTTTCAAAGGCAAAAATGTTCCTTTTGCAAAAGTAAAAGGGGTCGGTCATACATATTAACCCTCTCTTAAAGGCCATATGCTCAGGTGTATGGAATAAATAAACAAAAACCATAAAATTTGTATGGGAGCCCCCCTAAGGAGTGGTCGGAGGAAATAAGTGTTAAACGCAAAAATGTTCCTTTTGCAAAAGTAATGGGGGTCGGTGATACATATTAATCCTCTCCAGCACTCTTTTAAAGGTCATATGCTCAGGTGTATGGAATAAATATTTTTCTAAATATTTTTTAAAAAAGATGTCATCAAAAGCGAATTGAATAATTCTACGTCTTGTGTTACGACATAGTCGAAACTACTGTATCTTTTTTAATTTTTTACTGACTTAAGTACTATTGAATTTGTAACAAACAAAAAAAAATATTAAAAAACAAAAATTAGAAAAAACGTGGAAGTCTCTAAATTGATTAAGCAGTTTTTATTTTACTAAAATTTAGTGGAAAAAATCTAAAAAGTTCAACCTAATTACAATCGAATAATTATACTTTCATAATATACTTATAGTATATCTGCCTTATGTTTCTTAAAAACTTGACTGCGCAAAGTAACGCATAAGAAAAAACACTTCATTTAAAAAAACGCTTAAAAACCAAGTTTTCCTCAAAACGCACTAATTTTCAAGACTGTTATTGAACTAAAAGATGTTTGTGAAAGATGTCGTGTTTGTGTTAATTAACAAAGGTACTTAAAATTAGTAAAATATATTTTTGTTTTCCCCCGCGTATTGCCATGTTTCCGTCTGTCCGATTGTCTTTCTGTCTGCCTGTTATGGCCATTATAGCTCTTATATTGAAGCGATCTTAGTGAAATTCAAAATATAAGCTTTTATCAAAAAAACAAAGGTCGAGGTCGTAAGTCAGCCTATTCGGATGAAAACCACGCCTACCTCCCATACAAAATGACTATATAAAATGACCAATGTATTCTTTTTGTCTTTCGCCATTACATGCCTGGATAAGGTTCATGGAATGTTTGCTTCATATAGCTTATAAGATTGAAATAAAAAAGTAGCAAGCTAAAGGAGCGAATCACGAAGCTAGGGTTCATGCGAAGATAATGACAATACAGCGAAAATTCAAAACTGAAATGGGGCTGTTGGTCGATATGCCAAAGCAAAAAAGTGGAAACTCTAATGATGATAAACACTGCCAGAAAGTTTTTTAGGAACGCAGAAAAGACTTCTGAAATAACAGGCATAAGCTTAGAATTAATACAACCTTTTCACACAATTTTAGAGTGCTTAGGGTGTGGTTTACCGATTGATTCCAAGACGTTTGGAATTTATGCCACTGAAACTAGAAATGTCTACTTAGCTCACTACGCGTGGTATAACATGCCAGTCACATTTCATAAAGTAAAGATTACGGCTTATTTTATTACTTTTATAGTGATTTAATTTATAATTTGTAGGTTCTCTGCCATGGTGAAAGAATAATATCTTCATGTATGTATATTGCCTAGTAGTCAGCTCTCCGAAGAGGCTCAAGAAGCCAGAAGTAAAGACAATAGACGCTTCAGTTAATTTTTTACAATAAAAACATCAAGAACAGTTAAAACTTTTGACCTTATTCACAGATTGCTGTTTACATCACCATTTAAATATAAATTCTTTAAGGCAACCACCTAAATATAAAAAATAACTCCAAATGTTCTAGGTCTTTTAAAATCGTGAGTGATAGTTCTGACTCAAAATAAACAGAAAATAACACAATATTAAAACCTTTTTTAATCTTTTTTTTAAGCATGCATGCATGCACACAATTAAATTAGCGAACTTGTGAGATATCATCAAAATAGTGCCTTGACGGTCTTGTTGTGTGGGAGGAAAATCTAAAAGTTGTCCGATCTTAATTATTTTTGGCATGGTGTTTATTTTGTTGTTAAAAACATTAATTTTATTTTTTAAGTTCACATATGAGCAAAATTAGTGGGCTTATGCTATTGAAAAAGGTCACTTCGTATGGGAGGTAGGCGCTGCAGTTGGCGTAATATTCTTATTTTTTTGTCAAAAAGTGTATTTTAACACAAGAAGCATTGGTGCAAAAGTTCATTACTCTAGCTTTAATAGTTTTTGAAAAAAGTCAAAATGTCATCCTAAAATCGAAAAAAGCGCACTGTGCATCGGGAACTACGCAAACGAAAAAGTTATGAAATTGAAGAAAGCGCAGAAATTGAGGATATTGAAGATATTGAGGAAATGCAATGGGCAAAATATTGGAAGTTTGAGCTGGGATTCAAGTCGTTCTTCAACACCGAAGGCGCTAAAGTCATCTAAAACGCAAGCAAAGTTGGCGGTTCACGCGGAGATGCTGGATGCCATTAAATCGTTTAGGAAAAGAGGGGATAAGCCCACTCCAATAACTTTTTCTATGCAGGGTGTTGCTTTGCAAAGCAAAGGAGCCAAACTTAGTTCAGAAAGGCTATTTGATTTGCAAAGAAATATTTTAATGTTGGTGCGTAATGCGGTTTCTGAAATTATTGACTTTGGAAGTTTTTAAGATGCTACAATATGTATGTATGTCCTTTTTATTAGTTGATCTCAAATATTTCATAATATTTATGAAGCCTTTATAAAATAAGTTTGACTGAATTTTTGCTGAAAGTGTAAATTTTATTTATTTTTGCTTAACAATGCTATGTGTTTCAAAAAGTGTATCGCGCAACTGAAAAGCTTCTTTTGGTGCATTGTAACGGCTAAATAGTTTTGACTGACGCAGAAGATTTGTACGTTTTCTCTACAGGCCATCAATCTCTTCGTTTCCGTTGAAATGGTCAACAGCTGTTTGCGGAAAATACTGCCGGTCGTGCATTTTAACAAATCGCATCGTCGTAATCCCAAAAGTATTTTCTATTTTTGACCTAGCCTTTAAGAGTGTTAAACTCTGCTTTATCGTTTGGAAGCAAACGTCCTGGATACGGTCTCATAATGTTCATTCGCAAGGGAAACGCTGCATCAGCTACGAAATAATAAGTCATTTCAACATTTGCGTTCTTCACTTAACATTTCGGTGGTAAATCAATTTCATTGTCAAACAGTTTCTTTCCAAAAGCACTCATTTGTAGAGCTCCGCCGTCACTCTGGCCAATGTCTGCACCAATGTCTACAGCAGTAAAGCAATACACTAAGGGAAATAACGCATATTAACATTATCCACGCCTGAGTATATATTTCATTTAAATATTTACGTGGATAAATAAAATATTTTCCTTACAACTCGTTTTTTTCCCGTATTTAAATTTTATTTATGCCACACACTGACACACATATTCCATACAGCTGCCAAGCAGCCGCCAAGCACAGGAACAGAGTGCGATGCTGCTGCAGTTTCTTCGCATCAGCAGTTGCAGGTCTTATAGTTCTCATTTAGTTAATGTTTCAAGGGTAATATATCATGGATATTTGGTAAATATGATTTGTGAGTGCGGTGGTGAGTGCGATGCATGATGAATTCATGTAAGGTGGAGTGACAACTCTGTATTTTCTCAAGAATGTCACTCCACTCTACATGATTTCATCATGCATCGCACTCACAAATCATATTTTCTCAAAAAGAAAATAAAATATACCACTAAATGGCGTTTGATATGGACGCAGCTCGTGGGAAATATTCAAATAAATTGTTTTTCAATTTCAATATTTTTATATAAATTTTCCTTAAATGCGATAGTTTTATTTTGAAATAGTAAATATTTGAAAGATATTTAAATATATTCGTGCAAAATTTTAATATATTTTTTATTAATTCTGTTTAAATATTTTAATATTTTATATAATTGAAAAAGTATTTAAATAAATTTTAAATATTTTCGTAGTCGATTTAAGTAAATGCGTTATTGGTGCAAAAATGACCCGCTTTTTGGATAAATTAAAAAAGTTTTTGGATAAATTTTTTTCCCTTAGTGTAGTTACTGCCACAAGCCGCTAGAAGGACTGAAGGACTGTAAAATGATTTGTAGTTGTAGTACAGTACACGTCCAATGTAACGAACACCCGATTTAACAAATGTGCAGTATAACGAACGGTAAAATCTCTTCATAAACTATTCTATATAACGAATTCAAATTTTTTTGTTGTCATTCGAGTTAACGAAAATATATTAAAATTATGCTCGAATATATTTAAATATCTTTCAAATATTTACTATTTGAAAATAAAACTATCGCATTTAAGGAAAATTTATATAAAAATATTGAAATTGAAAAACAATTTATTTGAATATTTCCCACGAGCTGCGTCCATATCAAACGCCATTTAGCGGTATATTTTATTTTCTTTTTGTGAAAATATGATTTGTGAGTCCGGTGGTGAGTGCGATGCATGATGAAATTATGTAGAGTGGAGAGACATTCTTGAGAAAATACCGAGTTGTGACTCCACCTTACATGAATTCATCATGCATCGCACTCACCACCGCACTCACAAATCATATTTGCCAAATATCCATGATATATTACCCTTGAAACATTAACTAAATGAGAACTATAAGACCTGCAACTGCGGGTGAGAAGAAACTGCAGCATCATCGCACAGGAACAGAGTGCGATGCTGCTGCTGCTTGGCAGCTGTATGGAATATGCGTGTCATAAACAAATTTAACTTATTCTTGTTATTCTTCGAAATTCTGCATCATCTCAATAAGCCAAACGGATTCGTTTCGAATTCGAGGCGAAACCGAAATCTCGTGTAATTAGTTCGAAAACGAAATTCGTCCTACTTTTGTTTTCGAATCCGTGATTGGAAGAAATTCACACTTCGTTTTCGAAACGAGATTTTTAGAATAATCAAATCGATATCGAAACGAGATTTTTAAAATAATCGCATCGGTTTCTAAACGAGATTTTAGTGACCAACTAAAGTGACCCAGTGAGGTGCCAAATGATCGAAATTTTTTCGAACCACTTAAAATCACTAAAGGACATGTTTTGAAAGCAGTCAGAATTTTTTCCTAATCAAAATTATTTATCTGTTCCTAGAAGTTAAACTGTCAAAAATAGAGTTTATTTAATTTTTAAAAAAAAAAGTTTTTTTGACTTTGTACATAATTTTTTTTAAAAAGTATGACAAATAGAAGTAAAAACTATTTTTTTATTTAAGACTTATAATATTCTAAATAATATAGAACTGATTTGAAAAAATCAAACCAAAAATATAGCCGTAGGAATTTCTTGAATGGTTGTATCTTTAAAGATACACGGTGCATTTAAGGGTTAAATTGTATCTTTACCACACAGTGGAGCTTCTGATTTATTCCAAACAGCTGAAATAGCCGACAAGATTCTTGCTTGTCGCTGAATACTCCCGGTTTATTATAGTTATCGTTTGGATTTGCAATGAAAATTATATAGCCTAGATGTTGAGCCAAGATGCTTTGTGAGTGCGATGGGTGAAATTTTGTGGGGAACCGAGCTCCGTTCCGCTCCATCTCACGCACGAACCATCTTGGCTAAACATCTAGGCCAATGATACTCAACCTTTTCTTTCTTCGGGCCACATGCATACATTTGTAAAGTTACGCTGGCCGGAACACTATGAGTCCGAACAGAACCAAAGCGGCTGTCGGTTAGCGGTCCTCTCTCGGAGAAATCCGCTGAGAACACGTTTAAAATAGGAGCGGTGGTCGGATCAGCGTTGCTTTTCGTTGTGTAAATGGTACAAATTGAACACACACACACACAAAACGAAATGTCAGCTCATGGAATGCAACACACACACACAAAACAAAACGTCAGCTCATGGTAAAAACTAAGAAAATAACACTGAACACAGCCAATTCTTAGCTAAAATATGGCCGTCGAAAAAAAAAATAGAATTGATTCTATTCTGGCGTTTTTCCGTCACGGATTTCTACGGCCAGTTAATTTTTGGCGGCTGCATAGATTTTCATGTATTTTGTTGCACACCGCACCCGACAACCGACAGCCGCTTTGGTTCTGTTCGGGCCACCGTTGCCAGATTGGGCGATTTATCTCCAATTGGGTGCTTTTTTCTTGTTTTTGCGCTTAAATTTTTAGGAAATCGCCTGGCGATTTTTTGGGCGAATTTTTTGAAAATCATTCTTTTTCATAAACTCATCTAATGTGTGTGGGAAAAATGTTTGGCAATCTTTGTAAATTGGCATTCATCTTTCTTTCCTTGCCACATTCTAATGCATTTGTGGAACGTATTTTTTCCGTCAACAGAATGAAATCAGATATGCTAACTTCAATCATGACAAAACGGAGGAAGAGTCTAATATGGCTGAAATCTATATACAGGGTGTTTTTTTTAGAGGTATAGAACTTCGAATTGAAATAAAACACAAGAAAATCGTTTTAATGTCCATCAATGTGGCTTTATTGGAAGGATAATTTTATGCCATTAATGTTTAAATATGATTTCGGGCATGTGGCCGCCGCGGCTGGCTCAAATAAAGCCAATTCTACAGGTCCAATTTTCAACCACTTTTTCGAGCATATGGGGCCGTATGTCGGCAATAACGCCACGAATGTTGGCCTCCAAGTCCCCTAACGTTTCTGGTTTGTTGGCGTAGACGAGCGACTTCACATATCCCCAAAGAAAATAATCCAATGGTGTCAAATCACACGATCTTGGTGGCCAATTGACAGGTCCATTCCGCGAAATTATGCGCTCATCGAATGTTTCCTTCAATAAATCGATTGTGACGTGCGCTGTGTGGCATGTAGCGCCGTCTTGTTGGAACCACAACTCATCCACATTCATGCCATCCCATTCGGGAACAACAAAGTCGGTTATCACGGCTCTATACCGGTCTCCATTAACGGTAACTGACTCTCCAGCATTATTTCGGAAGAAGTATGGCCCAATGACTCCACCAGCCCATAGAGCACACCAAACAGTCAGTTTTTGTGGATGTAATGGCGTCTCAAGGATCTCATGTGGATTCTCTTCACTCCAAATGTGGCAATTTTGCTTGTTGACGTAGCCATTCAACCAAAAATGAGCCTCATCACTGAACAAAATTTTGCGATGAAAATCAGCATCGAGATCAATCTTATTTTCGGCCCATACACCAAAATCACGACGCATTGCATAGTCTCGCGGCTTTAATTCTTGCACAAGCTGGATCTTGTAAGGTCGCAAGCCAAGATCTTTGCGCAAAATCTTCCATAAAGTTGATGGACAAAGCTCTAATTGCTGTGCACGGTGGCGAATCGATTCATTCGGGTCCTCTTCAACATTTTGCTCTACAGCGGCAATTGTTTCTTCGGTTCGCACTGTTTGACGTCTCTGCGGATGCGTATTATCACATAGAGTAAACGTAGTGCGAAAACGACCCTTGATTAACCGAATTAATTGCTCTGATGGACGATTATGTCGACCATAAAATGGACGGAGCTTGCGGTAAACTTCGCGAACTGAACCATTATTTTCGAAATAAATTTGCACGATTTGCAAGCGTTGTTCTTTTGTCAACCTGTTCATGATGAAATGGCAAACCAAACTGAACATAAATGACATTAGAGTTGCCAGATTTGACCACAAAATGCCAGTTTTATCTGTATTCGAAAAACAAACCCCAAAAAAAACACCCATTATTACGAATTCCACGAAAAAGTCAACCTCATAGGTCAAAAATCAAATTGTAAAGAGAGAAGAGAAACTATATAGAATATATTCTATCGAATTCGGACAATACGTTTTAAGTTGAATTTTTCAAGATAACGGTAGTTTTTCTGTGTTTTTTTAACTTTCGCGTGGTGAATAAGTTAAGCGAAAATTTTGCAGTTTTATTTTGATATTTGCCGTGAGGGCGTGCGCTGTTTATTACAACAATTAAAAAAAAAATATTTGTTTCAAATTTTTTAAATTTTTTCCTAATAACCATATGAATTATATTACCACCACGACATACCGTGGTAAGAGCAGTTAAATAAATTAAGAAAATATGTAGCATGTGCGTGACAATACTGATATATGTTTCAATGCAGACTCTAATATAAGAAATTTTTTGCGGAAAATGCTGTTATGTGTGGATATTGAGATGGCAAACCAGATTGAAAAACATTTTATTTACTATTTCCATTGAAAAAAATTCCACGCGTTTCGCACATGTTACACTTTTTTCTATAAAACAATGTAGTTTTACACACTACGGGGTCGTTCATAAATTACGTTACCTATTTAGAGGGGAGGAGGGGCTTTAAAATGTATTTTGATTAGTAATGATATGGGGGGGTCTCATATATAGCATTTTTGTTCACTTTGCTCGAAAGCATAAAACAACTCGAAAAATTGAAATAAATACAACCTTCATTTAAAAAAATTTCCATCCTTACATCTGCATTAGACGGTCAAACATCGTAATTGACGGTTAACTATTGACAAGTGTCAATATGAATTCTCATAAGTGTTTTATTTAATTTAACCCTTAAATGCCCAGTGTATCTTTTTGGATACAACCGAGAAAATAAGCTATTTATTTTAAAATATTGCAAAAATTAAAATGCTGGATATGTAGTTTCACTCAGAAAATTTCAAATATAAAACAAAAATTTAATTATTGGCATAACTTTGTTGGTTTGGGAAATATTGACCGTCAAATTAAAAAGTTTTTTAATTTTTACGGAATGTTCGGTTTTTAACATGAAATACCTTTTAAACTATTAACAATTTTAGAGTATCATTTAAATTATCATAATTTATCATATCATAATTTATCATAAAAAGAATCGTTTTCCACGTTTTTGCCTTGAACTCCTACAACCAAGCTGATTGATGGTATACGTCAGAATGCCCACTGTATCTTTTTGGATACAACCATGTTTTCTTTAAACAAAAATATTTTCCAAAAAAAATAAAAACGGGGTCGTGTTCAGGGGATCATTTAGCACAACATAATTTTTTTAATGAAATCGGTGTTTTTGGGCATTTAAGGGTTAAAATAAATCGGAATAAAAATTATTATTCAAATAAATCAATTTTAAGGAATCATATTCACAAAAACACTGAACTTGGTGCTGTACGGGTGCAGCCTTTACGGGTACTCTCTCAAAGGCCAGGCGATTTTTTTTTGCATAAAAAATGAGGATACACCTGACTAGGTCCACATGGAATCTGTTGAAGAATGCTACTTCAATTCCAGTGATTGAGAGCATCAACTTTTGGATCGAAGATAGAATAGTTTTTATCGATTGAAATAATTTTAAAATTTTTTTCTTAAATGTATCTTGTCATGACATAAAAGAGATTAAAAAAAGAGAAAAAAAGAAATTGTTAATCCTTTTGTTTTCTATTTCAGTTTTTAGTAAATATGGTCGAAGGTAACAGTAATATGAACGTATGGTGTAATTGTGCGTGACGAATGTACCATGTGCGTGACGGTGTTTAAAGTTGAAAAAATTCTTTTGTAATTTTTTTTTCTCAAATAACTTAACTACTAATGTAATCTAGGATAACCTCTTATTGCTCTGAAAAAATATGAAAATTCTATCTGAAGTCAATTCGCAGAAATTTCAGATAGAAGCTGACATCAAATTTTTAAAGGGAAAATTTTGTAGCACGTGCGTACGCTACATTTTGCTTAATATCACCGAAATTCATAAGTGGATTCATAAAACCCTTACACATTTTAAATAGACCGTAAAATTAATTAATAAAGATTGCAAACCAGTTTTCGCAAAAATTTCTTCTTAAGTAAATCAGTTGCAATTATTCGCAAGCTGTAACAGTGCGTGACATGGAATTCATGATATATAAAACAAAGTCAGAACGGCTGGACCGATTTTAATGATATTTTATTTGTTGGATTTGTGTTCATCCCGAATAGCAGAATAACTATTGAAATATTGGAAAAACTGAGGGGGCGTGGCACCTCCCATACAAATCAAATCTTCTTTATCGAATAGCTTTGGAATTATAGGTCGCACAGCAACGAAATTCGGTACTCGACCTTAATTTTTGCTTGCCGTTCTACTGGTAAAATTTTATGGGCGTTGGACGTAAGGCGTGGCACTTTTTCAGCAGCCCAAATTTTCAGTATAACTTTCGAGCTATAAGTCACACATTAATGAAACTCGGTTAGAACGTACTATTTAGTCGTTTCTTTCGACTGGAAAAATTGAGCAAGTTTAGGCCAAAGGGGTATGGCACCGCCCATACAATTCAAATTTATGATATCGAATAACTTTGGAATTAAATGCCGTATAATAATGAAATTCAGTACGTAGTTGCCACTTAGTGATATCCTTCTACTGAAAAACTGGAATGGGCTTTGAAAAAGGGGGTGTGGTGCCGCCCATACACTTTAAATTTTTGATATCAGATAGCTCTGGAACTAAATGTCGTATATCAACGAAATTCAGTATGGAATTACTATTGGGTGATATCCTTCTACTAGAAAACTGAGATATTCATTGAACAAGGGGGTGTGGCTCCGCACATACAAATTTTTGATATCGAATAGCTTGGGAAATAAATACCATATAACAATAAAAATCAGTATGGAGTTACTTATTGGTCAGGCATTTCTTCTTGAAAACTGACACGGACATTGGAAACTATATTCAATATACTTTACTGCAAAAACTAACTTTTTTCTGGCATTTAATTATCAAAATCAAATCTTCTAAACGAATAAAAATTTCTTCATTTTTAATTTTAAAACTGTAAGGTTTGCAACTGAAAGAGATTTTTATCTTCATTACTTTTTGGTTAAGTTGGTTTTGTTGCATTATCCTTAAAATAAAAAATTGAAAATAAAAAAAAAAAATTAGAAAATAATTAGTTTTGAAAACGCCCCTTTCACCCTTTTACAAGTAAGGGAAATCAACCAACTAGCATACTTTTTTAGCGAAAAGCTTCGTTTAATTAATTTAAAAAAATTCTGCAATTTTGACACCAAAAAATTCACATATCTTCAAGATTGCACAAATTTTTAGTACAAAGTCTTTTTCTAATAACGCTGTTTCCTTAGAATGAACAAAAAACCATTTTGCATATTTCTATACGCTTCACGTCAAAAGCTTATTTTTTTTCTGGCTAAAAATCGTTATCTTCTGAACGAATAAAACCTAAACATCAAAATTTTACGTTTTTTCCCCCGAGTAACACCGGGTATATCAGCTAGTATACTCGTATAATAGAATGGAACTACGTTTTTTGTAAAAAGTTTTTATTTTTAAAGTTGCATATTGAAAAATTCTAAATAGTTATAGTCTCTAAAAAAATGTTCTTTAACAATCAAAATTCTTGTATAAAATGAAGTATCTTTTTTATAATTTTTTACAGATCTCAATATTATTTCAATAAATATGAAAATAAAAACTTTTATATATATAATACTATATGCTCTGAATATTATTTGAAAAAAATGTATATAATTTTTTTGTTTTTTCTAATATAATAAATTTCTTAGAAAAAAGTGCGATTTTGGCGATTTTTTCTTTATTGGGCGATTTTGGGCGATCTTTTTTTTTTAATATCGCGCTTTTCTCAAAAAAGTTCTGGCAACACTGGTTCGGGCTCTAATGTAGAGTTGGGCAAAAGGCGCACAATGTGCGACAGAGCGTGCTAACTGCGTGCTAAGTGTGCTAGATGTGGGGGGTTGCCATGACTCGGGTAAACTAGAGAAAAATTAAGCGAAGAAGAAACGAATAAGAGAGTATGACTAAGCGTATTATAGCTGAATTACAATACTGCGTTAGGTCGGTCGTGCGCTGACCGTACGTTGGTCTCCGTTGTAAAAACTTTACGATATAAACTGTCAAAACGGACGACCTCAAACTTTGCAAAACTAAATGTTGCGTTAACAGATCGTGCGACTGTCATTTTGGTGATGCCAATAAAAGCAGCTGTACTAAAAATCCCACAAAACGTCCCCTTTTCCGAAATCGAGCAATTATATTTTTAATCAATGAAAAATTCAAAGATATTGTCATAAAAGCTAAGATCTTTTTATTAAGTGTAATATAATCTGCGAAATAATGAAAAATATCACATATTAATGTGAAAATTCGGACTAGAAGCTTCAAAATAAATGAACGCTTTCCAATTTAATGATAAAATGTGAAATTAAATTAAAATTTAAAATGGAATTTCTGGAAACACATTTCAGTTATTATGGCAAAAAATTTTTCTTTGATTGATCGATATTTTATATATAGTACATATGTGTATTGTTTTTTTTTATAAAATGTGATTGCTTGATGTCATTATTTTTCTTGTTTTTGTCAAAATTACTGCTATTTATTATTATTATTACTGTTAATTTTTGCCGAGATTTTTGCAAATTTTGAGAGCAAAATGTAGGAAATTTCGTCAACGAAAGCAAGTTGGAAATACGTATGGAAATATTCATGTAAATTTGTGTATGCAAGTTTTTTGGTACGGTGCGTGTTTTGGGGCAATTTCAATCAATTTTTATCCACCTTGAACACCAGAGGGCGCTTAAGTACAAATTTAAAGAAAATCGGTATATAGTGGTTTTCATGTACGCTGAGTGTTTTGCTGCTATCTTTTTTTACCCATATTGAACACCAGAGGGCGCTGTAGTACAATTATTTATGCGATTAGAATGAAAATTGGTATATTGTGATTTTGAGGTACGGTGAGTATTTTGGCGCTATCTTCTTTGATCCAACTTGGACACCAGTTGGTGCTGTAGCGCAAATTTTTTTACAAAATCGCCTAAAACTTCAATATGCCTACCATAGGCGTAGAAGGATATCACCAAGTGGAACTCCATTGTGAGTTTTAATGTTATGCGACTTTAATTTTCATAGCTATTCGATATCAAAACTTTGGCATGTATAGGCGGAGCCACACCCCCTTGAGCAATGCCTGTCCAAAGTTTTTAGTAGAAATGCATCACCAAATAGTAATTCTATTCTAAAATTCAACGTTTTGTGACTAACTTTCATAGGCTATTCGATATAAAAAATTGTAATTGTATGGGCGGAGCCACACCCCCTTGTACAATGCCCGCCTCGGTTTTCTAGTAGATGGATATTACCAAGTGGCAACTACATACCGAGTTTCATTATTATGCGGCATTTAACTCCAAAGGTATTTGATACCAAAGTTTGACTTATATGGGCGGTGCCATGCCCCCTTGTCCAATGCTCACTTAATTTTTCCAGTCAAAGAACAAGACTAACTAGTACATTCTTACCGAGTTTCATTGATGTGTGACTAATAGTTCGAAAGTTATACCCACAATTTGCGCAGCCGAAAAAGTGCCACACCCTTTTCCCAACGCCCATAAAATTTACCAGTGGAACGGCACATGTAAATCGAGGCCGGACACCTAATTCCAATGTTGTGCGACCTATAATTCCAAAGTTATTCGATATTGCAGATTCGGGCTGCCACGCCCCCTTGTACAATGCTCGCTGAATCACTTGTTATTAGTGAGTACTTGGGTACAACTTTACAAAAACAAAATGAACGGCATTTGCCAATCTACCTTACCACAACATTCCTTTGTGTGTTATATTATTCAAACAATTAGGGTATTCACAAGGTGTGCTATCATGTCATATAATCATAATGTTATAAAATTTTACACTAGTTTAAAAATGTAGTTGTTGCCTTCCATATAAAAATAGTACTAAAATATTGCAACCCTCAAAGCTATGTTTATTGAGTGTCGTATTCAAATTTAACGTCCAAAATAGGCTTTTTGCACAAATTGGCTATTATTTTGTCTTTTTCGCTTTCTTTTGCATTGTGATAACAAATATTTATTTTAATTTGTTTTGCATCAGCTGATTGAGAGTTGAAATAGCACAATAAGTTATAAGAGGTTGTTCACACTAATTGTAAATTTTTATGTTTTCAACTTAAGACATTTGACTTTATGAGACCTTGTGAATACCCTAAATGATATTAAGGGTATTCGTCCTTAACCAACCTCATTAAAATATCTAATTGACCAATATATAAGTTTGCCATTTTGCATGAATACCCTTATAATATTATTTATAATATACTAAAAACTGCATAAATTGTAATAGGATATACAATTGAATAATATTAATATCATTCTAAATTCATCAAAATCGTTATTGTACTTCTTAAGCAGCATGTTAATTTAAAAAATTTTATCAATTTAAAAAAAACTCGCATCAAAATATAAATTCCCATGATAATCCTATGAAAATCTTAGTTTTCCATCGGAATCCAAGAATACCCACATTTATATTTTGTGTTGCTTCATAAGAACCCATTGTTTCTAGTCTAGCTGTCAAAGGCCGACCGACCTAACGCAGTATTGTAATTCAGCCATTATGATTTTCGCAAAGCAGACTCTCATACAACCCTTGCCACTATTTTTTGTCGGAATACAACCCTGATGATTCAATAAATTGTATTAATATTACTTGGTAGTTTGGTTAGTTTGTTGCAATTATAAATATGAAGTTAAGGTAGGCATGAAAAATTTCAGTATTCCAAAAATAATTGTAAGTCCCATATTAGACATGCCGATATTGTGCCGATTTCTCTCACCGATTTTTTTATTGTTTCTTTTGCTGCACTGTTTCGTCGTCCATTGCTTGTAGACATGACGATTTTGGCCGAGCGATTTATTTTGCTGTTTAATCACATGAGTTTTCATATGAAATTTCGTGGAAAAGTTAAATAAAACGGTAATCAAAGATTTTATTTCAAAAGCAAATGTCGAAAGCAAAAGCAAACGTCAAAAGATCGTCGCAAAATCGCTGGTACGACCGATTTTTTCATTTCCGCTTTCGTTTCCCTTCCCGCTACGCCGAACAAAAAATCGGTGAGAGAAATCGGCACAATATCGACTTGCTCACTTGCTACAATTTTAGGCCGCTGGTCTGCATTGCAAAAATCTTGATTGCTCACAGTACAGACCAAAAACAATGTTGCTTGCTAGGTGATTTCATATAAAGGGCATTTTATAACTACTCGTTAATATTCGGCATATAATGCAGAGGCCGGGCTTAAGTGTGCATTTTTTACTTAAAGCCAGAAAGTTTTAGTAATCTTTTTATTTTTAAAATTTTTAACAAAAAAGTATTTTTTAGGTTTTTATTTTTTTAAGGCCCAGATAAAAATCAAAATTTGCCCCATATTTATTGAGCACAAAATAACCGGCAGTTTTTGTTTTTAATTTTTAAGGCAGAAATAAAAATTAAGTTAAGAACCGTTGAGGTAGATTTATTGTAGTGACGTTGTTTCGTGGATATATATTATAAATCTGCAAAAAATTCTTCTGAAAAACAATTTTATAAATGCACCTGAAGACCCTGATAGTATATTTCCACGGCACTCTGAATCAAGTATTGCGAATTAAGAATGTGAAATAACCTGTTCCCACGAAGAAATCTTATTTCAGTTTGACTTAATCTTAATTTTTAAAGCAATACTCACTTTGACAGCTGACTTTGACTTTGTTTGTCTTACTTCTATTGGTGTTTTCGATTAATTTTCGACAAGTGCAATTTCTGGATAATTGCATTCGTTCAGATCAGTTGATTGTATTCAGACGAAGCAACCAATTATCGAACAGTGTTCCTGAATTCATTGATTTGTAAGGATTACAAATAATTTGCCTCTGAAGGTTGGATCTGTTATCATCATGCTTCGGAGACTCAAACAACCGAAATTGTGCAAGTGAACAAATTGGTCGTGAAGCAACTCAAGATTAATGTCATTCAAGCAACGATGAACGCTTTTGAGTAGGCAAATTCAAGGGCGAAGAAGTGCTCATTCCAAGAATTTCATTGATTCTAACCGATTTACCTTTCGAGTTCAAAAACTTTCAATTCAAATTCAGCTCGACTTACATCGCCATGACAATCAATGAATCACAAGGCCATTCTTTGTAATTAATTTTGGGACTGTGTGCTGGATTAAATCAAATCTAAACTTATTTTCTACCTTAATAATGAAGAGAACATACGAGTAATAACATAATATATAATGTATATAAAGACTAGAGGACCCGGCAAACTTCGTCCCGCCCTAAATTAATTTCTTTATTGAAATAATTTCGAGCAATCACGATTCGATCGAAATTAATTTTTTATCGAACGTTCGCAATCGATAACAAATGGTGACAATCGAATTTCAATTATTGATTAAATGAAACACTCTAATATCCCTTATTTACACGGAATGTAAGCAGGTTGAGGGAACCACACGTCAGATCAATTCAATGCTTTTTGATAGACAACGTTAGCAAAAGTAACCAAAGATGAAGGCTTTCAAACATTTATATAATTTCCATATAATTTTTTGAGCGGAACTTCCGTCCGCATATCTATATCTAAAATACTGATTGCACCTCCATGCTACAGGTGTAAGATGTACACTGCATTTGTATATTCTACTTGCTCTCTCTCTTTATATGACCGCACTGCTTTGCGCTCCATTATCTTCTTATATATAAAAATGAAATACGTGTGCGTTAGTCTTGCTAAGGCTCAGAAACGGCTTGGTCGATTTTAATAATTCTTTTTTTGTATTGTTTGCCTTAATACAGATGTGGTTTAGAAAAAAAGAAAATTACAAAAAACTCGAAGGAACAGCGGAAAAACTGAAAAAATCGAAATTGGTAATTTTGTATGGGAGTTGCAACATCAGACTACTTTAAATAGCCAACAAATCTTAACCGCTGGACGGATTTAACTCAAATTTTGCACGAACATTACTTGAATCCTAGAGATAAGGTAACAGCATACTTAGTTTTGACCACGCCCCTTCTTCCACCCCTTTACAAGAATCGAAAATTATCCTAAAAGCGTACTTTTATTAGCGAAACTGTTCGTCTAAATAATCGAAAGAAAATTCTCTTATTTTAACACCAAAAAAATTCACATATCTTCAAAATTGCACAACATTTTAGTACAGCGTCTTTTTCTAATAACATCGTTTCCTTAGAAAAACAAAAAACTTTCAGAAATTCGTATTTCCTACTTTCAATGAAAATAACTCCGTTGTTTTTGAATATATTTCATTCAATTTCTTTTCGTTGATAAATTTAATTTAAGCACTTTATAAACCCAATTTGAAGAAAGCACCAACTTTTTCACTTTTTACACCAAAACGGACACAAAAGCTGTAATTTCAATTTGATGTCCAATTGAAATGACCAATTTATTTGTTAGCCCATTGTGTAGATCGATCCTTAGACCACAAAACTGACGGTTGAGCTGACTATTTTTATTCAAATTAAAATGTACTAGAAAAATTTTCTAATAGAATTTGCAATAAAATGATATGACAGCACAATCTTCTGAAATCGAATTATAGCAGCGTATTATATTTTTCTAAGACAAAAACCAATCGTGTTTTTATCTTCTATTCTCTGAATATTTAATTATCAATTGCCGTGCGTTGGTCTTGCTAAAACTCGGAAATGGCTCGGGCGATTTTAATAATTTTTTTTTGTTCGCCACAATACTGATGTCTAGGAAAAACGAAAATAAGGAAGGAAGGAAAAGAATCGAAAGAATTGAAATTGGTAATTTTTGTGTCGTACAGTGTTCATTACAACTCCAAGGAGAGGACGAGCCTGACATAGGTCTACGAAATCAGTCAAATGCTCGGCGACCTAATACACGTGTAATGAAATCAATTAGATTGTCATGTCCGAATAAGTGTCATATATAAACAAAACAGAGTGGCATACATAAGAACCCTTCTTTTTTGTTTTTTTTTTTTTTTGTGTTCGTTTCCGCACAAGGTAGCTTTTAACAGCAAAAAAATTGTAATTTTCTCGGAAAAATCGATGTTCCATACATTTTGTATGGAAAAATAAAAAATAAAAAAAAAACTCGATTTTAATTTCATAATTCGAAATGCAATTTCTGTACAATTACATTCGTTCAAATCAGTTGTTTGTGTCCAGACGAAGCAACCAATTATCGAATAGTGATCCTGAATTCATTGGTTTGAAAGGATTACCACCACATAATGTACCACTGAAGGTTGGATCTGTTATTATCATGCTTCGGAGCCTCAATCAATCCAAATTCTGCAATGGACAAAATTGGTCGTGAAGCAACTCAAGAATAATGTTTTTCAAGCAAAGATGAACGCATTTGAGTAGGCCAATTCACGGGCGAGGAAGTACACATTCCAAGAATTCAATCAATGAATCACAACGCCAATCTTTGGAATTAACTATGGCACTGTGTGCTGGATTAAATCAAATCTAAACTTATTTTATACCTTAAGAATAAAAAGAACATACGAGTAATAACATAATATATAATGTATATAAAGATAATAGAGCGCAAAGCAGTACGATCATATAAAAAGAGAGACCAAGTAGACTATGCAAATGCAGCTTATTTTACACCTGTAGCTTGGAGGTGCATTCAGTTTTTTAGATATAAATAAGCGGACGGAAGTTCCGCTCACAAAATTATATGGAAACAATATAAATGTTGCGCAGATAAATTTTAGTGCAAAATAATGTATGTATTAAATCATTTGTAAAAAATGTATGTGTAACTATATGTCTATAACTATTAATCTTGAACTCCCAAGCTTCTAGCATGGCTAACAGTATATGACATGTTCGCGTGTTGGAAAGCCTTCATCTTTGTTTACTCTTGATAACGTTCTCTATCAAAAAGCATTGAATTGAAGTGATTCCTTCAACCTCCTTACATTCCGTGTAATAAGGGATATTAGAGTGTTTAATTCAATCAATAATTGAAATCCGATTGGAACCATTTGTTATCGCTCGCAAATGTTCGATAAAAAAAAATAATTTCGGATGGAATCGTGATTGCTCGAAATTATTTCAATAAAAAAATTCATTTAGGGCGGGACGAAGTTTGCCGGGTCCTCTAGTTTTCGATAAAAATTAGAGATAAAACCGATTTCTACTTGATTCAGATGTTAATTCAAACTGAATTACCTTCGAATAAAGTAATTCCGCTTGTCAAATGTTGTATTGCGAATTAGTTAATTCTGAACATAATTCAGCCTCGAATTACGAATGAGAGCCGAATTACGTTGTTCAGGGTGCAGTGGAAACATCCTATCATGATACAATTATACAGGTAGGTTTGACAACAGGCTATTTTCTCACGAGATCGTTCATGGATTGTCAAAATCAAATGAATATATTTGTTTTTTTTTTGTTTGCTTTGTTTTGTATGATTTTTGACAATTCATGTTCGATTGAAAACTGTCACACCTACCTGATAAATTATACCATGCATCCTATGACCTGATTAGCAATCAAATAACATCGTTTTTTGTAGCTACGTCAAATAAAAATAATCCCTTTTAAGGAAACCATCCTCTTAATATAACGAATATGCAACACTTGCTTTTCTTAAGATTATGCTCTCGCTCTCATATTTCCTATAAATCTACGCTCTTAGTTCTCTCACAGTTTTCCGTTCCCCTTTCCGATTCACACCCGAATTCATCTAGCAGCCGAGTGTGTGCGCCTTGGCGAACGCTGGCGTCCTCTGCCGCAGAATGTGCGCAAAATGTACCCGTCCTTACTATACTGGTATGACGAAAAAAAAACATGAAACTCTTCTTATTGTAGGAACCATTTATTTTAAAAATTAAAAACTAAGAGATTTTTAAAATTAGAAACTAAAACAGAATAATAATAAACCTATCGCGTATCAGCATACTGTTGGTCAAAAAATAAAATAGTGAAAAAAGTAAAATTCACAAGTATTTTTTAATATAACACTCTCACGACAGATCAAGCATATGGTCGAACTATGTTTATTTGCTACAAAAAAATATTCTTCTTCCCATTTGTTTTGAAACGTCCGTGGCATAGTTGGTTAAAGTGCGTGGCCGCTATGTCAACGAACCTGGAGACCCAGGTTCGAACCCCAACAGCGACAGAAAATTATTTGAATTAAAATCAAAATGCCATGTAAAGCTTCTTGAGAATAAGAACATTTAGTTCATCGCAGTTCGGAGTCGGCTTTAAGCCTGTAGGTCCACTTCTCGGTCAATTGTGTATAAACTAATTAACACGCACAACACAATTGATCATAGATAGATAGATATGCTTGGGGCGAGCTAATTCAGCTCTGGCACTGCGGCATCTTTTCTTAAAGCAGTTCGTTTGCTTTAGTTTTTTTCAGAAAACATAATATATTTTCGAGGTTGAGGATCGCAAGGTGTCCTTGAGAGACTATTTCGCTATTTAGGATTCTCTTTCTTATATGGAGAAGAGCTGGACATTCTGTGAGAATATGTCTGGAGGTTTCTTCATCCTCAAGGCATAATCTACATAATGAATCAGTAGCGAGATTCATTTTTTGTAGGTGTTTCTTTAGTTTGCAGTGTCCAGTTATGATTCCGGTCATCATCTTTAGGTCTTTCTTCCCTAGGTTAATAAGAAATTTCGATTTCTTGGGAGAAAGTTCTGGGAATATTTGCTTAGTGCATATCTGTCCTAAGCAGTTCTTCCAGATGTCTTGAGATTCGCGGAATGAGGTTTTTTTGACGTGTTGCTTGAAAAGATTCTTACCAACCCCACAGAACGGTTCCGGTCCTGTGAGTGGTGATGATGCTCCCTGTTTGGCCAGGGAGTCTGCTCTTTCATTCCCGTCAAAACCACAGTGGGCAGGAATCCACTGTAGAGAAACTTTATTGTTTTACGCAGCCAGGTCGTTGAGGACGTCTACAGTCTCCAGCACTAGCTTGGATTTTATGATGGGTGATGTCAGAGCTTTAAGGGCAGCTTGACTATCAGAGAAGACGAAAATTGATTTGCCTCTAACATTGTTCATACAGTTCAGTCTGACGCATCTGTTAATGGCAAGGATTTCCGCTTGAAAGATTGTGGTAAATAGACCTGCACTGAAGAAGTGGCTCTCATAGGAGTGTTCTCCAAAGACCCCTGCTCCCGTGCCTTTCTCCATTATGGAGCCATCTGTGTACCACACAAGGTCGTTTTCGGACGGGTTTAGTTTCTCGTGTTCCCAGTTGGATCTGGGGGGAATAACTACGATGAAGTTTTTGTTAAAGCGGCTTTTGGGAAGCATGTCATCTAATGGCATGCAGAACTCCTTTTCTCGCTTTAAGGTTGTGATTAAGGTTAGGTGTCCCTTTAAGGGATGGTTTGGGACAGTGTAACCCAGATGGAAAAGTCTGTGAAGGCTGAGCTTCGCCTCCATCTGGATGTGTATGTGGATCGGGGTGAGCCCTAAGATGACATTGAGGGCTGCTGTTGGCGTATATCTTATGCAGCCTGTCATACATATCCCTGCACATCTTTGAACTCGTCCTAACCGCTTGATGGTTGATCCTTCTAGCGTTTTCGACCACCATACTACAGACGCGTATGTTAGTGCTGGTCTGACGATCAAAGTGTAGCGATTGTACATCATCTTAGGGCTTAACCCCCAGTTTTTGCCGCAAATTCTTCTGCAGGTCCACAATGAGGCTGTTGATCTGCTGATGATGCGGTCTATGTGGAGGTTCCAGGACAGTTTGCTGTCCAGGATCACTCCCAAGTATTTTGCTGAGTTGGAAAAATCTACTTTTTCCCCAAAAAGTACCGGGCAAGTCAGATTGAGCTTGCGTCGTTTTGTAAAAGGAACAATGACTGTCTTTTTTGGGTTTACGGAGAGGCCTTCGTTATTGCACCATCTCTGTACTGTGTTCAGTGCTGCTTGTAGAACATCAGACACTGTGTTTTCAAAGCTCCCCCGTATAATGACTGCTACGTCATCAGCATACCCAACCGCCTCTATCCCAGTTTCTTTGAGTTCAACTAGGAGACTATCTACAACTAGTGACCAAAGCAGAGGTGATAGGACGCCTCCTTGCGGGCATCCCCTGGTTGTAGTTGCTTTGAGGGAGGTGTTATCCAGGCAGGTCTGGATAACTCTGCTATTGAGTGTCGTCATAATCCACCTGCCTATGATTGTTGGCATGTCAAGGTTATTAAGTGCCCTTCTAGTGGACTCGTATGACGTATTATTGAAGGCTCCTTCGACGTCAAAGAGCGCGACAATACATATTTCCTTGCAGTCGATAGATTTTTCAATTGTGGTTATAAGGTCAATAAGTGCTGACTCTGTTGATTTACCCGTTTGATAGGCATGTTGTGCCTTACTTAGGGGGTGTATTGACAGGGCATTCTCCCTGATGTATTTGTCAATTATTTTCTCCATGCTTTTCAGTATGAAGGACATAAGGCTGATGGGTCTGAAAGATTTTGGATTACTCTCTGAGCCTTTGCCAGCCTTAGGAAGGTATTTTACTATCACTTTTCTCCATGCTCCAGGTATATGGCCATAGGCTAGGCTGCAGCTGAATTGTTTTGATAGTAGTGGTATCAGATGTTCTGAACCTTGTTGTAGAAGAGCTGGAAAAATACCATCTCCACCAGCAGATTTGAAGGGTTTGAAGGAATTTATGGCCCAATTAACTGCTGAAGTATTGCAGATCTGTTCGCTGATTCTCCAATCTTCTCTACTTGGCAGATTTGTCTGTTCGTAGTTGTAAGATTGGTTTGGGTGGGGACCGTTTTGAATGACGGAGCCCGGGAAGTGAGTATTGAGAAGGAGTTCTAGGGTCTCTTTCTTTGTTTTTGTCTGAACACCGTTCCCATGTAATAGACTACCTAGGGATTGTGGTCTGACAGTTGATAAGATCTTCTGAAGGCGACAACTCGTTGGAACATCTTTGATGGAGCCACAGAAGTTCCTGAACGAGTCCTTTTTAGCCTTCTTGATCTCCTTATTGTAGTGAGTAAGAGATCGGGAGTAGGATAGCCAATCATTATTGCGCTTAGCTCTATTGAACAGCTTCCTTACTCCTTTTCTGAGGTCGTTGAGATGGTTGTTCCACCAGGGTGCTTGTCTCTTGAACTTCTTCAGTTTAAGACGGCAGTTGTCCTCAAAAGATTGAGTAATGCATGATTGGACATAGTCTGCTGAGTATTCCAATTTGCTTATCGTATCGATTCTGAGGGGAAGTTTATCGGGGATGAGCTGACCAAGCTGCTCTTTATAGGAGTTCCAGTCAGTGTCTTGTTTTCTGCGATAAAAGATGTTTTGTATAATGGCTGACTTTATTTCAAACCTAATGTGTCTGTGATCCGAACACGAAGGTTCTTTTGAAACATACCAGTCAGCTATTATATCATCATAAGCTGATGTGGTAAGTGTTAGGTCTAGAACCTCTCTTCTATTTGCGGTAGTAAACGTTGGTTCATTTCCAACGTTGCATACATACAAGTTATTACAAATAAGGAAGTCTAAAAGGTACTCACCTCTTTGGTTTGTGTCTGTGCTACCCCACAGTGTATGATGAGCGTTGGCATCACAGCTCAAGAACACTTCTGTCTTGTGTTTGGCAGCAAATCGAAGCAGATCAGCTATGCAGTCCAGGGGACAAATGGGCTCGTCTCCCGCAAAGTAAGTTGAAGCTACAATGACTTCCTTTTGATCATTGAGCTTCATCAGGCCCGCAGTGAGGTCTTGGTTGATGAACTCTGTTAAAGGAAAAAGAGAGATATTATTATTATGAACAATACAGGTTCTGGGTCTAGAAGATGAGTTGGAATATATAATCCTACCTGCATTATTTAGACCCAGGATATCGCCGTTTGTGCTGGTCCAATTGATCATAAGAAGCTAGGCCAAAGTCCTTTCAAGGGCTGAAATGGCCAGTTATTTATTTATTTTTTATTTGTTTTGAAACACTCTCTTTTCGTCGGACATTTTTCGATTCCATTTTGAAGACACTCCCGCCATTATGGGTATTTAAATTATAACAAAACAATACTTTATAGGCCAAAACACATAGAAAGCATGCATGCCTCAAGCATGCATCATGCCTGTGAAGCATGCTTGGTTAAAGGACATAGAAAGCATGCATCGCATATGTAATAAATTTCAAATATGTTAAACTGAATAGAAATTTTAAGGAAAATCATTATATAAATAGGCGTAGGCAAAACAGTTAAGAACCATTTTCTCCCATGTTTCCCAACTGATTTTGATGATTTTTTTTTTAAATAAATTATAGTAGGGAGAAGGAGTGCACCGAATATTTTTTGAAGAAATTCACCTGTTTTGAACAGGTAAAATGATTTAGGATATTTTTCACGCATTGTGGATTCATAAACAAGAGAATATCCGCACAAAAAGGAAAAGAAAATCGTTCGGCATTGTTTCGTTAGGTTTTTTTTTTACACTGCGTTATGAGTTCTCTACGCTCATGTGAGAGCGTAAGCAAACTCAGAGGAAATCAAAACGAAGAATATAAAAAAGAGGAACGAACAACGAAAGTTACACATAAACCAGAGATAAATATAACAGTTGATGATCCGCACAAAGAGAAGTATGGAAAAAACATATTGACATTGTTTCTCATCATATTTTTTATATATATGGCTAGAAACTCACTGAAACAAAACAGTTTCAAAACAGTTTTCTACAATGTTGCAATTTCCGTAAAGTTGACAAATCGCCTGACGAATAAGTTTTGTTTTCGTCTTAAAACGGAATCAGCGCACGCTCATTTGTACTAATGTGTAGAAAATTGTTTTGGAATAGAGATGGGTTCCGAACCTGTATAGTTCGCGGAACTATGTTCACAGTCGGACAGAGTTCCAATCTTCCTTTCATTCATTTTTAGCATGTTCAAACAGTTCCGGTTGCAATGAATTTTTTTTATAAAGCAATATGAACCGACTTCTCTTTCCCACATATTATGGCTTACACGAATTTATTATCGACTATAAGTGCAAAGATATGTTTACGAACGAACGAAACAACTGATATATGAAATAGTAAGATGACATTTCGTCGTTCTTGTTGCGCGCAATGCTCTGTTCATTTCGTTTTAAACATGCTTTCATTCAATCGAATGGAACTGCGGAGCTAGATAGTTCCACGGACATGTTACAATCTAATACATATCAGATGCATGGATTTCATTCAATCAAATGGAACTGCGGAACTAGATAGTTCCGCGGACATGTTACAATCTACTACATATCAGATGCATGAGTTTCATTCAATCAAATGGAACTGCGGAACTAGATAGTTCCGCGGACATGTTGAATGTGCATATGAACATGTTTACATAATTAAAGTATGTAGAATGAAATTCTATATAAAGAATATAGAATAATCGCAACTTGGAAAATCTGGTCTTATAATATTTTTTCATATCCTAGCAGGCTAACTAGTAAATTTACTACTCAAACATATTTTCTCTTCTACACTAAGGGAAATAATGCATATTAACATTATCCACGCCTGAGTATCAATTTTATTTAAATATTTACGTGGATAAATCAAATATTTTCCTCACAACTCGTTTTTTTCCCGTATTTGAATTTTATTTATAACACACACGTACACACATATTCCATACAAGCAAGCAGCAACAGCATCGCACACGTACACACATATTCCGACAAGCAGCAACAGCATCGCACTCTGTTCCCGCAGTTTATTTCTTGCAGTTGCAACCTTAGTTCTTATAATTCTCATTTCGTTTTTGTTGCAAGAGTAGTATAACAGGGATATTTGGCCGTACGTATGAGCGATTGCGTGCTGAAATAATGCAATTATGTAGGGTGGAGTGACAACTCGACATTTTCCCACGAACGTGTCGCGCGGATTGTCATTTGCCTGCATATTTAGCTTTATTAGTTTGCTTTTTTAATGCCATTAGCATGGTTACTTTATTTTCTTTTTCCGTTCTATAGTTTTATACTATTTTTGACATATGGTGTCATAATATTGCACCGACTATCAAAAATAGTATAATATTAAGGAACGAAAAAAGAAAATAAAGTAACCATGCTAATAGCATTAATGGACGCAGCTCGTGAGAAATATTTGAATATATTGTTTTTTAATTTCAATATTTTTTATATAAATTTCTTTTAGATGTGATAGTTTTATTTTCAAAAAGTAAAATTTTTAAAAGATATTTAAAAAATTCGCTATAAACGCCCAACGACAAAAGCAACAACAACAATTAGTAAAACTTAAAATCGCCGCATTGGCGTCAACTGCATGATAGAATAACTCTTTTATCATGCATCATCAAATGTATGCGTTGACAAACGGCATGGTATAATAATACAAGGTAGCATTGACAACTGCTTATTTTCTCTTCTACAAGAAAACATCTCCTGTCAAAAACAGCTTTTTGTGGAAATATATCTGCAGCTGCTGTGGTTGTTGTTTTTTTCACTTCGACTTTTTCAACATTGTTTGTGTTTTCAATGGCGGATTGTGAGCGCTCTCTTTTTAACCGACTTCAAAAAGGAGGAGGTTCTCAATTTCGTTGGTTTGCCCGCTTTTTTTTTTTTTTTTTTTTTTTTTTTTTTTTTTTTTAAATGTATGTACATCGATAACTCCTACAGCTCTTGCCCGATTTCCGTAATTTTTTGTTCACAGATAGATACCATGAACGCGGAGGTCCTTTTTTAAAAAAGTGGGCGATATTCGACAAAGGGGCGTGTCAATATAAGAAAAACACTGTATTTCAGTTAATATTGACACTAGGGTACTGAAATTTACAGTAAAAATACTGGGGTAGGTGCAATTACTACAAATTACGGTCAATAAAGTGGGCGTTTTTTGACAAAGGGGTGTGGTCATATTAAAAAAACACTGTATCTCAAATAGTATTGACACTAGGGTGCTGAAATTTAGTACAGGGGTAGACACAATATTTATAAATTACTGCAAAGAAAGTGGGCGTTATTCGCGAAAGGGGTGTGGCAATATTCGAAACACACTATATATCGAATAATATTGACACTAGGGTGCTGAAATTTAGTACATGGGTAGGCATAGTTATTACAAATTACAGTCAATAAAGTGGGCGTTATTTGACAAAGGGGTGTGGCAGTATTAAAAAAATACTGTATCTCGAATAGTATTGACACTAGGGTACTGAAGTTTAGTACAGAGGTAGACACAATTTTTAAAAATTACTTTAAAGAAAGTGGGCGTTATTCGACAAATGGGTGTGGCAATATTAGAAACATACCATATATCAAATAATATTGACACTAGGGTGCTGAAATTTAGTACATGAGTAGGTACAGTTACTATAAATTACAGCCAAAAAAGTGGGCGTTATTCAACAAAGGGGCGTGTCAAAATTATAAAAATACTATATCTTAGTTAATATTGACACTAGCGTACTAATATTTGGTATGCAGGTAGGTGGGTAGGTAGAATCATTAAAAAAGTGAGCGGGATTGTACAGAGAGTGTGGCACTTTAAGGAAAGTACTATATTACGGTTAATATTGATACTTGGAAACTGAAATTTGGCACAGGGCTAGGTAGAATCATTATAAGGTACGGTAAATACAGTGGGCGGGTTTATATAAAGGGCGTGGCACTAAAAATTTCAAAGAAACAGAAATGAAAAATACCCAACAAACTTTCAGGAATAAACAAAACAAATTTTTTAAGAACAAAGTTTCATGTTTGAAATTTTCCCTAGGAATAACTATTACATAAAATATTTCATATTCTCTAAAAAGGAAGAAATAAAAACTTTTTAACAAAAAAAAAAACCGACCTCAAAATCACTACAAAGTAAAAAATAATTTTAAATAACTTTTCCCATTCATTTCTTGGTCATATTTTAAAAGCTATTTATATGTATTATAATATTGGAAATATTATCATTTTAATTTTTTCTATTTTGTTTTATTATCATCAATATATTAATTGCTTTATGAACATAAAAGCTTTGAAGTCGGCGCTCATCTTTGACACACAATCATTATCTTTTACCATCCGTACACTATTTAGTGCCTTAGTGACACTGTAGTAATTTTAAAAGCTTTGTACACATTAAATTTCTCACTAAACTGGTTTGGGTGAGCTTGAAAAGCTCATATTGAATATGACATAGTGTGTAACAGCTGCACAAATAATGCATGGAACACATTGGCTACATTCAGCGTACTCAAAAATTGTCAACTGAAGGAAAAAAATCGCTAAGAAGCTTTTATAAAGTTAATAATATTTTTATGATAAAACAAATTAAAAAAAATTAAAATAAAATGATTTCGACATAGTAAGATTAGCGCCGACTTTAAAGCTTTTATGTACATAAAGCAATTAATGTATTGATGATAATAAAACAAAATAGAAAAAATTAAAATGATAATATTTCCAATATTATAATACATATAAATAGCTTTTAAAATATGACCAAGAAATGAATGGGAAAAGTTATTTAAAATTATTTTTTACTTTGTAGTGATTTTGAGGTCGGTTTTTTTTTTTGTTAAAAAGTTTTTTTGAGTATATTTTTTGACAGGAGATCTTTTCCCAAGCAACTGTCAATGCTACCTTGTATTATTATACCATGGACCATGGACATAGCGAAGTGGCGTTCCTAGGTTTAGTGACACCCGGGGCGGATACTCATGGTGTCACCCCTATAAAAAATTTCTAAATGCAAAAAGAAACCAATTCGAATGTTTTACGAAAAAAAACACACCTGATATGACAAACAATAAGAATTTGTAAAAAACAGAACAATAATATTACATTTTCAGGTGTCTACATATTTAGATATGCAGGCATAAGGTAAAAAAGAAAACTTATTAACTTCGCAGTCTTAAAAAGTGACATAACAAAAACATTACATTTTCAGGTACGTATTTGTATATGTAGGTATAAGGTTAAACAAAGAAATCTTATTAATGACGTTGTCTAAAAAACTAACTTTTCTTACTTTAAGAGCTCCAAAATTTGAAATAACCTTATCGAAATCAATATTGGGTCAATTGCAAAAAGAAACGTACACAAAGAGGTTTTCATGTTTTGTTTTTAATGATTTTTAAATTTTCCCGTTGAGTAGTAAAATTAAGTGAAAGTTAATGGAGAATTCGAAGTTGTTTTTAGGCCCTGCAAAAAATCATTTTTTCTATGGTTTTTATACGAATTTTGTATTGATCGTCACACAGCAGATATACGGGAAAAATCATTAAAAATTTTAAAAATGTTGTAAATTAAAGCTTACTGTGATGTTTATTAAGTTATTTAATCAGTTACAGAAATAATAATTTTTTACCAAAAATCCCTACATATTTTACAATTTTAACTGAAAAAAAATTAAAATTTTTCTCCAAAAAGACATCAACATAGAAGTTATTTTCAAAGTAGTAGACTTGCAGCAATAAAAAATAAAAAACTGTTAAATAATAAGCAATTTCAGAAAAAACAACACAGTGACGTTCACTACATTTTGTGACGTTCAATACATTTTGTTGCGCTTAACCAAATAATTTAAATCAAATTGGGAGTTTAACAAAAAACAGGTTTATTCTTTTTTAAAAAAAAAGTATATATAAAGTATATAATTCAGCTATACATAAACTTTTCATCCAATTTTTGTTTCTTTATTTTTTTACAAAAAATTAAAAAATTCAATAGCTAATTGAATTTGTATTGAAAATTTATTAAGACTTCACGTTTTACAATATAACTTCTAAACCCGTTTAAACCACATCTTCATTTTATATCATTGGAAATGTATAACCTAACGTAGAAACGTAAAAAAAATTAAAATTATAAACAAAAAAAAATTATAGCTCGTGTTGCTGACATGGTATTGAACTTAAACAAATTAAGAATGAGTCAACTTATTGCAATATTTTCAAAAATTTTGTACTTTTCCTCAAAATAGATGAAATAACTTTTCCAATGATACTATATTACCGGTTATAGCGGTCTTAAGTTGATTGAGCTATGTTGTCTCAAAATAGACCCTATTTTGGCGGCGAACAATTATTCTAAAAATTTATAACTTCAAATTTGGTTTTCAAATCAATAAACCAATGCAAAAAAAATATTTGAGAGAAATCGGAGATGGTCAGAGCAACTGATCACTTCAATGTGAAATGGGCGATATCAGTTAGTAAACACAAAAAGAAAAAATGAGGTCAAGTCGTACATAGGTACCATTATTTTTGCTTTCGTTTATATTGTTCATTTCGTTCCTTATCTAGCTTTATTTTTTCCCGATATCTTCGTGCTCTTTCAGCAGGCGTTAACTTTGCTATTTTACTCTCAGAGGAGGATTTTGTATGCAATTGACACTATTACTTGCAAGCTCGTTTTCAATGAATAAAATAGCAAGATCGGAAAGCCTTGCCTGTCCCATGGAAGACCTTAAATAAGTCTTAATTAATTTTAGCTTTGAAAAACTATTTTCGCATGAAGCTACTGATACACAAATTGTTGAAATAATTTCAATGCGACAAAATGGGACACAAATTTTTTAACGTAATGTATTTGTACCTTTTTCTTTCTGTTTGAGAAATAAAAAAAAACGAAATGGTGTCACCCCTAAAATGGTGGTACCCGGGGCGGACCGCCTCCTCCGCCCCCCCTAGGAACGCCACTGACATAGCGGCCACGCACTTTAACCAACTACGCCACGGACGCCACAAAATAATAGTAATAATAATAATAATAATGTAGATATTTTAGTCGATAATTTTAAATGTGCCTTAAATATTTTGCCTAGAAAGTTCGATAGCTATGAGTGCGGATCAATGGATTTTATATGTAGGTATTGTAGTGCCAAACATTTTGCTTCTGATGTTACTCAAAACGACAGAACTTCCTTTACATCATGTTGTCATAAAGGCAAAGCTTCACTGCAACTACTTAGTCAAAACATTTTTTTTAATAATCTACTAGATGGATTAAATTCAAATAATTCATTTGAAAAGCGTAAATCTAAGAATTTTTTAGAAAACATTAGATCATATAATTCGGCATTTGCTATGGTAAGTTCTGAAGCTAAAATCAATAATGATGGAATGCATGGTGTATACCATTTTAAAATTCATGACATTTTTTATCACCACGTGGGGGTTTGGTACCAACAAATAATAGCAATCCTTTGTATGCACAGTTCTACTTTTTTGATGTGGAAACTGCTGCACGTCAAAGATTACTCCAAGAACCAAATACAAGGTGCGATCTTGATTTGATGAGAGAAATTGGATTTGAATTAGAACGTGTCAATCCATTTGTACGTTCATTCAAAACAATGCAAGAATTTTCTAACTTGGATGCAAATGCATGCAAAGAAATTTGCATGGTTACCAAAATCAATAAGGATTTAGATATGAGAAGATTTAATGATGCGATTCAGACAGATGTAGCGGTAATTTTTAGTACTACAGATGGTGAACCACCTTTTGAAAGGAATATTGTTGCCTTTAATAAAGTTGACAGTACTGTAAAAAGTATATCTGTCTTAGATTCGTCACTAGATCCTTGGCGTATCCTATATTATTCCCCAACGGTGATATAGGATGGCACATAAACATAAATCATAACATTCAATCTTCGTCTAATTCAATAATTCACAGAAATAGAGTTACAATGCTGCAATATGTTGCTTATCGTATTGCAATACGAGATAATTTTAGTTTTTTACACCATAGCCAAAAATTGTTTCTACAGTGGATTGTTGATGTTTATGTGCGTATTGAAGGTTCACGTTTACACTATATTAAACAAAGTCAATCAAACTTAATACCGAACTGTATAACAATCTTCGTTCATAGGTTCACCTAGAAACATGTATCAGAACTATTTAGACGCCATGTCTATCGTGCAACATTTCGGAAAACCCAGTTTGTTCATCACAATGACGTGTAATCCTAAATGGCCGGAAATTGTAAATAATATTGGAAATATTGATACCTCCAATTTTAGGACCGACGTCATAGTTCGTGTGTTCAAATCTAAATTAAAAGAATTGATTAAATGCATTGTAACCAATCAAATTTTTGGCGAGGTATAAGCAATTATTTACACTATTGAGTTTCAAAAACGGGGGTTACCACATGCGCATATATTGATAACTTTAACAGAAAATGATACAATTGTTTCTGTACAAAACATTGATCAATTGTTTGCGCTGAGATTCCTAATCCCAACACTCATCCCAAGTTATATGATTATGTAAAACGTCATATGATGCATGGACCATGCGGTTTATTAAATTAAAATGCCGTTTGCATGAGGGATGGGAAGTGTGCTAAAGATTTTCCAAAAGATTTTTGTCCACAAACACGTGATTCTGTTAATGGCTATCCTGTTTATAGGAGGCGCGAATATATCAATGTAGAGGTTAGGATGTTACACTTGACAATACATATGTTGTGCACCATATATGTTTTACACACCAAATAATATTTCAGATATTTCTTCCAATTTATCGTATAATTTCAAAAATGCTAACTACCCTGCATTAAATAATTTTTTCGATTCTATTAATTGGAAAATAGTTTTTGATTCTATGGATTTACATGCTATGTATGTTACATTCAAAAGAATTCTTGAGGAAGGTTTTTATTTATATGTACCAACCAAAAAAGATTATCGGCAATTTAATTTGCCCTGGTATAATCGTCGATTGTTGCACCTTAAGAATCTGAGAAATAAAGCTCATAAAAAGTTTAAGCAAACAAATGCGCAGGTTGACAAAGCTAATTTTGTTTTACGTCGTAAAGAATTTGACTTTCTTTCAAATTTTTTATATAAAAAATATTTAAATTCTATCGAATCTGGAATAAAATCAAACCCCAAATCTTTCTGGATATTTATTAATTCTAAGCGTAAATCTTATGGACTCCCCAAGTCGATGGAATATAAAGATAAATGTTCGAATAGCTCACAAGAAACTTGCGAATTATTTGCTGAATTTTTTGGGTCTGTTTTTAATAATGTAGTATTGCCAATCAATCATGACGACTTCTTAGACATTGACCAAATAGTAAATGTGTCGAATATGATTATTTCGTTCGATGAAGTCTTTAAAGTTTTACAGGGTTTGGATGTTAACAAGGGCGCTGGATATGACTTGCTTCCTCCAGTGTTTTTTAAGAGGTGCGCTTCTTCACTTTATATTGCCTTAACTTATATATTCAATAAGTCACTTTCCACGGGCTTATTCCTAGACGAATGGAAAACTGCTTTCATATCTCCTATCTTTAAATCTGGTCAAAAATTTTTAATTGAAAACTATAGACCAATTGTTAAGCTATCAGTAATACCTAAGATTTTAGATAAGATTGTCAATATGCGTTTATTTTCTGAGCTTAAAAATTTTATTGCTACTCAACAGCACGGGTTTCTTACAGGTAGATCAACTTGCACAAATCTAACAATTTTTACAAATTTCTGCATTAATACTGTTGAGAATGGCTTGCAAGTTGATGTACTCTATTCCGATTTCGTTAAAGCATTTGATAGTTTGGTTCATTCAATTTTATTATACAAACTCGAGAAGTTGGGGATTCATTCCGTGTTTTTGAGATGGATTTCTTCCTATTTATCAAATCGAAAATTAGTTGTTAAAGTTGATAACATTTATTCAAAGCATATACTTGTTAATTCTGGCGTACCTCAAGGTAGTCACTTAGGTCCTTTGCTTTTTAATTTGTTTATAAATGATATACCACGCATTTTTCAGTTCAGTAAATGCTTGTTATATGCGGACGACTTGAAAGTTTTTATAAAAGTCAAGCATCTTTCAGATTGCTTCAATTTGCAACAAGACATAAGATCATTTCTTTTATGGTGTAATAAAAATGGAATGAATTTAAACTATTCTAAATGTAAAGTCTTAACTTTCTCCCACAAGAATTTACCTATTTTATATAGTTATTCTTATGATAACAATAGTTTCTTCTTAAGAGATAAAATTGCAAAAGATTTAGGTATATATTTTGATACTAGGCTATCTTTTAGCTACCATAGAGAATTCATGATTTCTAAAGCCTGTGCTCTACTTGGATTCTTGAAACGAAATTCTAACGAATTTTTAGATCCCTTCACGACAAAAACCATTTTTGTAAGTTTAGTAAGATCTCAACTTGAATTCTCAAGTATTGTGTGGGACCCCTGTTATGAATGCGAAATTAGTCGTATTGAACGAATTCAGAAAAGATTCACTAGATTCGCTTTGCGCCGTAGGTTTTCATTTGAGAATATGCCATCGTATGATGTGCGCTGTAAATTGTTAGGTTTGCAGAGCTTAGCACATAGGAGGCAGGCACAGAGCATTTTATTTATTAAGCGAATTTTAGATGGCAATATAAATTGCCCAGAATTACTTGAGTTGATTCCTTTCTATGCTCCGATTCGGCCTTTGAGGGAGCGAGCGTTGTTTTGCGTTCCTTTTCATAGAACTAATTATGGCATGAATGAGCCAATTTCCAAATGTTTAACTAATTGTAATTTGATTGCTAATAATGTTGACTTTAGTACTAATTTTCATATTTTTAAAAGGAATGTTTTCGAAATGTATAATTAATTTCACTATTATTATAATATATTAATGTAATGTATTCTAAGTGTTATTGGTGGATATATTCTTTGTTATTATGAACTAGTCTGTAAGATTTTTGCATCAGTAGACTGAATTTTTAATAAATCTAAATCTAAATCTAAATATAATCCTTATCTTCTCGCTAAATTCAATTGTCACATTAACGTTGAAGTTTGCACAACTGTTACAAGTGTAAAAAACATATGTATATAAATAACCGGTGTGAAGTTAGCCCAAATTCTTTATCCCAAATTTTAAACTCAGCCCAACTTCTGAATTCGCCGTAAACTCAACCCAAAAATATTTTAATTCGCCGTGAATAAAAAAAAATGTTAGAAAACTTTTAAAAATGCAAACATCAAAGAAAAAAATTTAAAATACTGCATATTTATGCAAAACAACCCTCCAAGATGTTTACTTATTTCAATTGCAAGTTTCATTGTGAAATTTATAAGTCGGGTCAGGAATAAGTTATGAGCGCAGAAAGCTGTAAAAGTCAAAATTTTATAGCGATTTGCATGAAAATGGACAAATTGAACCTTCAGACTATCAAAAAAAATTTGCATTATCCTTTTGATAATAAAAATCGTCCTTCATATGGCTAAATTACATGAAATGAGTTATTAGCAATTTTGAAGTATTTTTTTTTGAAGAAACGACAAAAGAGGTAGAAGATGAAAAGTTCACATCCTGGATTTCTGCTCAAAATTGTAATCTTATACGGACAATCGAATAAATTTATGCTCAAGTACCGGTCTATCGTCCTTGGTGCCGAAATTTGAGCCAAAATGAGAAAAAATGTGATTTTTGTATGAAAGTCCGATTTCCACACCCCGAAACATGTCCCAAAACAAAAGTTCACATCCTGGATTTTTGATATGTGATAGCTGATGGTATAAAGATGATTTTGTGTCCCTTTCCCCAAATTGCTATCAATCGTCCTTCATACCGTAAAATGGCCTAGAAGTGAAAAAGTCAGATCATGAAAATGTTATGAAAGGAAAAAGCTCTAAAAGTCAAAATTGTAAAGCGATTCGCTTGAAAATGGACAAATTGAACCTTCAGACTATCAAAAAAAAATTTGCATTATCCTTTTGATAATAAAAATCGTCCTTCATATGGCTAAATTACATGAAATGAGTTATTAGCAATTTTGAAGTATTTTTTTTTGAAGAAACGACAAAAGAGGCAGAAGATGAAAAGTTCATATCCTGGATTTCTGCTCAAAATTGTAGTCTTATACGGACAATCGAATAAAACTGTGCTCAAGTACCGGTCTATCGTCCTTGGTGCCGAAATTTGAGCCAAAATGAGAAAAAATGTGATTTTTGTATGAAAGTCCGATTTCCACACCCCGAAACATGTCCCAAAACAAAAGTTCACATCCTGGATTTTTGATATGTGATAGCTGATGGTATAAAGATGATTTTGTGTCCCTTTCCCCAAATTGCTATCAATCGTCCTTCATACCGTAAAATGGCCTAGAAGTGAAAAAGTCAGATCATGAAAATGTTATGAAAGGAAAAAGCTCTAAAAGTCAAAATTGTAAAGCGATTCGCTTGAAAATGGACAAATTGAACCTTCAGACTATCAAAAAAAAATTTGCATTATCCTTTTGATAATAAAAATCGTCCTTCATATGGCTAAATTACATGAAATGAGTTATTAGCAATTTTGAAGTATTTTTTTTTGAAGAAACGACAAAAGAGGCAGAAGATGAAAAGTTCACATCCTGGATTTCTGCTCAAAATTGTAATCTTATACGGACAATCGAATAAAACTATGCTCAAGTACCGGTCTATCGTCCTTGGTGCCGAAATTTGAGCCAAAATGAGAAAAAATGTGATTTTTGTATGAAAGTCCGATTTCCACACCCCGAAACATGTCCCAAAACAAAAGTTCACATCCTGGATTTTTGATATGTGATAGCTGATGGTATAAAGATGATTTTGTGTCCCTTTCCCCAAATTGCTATCAATCGTCCTTCATACCGTAAAATGGCCTAGAAGTGAAAAAGTCAGATCATGAAAATGTTATGAAAGGAAAAAGCTCTAAAAGTCAAAATTGTAAAGCGATTCGCTTGAAAATGGACAAATTGAACCTTCAGACTATCAAAAAAAAATTTGCATTATCCTTTTGATAATAAAAATCGTCCTTCATATGGCTAAATTACATGAAATGAGTTATTAGCAATTTTGAAGTATTTTTTTTTTGAAGAAACGACAAAAGAGGCAGAAGATGAAAAGTTCACATCCTGGATTTCTGCTCAAAATTGTAATCTTATACGGACAATCGAATAAAACTATGCTCAAGTACCGGTCTATCGTCCTTGGTGCCGAAATTTGAGCCAAAATGAGAAAAAATGTGATTTTTGTATGAAAGTCCGATTTCCACACCCCGAAACATGTCCCAAAACAAAAGTTCACATCCTGGATTTTTGATATGTGATAGCTGATGGTATAAAGATGATTTTGTGTCCCTTTCCCCAAATTGCTATCAATCGTCCTTCATACCGTAAAATGGCCTAGAAGTGAAAAAGTCAGATCATGAAAATGTTATGAAAGGAAAAAGCTCTAAAAGTCAAAATTGTAAAGCGATTCGCTTGAAAATGGACAAATTGAACCTTCAGACTATAAAAAAAAATTTGCATTATCCTTTTGATAATAAAAATCGTCCTTCATATGGCTAAATTACATGAAATGAGTTATTAGCAATTTTGAAGTATTTTTTTTTGAAGAAACGACAAAAGAGGCAGAAGATGAAAAGTTCACATCCTGGATTTCTGCTCAAAATTGTAATCTTATACGGACAATCGAATAAAACTATGCTCAAGTACCGGTCTATCGTCCTTGGTGCCGAAATTTGAGCCAAAATGAGAAAAAATGTGATTTTTGTATGAAAGTCCGATTTCCACACCCCGAAACATGTCCCAAAACAAAAGTTCACATCCTGGATTTTTGATATGTGATAGCTGATGGTATAAAGATGATTTTGTGTCCCTTTCCCCAAATTGCTATCAATCGTCCTTCATACCGTAAAATGGCCTAGAAGTGAAAAAGTCAGATCATGAAAATGTTATGAAAGGAAAAAGCTCTAAAAGTCAAAATTGTAAAGCGATTCGCTTGAAAATGGACAAATTGAACCTTCAGACTATCAAAAAAAAATTTGCATTATCCTTTTGATAATAAAAATCGTCCTTCATATGGCTAAATTACATGAAATGAGTTATTAGCAATTTTGAAGTTTTTTTTTTTGAAGAAACGACAAAAGAGGCAGAAGATGAAAAGTTCACATCCTGGATTTCTGCTCAAAATTGTAGTCTTATACGGACAATCGAATAAAACTGTGCTCAAGTACCGGTCTATCGTCCTTGGTGCCGAAATTTGAGCCAAAATGAGAAAAAATGTGATTTTTGTATGAAAGTCCGATTTCCACACCCCGAAACATGTCCCAAAACAAAAGTTCACATCCTGGATTTTTGATATGTGATAGCTGATGGTATAAAGATGATTTTGTGTCCCTTTCCCCAAATTGCTATCAATCGTCCTTCATACCGTAAAATGGCCTAGAAGTGAAAAAGTCAGATCATGAAAATGTTATGAAAGGAAAAAGCTCTAAAAGTCAAAATTGTAAAGCGATTCGCTTGAAAATGGACAAATTGAACCTTCAGACTATCAAAAAAAAATTTGCATTATCCTTTTGATAATAAAAATCGTCCTTCATATGGCTAAATTACATGAAATGAGTTATTAGCAATTTTGAAGTATTTTTTTTTGAAGAAACGACAAAAGAGGCAGAAGATGAAAAGTTCACATCCTGGATTTCTGCTCAAAATTGTAATCTTATACGGACAATCGAATAAAACTATGCTCAAGTACCGGTCTATCGTCCTTGGTGCCGAAATTTAAGCCAAAATGAGAAAAAATGTGATTTTTGTATGAAAGTCCGATTTCCACACCCCGAAACATGTCCCAAAACAAAAGTTCACATCCTGGATTTTTGATATGTGATAGCTGATGGTATAAAGATGATTTTGTGTCCCTTTCCCCAAATTGCTATCAATCGTCCTTCATACCGTAAAATGGTATGAAAGTCCGATTTCCACATCCCGAAAAATTTCTCAAATCATCCTGGAGTTTTGTGAGGTGAGAGCTTGTTGTATAAGGATGATTTCATTCCTTCGTCGACAACGTCTTCTTATAGATTTGTTATAAAAATTAATTATTTATGATTTAATCGTTAGCTCCTAAAAGTATGGTTAGACATTACGGCCCGTTTTTAATTTTTTTCGTTTTAGGTTTGTGTATTGAATGGACCTGGTATATTTTATTTTAAAAGCTTTAATATTGAAACATTCAAGCTTTGGCTACTTTAAATGAAGCTTTTAGAAATAAGAAAGAGAAAAGCAAACTTGCTTGGTTGAGCGTAAAAAAAAACGAGATAACACTATACTCGATGAAAATCAAGGTTACAAAAACAAAAAAAAAAAATGGCGGGATAAGCAAAACATTAACTTTATTTTTAATTTTTTTGTATGTTACATATGATTCTTTTTTATATACGTAGTTGATATTTTATGAAAACATTATTAAAGATGTATTATTAAAGATGGAACAGAGAGGTATTCCATATAAATAGGCCATTCAAGAATGAAGCAATTCTGCTTTGTCTGGATATTAGACGAGCAATATAATGTTAGATTCCGGAAAATTTTAACAAACTTGTGTGTAATAATATGAGTTTGACAGAGATGCCACTATGGTGCATAAGTTAAGAAGTGCTGCATTTATTAGATTTATCCAGACAAAGCAGAATTGCTTCATTCTTGAATGGCCTATTTATATGGAATACCTCTCTGTTCCATCTTTAATAATACATCTTTAATAATGTTTTCATAAAATATCAACTACGTATATAAAAAAGAATCATATGTAACATACAAAAAAATTAAAAATAAAGTTAATGTTTTGCTTATCCCGCCATTTTTTTTTTTGTTTTTGTAACCTTGATTTTCATCGAGTATAGTGTTATCTCGTTTTTTTTTACGCTCAACCAAGCAAGTTTGCTTTTCTCTTTCTTATTTCTAAAAGCTTCATTTAAAGTAGCCAAAGCTTGAATGTTTCAATATTAAAGCTTTTAAAATAAAATATACCAGGTCCATTCAATACACAAACCTAAAACGAAAAAAATTAAAAACGGGCCGTAATGTCTAACCATACTTTTAGGTTAGGCAATTTGGGGAAAGGGACACAAAATCATCTTTATACCATCAGCTATCACATATCAAAAATCCAGGATGTGAACTTTTGTTTTGGGACATGTTTCGGGGTGTGGAAATCGGACTTTCATACAAAAATCACATTTTTTCTCATTTTGGCTCAAATTTCGGCACCAAGGACGATAGACCGGTACTTGAGCACAGTTTTATTCGATTGTCCGTATAAGACTACAATTTTGAGCAGAAATCCAGGATGTGAACTTTTCATCTTCTGCCTCTTTTGTCGTTTCTTCAAAAAAAAAAACTTCAAAATTGCTAATAACTCATTTCATGTAATTTAGCCATATGAAGGACGATTTTTATTATCAAAAGGATAATGCAAATTTTTTTTTGATAGTCTGAAGGTTCAATTTGTCCATTTTCAAGCGAATCGCTTTACAATTTTGACTTTTAGAGCTTTTTCCTTTCATAACATTTTCATGATCTGACTTTTTCACTTCTAGGCCATTTTACGGTATGAAGGACGATTGATAGCAATTTGGGGAAAGGGACACAAAATCATCTTTATACCATCAGCTATCACATATCAAAAATCCAGGATGTGAACTTTTGTTTTGGGACATGTTTCGGGGTGTGGAAATCGGACTTTCATACAAAAATCACATTTTTTCTCATTTTGGCTCAAATTTCGGCACCAAGGACGATAGACCGGTACTTGAGCATAGTTTTATTCGATTGTCCGTATAAGATTACAATTTTGAGCAGAAATCCAGGATGTGAACTTTTCATCTTCTGCCTCTTTTGTCGTTTCTTCAAAAAAAAATACTTCAAAATTGCTAATAACTCATTTCATGTAATTTAGCCATATGAAGGACGATTTTTATTATCAAAAGGATAATGCAAATTTTTTTTTGATAGTCTGAAGGTTCAATTTGTCCATTTTCAAGCGAATCGCTTTACAATTTTGACTTTTAGAGCTTTTTCCTTTCATAACATTTTCATGATCTGACTTTTTCACTTCTAGGCCATTTTACGGTATGAAGGACGATTGATAGCAATTTGGGGAAAGGGACACAAAATCATCTTTATACCATCAGCTATCACATATCAAAAATCCAGGATGTGAACTTTTGTTTTGGGACATGTTTCGGGGTGTGGAAATCGGACTTTCATACAAAAATCACATTTTTTCTCATTTTGGCTCAAATTTCGGCACCAAGGACGATAGACCGGTACTTGAGCACAGTTTTATTCGATTGTCCGTATAAGACTACAATTTTGAGCAGAAATCCAGGATGTGAACTTTTCATCTTCTGCCTCTTTTGTCGTTTCTTCAAAAAAAAAAACTTCAAAATTGCTAATAACTCATTTCATGTAATTTAGCCATATGAAGGACGATTTTTATTATCAAAAGGATAATGCAAATTTTTTTTTGATAGTCTGAAGGTTCAATTTGTCCATTTTCAAGCGAATCGCTTTACAATTTTGACTTTTAGAGCTTTTTCCTTTCATAACATTTTCATGATCTGACTTTTTCACTTCTAGGCCATTTTACGGTATGAAGGACGATTGATAGCAATTTGGGGAAAGGGACACAAAATCATCTTTATACCATCAGCTATCACATATCAAAAATCCAGGATGTGAACTTTTGTTTTGGGACATGTTTCGGGGTGTGGAAATCGGACTTTCATACAAAAATCACATTTTTTCTCATTTTGGCTCAAATTTCGGCACCAAGGACGATAGACCGGAACTTGAGCACAGTTTTATTCGATTGTCCGTATAAGACTACAATTTTGAGCAGAAATCCAGGATGTGAACTTTTCATCTTCTACCTCTTTTGTCGTTTCTTCAAAAAAAAATACTTCAAAATTGCTAATAACTCATTTCATGTAATTTAGCCATATGAAGGACCATTTTTATTATCAAAAGGATAATGCAAATTTTTTTTGATAGTCTGAAGGTTCAATTTGTCCATTTTCAAGCGAATCGCTTTACAATTTTGACTTTTAGAGCTTTTTCCTTTCATAACATTTTCATGATCTGACTTTTTCACTTCTAGGCCATTTTACGGTATGAAGGACGATTGATAGCAATTTGGGGAAAGGGACACAAAATCATCTTTATACCATCAGCTATCACATATCAAAAATCCAGGATGTGAACTTTTGTTTTGGGACATGTTTCGGGGTGTGGAATTCGGACTTTCATACAAAAATCACATTTTTTCTCAATTTGGCTCAAATTTCGGCACCAAGGACGATAGACCGGAACTTGAGCACAGTTTTATTCGATTGTCCGTATAAGACTACAATTTTGAGCAGAAATCCAGGATGTGAACTTTTCATCTTCTACCTCTTTTGTCGTTTCTTCAAAAAAAAATACTTCAAAATTGCTAATAACTCATTTCATGTAATTTAGCCATATGAAGGACGATTTTTATTATCAAAAGGATAATGCAAATTTTTTTCTGACAGTCTGAAGGTTCAATTCGTCCATTTGAAAGCGAATCGCTGAACAATTTTGACTTTTAGAGCTTTCTCCTCTCATAACATTTTCATGACTTGACTTTTTCTATTCTAGGCTATTTTACGGTATAAAGGACGATTGATAGCAATTTGTGAGTAATTTATGTGTTAAATTGCATGATTTTTTATAAAAACTATCAAACACCTTTATTTCTTCATTGCGGCGAATTCAGCATCAAATAATTTTTGCGGCGAATTGAGCAAAAAGTTGGGCTGAAGATTTTGGGCTATCTTCACAGAAGTTATAAATACGTGTATAAAGGTTACGATTGTGCGAGTATTGAATTGAATGGCGCCAGTGATAGGAATATTAATGACAATCAATGATGAAGTGAAGAACTATCTTAGTGGTCGTTACGTAGGGTCGACGGAAGCTGCATGGCAAATATTTGAATATGAAATGCATTATCAATCTCATACTATTTATCGTCTTGACATTCATTTACTTAATAGGCAAAATGTTACATTTAGACCAGGACAAGAACAAAATGCTCTACAGAATATAAAAAACACTAAGCTGTTAGCATATTTTGAATTAAATATAGTTGAAGAAAAAGCCCATCAATTTCTCTATTCCGAAATTCCGATCTATTATGTATGGCTTGATGGAGAGAAAAAATGGAAAAAAAGAACACGTGGTGGCAATAAAATAATATCTCGAATGTATGTTGTTTCCCCCAAGGATAGCGAACTTTTTCATTTGCGAATTTTACTTTTGCATGTTCGTAGTGCAACTTCTTTCAAAGATATTAAAAAATATGAAAATAATACTTACTGTACATTTGTCGAAGCATGTCATGCGAGGGGTATTGCTTCTGATGATAACGAATGGAGGCAGTATTTGGAAGAAGCTAAAGAGTTTCAATCGCCACATAAATTGCGGGAATTATTTGCCACCATATGTGCATTGAACATGCCAAGTAATGTACTTACACTTTGGAACGATTTTAGAGATTATTTGAGTGAAGATTTTGCAAGAAACTATCCTGTATATATTGCTCATAATCGTGCTCTCTTGGTAATAGAAGAAATTTTAATAGCCCACAATTTAAATTATCACTCATTTGGTTTGCCAACACCAATACAATTAGACGATGGTCCAATTGATATAGTAAATCCGCTTGAACAACAATTAATTTTTGAAAAATTGTATTCAAAAGCTAATGCAGAGCAAACAAATTTAATTGATAAAGTTTTACGCGAAGTGCAATTTCACGACACCGGATCAAATGTTTTTTGTTTAACTGCGCATGCGGGTTGTGGCAAAACATTTGTTTAAACTGCAATAATACATAGAATGAATGCGTTAGGTCTTAGATGCATTGTGACAGCATTTAGTGGTATTGCGTCTACACTTTTAGTTGGTGGTAGAACTTTGCACAACGCATTCAACGACCAGTTCATACGGTCGTTTTATAAATAACGCTGCATTGCTAATAATTGATGAAATCTCAATGTGTCCACTTAATGTATTTAAAGTACTTGATACATTTTTAAGAGATTTAACGGCTCATGCAAATCAAAAGAATATGTTATTACTGGTAAAACTGTACTTTTGAGTGGTGACTTCAGACAGATTTTACCTGTAGTTCCTCATGGATCGCGTACAATCCTCATTGAAAATTACATAATCAGTTGGAATAAATTTAATTTATTTCATTATATTCGATTAACTCAAAATTGTAACGACTCCCTGTTTACCAGGGTCTATAGCTGGGACAGACAAAGCGGCTGTCCAGGGTCGTTCACAAAAATTTATTTACTTTTGGACACTAAATCAATTACTCAATTCTTTTAAAGTTTTCGTTATAATTTTATTCCCTCTTCAAACTAATTCAAATTTAATACATAAGTAGTAAATGCGATAAAAAAAATGATTGATTAAACAAAATAAAAAAACAAAGAATTTAGTATAGCATTTAAATGGCTAATGAAATATAGAATATATAACGTGTTTTTAGTACAACTTCACCATGTCCTTAAGATACTACTCCTGGGCCATCGACTGTGAGATTCGTCGCTCCAGCGGTGGTGGTGTGACGCGAGCGTTTCTGGTGCCGTGTTCTTGTTGACCTAATATTGAAGTCATATGCCTTACAAATACTGGTGAAGATTCTTAAAGGGGCACGAGCAGGGTAAAAACCACGCTATCGTGATATACTTACAACTTAAATGTCTTATAGTTACTTTATAAAGGTCCTTAAAGAGACACGAACAGGGTAAAAACCACGCTATCGTGATATAACTAGTAATAGTCGACGGAGTAGACAGGGTAAAAACCACGCCACTACTATAGATGTAAAGAGTAGCACTGTTAGTGAGTGGTGCTACTGATACCTTACCGACAAAGTCCTTAAAGAGGCACGAACAGGGTAAAAACCACGCTATCGTGATATAACTTAAAGAACCACGAACGGGGTCAAAACCACGCTATCGTGATATAACTAATGATAATCGACGGAGTAGACAGGGTCAAAATCACGCCACTACTATAGACGTAAAGTTAATAATTTATAAAATATGATACGGATAATTTGTAAACTATGAAATGGAAATAATAGTTAGATAGGAGATAATAAGAGATCAAAGAGTTTAAGATAAAGAACTTTCTTTAGTAAATATAGTAAGATACGTATTTACAGGGTTTTCTACGGTGTACTGGGATTTAGGGTGAGCGCTGGCAGAGTAGTCTGAGTAAAAACCACGCAACTACTTCCACCGGAGTTAGTATGTTGGATGGGAATTCTAACTAGGAGTGGTGGGCAGAGTAACCTGAGTCAAAACCACGCAGTTACTTTGTCCGGTTAGTTATAGACTATTTATGAGTGGCAGGGATGATGGGGTAAGATGAGTGGCAGAGATAATCTGAGTCAAAACCACGCGACTAACTCTGCCGGAAAGTTATTAGATAGGAAAGATTTAAAATTTAATTAAAGTCACTAAATAACTTAGATAATAAATATCTAAGATACCATACAATATTTACAAAAGGAAAGGAAACTCACGCATACCACCTTAGAACACGCACGCCTCACCACTTCGGCTCGTTGTCTCACAGGGAACCCTTAGTCCCTGGCTTAGCTGCTGACGTGAATGTTGCTGGCTATCGTATCCGGCTGAACGCTGTCGCTGTTTCCTTGATTCCGCTGCCCGCTGTCGACGCTCAGTCCTCACTCGCTGTTGCTGCACTTTTCGATGTCGTTTCTTATATCGCTGCTGCGCGCTGTCGACGTCCACTGTTGATCTGGCTTATGTCGCTGCCGCGCGCTGTTGTCGTTCACTCGGTATTTATTTAGTTAATCTTATAACTTGCCACCACCGTGGCTCTTCACTGACTGACTGGTTTTCCTTCTGCACTTGAGCTTCGACCTATCGTTCCTTGTCTCGCTCTGGTTTGTTCTGTTTCCATTTTTAGGCGAACGAGTGGCGTGATCGAACTCTCGCGTTCTCTTCTCACTGGCCCAAAATACACTGTAGTGCTCAGTCTGCGTGAGCAGTCAATCATTCAAAAACACACTGCACTGGTCAGTCTGCGTGAAACCAGTTTTACTTCGTGTACATGAACTGTGTTTGATTGTATTAGTGTGGTAAATTTTGTGAACCCCTAAATAAACTATGACGACTTGACTTATGTGTGCGTGTCAGTCAATCGTCACTACCAGAGCTGCCAGATATTCTGAGCCCCCCGTCCCCATTTGACAAGTATAAAATCCCCAAAATCCCCAAACTTCTTCGAAAATCCCCAAATTTCTTCGAAAATCCCCAAATTTGAATAATAAAAATTACAACTAGAGAGCACTGGTCCAAAACCTCCTAAAACAATAAAATAAGCATTAAAATTTACCCAAAATTAACCACATATGCAACTGTTTTCTTTGCTTCTTTTAATTATTTTTCATTTTCAATCATAAATGAGATTCTGTGAACAAAACCAACAAAATACTTATTCAACTTTCAAATAAGATTAGAAAAACAAAATGTAAAGAAATTCCAAGGAATGAAGGATTCTATTAAAAAAGCTGTATTTGAAAAATACAGTAATTTTTCACAACTTTTATATTTTTAGATATATCGCACCCTTACTACAAAGCAGACACAAAATTCTTAAATTTGCAGGAGAAGCAAAAAATAATTTTGTTTTTCAAGTCCTTACAAAACAAAGACGACAACTCGATTTGTTTTAATTAAAGAGAAAGAAGATAAGTAAAAAATTAAGTTTTAAAGTAATTTTTTTTTAATCTTAAATCTTAATCTTAAATCTCTTAAAGTAAATTTAAGAGTTGTAACTGTTTTGAAGTTAGGGTGCGATATCACCACTTGAAATTGATAAGTATTAATTTCCATTATAAACTTTTTATATAAAACTAGTAAACCCGTATGGCGTTAAAACGCCAAAATGCGAAAAAAATATCTAGTGTTATTTTTTTTTTTTTTTTAATAAGACTTTTAAGACTCCCCGCGGCTTTTGATATATGTTGGGGAGTGGGCTGGGTTGTGAACCATTACTTTTTTTCTTTCCCTAATTGACATTTCGCCAATCTTTCAACTGCTTAATTTGTCTTTTGACATGACTCGATTTTTGCACTTGCACCGTACATATGTATGAAGTGTACAGATGTGTTGCTTGTGTCAGCGACAGACATCGTGTTCGAAAATCGACTGCTAAAATTTTTGCGAAAAGCAATGGAGAGCTGCGAGCTGACTTCTCCAGACAAAACTGATGATCTGAAACAGGGAAAAACTGCGGCAAAGTCAAAATCACCAGCAAAAGCATCACTGAAGAAGGCACAACCAGCACCATCCATGGCAAAAGAGCCACCAAAACCATCTGATGAGGATATTGATTTTTGCATCATTTGTTTGAGGTTTTTGCCTAAAGAATTGATATCTAAAAACTCCATCGAATGCAACACATGTGGCCGGCCTATTCACTTGAAGTTTGCCAATATGGGAAGGCGTTCATATTTCACATGAAAACATTGCGACACCGGTTTGGATGAAGATGAAGAAAATTATGATTGAACACTTCCATTCATTACGATTTTTTAGCCTGAGTGGCGTCATTATAACTTGTTTTGCCTCTTGAGGCCTTCTGAATAAATAAAATCTCAACTTATTATAGAATTATTAGTGTTTTACTTTGTATTTTCCGACTTTTATTGGGATTTGCCAGATTGTTCACCACTTCGCCACTTTGGAAGAGCCAAAAATCACGTCTTTAGAAAATTAGTAGTAGAGAGTTAAATTTTAATCAAAACCCTGATCTGTCTGCACAAAAAAAAAATGGTGTTGTATATTCACCTTGCCAATGGTAACTTGGATTATTCGATATCTTTGTTCTGTGAAAAGTTACACACAACCCAGCCCTCTCCACTATATCTGTGTAAACTAAATTTGATGTCATATAACCCTCATTAATGGGTAAAATGCGCTGCATGCTGCATATTTAAAAATAACTTTAATAAAAATATTCATCAAAAGAGCGGGCTCGATTTAATGACAAAAATAATTGGCCTTGTGTCAATACTGGGGCTTGCAGGTATATTGCAACATTTTGTGGTCAAATCTGGCAACTCTAATGTCATTTATGTTCAGTTTGGTTTGCCATTTCATCATGAATAGGTTGACAAAAGAACAACGCTTGCAAATCGTGCAAATTTATTTCGAAAATAATGGTTCAGTTCGCGAAGTTTACCGCAAGCTCCGTCCATTTTATGGTCGACATAATCGTCCATGAGAGCAATTAATTCGGTTAACCATGGGTCGTTTTCGCACTACGTTTACTCTATGTGATAATACGCATCCGCAGAGACGTCAAATAGTGCGCACCGAAGAAACAATTGCCGCTGTAGAGCAAAATGTTGAAGACGACCCGAATGAATCGATTCGCCACCGTGCACAGCAATTGGAGCTTTGTCCATCAACTTTATGGAAGATTTTGCGCAAAGATCTTGGCTTGCGACCTTACAAGATCCACCTTGTGCAAGAATTATAGCCGCGAGACCATGCAATGCGTCGTGATTTTGTTGTATGGGCCGAAAATGAGATTGATCTCGATGCTGATTTTCATCGCAAAATTTTGTTCAGTGATGAGGCTCATTTTTGGTTGAATGGCTACGTCAACAAGCAAAATTGCCGCATTTGGAGTGAAGAGAATCCACATGAGATCCTTGAGACGCCATTACATCCACAAAAACTGACTGTTTGGTGTGCTCTATGGGCTGGTGGAGTCATTGGGCCATACTTCTTCCGAAATAATGCTGGAGAGTCAGTTACCGTTAATGGAGACCGGTATAAAGCCATGATAACCGACTATTTTGTTCCCGAATTGGATGGCATGAATGTGGATGAGTTGTGGTTCCAACAAGAAGGCGCTACATGCCACACAGCGCACGTCACAATCGATTTATTGAAGGAAACATTCGATGAGCGCATAATTTCGCGGAATGGACCTGTCAATTGGCCACCAAGATCGTGTGATTTGACACCATTGGATTATTTTCTTTGGGGATATATGAAGTCGCTCGTCTACGCCAACAAACCAGAAACGTTAGGGGACTTGGAGGCCAACATTCGTGGCGTTATTGCCGACATACGGCCCCATATGCTCGAAAAAGTGGTTGAAAATTGGACTTGTAGAATTGGCTTTATTCGATCCAGCCGCGGCGGCCACATGGCCGAAATCATATTTAAACATCAATGGCATAAAATTATCCTTCCAATAAAGCCAAATTGATGGACATTAAAACGATTTTCTTGTGTTTTATTTCAATTCGAAGTTCTATACCTCTAAAAAAAACACCCTGTACATATCCAAACTCTTGTTTTAATCCATGTTCAAATTCTTCATTTAATCCTTGTCTGAACCCCTTTCCTAATTTGGAAAGATATGTTTTAGCTGTGTCTAAAACTTTGTCCTAATCCTTTAGGACATATCCTTTGTCATATCCTATAAAATATATTTGTATGTTTTTCGCTTTGTTCTACTGCTTTAATTATACAATAAAATTTCTTTGGAAAATTTCAGAAAAAAAATATCACATAGTTTTAGGCACCACATAGAAAACTCACTTTCTTTGCAGAATATTGTTTTCTTTTTTGTTTAAATACAGAATATTTAAAAAAAAGTAGGACCCTATTGCACATCTGCAGAGCAAGACCTTTCTATTGATACCCTATTTATGAAAATCGCATTTGCGGTATAGATTTGATGGTCATCACAAAAAAAGCGCTTGCGTAATAATAATATAGATTTTTGGTATTTTCAATAAAAACCAATTAAAAAAATTTAAAACAGATTTTTCTTGAAAATCCGACGTTACAAAAAGGTATTCAATAACTACACAAATATAATTTTGCTCAGTCAAGTCCTGTTCTTCTTTTTTTGTGTACATATTTGTTGATTTAAAACTAGCTAGCATGTCTTTAGTTGGAAGGAAATTCCGACCGCATATAGAAAATACATATAAAAAAATAATTATGCGCAAAAGTGCCTCTAAAAGTTCATATTGCATTGAGTTTTTAGCTTTTAGCGGCTTCCATCGTTATTTTTTTCATTTCTTTGAAAATTGACAACGTACGTTTTTTTATTTACTCGTTCGTTTTTCCATAATATGGCCAGATATTCAAATTTGCAAGTTAAGGGTATGCTTACATTTTTAATGTTGCGCCACTGATAATTTATGGATCAAACTAAAATTAACTGAATTTTTGCTCTTTCTCCTCTGAAATCCCCAAAAAATCCCCAATATAGGTATGGATATCCCCACCAAATCCTTCATTCCCAAACTAAAAAATTCGTCCCCAAAACTAATTTGAAATCCCCAAAATGGGGACAAATCCCCATATCTGGCAGCCCTGGTCACTACAGCTTTTTCGATGAGTGAAATTTTACACACTTCACGTCTGCTGACTCACCTCCCTTGCCATAGAAACCCGGTTTCACGCAGACTGAGCACTACAGTGTATTTTGGGCCACTCTCGCCTGTTTGTTTCGTTCTTAGCATCAGGCATACGAGTGGCGTGATTTTCTTCTCCCTTCTCTTCTCACACTCGTCTGTCTGTCGGTATCATATCACGCGAATTTACCGGTTCCCTTGGAACACGCGCATACATGAAAATAAAAAAAATAAAAAAAAACTAACTGAAATACTCTCGACTCTATGCTGGCAAAAAAAAATGCTTTGTCGTGGAGTTTGAGACCTAAGGGGGGTCCTACCCTATTATTTTAAAATGAAAGTATTTTTTTTAATATTTCTTACATTATTTCAAATGTTGAATTATTCTTTTATTTTTCAGCTATGTTTAAAAAAAATAATGTATTAACATAAAATAAAAAAAACTATTTTCATATAATAAAAATATAAATTGTACACAGCGGCCGCGGTGCCTGCCGTTGGATGGCCAAGTTAAATTGCGATCTCCCGTCTCTTGGTGTTGGGCTGAAATAAAGGTGGAAGCACATTATGTAGGTCAAAATTTATGACCAAAATTTTGGTCCTTACAAAATATGAGAGCAAGACCGAATGAACTAAGATTTATTGAATTTTTACAAAAACTCGGCAATGGTGAACTAAGAACATTTCCTGAATTTGGTGATGATTATATTGAACTGCCGCAAGAAATTGTCGGAAATGTTGAAAGTATAATTGTAGATGTTTATGGCAATATTCGGCAAAATATATTATCAGAACAAATCCTTAGATCGGTGATTTTAGCACCAACTAATGAAGATTGTTCTTTAATTAATGATGACATTCTGAATCGTATCAAAGGTAAAGAACAAATTTATTATAGTTTTGATAAAATTAGATCTGATTCTGATAATTAATGATTATCTAATTGAATTTTTAAATTCATTGAACGTGAGTGGAATGCCCCCACATAAGCTAGAATTGAAAGTTAATTCAAATGTTATGCTTATTCGTAATTTAAACAAATACAAAGCACTGGTTAATGGTTTTCGAATGAGAGTTAACTGTTTGCATCGGAGTACCATTGATTGTGAAGTATTAACTGGATGTGCTGCAAAAAAAAAAGATATTGATTCCACGAATAAATTTAACTTCATCTGAAACAATACTTCTTTTCAAATTTCAGCGAACACAATTCCCAATTGTACCCGCATTTGCGGTGACAATTAATAAGTCACAAGGACAAACTTTTGATACAATAGGTGTCCTATTGAGGCGTCCAGTGTTTTCGAATGGACAACTTTATGATGCTGGCAGTGGAGTTAGATCTTTTGAAGGATTAAAATTTTATGTTTTAAATGACAATGGTCATGGAAATTTGCTTAATGACAACAAAGTTTTTACAAAAAGTATAGTTTATAGAGAAATTTTAAGTAGAAATTGATCTCACATAGCCATCGAAATTAAAGTATTTTTAAAATATGTTTTAGTTTTTTTTTTTTGAAGCGAAGCTTTTAACGCCTCGTTCTGCGATTTGCTAGAGTGAAATCAGAAAAAACGACACTTTTTTCCCGACACCTTTCTTCTTAGAATTGATATTGTTTTTTGCTTGCATCAATTGATCCAGAAAATGTTAAATTAAAATAATTTCTTGCCCGCTGCAGGAATTGAACCCACAACTCAAAGTTCTATCGTTAGTTGGTACTTTCCTCTAACCATTACGCTAAAACTCTTTCTTTCATAATTTTGTTGATTCAATGATAAACATTAGCTAAAGCTATGTTTCCGCAGATCACTATAATCTATTAATTTAAGAAAGGATTGTGTGTTGTATTCTTCAAAGGATTGTGTCTTGGCTAGCCAAACAACAAAAGTAGCAAAAAGCAAAACTGTTGCTTCTTCTATTCCACACTGTCATCAACAGCGTTCAGTAGTTTGGGTTATTGTTTGGGCATTTTTTTTTTATTTTTTTTTTTTTATTTTTGCATAGCGCGAAGGAAAAATTAACAATTGACCAAAAGTGCGTTGACAAGTGCTTTTCTAAGTGACAGAAAAAAAAAATAATAATGATATATAATAAAATTTATTGGTGTGAAGATAAACGTGTGTTTTTTAGTTTACTTTGTTATTTTCAAGTTTTGAATTTAAAAATTATTCGAATCGAAAAAAAGCCATTAAATTATCAAATCTATGAAATTGTGAAAATGCTTCGCTTCTGTCGTGTGTCCAGTGACGCACCTGTGTTTTTTAATTTTAATTTCTTATCACTACCAGAAAATGAATAAATATATAACTAAATATTTTGTTATAGCAAAGTTATTAACAAAAAATAATGCTAAGCTCATGAATATTAAAAAAAAAAAAATAAATTTATATTTAATATAAAACTTAAAATGGAAAATCAACAGCCAATAATGAATTGCTTTTACAAACTAACACCATTTAGGAATTGTCAGTTTTTTAAGATTATTTATGTATAAAAAATAAAATAAAATAATTTTAAGCTATCTTTCAAAAGTAGAAATAAAATAAAAATTAAAGTTAATAAAATAAAAAGAAATAAATTTCCATTTAATATAAAACTGAATTTAAACTAAATACACATTTAAAAATTTTGTTTTTATAATTTAAGACTATTTATTAATTCGCAACTTTACAAAATATCATTCTAATATAAAAAAATATTTTTGTTATTTCAGTTCAAGAAATAATATTAAGGTTTGAACATAAATCAAACCAATTTTATTTTAATATAAAACTCAAAATGGAAAAACATTGAAATTATCATTGATTTTAGAACGATATAACAATTTCGAATCTATATATAAATAGGCGTAGGTGAAAAAGTTAACAGCCATTTTCTCCAGTGTTTCTCAACCGATTTCGATATATTTTTTAACCATAGAAGGAAAAAGGTGTGCACTGACTATTCTTAAAGAAATTTACCTGATTTCAACAGAGCAAATGATGTAAAAGTGAAATGATGAATGACTTTTCTTTGTGATATCATAAACACGTTGAAGATCACACAAAAATAAGAAAAAGAAAAAAAGTTTTGGCATTTTTACTTTCGCACAAAGGTCGAATTTCGACCACTGGCGAACTCTAGTGTTAAAAACTCAATTAAAAACGGAATTGGAGCATATTTTATGCTTAATGGTTGTGTTGTGCGCTGGCCATTTCAGCCCTTGAATGGACTTTGACCTAGCTTCTTATGATCAATTGTGTTGTGCGTGTTATTAAGTTTGTACACAATTGACCGAGAAATGGACCTACAGGCTTAACGAAGACTCCGAACGGCGCACAATGGGTTAGAAATGCCTGTTTTTGTGGATTAATTAATAAAAAAATTTCAAGTATCACCAAAACTGTTTATGCCGGATTAAATAATATAAAATTCTACATCACTTCCCATTTCAATTCATGTCAGAAGTGCTCTGGTATTTGTGCAGTAACACTTAAAAGTCAAAGTTAATTAACATTTTTGTGCAAAAAAGGCTGAAAAATTTGAAAATTTTCGTGTTTAAAAACTCAGTATTTTAAAGAAAATATTTATAAACTAAAATATTTTGCTATGGAACCATCAAGTTCAGGTTATTGTGCAAATATTTCGAATACATTTTTGTACCAAATTGTGTGTGTAAGTGTTTTAATTTTTGTTGTTTATGTTAGAAGTGCCGGAAAAAATTGGATTTTCGTAGTTTAAGTGGATAAATAGTTATTATTCGTCGACATTCGTGGCGTAATTTATACATTTTTTTAAAGATTATTCAATTCTCTTTTATATTGCAAAAATTTACGCTGCGCTTTTGTGCGCTTTGGAAGTTATGCATTTAGCTTTGAAAGCCCCTCAGCAGCCAAATTATTGAAAGTTACCAACAAATCACATTGATTATGGGAGAGATGTTGTTTATTGTTTTTGTTGGTTTTTTATAGTGTTTGTTCTTATTTGTTTGTTCTCTTTATTTCAGTATATTATTTGTTATTGTTTTTGTTTCTTTTAATAATGCTGTTTGTTTCGACAAGCAGTGCTAGTGCTGTGCAGTTGGAAGTAATCGGGTAGAAGGGATATAGTTTAATTTTATGTCAAGATTTAAAGCAAGTTTTTATTTTATAGGAACAAGCTCGAACGTAATTTTTATACTCGTCGAAGCTTGTTTGATATTATGATGAATTCAAGCTGTCAAACAATAAACGAAAAGATGGAATTTTTATGAGAAGAAATTAAAAAACGGACTAACTGCCCAGAAGAAAATATGTGCGATTTTAATAAAGATATTAATGCTTTCTTTCATGAATTTAAATCTAGATGGACTAGAGCGCATAGAAAGGAAAACAGGTTTATTACTTTGAATAAAATTTGGCTAGTATCCTCTTTAGGTTTTACGCGTGCCCAGACTGCAAAACGGGGTCGAAAAGAAATTGATTTCACCAAGTCAAGTAATTCGAGTAAATATAAAAAACAAAGCAATTAAGAGACACCACATTGACAGTGTTAGCTCATGCCACACAGATTAAATTAAAAACATCTGGGAATGTAAAGGAATCGAAGGTAATGCAAGGCTTCACAAATTTATTAAGTCCGAAATCTATAAGCTTAAAAGAAAGTTCAAAACAACCACTGCAATCTGTAAAAATGTCAAATATAAAAGCATTAGCTGTTTTTGTCGAAGCAAAACTAACTCGACACCAATACAATGTCATTAGACGATCTGCTCCTGAAAAATTTCCCTCCTACAACAACATTCAAAATGAAAAAAAAAATTGTTACCCTGAATCGAAAAGTTTTAAAATAAACGAGACCTCCGTTGAAGTTACTTTACAAGCTCTTCTTAATCACACTTCGGAACGACTGATACAACTTCAAGAATCTGTTATTGACTCGTTAAACACTACAAAATCGAATTTAGTCTTATATTCAAAATGGGGTTTTGATGAAAGCTCTGGCCATAGCTCATAAAAACAAGTCTTCCATGGCTCTGATGCTAGTGATTCAGCGGTTTTTTTAACCACAATCGTGCCACTGAGGCTTATGTTGGATGATACAGTAATTTAGCAAAATCCACGACCTTCTTCAACTAGATTTTGCAGACCATTAAAAATTGCATTTACCGAAGAAGCCTCAAATGTTTAAATTATTGAAAAACAGAGGGTTAAAAAAGAAATACAGAATTTAATCTGTTCAACTGTCACGATTGGTAAGAAAGTTCTACATGTTGAGCACAATTTAATATTGGCAATGGTAGATGGAACGGTTTGTAATGCCATAACAGAAACCACATCTACACAAAAGTGTTATTTATGTGATGCCACTAGCAAAGATTTTAATAAAATAGATGATATGATCCAAAGACCTGTAAAAGTAGAAAATTTAAGGTGATGATGATGATGATGATGATGATGATGATGATGATGATGATGATGATGATGATGATGATGATGATGATGATGATGATGATGATGATGATGATGATGATGATGATGATGATGATGATGATGATGATGATGATGATGATGATGATGATGATGATGATGATGATGATGATGATGATGATGATGATGATGATGATGATGATGATGATGATGATGATGATGATGATGATGATGATGATGAGCCAAACTTAGCTTCCCAGAATTGATCCACTAAAACATGCTACTCTAACCCACTGCGCGGCGATGAACGGAATGTTCTTATTCTCAAGAAGCTTTACATGGCATTTTGATTATAGCTGAATTACAATACTGCGTTAGGTCGGTCGTGCGCTGACCGTACGTTGGTCTCCGTTGTAAGAACTTTACGATATAAACTGTCAAAACGGACGACCTCAAACTTTGCAAAACTCAATGTTGCGTTAACAGATCGTGCGTCTGTCATTTTGGTGATGCCAATAAGCAGCTGTACTAAAAATCCCACAAAACGTCCCCTTTTCCGAAATCGTGTAATTATAATTTTAATCAATGAAAAATTAAAAGATATTGTCATAAAAGCTAAGATCTTTTTATTAAGTGTAATATAATCTGCGAAATAATGAAAAATGTCACATATTAATGTGAAAATTCGGACTAGAACCTTTAAAATAAGTGAACGCTTTTCAATTTAATGATAAAATGTGAAATTAAATTAAAATTTGAAATGAAATTTCTGGAAACACATTTCAGTTTTAATGGCAAAAAATTTTTCTTTGATTAATAGATATTTTTATACTTATATATACATAATTATATATATACTATATATATGTATATTGTTTTTTTTTATTAAATGTGATTGCTTCATATCATTATTTTTCTTGTTTTTGTCAAAACTACTGGTTTATTGTTATTATTTATCTTATATATATTACGCAAACCCAAATTTTGTCCGGCGTAAGGCTTTTTAAGTACAGGTCCAATTTTAATAAATTTAGTATGGTTTGATAGGTTTAGACCTGTAGATGTGCAAACTGGACTTTTTATTTTTTAAAAATTTATTTTTTTTACGTTAAAGCTTATTGAAGTTTGCATATAATTGCATATAATTGTTGTTGTTATGTTGCTTTTTCTTTTCTTAACAGAGCATGAGAACAACGTTATCAAACTCAGAGCAAAACTATTCGCTGCTCACATTTCGCTCTCTTCTGTCTCTTCTTAATAGAGGGTCTGTTAGCAACAAAAGGAAAGTCAGTCAAATGGAAAGGGGCAGCAACGCGCACCGGTGGTCGCTAGTTATTATTATTACTGTTAATTTTTAACGAAATTTTTGTAAATTTTGAGAGCAAAATGTAGGAAATTTCGTCAACGAAAGCAAGTTGGAAATATGTATGGAAATATTCATGTACATTTGTGTATAGAAGGTTTTTGGTACGGTGCGTGTTTTGGGGCAATTTCAATCAATTTTTATCCACTTTAAACACCTGAGGGCGCTTCAGTACAAATTTTAAGAAAATCGGTATAAAGTGCTTTTCATGTACGCTGAGTGATTTGCTGCTATCTTTTTTGACCCATATTGAACACCAAAGGGCGCTGTAGTACAATTCTTTACGCGATTAGAATGAAAATTGGTATATTGTGGTTTTGAGATACGGTGAGTATTTTGGCGCTATCTTCTTTGATCCAACTTGAACACCAGTTGGTGCTGTAGTACAAATTTTTTTACAAAATCGCCTAAAGCTATAATATGCCTACCATAGGCGTAGAAGGATATCACCAAGTGGAACTCCATTGTGAGTTTTAATGTTATGCGAATTTAATTTTCATAGCTATTCGATATCAAAACTTTGGCATGTATATGCGGAGCCACACTCCCTTGACCAATTCCTGTCCAAATTTTTGAAGCGAAGCTTTTTACGCCTCGTTCTGCGATTTGCTAGAGTGAAATCAGAAAAAACGACACTTTTTTCCGACACCTTTTTTCTTAGAATTGATATTGTTTTTTGCTTGCATCAATTGAACCAGAAAATGTTAAATTAAAAATAATTTCTTGCCCGCTGCAGGAATTGAACCCACAACTCATAGTTCTATCGTTTGTTGGTACTTTCCTCTAACCATTACGCTAAAACTCTTTCTTTCATAATTTTGTTGATTCAGTGATAAACATTAGCTAAAGCTATGTTTCAGCAGATCACTATAATCTATTTATTTAAGAAAGGATTGTGTGTTGACTATTCTTCAAAGGATTGTGTCTTGGCTAGCCAAACAACAAAAGTAGCAAAAAACAAAACTGTTGCTTCTTCTATTACACACTGTCATCAACAGCGTTCAGTAGTTGGGGTTATTGTTTGGGCATTTTTTTTTTATTTTTTTTTATTTTTGCATAGCGCGAAGGAAAAATTAACAATTGACCAAAAGTGCGTTGACAAATGCTTTTCTAAGTGAGAGAAAAAAAAAATAATAATGATATATAATAAAACTTATTGGTGTGAAGATAAACGTGTGTTTTTTAGTTTACTTTGTTATTTTCAAGTTTTGAATTTAAAAATTATTCGAATCGAAAAAAAGCCATTAAATTATCAAATCTATGAAATTGTGAAAATGCTTCGCTTCTGTCGTGTGTCCAGTGACGCACCTGTGTTTTTTAGTAGAAATGCATCACCAAATAGTAATTCTCTTCTAAAATTAAACGCTTTGTGACTTACTTTCATAGGCTATTCGATATCAAAAATTGTAATTGTATGGGCGGAGCCACACCCCCTTGTAAAATGCCTATCTCTGTTTTCTAGTAGATGAACATCACCAAGTGGCAACTCCATACCGAGTTTCTTTATTATACAGCATTTATCTCCAAAGCTATTTGATACCATAAGTTTGACTTATATGGGGGGTGCCATGCCCCCTTGTCCAATGCTCACTCAATTTTTCCAGTCAAAGGACAAGACTAAATAGTTTATTCTTACCGAGTTTCATTGATGTTTGACTAATAGTTCGAAAGTTATACCCACAATTTGGGCAGCCGAAAAAGTGCCACACCCTTTTCTCAACGCCCATAAAATTTTACCAGTGGAACGGCACATGTAAATCGAGGCCGAACACCAAATTCCAATGTTGTGCGACCTATAATTCCAAAGTAATTCGATATTGCAGATTCGGGCTGCCACGCCCCCTTGTACAATGCTAGCTGAATCACTTGTAATTAGTTAGTACTTGGGTACAACTTAACAAAAACAAAATGAATGGCAATAACAATCTACCTTACTACAACATTCCTTTGTGTGTTATATTATTCAAACAATGATATTAAGGGTATACGTCCTCAACCAACCTCATTAAAATATCTAATTGACCAATATATAAGCTTGTCATTTTGCATGAATACCCTTATAATATTATTTATAATATACTAAAAATGCATAAATTTCAATAGGATATACAATTGAATAATATTAATATCATGCTAAATTCATCAAAATTATTATTATACTACTTAAGCAGCATGTACATTTAAAAAATTTTATCAATTTAAAAAAACTCTTATCAAAATATAAATTCCCACGATAATCCTATGAAAATCTTAGTTTTCCATCGGAATCCAAGAACACCCACATTTTAGCATTTCTCAACAAAAATGCAACCCGGCGTTAATATGGAATGTCAAAAGCACGAACTAGTAGAGCATGTCGCTACTCATAGCGTTGATCGTACGTCACCCCCTCAAATTCATTTTTACGGGATGAGGTCGACGCAATGCATGAAGTCATATTTTGTGTTGCTTCATAAGAAACCATTGTTTCTAGTCTAGCTGTCAAAGGCCGACCGACCTAACGCAGTATTGTAATTTAGCCATTACTCTCTGAGGTTTGCCATTGTCTGCAGAGAGGTGGCGGCCGTACAGAAAAATTATTTTAATTCAAATAATTTTCTGTCGCTGCTGGGGTTCGAACCTGGGTCTCCAGGTTCTTTGACATAGCGGCCACGCACTTTAACCAACTTCGCCACGGACGCCATTGGTTGTGTTGATATTGCTTTTATTTCATACCTTCTGTCAATGCGGGGGCGCACCCAGAAAAAAATTTTGGGGGGAGGGGTTATATTTTTATTAAACTTATTCAAATTTTTTTATTCATTATATAATATTTAGAGTACTAAGTCAATTATTCCTTTATTTTTGGCCATTGAATTTAATATGTCCTCAATAATAAAATTGAAATTAATTAAGGAATTTATTTTTTTTATAAAATTTTAAGAGATTCTACCAATTTTATATTACTTTCTATGTGGGGTTAACGTAATTTTCATAAGAGATTGTTAATTTGCAACATGATCTTTATATTTTAAATATAAGCTTATAGTATATCGAAATTCATAACGATGGTCCCAAAATCTATGCTGTAATCGTCATCACATACAGACATATAGACGGACATGGCTAGATGTTCTTGAGTAGCGATGCTCATCAAGAACATACATAGTATGTAAGTGACCGACAGTAAATTAGACCGATATGACTGCGCAGAGCCAAAAACTACCACATAAAATCAAGAAGATCTCCAAATTGAGCTATTTTGTTAGGTTTTCTTATTAATACTCCCAAATGATAAGAATTTTCCAAAGAGAAATCTTTTTAATTCCATAGAGAAAATCTTATTAAAAATTAACAACTACTATCAAAAATTTTTTAATAAGATTTCTTATTGAATGGATGAAATTATGTAGAAATCTTATTAACACTTAACTTTAATAAGAAAATCTTTTTTTTTCATTCTCCAAAGTTTAAGGAGATACCAGTTAAAACGAATAAGATAATACACTCTTTTGAGAAGTTAATATTATAGGCAATTGAAAATATATATCTAGGTTAAGGGTTTAATAAAATTTTAAAAGAAATCTTATTAAATCAATAGAATTTCCTTCTTAAATTCACAAAAATCAAGAAGGTAACTTTTGAAATCAATAAGTAAATCACATATTTTTGATAAGATTTCCTAATTGTTTTTAAATGTTTTCTCATAAAATATAATCAGATTCTTCTGAAAATTATGTGGATTGCATAACAAAAAATTGGATGAAAACCATAGAGAAATTTTATTGATTTTCTTCTTTTTTATTAGGTTGTTTTGGCTGTGTGACTACATTTAAATAAAAAAGAAAAATGCTTTGGTAGTCCGTGGAGATGTTTGATGGGGACTGGTTAAGAGTAGATTATTTTGTTTTTGTTCTTTACTTAATAACAGAAATTAATAATAATTTTTACTTAATTACTAATTACACTGCATCTCAAATTCTCGTAAAGATTCTTAAGTTTTGTAGAAAATAAAAATTCAAAATCGACTCATACCTGGGTACTCGGGTAGCTCGAAATACTCAAAAATACCCGGGTAGTCCGGGTGCTTGAAAAGTTCGAAAATCGAGAGTTCTAGTTTTAACTTCATATCAAATTGAAGCTGCTGCGATAGCGGAACTTGACTTTACAGAGAAGAACTGCGTAGTAGAACATGTATGCGAGTCAGAGCCCTGCATGAATATATTCGATAAACGAATATACACTACTTCACTTTTGTTCACTGAAAAAAAAAGTTTGAAAATTGACGACAATTGTTATTAATTTGAAGAATTTTGTGTTTAAAAAATAGCTTGCAACAAATTTCGTCAAAGTAAGAGCAAATGTGCTTTAAACTTTTGAAAAACATATGAAAAAAAGGCAAATTATGAACACATTTTGTTCAATTTTAAGTTAATATTTTTTTTGAGTGTAGCAGTTCACTGCAAGCGAATTAATGTAAACAACAGATCGTGTAGTAAAGAGAAAATCAGCGCATGACAATAACTGCTAATTCGTTCTCTGTTCTCTCACAACACACTTCTTACGCTGATCTGAATTCACTGTTGCCAGATTGGGCGATTTATCGCCAATTGGGCGCTTTTTTTCTTGTTTTTGCGCTTACATTTTTAGGAAATCGCCTGGCGATTTTTGGGGCGATTTTTGTGAAAAATGTTTGGCAATATTTGTAAGATGGCATTCATCTTTCTTTCCTTGCCACATTCTAATGCATTTGTGGAACGTATTTTCTCCGTCAACAGAATGAAATCAGATATGCTAACTTCAATCATTCGAGTAAAATGCTTCAGGAAGGCTAAAAACTGGTGTTGCAAGTCGCTGCCAAAATCCGATGATATGATTTCAAAAATGAATAAATCAATGTATGAACTAAACAATACTTCGAGAATTGACAAAACGGAGGAAGAGTCTAATATGGCTGAAGTATTTAATATAATGGAACTACGTTTTTTGTAAAAAGTTTTTATTTTTAAAGTTGCATATTGAAAAATTCTAAATAGTTATAGTCTCTAAAAAAATGTTCTTTAACAATCAAAATTCTCGTATAAAATGAAGTATCTTTTTTATAATTTTTTACAGATCTCAATATTATTTCAATAAATATGAAAATAAGAACTTTTACATATATAATACTATTAACAGCTCTCAATATTATTTGAAAAAAATTTATATAACTTTTTTGTTTTTTCTAATATAATAAATTTCTTAGGAGAAATTGCGATTTTGGCGATTTTTTTTTTCATTGGGCGATTTTGGGCGATATTTTTTTTAAATCTCGCGCTTTTCTCAAAAAAGTTCTGGCAACACTGTCTGAATTTGTGAGCTGTGTTGTTTTGTTTCTTAATCGAATATTTGATAAAGAATGCTAATATTCAGTAACGCACTATGGTGCACTGAAAAAATGTTAGCGAAATGTGTTTAATTTGTTAAAAGCAAAATCATTGCGACTTTAAATTGAATTTCAATAGAAAATATATTTTTAAATCAAATTGAAGCATAATCATTTTCTGTTTTACCTTTTAATGAATTGTAACTTTAATTTTATTGTTAATAAAATAGTTATTAAATTTTAATTTTAAGTTTTCGAAAATTTTTCACAAAATGCATAACTGTCTACATTATTTAAAACATTGCCAAACATACATATATATGATGGTGTATTGCTTGCATTCCATATTTAAATTCTCGCGTAACAAGAGATGTTTGCGCATAAAGAAATATGCACAAAATATTCAGTGTATGAATACAGTATTTGCGTTATTTTTTATTACTTTATCCGCTTCTTATTAGTATAAGTACAGCAGTGTACTCTCTTCGTTTCCTAAAACAAAAATTTAATAACTGGTCATTTCAGCCCTTGAAAGGACTTTGACCTAGCTTCTTATGATCAATTGTGTTGTGCGTGTTATTAAGTTTGTACACAATTGATCGAGAACTGGACCTACAGGCTTAACACCGACTCCGAACGGCGATGAACGGAATGTTCTTGTTCTCAAGAAGCTTTACATGTCATTTTGATTACTCTCTGAGGATTGCCATTGTCGGCAGAGAGTTGGCGGCCGTACAGAAAAATCATTTTAATTCAAATAATTTTCTGTCGCTGTTGGGATTCGAACCCGGGTTTCCAGGTTGGTTGACATAGCAGCCACGCACTTTAACCAACTACGCCACGGACTCCCCTTTGTTTTCTCCTTGCGTATAATACCAAGATAGAGTACGTTCACATATGAGAACTTTAGAAAAGCGATGAGAGTAAGCTTTTTATTCTACAACATGCGAATATTTCCAGTAGGCGGAAAAGCATACTTATGCAGGGTTCTTATGCGTATACAGAGCTTTGTTTAATAAAAACAATAAATAACACCATAAAAAATAGCTTAAAACATTACAACTTAAATAAATAATGCTTTACAATTTATAATTGTTTTACTTTATACATTTAATTTTCTTTTTATTCATTCATTTGGGGGGGTTTTAACCCCCAAAACCCCTACCTGTGTTCGCCCCTGTGTCAATGCTTTGATGCCTGCAAAAAGTTAAAAGTTCACCAACTTCAGGCATGCTTCAAGCATCATGCATGCTTTAATGTGGGCTTCTTCATTAGAATATGTATATTCAATCATAAATGTCAGATGCTTGAAGCATGCATGCCTCCTTATGTTTTGGCCTTATAAGAAAGAAAAAATGCTGTTGTATGCGTGTTTCACGTAATATTTGCGTTGTAATTTGCAACCTATAACTTGCAACCTGTCACCAAGGTTGCAAAATTACGTACTTTAGTACCAATTTGAATACTTTTTTAATCGTTAAGTACGGAGTACCAAATTCTGTGCGTCAAAACCGAAATGAATCTCAAGATATCTGAAATTTAGAACGATTTTTTAAATCATGTTACTGATTATAAATGTGTTTAGGGCCACATATAAAAGCTTAGCGGGCCGCATGCGGCCCGCGGGCCACAGGTTGAGTATGGTTGATACAAAAACCAAACGAGAACTTTAACAAGCCATTGATAACATTTCATTTAAATATGTTTGTTGATAAATCAACAAAAGTATTTTATTCTGTTCTTTCTTAACTTTGTTTATGAAATGTTTTTTGCAAAACATGCATTGAAAATTGTCCAGGTTTAATGTACGCGCGTTTAAGCTGACATGACGAAAAGCAACACGCGCACATAAACTAGGTCAACTTTCACCTGTTAAGCTCTTGCAGTTTAATTGTGCAATAATTGAATTTGCAAGAAATATATTTAATAAGCAAAAACTAAAATATAGGTCAACCATAGTTTGGGTGACTTACACACTTATGCAAACTGCTGAGTTAAGTTAATTGTTATTATTTAAACTAGAATTGTAATTTGTCGACAGTGTTGCCATGTGGGCAGATAAAACTTGTTTTTCCAGTTTTTTGAGAGGGTAGAAAGTTTTCAAGTTTTTCGCTAAAAATATAAAGTTTTATTTTATTTTACCCAGTTTTTCAAGTTTTTACGATTAAGGGGGAAAATATACCCAGCGACCGAAGAAAAAAGGTCATGTTTGTGCATTTTTTTAAGGAAACCTAAGGGATATTTTTGTGGCGGCCGTGGCGTAGTTGGTTAAAGTGCGTGGCCGCTATGTGAACGAACTTTGGAGACCCAGGTTCGAACCCCAGCAGCGACAGAAAATTATTTGAATTAAAATAATTTTTCTGTACGGCCGCCACCTCTCTGCAGACAATGGCAAACCTCAGAGAGTAATCAAAATGCCATGTAAAGCTTCTTGAGAACGAGAACATTCCGTTCATCGCCGTTCGGAGTCGGCGTTCAGCATGTAGGTCCGGTTCTCAGTCAATTGTGTACAAACTTAATAACACGCACAACACAATTGATTATAAGAAGCTAGGTCAAAGTCCTTTCAAGGGCTGAAATGGCCAGTTATTTTTTTTTTTTAAGGGATATTTTTAAATGAGGGTTCTTATACCTTAAAATATGTTTACGAATTTTCAGAGAGCCAAACTGAAAAAGCGAGTAAATTAACTCTTACTAACCAGCCGGTTCAAAAATTTAGCAAAAAACTGAAGTGCTACTTTCAGAATATGTCTGGAATTAGAACCAAATCCGATGTGATACTTAATTATACATTTCATGAAGATTTTGATGTTTATATTCTTATTGAAACATAGCTAAACCCTGCATTTCATGATGGAGAATTTTTCGACCCAAATATTTTTAATGTTTACCGCAAAGATCGTGATGCTGCAAAAACTGGACTTAGTCGTGGTGGCGGTGTTCTTATTGCCGTCAAGAGGGTACATAACTCCTCTCTTCAACATTTGATTAACTCGGACTCTTTGCTAGACCAAATTTGTGTTCATTTATATACTGCTAATGGATCTCTATACATCTGCGCATCCTACATTCCTCCGAATAGTATTGACTCAATTTATACAGCACATGTTGACAATATAATGGATATCAACTCTACCACGGATGAAAATTCTCACCTTTGTGTCATAGGTGATTTTAATCTATCGAGTATAATCTGGACATATATTGCCGGTGATTTAACTCCCACAAATATCAATCAGACTAGCGATATATATTTTATTGATAGTCTTTATAGTATTGATTTGCATCAATCAAACCATGTATATAATAATTTAAACAAGTTGTTAGATCTTATATATTTATCTTCTAATATTAAACATGACATCTCTGAATGTCTTTTTCCAATTTCTAATCCGTGTATGCATCATAAGCCACTCATATTAGTTATTGAGTTTCATGAATTTTTTGATAGTGAACCAGCTAATAAGAAGTTTAACTTTAATTTATGTAATTTCAACACTTTAAATTATCTATTTTTTAATTTGAATTGGACTGAATTATTTGTTGGTAGTGATGCTGAGTCGTGTTTTAATTTATTCAAAAATAATGTTCTGAAAATTTGCGATTCTTCCATTCCGCGCGTACCTAAAATCATACATAAGCTTGCTTGGTACACTAAGGGACTTAAGAAAATTAAAAACCAGCGGAATAAGTCCTTAAAGCTGTTTAAGGCAACGGATGAACCAGTCCATAAAATTAATTATTTGCGCCATATGCGTGAATTTAATTTCTTGAATAAGTTCTTATATAAACAATATATATTGCGATTTGAATCAAATATAAAAACTAATCCTAAATCTTTGTGGAACTTTATCCAGTCTAAGAGGGGAGGCTCCCAAATTCCCACCTCAATGTTTTTAACGGTAATTGCTCAGTTAATATTGCTGATACTGTTAATATCTTTGCTGACTTTTTCAAGTCCAACTTTGTTGTTGACAATGATGTTTCTTATAGCATTGGTGATTGCTCTGCGGATGCCTTTATTGATATTGGTTCAATTACAGTCTTAGTTAATGATGTCATTGAATCTATTAGAGATATGAAAAAATCATTTAAAGAAGGTATTGATGGTTTTGCTTCAATCATTTTCATTAATTGTTCACACACATTAGCTGTTCCTCTTTGTGATATATTTAACAGGTCTTTATCTGAAGGAAACTTTCTTAAATCTTGGAAAATCGCTTCTATCACTCCTGTATTTAAATCTGGTTCTAAGAACAACGTGGCTAATTACCGACCAATATCTAAGCTATCAATTGTGTCTAAGCTTTTTGAGAGTATAATCAAAGTAAAATTGAGTTTTTGGATTAAACGCTATATTTGCCCTGAACAACATGGTTTTGTTGCAGGGCGGTCTACAGTCACAAACCTGGCTTCTTTCTCTGAGTACTGTGTATCATCCTTTGAACTTGGTCAAGTTGATGTGATTTACACAGACTTCTCTAAAGCGTTCGACAGAGTTTCGCATAAATTGTTACTACAGAAACTTTTTAAAATGGGATTTCATTCTAATTTTTGGTATTGGATTAAATCATATCTGTCTGATAGATTATGTTTTGTCTGTATACATAATGTTAAGTCTTATAACTTTGTTGCATCCTCAGGTGTCCCACAGGGTAGCATCCTCGGACCATTGTTCTTTATTCTATTTATCAATGATCTTTCCAAATATATATGGCACTCTCGCTTTTTATTATATGCTGATGATCTAAAAATATTTAAAAAAATTTCATGTTCTGCAGATGTTATTGATTTACAATCTGATATCTCAAGAGTTTTGTATTGGAGCGTATCTAATGGCCTTCATTTGAATTTTTCCAAATGTTTTCATCTCACTTTCTCCAAGCGTTCTCTATATACATTGCGCAATTCTTATTTTCTGTCAGACTTAAAAATTCTTACTGTTTCTACATATCGTGATTTATGAGTTATTTTTGACACAAAATTTACATTTATTGATCATATCAACTTTCTTATTCCAAAGGCCTACTCTCTACTTGCTTTTATACGTAGAAATAGTTCCGAGTTTTCTGATCCACACACCTTAAATATGTTATTTAATGCTTTTGTGAGGTCGAGAAAGGAGTATGCCTCCATCATTTGGAGTCCTTTCTATGTCTCAAATTTTCTTAGACTGGAAAGGGTTCAAAAAAATTTTACCAGGTACGCCTTGCGATCGTTTAACTTTCATGACCCGTTACCTCCCTATAATACGCGGTTATTGCTGTTAGGACTAAAATCACTTGAGTCAAGACGCAAAATTGCATCACTACTTTTAGTTCATGATATCGTCTCCGGTTCTATTGACTGTCAATCACTTCTTGAGCTCATTACTTTTAATTTTCCAACAAGAAATTTAAGAAAATCAAAATTGTTTTATATAAAATATTGTAGAACTAATTATTCATTAAATGAGCCTATAACAAGGGCGTTGATTCTATTTAATGAATTAAATTTGTCTAATGATTTTGATCTATTTGTTCCTAAGCAAATATTTAAAAACTTTGTAAATAGTATTTTCTTAACATAGCATTACGTTATTTTCATTTATAATTTTTACTCTATATTTATATATTTAAGTTATTTAATTATGAATTACGTCCGTGGCGTAGTTGGTTAAAGTGCGTAGCCGCTATGTCAAAGAACCTGGAGACCCAGGTTCGAACCCCAGCAGCGACAGAAAATTATTTGAATTAAAATAATTTTTCTGTACGGCCGCCACCTCTCTGCATACAATGGTACTCAGAGAGTAATCAAAATGCCATGTAAAGCTTCTTGAGAACGAGAACATTCCGTTCATCGCCGTTCGGAGTCGGCGTTAAGCATGTAGGTCCGGTTCTCGGTCAATTGTGTACAAACTTAATAACACGCACAACACAATTGATCATAAGAAGCTAGGTCAACGTCCTTTCAAGGGCTGAAATGGCCAGTTATTTATATTTATTTATTTTTTAATTATGAATTAATTATCTGAATTTAGTCTGTAAGGAAATTGTATTCCAAAGACTTCTGAAATAAACTAAACTAAACTAAAAAATATACACATTCAACAGTATGTTAAGTGTTTTTTTATTAAAAAAAAAATTAATATTAAGGTAGATACAGTATTTTTTGTAGAACGTTCTAAAAATTCGGTGACCAAGATTGCTCCTCCTAAATTCAACTGAAACAAAAAAATGAAATATTACTACTTAAGATACAATACGCACAAGGTTAGCTAATATATATTGTATTATTCTAAATTTAAATGCTTGCATCGAGCCAGAGTTTCTATATTCTTCCGGCAACTCATTAAATGCCTTCGGTCCAGCATATCCGTAACGCTGCTTTGTAGATTCCAACCTACATCTCGCCACAACCAGGTTGTTGAAACCTCTCGTGTTAAGACCATGCGTAAGCGTCCGAAGATGCGTTATATTATGCGTTTGAAACTTTCGCTGCCGAATTTTTTATGACATTAACAGGAATACCGTCTAATCCTGCAGACTTATTATCGTTTAAATCCATTATGATTTCTTCGATTTCTTCAGCGCTAGATTCTTACAATTGAAAACTCTTTCCTGAATTACGTAGTGTCAAAAACGCATTAATGCTGTCATCCTCATAGGGTTCAATGGCCGTCGCCACATCTGTAGCTCTGTTAACAAAGAATTTATTCAAGCAGTTTGCAACCAGCACAGGATTAGTGAGCACCGACCGATCATCCGCTTCGATTTCTTCAACAGAATTGTCTTTACGTTCTATATTAAGAATCCCATTCAAAACTTTACAAGTAGCTCTAGAGTCACCTTTAACCTTAGACACTTTCTCTTTGTAATAACTGTCAAAAAGTATTTTCTTTGCTGCCTTTACTACATTATTTAGACCTTCCTTTAGAATCGTAATCGCAAATCGCGCCTATGAGGCTGTTTTTTCAGCTTTTTAAAAATGTTGTTTTTCAAGCGTACTAATGAATTAAAATTGCCATTTGCCCAAGGACACATAAGATGCTGCCGCTTCATGCGGATAGTTGATTGATTTTTGTTTTTTTCCACAACATTTAAGATTGCAGCTTCAATTAGGTTGTAATAGACGTCCGGATCCGTAGCTACCTGGTCCAAAGCTTGGGCCAGCACAGAATCAATTTCGGCCTTAATTTTGTCAAAATCGTAAACTACTTTAGTTACTGATTTGTATTTTTCTTGCGGACAGTGGGTTTTTACTGAGCAACCAATTAAGTTGTGATCGTTTAAAGAGCATTCCATTGAGGTTATGTGCAGTTTAGAGGGACAGATGTTAGTAAGTACGTTATCGATTGAGGAATTCGATGATGGCCGCGTAATTAACTTGTGACCAATCTGTAGACTGAATGAGTTTAACATCAGATTTAGTGATCGCATCTCAGGTGTGTCTTTTACTACATCAATATTAGAATCGCCGACTAGTATACAACTTTTTGTATTTACATTGATTTCATCAAGCTGAGATTCCAGCAGATCAATAAATGAATCCACCTGACACTTTTGCGATCTATAAAAACAAACTATAGATACTACTTTATTGTCTATTTTAATGCACGGCAAAGACACTCTGAGTTAGTGGCGTCCGTGGCGTAGTTGGTTAAAGTGCGTGGCCGCTATGTCGACGAACCTGGAGACCCAGGTTCGAACCCCAGCAGCGGCAGAAAATTATTTGAATTAAAATCATTTTTCTGTACGGCCGCCACCTCTCTGCAGACAATGGCAAACCTCAGAGAGTAATAAAAATGCCATGTAAAGCTTCTTGAGAACGAGAACATTCCGTTCATCGCCGTTCGGAGTCGGCGTTAAACATGTAGGTCCGGTTCTCGGTCAATTGTGTAAAAACTTAATAGCACGCACAACCCAATTGATCATAAAAAGCTAGGTCAAAGTCCTTTCAAGGGCTGAAATGGCCTGTTACTTATTTATTTTATAAAGACACTCTGATCATTTGCACATATCCCTGATTAATATTCGCCTCAAGCCCCGCTTTTACTGTGTCAGTGATGTAAACTGCTACTCCACCATATTGGCCCTCTCTACAGCAGCAGACTTTACTATATCCTGGAAGATTGTAAATTTCAAGCGTGTCTTTTGAAAACCATGTCTCTTGCAAACAGATAACATGTGGCATATTGTCTAACGTGGCTAGTTGTAAACGAAAACTGTTGAATTTATCTATAGAAGCAAGACTTCTTGCATTTAAACTAACAATATGTAAGAATTGAGTTTTTAATTTGTTGTTCGAAAAATTTAACGTTTGCATTTGAGTTGAATTCATTATTAAATAAAAGGTATAATTTAAGAATAACTACTAAGGATATTATTTTATGACTTAAATATTTTGTTACTTATGATAGGCCGTTGGTTTCCGAGTCCAGTGAACCATTGGAAGCCCGCGCTCTACTGGCTAATCCATCCGACCACCTTGACGCTGCCTGTGATGGCCTGGTTCTATTCTGATGTTGTTGTTGCTTTAAGTTGCTCGTCGATCTGCTTGTACGAGTTGATTTTTTCGGCACGTGACCCCTCAGTCCTTTTCGCATAAATTTGGTTGCGCCTTGTATAGATGAATTTGTATCCTACACTTTTTAATGACTTTGCGTGGGTGAACAGTTGCAATGTTTCTTTTGCTAAGAAGCCGTTGATGAAGATTTTGTTGTTAAGTTCAGGATCCTGCTTGAGTTATTTTTTTGCTGCCATTACTTTTGTCTTAGCTTCGAGGTTGGAGAACTTTACCAGAATCGTCTTAACGCCACTAGTGCCACTATCACCCCTATTATCGACAGCATCTCTAAAGAAACTAGCCTGATTTATATCTTTGGTGGAGACCGAAATCTGGAGCCGCTTAGCAAAAACCTTAAATAGATCGGAAGGTGATTTTTGCTCGGTGGAATCTTCCAGACCTCGAATTAGGCAGTCATTGCGGATTTTATCTTCCCTGAGCATCTTTACATTTAGTTTCACTTCGTTTAATTCATCGCGGAGCATGGCATTCTCCTTTGCGATAAGGTCTATTTTCGTTTTGGCTTGGTTAAGAGATCAAAAATCGCGCACAACTTTGACGTTTAGTGACAGAGTTGTTAATTGTTGTCACAGCCGATTTTGAAAATATTGATTTTTCACAAAATGGCGGACTTTCGAACGTAAATTAACGATTTTCGACCAAAAATTCGTCATTATTCCGCTTATAAAAAATGAACGCAGCAACGAAAAAAAAAAATCTTATGACAAGTACGAGATTATTATGAATAAAACAAGCCCGCAAAAAAATCAAAACGATCGGTTCACTGAGCTTCGAGAAATCTTGGTCACCGACTTTGAAAACATTGTTTCGACAAAAACGAGTTTGAAAATAAGCGCCAGCACTGCGCGCTCTAGAAGGCGGTTCCCTCACTAGGCTTTAACTTTGTTATTTTTTGAGATATCGACTTGAAATTTTTAGCACATATTCTTGAGACTTTAGCTCAAAGCTTTAAGAAAATGTAAAAAATTTTTTGAAAAAAAGTTCTGGGTATATTTCCCCTGGGTATATTTAAAACGATGCTTTCTATTTTATTGAAATCATTAATCAAATAGACTAAATTGTATGTTACTACAAAAACATAAGTATCATTTGAAGCTGCTACTACTTACTAATTTTCACTCCTTTTCAAAGTTTATTTTTATAGCAGCGCTGCTGCTATTATTGTTGCTGTCATTAGGTCTGTTTCCGTACGCACTTCAAGTTACTTGAAGTTGCTTGAAGGCCTTTCTTAACACATTTTTCGAGCTCGAGAGAGAAGAAGAACAAGCAAAATGCCACTCTCTCGAGCCTCGAAACTAGCTTGAACTTTGCTTGAACAATTTCTTCGAGCACGATAAGAACAAGCATCAAGAAGAAGAAGAAAATGTAAAATTGGTGTAAATAAATTTGGCGCTGCTTACGTTTATAGGCAATCAGCTGTATTTGTGCTTGAAACTCGCTAGAAGTCGTTTCCGTACTTTTTTGCAAATTCTCTCATTTTGGCAGATAATTTAATTACTCTCAGATATTGAACTTTACTCGAACTTTTCTTGAACTTTGTACGGAAACAGACCTATTGTTTCTGTTCTTTTGTCTCGGTTTCCCTTCTTCGAGTCTTGGTGGTCAATTTTTGGCATTCCTTTTTAAACTTGACGCTTCAGTTTACATACATTCAGAGTTGACGATTTTCTTCTGTAAATCCGTATTTTCTTGAGAAATGAAGTGGCCAAAATAACGGGACAACGAGAGAACAAAGCGAATTGCCAACAATTTTAAACCACACATTTTAAAAATACATGTTTTAGTTAATTTTTAATATCAAGTTTTTTCACCAAAAAACAAGTTTTTTTTACTGGAAATTAAAGTTTTTTTAAAAAAAAATATGGCAACACTGTTTGTCGATGACATTAATAAACATCAAATGACTTGACGTGGTTAACACCCGCTTCAAGTCTGTTTGTTAACCACAAAATAAAACAATTGTTTTATTCATTGGTCCTTCGAGCACTCAAGCGCGGCTTTTTAGCCATACTATCTTGAGCGTTGGTGCGCTCTAAAAACACCACAAGTTATTTTTGAACAGTGTCAAAAATAACTTGTAAAAAAATAGTAGTTACAAACAATTGTTTTATTCAATGTTTTTTAATTTCAATATGTTTGCATAAATTTTCTTTAAGGGCCTACTAAAGTTTTTTAAGCGAAAAAAAGCCTTGAATTAAAAGTTTTATTTTTAAGCTTCTGTTTATTTTAGGTAAATTTTTTTTTACATTATAATTACATATTTTTTGAAGAAAAGATTTTGAATTTTTCGATAACAAATATTCAACCATATAGCAGGAATCCATAGTTTAGTAAAGAACCTTAATTATGCGGTGGACACGATTTTTCAGAGCTTGTTTATCTAAAAACAAAAAATACAAATGATTAAGGTTCTGCTGAAGCTTTTTGAGCTTTTGATCGAAGATTTTAGAAAAATGTTGATTTTTACCAAAATGGCAGGTAAAAAAACTGATTTTTGACTAACAAAGTTATTTTTTTTAGGTTATAAAATAAAAATCGAACGATCAAAAGTGAAAAAATATCTACTTAACAAGTGAAATAAGCGATCAAGTGGTAGCGATCCTTAGCATAGTTTTCGAGTAATGCTGTCCACCGGTTTAAAACAGAATTTTCGAGAAAAACGCGTTTAAAGTCTTAAAAGTACTTTATTTAGGTATATATTAATTTTTTTCAGCTTATATAGTATCATCTATTCCAGGACCATATAAGATACCCTAATCATCAATCGTTGAGTCAAAAATTTCCACTTGCCTCTGTTTTCTCAGGGTTCTCTCCTCGCGCATAGCTTCCTGTACATTTTTGTTTGCGAGAATAATACGTGTGGAATCAACGTTTTTTATAAATGTATGCCAATTTCCACGTTGCGTCCCCGGAATTTTATGCCAGGAGGAGAAGTTGTTATTATTATTGTTATTTTTATTTTTTGTTACAATAATATAAGGTTTTCATTTCTCTGAAGACCAGGGGGCCTTTTCCCTCTTTGCTCTCCCTGTGGATGCCTATGCCTATGCATTTTTATATAAAGAGTAAATGAAAAAAAAAGATACAGTAGTTTCGACTATGTCGTAACACAAGACGTAGAATTAGTCAATTCGCTTTTGATGACATCTTTTTAAAAACTATTTAGCAAAATATTTATTACATACACCTGAGCATATGACCTTTAAAAGAGTGCCGGATAGGGTTAATATGTATGACCCACCCCCATTATTTTTGCAAAAGGAACATTTTTGCCTTTAACACCTATTCCCTCTGACCACTCCTTAGGGGGGCTCCAATACAAATATTATGGTTTTTGTATATTTATTCCATACACCTGAGCATATGACCTTTAAGAGAGTTCCGGAAAGGGTTCATAGGTACGACTGACCCCCATTACTTTTACAAAAGGAACATTTTTGCCTTTAACACTTATTTCCTCCGACCACTCCTTAGGGGGGCTCCCCTACAAATTGTATGGTTTTTGTTTATTTATTCCATACACCTGAGCATATGACCTTTAAGAGAGTGCCGGAGAGGGTTAATATGTTTGACCGACCCCATTACTTTTGCAAAAGGGACATTTTTGCCTTTGACACCTATTCCCTCCGACCACTCCTTAGGGGGGCTCCGATACAAATTTTGTGGTTTTTGTTTATTTATTCTATACACCTGAGCATATGACCTTTAAGAGAGTGCCGGAGAGGGTTAATATGTTTGACCGACCCCATTACTTTTGCAAAAGGGACATTTTTGCCTTTGACACCTATTCCGTCCGACCACTCCTAAGGGGGGCTCCCATACAAATTTTATGGTTTTTGTTTATTTATTCCATACACAATATGACCTTTCAAAGAGTGCCGAAAAGGGTTAATATGTATCACCGACCCCCCTTATTTTTGCAAAAGGAACATTTTTGCCTTCGACACCTATTCCCTCCGTCCACTTCTTAGGGGGGCTCCAATACAAATTTTATTGTGTTTGTGCCGGAAAGGGTTCATATGTATGACCGACCCCCATTACTTTTGCAAAAGGAACATTTTTGCGTTTAACACCTATTTCCTCCGACCACTCCTTAGGGGGGCTCCCATACAAATTTTATGGTTTTTGTTTATTTATTCTATACACCTGAGCATATGACCTTTAAGAGAGTACCGGAGAGGGTTAATATGTTTGACCGACCCCATTACTTTTGCAAAAGGGACATTTTTGCCTTTGACACCTATTCCCTCCGACCACTCCTTAGGGGGGCTCCCATACAAATTTTATGGTTTTGTCGATAAAACCGGAAACTGTCGATAAATAGGTAGCAAGTTTAAGCAAACAAAAACATCAAATGTTGGCTTTATATTTCATGTAATTGTGTAAAATTTATATAAGTTAGAGAGTTCTAACATGAATTTTTGTCGCATTGAGTATCAAGCAGACCAACAAGTGCTAACATCAACATTGTACGATCAGTACTTTAGGCCTACCAAAGGCTCAATAAAAACTTTTTAACAAAAAAAAAACACCGACTTCAAAATCACTACAAAGTAAAAAATAATTTTAAATATTTTTTTTTTTTTTTTTTTTTTTTTTTTTTTTAATATTTTACGACTGTAATAATTTTAAATACAGTCGTGTGCTTTCTTTTGACGAGTCAACATCTACGTGCGATCGATCGTCTCATAAAAATCACTCTACTACCCCAAAATCAATAAAAAACCAACAAAATACAAATAATTAGTAAAATAAACCATTCAAAAAACAAAAACATCACTCAGCCTAAAGAAATTCTAACTTTTAATAAAAAATCTGTGATTGTGTGTAACTTTTCTCCCCCAAACTTTATAACCACTCGGTAATTCGTTTGGCATCCGTCAAAATGAACGAACCTCCCGACGCTGCTTCGGCAGCTCATAGAATTAACAACAATAAAAGTGCTAAAAGAACCAGTGAATTTCCCCAACTGCAATTCGACAAATCTAAATTTCTTAAAATAATATCACCCGGACCAAAATACCTAATAATGAGTAGAAAAAATAGCAATGATTCCCTGGCTAATATATCTAAGTTTTTAATCAAAAAAACAATTGACACTACTTGCGGAGGAGAGGTAGAGTCATGCAAAAAATTACGAAACGGATCCATTCTCCTAAAAACAAAAAACCTAACACAAGCAAGCAAACTCATCCAACTTACTGCAATTACATCCACTATTTACCTTGATGTAACCGAACACCAATCTCGTAATTGCGCCAAAGGTGTTATATACTCGAATGACCTTCGCGACATTCCAGAGGAAGAAATTCTCAATGAATTAAAAAATCAAAACATCATTGAAGTTAAAAAAATAATAAAAAAAGACAAAAATCAACTAATAGAAACTGGTTTAATAATACTTACATTTGCTAATCCCTCAATTCCAAACGATATAAACATTGGTTATGAAAAAATATTTGTGAGACCATACATACCGTTACCTCTCAGATGTAGCAAATGCTTACGATTTGGGCATATACACAAATTTTGTAACAACAACAAACTATGCAGCAATTGTGGCAATGATGACCACACTAACATCGAACTCAATGAAGAATGCAACAACAAGCAATCATGCATCAACTGTACAGAAAGAAAAATCACCAACAACAACCACAACGCCTTCAACAAAAACTGTCCAATCTTTATAAAGTATAAAGAGCTCCAAGCAATCAAAACCTTACAAAAAGTCGACAACAAAACCGCTAACAAAATCTATGAAGAAAGGCACATAACGAGTAACTCATACTCTTCTGCTATCAGGACTCCAGTTGCATCTCCACCCTCTAACAACATAGATTTCACTGAACCAACTACCGAAATTCCACCCCTACCCCCTCCCAAGAAAACTACTATACCTGATTCTACCGCTCCCTCGACATCAAAATTACTTCCTCCACCGTGTCCCGCCCGTAACCTAGCATGCCTACCAATTTCAGACACAAAAGTAAAGATTTTCCCCCGCAATATCACCAACCGCCTCAAAACACAGCTAAAAGCAAAACACAACAACAATAAACCTGCCGTTTGCCAAGCCATCAAAATACCGGACATCAACTCTGATCAAGAAAACTTAGAAGACATGTCAATAGACCAACTAATTTAACTTTTACACTACATACATATATTGCTTATACGTAATCTTTACTAAATCTGTATCACATATCTTAAATTAACAATACAATGAATTTTAATATACTCCAATGGAATATAAAAGGCTATTGTAACAATTATAACGAACTTCTTATCCTTGTTAAGCAATATTCCCCAAAAATCATTTCACTACAAGAAACCCATCTTCAATCATCTCATAACATTCCCATCCCAATCAATTACAAAATGTACTCTGTCAATTCATCCCAAAGAACCTTCGGAGGCGTCGCACTACTTATTCATATCTCAATACAACATAAAGAAATAACTTTACACTCTGACATAGACGCTACTGCAGCTCTCATTACATCAAACAATAAGTTTATAATCATCTCAGCCTACATACACCCAAACCAACCCTTCAACACCCGTTCCCTCGACAACTTAACCAACTCATTCTCTCATCCATGTGTTATTACTGGAGATCAACAGCTGGCACCAAAAATGGGGATCTAATACCAACAATAAAAGAGGAAATATTATCTCAAAATTCATTGATCGCTCTCAGCTAATCACCCTTAATGATGGCTCACCAACACACTATAGCACGCATCACACTTTCACTCACATCGACATTACAATGTGTTCTCCAATCTTAGCAATCCTAGCTCAATGGAAAATTGAAAAACAGCTCTTCGGTAGTGACCACTTTCCAATTATAACTACTCTTTTTAACACCCAATCTAATATAGTCCAAAAAAATAGACCCTATTTTAAAATGAACCTTGCAAACTGGGATCTTTTCCAAAACTGCCTTGACAAAAACAATTTAACAAGACCAATAAGTAGGAACATCAACAAAGAAGCAGCAAACCTTCATCGGATTATTATACAAAGTGCCCACGAGTCCATCCCACAATCATCCTCTCTTACACACAAACGAACCGTCCCCTGGTGGAATAAAAAACTGGAAATACTAAAGAAACAAAGAAACAAATACTGGTACATCTTAAGACGACAAATTTCAACTGATAATATTATAAACTATAGGCGATCTAATGCCCTCTTCAAGCGCGAGCTAAAACTATCGAAATTCCAATCCCTACAAACTTTTACAGGAGACATAAACCCCTCAACGCCAACATCAAAAACTTGGACCAACATAAGACATTTATGCGGCCTATCAACAAAACAAAACATCCACTGTATCTCTTCTCCTTACTACAACAATTCTTTAATAACTGATAAATCCCTGATAGCAAACAGCTTTTCTAAATTTTGGTCCGATGAATCATCTGATGAAAACTTTCCAAAATTATTCCAGTCAATGAAAGCAACAACAAACACAACAGCCCATTCCTACACTCCTTGCGCAACTGCATCCTTAATTGAAGATAACATAACCTTGATAGAATTGGAAAACGCCTTAAACAAACTTAAAGGTAAAACACCAGGAGCAGACCGAATTTCCTACCCAATGATAAAGAACCTTACACCGCATACAAAAATAAGACTAGTTGATTTATACAACAACATCTTCAAACAATATATCCCACAAGCATACAAAACAAGCTTGATCATACCTATCCTCAAACCAAAACATGACAAAACCATAATAACATCATATCGTCCTATATCCTTAAACCCCTGTTGTTCCAAAGTACTTGACAAAATAATTGCCAACAGGCTGTGGTGGTTTGTCTCAGTCAACAAACTCATCAACAGACACCAAATTGGGTTCAAAAAAGAAAAAACTGTATCCGACTCTCTAGTCACTCTAGACTACCTGATATCAAACGCCTTATCCACTAAAAAACATATTTCTCTAATCTCACTAGATTTCGGCAAAGCGTTTGACAAAGTAGGTGTACATTCAATCATCGATGAAGTTGTAAAGTGGAAACTCGGAACCCATATGGTCAATTACATTCTCAAATTTCTATCCAAAAGAAAAATCCAAGTACGAATAGGAGGAACAGTCTCAAAAACGCAAGACTTACACAATGGCATACCTCAAGGATCACCCTTATCGGTAATCCTATTCCTAATCGCATACAACAAATTATGCGATACTATTTCAATTCATAAACAATACCAATTTTGCGCATTTGCTGATGATTTCATAATAACAAAAACACTCAATAAAAAAACGACGTCCAACTTAGATGTCAACGAACTAATAAACGACATTCTCAACTGGTGCGAATATTCTGGCGCTCAGCTATCCATAGCTAAGTGCAAACACTTACACATTTGCCGCAAAGTGAACTGTTCTTGCAACATAGTATCCAACAACTTCACAATAACTAAGGTTGACACTCTAAAAATTCTTGGTATCCACTTCAATAAAAAATACACATGGAACTCTCACATAGAACACTTAACAACATCCCTTTCCAAACGATTAAACATAATAAAATGCCTCGCAAGCAAGCGATTCAACTGTAACACAGTTACCTTAATACACATTGTTAATTCTCTAATTATGTCTAAAATAGACTTTGGAATAGAAAATATATCTCTTCGGGCATGCCCCTAAATCAACTTTAAACAAATTAAAAACAATTTACCACTCAGCAATAAGATTTGCACTCGGTGCATTCAGAAGCACCCCCATCAACAATGTACTTTTTGAAGCCAACATAAAACCCATAGAGATTAGGAGAAACCTGAATCTATCTAAATTATTCAAATCATGCATACAAAGTTCCGATTCACCCTTACATAATATTGTCAATAAAGCCATCAAATCCAAAAAATCTCCCAAAATTCAGTCAGCGCTATACAGGGCCATCTCACTATGCAAAGAAATAAACATACCATTTAACCCATTAAAAAATCCAGACCCAATCATTCCCCCAGCATGTTTCAAAAAAGACTCCATAATAACAGACCAAACGAAATCAATCAAACTAACCAAACCTGCCTCCGTGTTCCAACAAGGTTTCCGTGAAATTCAAGAAAGATTTTCCAACTACAACTTCATATATACTGACGGATCTAAAACCAACGATAACATCACGTTTAGCGTAACCACCACCAGCTCCATCATTAGAATTGCTCATCTTCCGCACTATAGCTCAGTATTTTCAGCAGAAATAATCGCTATCCTCGAAGCCTTATACCATATAAAAGGAAAAAAAGGTAACTTCGCGATACAGACTCATTATCAGCAACTGAAGCAATATTAAATACTGAAAATCAGACTTACTACCCTGAACTCATCAGAACAATCCTTACAAAAAACTATCCTAAAATCCGCATCATTTGGATCCCTGGGCACACACAGATTACAGGCAATGAATTTGCCGACAAAGCTGCCAAAGCTGCATCAAAAGCTCCTCTCATAACAACTCCCAACCACAACCAAAAAGACATTCTTAAGTATCTGAAAAAATTCTACGATAAAAATAATTTATCTGAGTGGACTCACACAACTCAATGGTATAAATATATCAATAATAACAAAACTTACATTAACAATTTCCTTAAGTTCGATCATACCACCCTATTCAACAGACATGACTTAATCAAATTAGAACGTATACGATTAGGACACTCCAAACTAACCCACGAACACTATATAAACAAAAACATATCTCCTCAATGTACATTCTGCAATAACAACACAATAAAAACCATCCAGCACTTTCTCTCCGACTGCCAACACTTTCAAAACATTAGAAGACAAATATTTCCAAATTCCAACCCAATATCAACTCTATCAAATCCTTCTCCAGAAAATATTATCAACATTATCAAATACCTAAAACAATGTAACCTCTACCATTTATTATAATCAAGATATTATTTATATATAATTAAATAACTACGTATATCAATTACACACAACACAACCAAGAAATATCACATATTTATCCTTTCTTCACCTGTAAATCACCGCTGTAATCACTATGATCTACATGAATTACTACTTTTTCTTAACATAAATTTTCTCTTATATATAACTTTTACATTAAACTATATGTACATACCACTAGACCTCTAAGTCTTATCAAGCTTAAGGCCTTAGTCGCCATAGCTATCTTAAGTTAATTCTCAATTTTTTTATAATTAGTATTAACTTTGTAAATAAATAAAATAAATAAATAAATAAATTTTAAATAACTATTCCCATTCATTTCTTGGTCATATTTTAAAAGCTATTTATATGTATTATAATATTGGAAATCTTATCATTTTCGTTTTTTTTATTTTGTTTTATTATCATCAATATATAAATTGCTTTATGTGCATAAAAGCTTTGAAGTCGGCGCTTATCTTAATATGTCGAAATCTTTTTGTTTTAATTTTTTCTAATTTGTTTTATCATAAAAATATTATTAACTTTATGAATATAAAAGCTTCTTAGCGATTTTTTTTTCTTTCAGTTGGCAATTTTTGAATACGCTGAATGTAGCCAATGTGTTCCATGCATTATTTGTGCAGCTGTTACACACTATGTCATATTCAATATGATCTTTACAAGCTCACCCAAACCAGTTTAGTGAGAAACTTAATGTGTACAAAGCTTTTAAAATTACTACAGTGTCACCAAGGCACCAAATAGTGCACGGATGGTAAAAGATCATGATTGTGTGTCAAAGATTAGCGCCGACTTCAAAGCTTTTATGTTCATAAAGCAATTAATATATTGATAATAATAAAACAAAATAAAAGAAATGAAAATGATAAGATTTCCAATATTATAATACATATAAATAGCTTTTAAAATATGACCAAGGAATGAATGGGAAAAGTTATTTAAAATTATTTTTTACTTTGTAGTGATTTTGAAGTCGGTGTTTTTTTTTTTGTTAAAAAGTTTTTATTTCTTCCTTTTTAGAGTATATGAAATATTTTATGTAATTGTATTCTTGAGGAAAATTTCAAACATGAAACTTTGTAATTTACAAATTTGTTTTATTATTCCTGAAAGTTTGTTGGGTATTTTCCATTACTGTTTCTTTACAATTTTTAGTGCCACGCCCTTTACCTAATCCCGCCCACTTTATTTACCGTACCTTATAATGATTCTACCTAGCCCTGTGCCGAATTTCAGTTTCCATGTATCAATATTAACCGTAATATAGTACTTTCCTTAAAGTGCCACACCCTGTGTACAATCCCGCGCACTTTTTTAATGATTCTACCTACCTGCAGACCAAATATTAGTACGCTAGTGTCTATATTAACAAAGATATAGTATTTTTATAATATTTACACGCCCCTTTGTTAAATAACGCCCGTAATTTGTAGTAACTGTATATACCCATGTACTAAATTTCAGCACCCTAGTGTCAATATTATTCGATATAGAGTGTGTTTCTAATATTGCCACACTCCTTTGTCGAATAACGCCCACTTTCTTTACAGAAATTTTTAAAAATTGTGTCTACCCCTGTACTAAATTTCAGTATCCTAGTGTCAATACTATTCGAGATACAGTGTTTTTCCAATATGCCACACCCCTTTGTCAAATAACGCCCACTTTATTGACTGTAATTTGTGATAACTATGCCTACCCATGCACTAAATCTCAGCACCCTGATGTCGATATTATTCGATATATAGTGTGTTTCTTATATTGCCACACCCATTTGCCGAATAACGCCCACTTTCTTTACAGTAATTTTTAAAAATTGTGTCTACCCCTGTACTAAATTTCAGTACCCTAATGTCAATACTATTCGAGATAGTGTTTTTCCAATATTGCCACACCCCTTTGTCAAATAACGCCCACTTTATTGACTGTAATTTTTAATAACTATGCCTACCCATGCACTAAATTTCAGCACACTAGTGTCAATATTATTCGATATATAGTGTGTTTCTAATATTGCCACACCCCTTTATCGAATAACGCCCACTTTATTTACAGTAATTTTTTTAAAATTGCGTCTACCCTTGTACTAAATTTCAGTACCCTAGTGTCAATACTATTTGAGATACAGTGTTTTTTAATATGACCACACCCCTTTGTCAAATAACTCCCACTTTATTGACCGTAATTTGTAATAATTATGTCTACCCCAGTATTTTTACTGTAAATTTCAGTACCCTAGTGTCAATATTAACTGAAATACAGTGTTTTTCTTAAATTGACACGCCCCTTTGTCGAATATCGCCCACTTTTCTAAAAAAGGACCTCCGCGTTCATGGTATCTACCTGTTGACAAACAATTACGGAAATCGGGCAAGTGCTTTAGGAGTTATCGATGTACATACATTTAAAAAAAAAAAATAAAAAAAAAGCGGACAAACCAACGAACTTGAGAACCTCCTCCTCCTTTTTTAAGTCGGTTAAAAAGTTATATAAATACCGACACCTGATCACTATCAACCACCCTACTTACTTCCGAGAATGACGTATTCTACGTCAAAATAGACACTTCAAAGAGATCATTGAAAAAATAAAAGACATATTAAAAACAAGAGTTTTTGTAGCAGCTGGTAAGGCAAGTACATATATTTCTTATCGTCTTCTCTCCGGACAATTTTCTTATAACTGCAACAATTTTTATTCAATTGGCTTAAAACTTTCTGTGAATATTTTTAAGAAGTTATACATTCAAAAAATGTAAAAAAAAGATACAGTATACCGTGTATACAGTAAAGAAGTGAAACTTCTTCTTTGTATAGGTACACTCTTTCTCTTCTAGAATAATAATCATTTTAGTGTAAAGGCTCGATTATGCAATCGTAAAGCTACGCAACGTAACGTGGCGTAGAGCTCTATCTGGAATAGAACCCATCGCTGCGCTAGGTTACGTTACGATTTCACTAACTACTTACACGTATATTTCATAAGAGAGAACTCTACGTCCCGTTACGTTGCGTTGCTTTACGATTGCACAATCGAACCTTAAAGGAAAAAAGATACAGTATACAGTGTATACAGTAAAGAAGTGAAACTTCTTCTTTGTATTCACTCTTTCTCTTCTGGAATAAGAACCATTTTAGTGTAAAGGCTCGATTATGCAATCGTAAAGCTACGCAACGTAACGTGGCGTAGAGTTCTATCTGGAATAGAACCCATCGCTGCGCTATGTTACGTTACGATTTCACTAACCACTTACACGTATTTTTCATAAGATAAAACTCTACGCTACGTTACGTTGCGTTGCTTTACGATTGCATAATTGAACCTTAAGGGCAAAGAGAGAGCTTTTTAAGCAAAAGAAATAAAAGAAAGAGTTTTTATAAAGAAATGTTCTGTTTATTTAATACTCATTGGTATGGTCCTATGGCCGAAAAGCAATTAATTCGATAACCAATTTGCGTCGTATTTACATATAGATGTGAATACAGAATACAACTTGATATATTTTTAATTCAACATATGTACGTATTAATATTACTTACATCAAACATATTATACTTACTATTATTAATAATATTTCGATATAAAATTATATAACTATAATATGTATAAAATAGATATCTATTGAAAGAACTTATTCCAACTTTTGTTGCGCACAGTGTATGGGCGACAGCATATGCTTCATGAATTTGGGTTTCTATATAATTTTATATCGCAATATTATGAATAATAATTTATAATATGTGTAATATGAGCAAATTCATAGAGGTTATATTAATATATTGAATTAAAGATATACCAACGTTAGTATTCTAAAAAAATATTGGCATGGCAAGCCTAGTAGAAGAGTCTACTTTGCGAAAATCATAATGCGCTCAGGGCAACTCTCTTATTCACTTCTGAATCTTTCACTCTTCTACCCGAGTCATGGCAACCCCCCTATCTACTACACATAGAACGCAATCAGCACACAATCTGCGGCTTTTGCCACCCAGCGGTAATCAAAGCGCTTTAAAAGCACTAAACAAGCGTTTCTGCCATAGCGCTTCACACATCTGGAGCGCTTTTTAAGTAAACCAAATTCATATTAAAATTTATATTGGATGTCCTAGGATGTCCTTCTTAAGTGCAACTAAAATATCGTTTAAAAAGCGCTTCAACAAATAGTTTAAAAAAACTCTTTAAAAAAAAAAAAAAAACAAAACAAGAAAAATTTTATTTTTTGTCAGATGCGTGGATCAGAGATCTGCAACAAGTTAATTGAAAAATGAAGTAACTTGAAAATAATCAAGCTTCGACTTGACTTGTAGAAACTTGATATGTTTCTACCCTACAAGCCTCGACTTGCTTCTGAAAACGAATCATAAGTCAGACTTGATTCTATTTTGTTTCTACCCTACATTAATTGGTAGAAAAAACCCAGCTTTCTACTTTTCAAGTCTGTTTTCAAGTCTATGCGACTGCGCTGCCCCAGAAAGCCACTGACGAGCGTCTACTTATACTTTTCTATACAAAGCGACAAAATAAAAAATAAACAACAACAACAACAAAAACAAACAAACATACATCAATCCAATGCTTTAAAGCAGTGCACATTGGGCCAGGAATTTCAATAAGTGGCCAAAAGTCAACTATTTTCTGTATACAAATGATTCTTACTATTGATAACGGGACATATTAAGGTACCCTGAGACGAAATATTATTTATATAAATTTAAAAACTACAATTTGGGAGGCATTTTAACTCAAAAATTGGATTTTTTTTTTTATTTACATCTAAAATTTGAAATCATCAACAGTATAACTATTTCTCAAACTTCTTTGAAATTTTTAACACTTTTTTAAACACATTGAATACAATATTGAAAATATATATATATCTATATTTTCTTTTAGTTTTAATCCTTTTTTCCACATACTAAATAAAAAAAAATGGGTTTTTTTTAAAAAAAAAGGCAGCGCCTAAAGAAGATTCCCTGAGATTCCACTCGTAATTGAAATTATTTACATGCTATTACTTTCTTTAAGATATTTACTTGAAGAGGGATATGCACACTTTTGCACGTTTTTATTTACTTTTGTGAAATTTATAAAAAACTAACGTCGCACAGTGCAACGAGTTCTATAAGATGGGGGACAAAAATAGAAGGAATCATCGTAGGTACATACATGAAATTAAGCATGTGTCATTATTTCATAAATATATAACGCCACACAAATTTTTATCAATATCGGCTACGCCCTTCGCCCACCTCCCATACAAAACTAAGATGAAAAGAGTAATATCTGCAGTTGTAGAAGGTGTAGAGAACAAAATTAACTTGAATTTCATAAAATAGAATAAACACTTTGGGAATCTGTTTCGAAAGAGTTGTTATAACGCATGTTTAACCAAGCGATGAATTAATCGGACCCGCTTGTGTCGTCTATGTCTATTCGTTGTAGAGTTCAGAAGCGTAAACGGTTGGTACTTCCAAAAGAAGACCTTCTCAAAATAATGAAACAATTTCAGATTCAGACGACGACGAATTGGTCGAAAATGAAAATGATTATTTGAACAATTTGTTTCTTTCGGATGAAGAATAAAACTTGAAGGTAAAATAAAAAATGAAGTATTAAATGAACAAAAACATAAAACAAAAAAACTACAAAAACAAAAAAGCAGAAAAAAATAAAAAAACATGGGTTTCTCCCCGCAACCTCCACGTGGTGACCCTGGAAACTATATACACATGTCATTCATGTAGGCTAATTGCGTGTTTTTTGTTTCTCGATTTCATAACATATTTATTGTTCTAAAAGTGTTATTTTCTAAAATCTTGTATATTTATTTTTAGTTCACACATCACATGTCAGATTCGGTAAAAGCAACGCCTTGATCAGTCTCGTATCCCGCCTTTTTTTTAATACCACAGAATAAATAATAACCAAACTGCAGTTTTTATTAAATAGTGCCACGCTCCATTGTTGGATCGAACTTACTTTATCTAAAATTCTCGGAAACGATATTACCCACCCCTGTACTCAATTTCAATACCCTAGTCCCAACACGCCCCTTTCTTAAATCCAGTCCAATTTTTCATCATGCACGGGAAAAGATCCCACAAAACACTGTACTGAATTTTAATAACCTAGTCCTACTATTAGACGAGATACAGTATTTTATTGATATTGCCACGCCCCATTGTTGACTCCCGCCCACTTTTTTCCCGTGCTTGAAGAAGGTCCTGTGTTAAGTATTCTGCATCAATTTTTATTTAATTCTGTCTATGCATCGCCAAGATATTAGTTTTGGCCACTTTTTCAAATTTCTGGCCCAATGTGCAGTGTCGACCGCGTAGTACACCCGAGTGTGGAGCAACACTTTGTCTTTTTGCGTATACACGAAAGAGTAAATGAGACAAAAACTTGTTGTGGGCGACACTTCTTTAAAGTTAAACTGTTTTCTCAACTCGAGAAACGAAGTTTGCATTGACGACACGAAGTTAGTTCCACGAACTTCGTAAACAGACGTGAAAATAAACGATTTGTAGGCAAAATAATTGCTTTTTCGCTACATTTCAACTTTCTACATTTCTAGTTTTCTACATATCAAGTTTCTACATTTCAAGTTTTCTACATTTGGCGACTTGATTTTTGCTGCCTATGATTCGCGCAAACTTGTTCCTTGCCTGCCTCGACTTGCAGGGAGTTGAAAAATTAAAGGAACTTGAAACAGCAAATGAATCCATTCATGCAGATCTCTGGCGTGGATGGAACTCGGACCGCTTGCGCTATAGTCAAATACCTTACACCTCCGCTATTTCCTTACTATTTTGCTTATGAACAAAATGTGTATACAAATATGAGCTCCACAACTCTTTACTCTGAAAACCACATCCTCAAAGCATACCAAAAAAGCGCTTTTTCTAGGAACGCTTTTTATTTTTCCGCTGGGCATCTACAGCAAAAGTAGTTTGATTAATTGGTACGTAGAGCATGTTATTATATGAAGAGCTTAGCACAACATATAGTTCGTCATCTATGTAACCTTGATTTAGTAGGTTTGATACTCAACGGTGGCAAAAATATTTTTTCAGTCTTTTATACAATTAGGCAATTCACAAGATGTTCTAAAGTTGTATGTTGTAAGCAAAAGTTGTATAAAAATACAACCCTTGTGAACACAATCTTGGAGTTGTATGTCATATTATTTATAATTATTCAATATCTACCATTTTTTTGCCACCTTCCTGCATTTTTGAATGTAATGCTCGATTTTAGCCGCACGAATATATAAAAAGGAGGAATAAAAATATAAACAAAATCAGCTGATAGAATAGCACACTCTTTAAACATACATCGCAATGTTGTATGTGTCTTATCGCAATTTTGCATGGGAAACGATAACAGTGTTGATACGACAGTTGTAAAAACATACAACAATAGAACGATACGCCACGATACAACACCTTGTGAATTGCCTAAATGTATATATGTCTCATTCTCTCTACTATAAAACATATCTATCTTCTCTATCGTGTAACGAAATGAAGTAAATTGAACTTGAAATTTCACTCCTCAATATTCTCGTTCAAATTTCGAAGCGCCGCCTAACAGATCGATTCTGTGCGTTACCGGTAACAGCAATATTGTTACCAAAACTCGTTACCGGTCTTATAAATCAGTATTCTGTGCACTCGGTAACGCTGTCAGATGTCGTAAACTCACCTAATAGAAATGAAGCTCGCTCTTTTGTGTGGTGAAATATAAACAATGGAAAGTGAGAAGTAAATAAATAGAATTCATTGCATTATGTTAACTTTTTATATAATATTTGTTTTTCTTGGCAGGAAATATGCACGCACTACGCCGGCGCAGCTGCAGTGTTATCTATATTAAATTTATATATTAATTTTATGTAAATTAATAAACATTACACAGTGAATTGCTATAAATTTTTATCATTGAAAAGTGCTGAAGAAGCAGCAACAGTGAATTTAACATCGTTTTTTATTGTAATTTGCTCCGATTTCAATTTGAGGATTTTAAAATTAGTTTAATTACTCAAAATGCGAGCTATTTTTTGTAATGCAAGCTAAAAAATGTCTTCTGTTTTGCTTGTTACCACCTAACGAGATGGTAACAATATTCATCGGTAACGCTTGGTCGCAGAATACCAACAGAGTGTTCAAGTTACTAAAAGGTGAATTTCTACGGTAACAAGATTAATGTTACCGCGATAGAATTGATCTGTAAGAAATTTCACTTCAAAAAAATAAATAACTGGTCATTTCAGCCCTTGAAAGGACTCTGACCTAGCTTCTTATGATCAATTGTGTTGTGCGTGTTATTAAGTTTGTACACAATTGACCGAGAACCGGACCTACAGGTTTAATGCCGACTCCGAACGGCGATGAACAGAATGTTCTTGTTCTCAAGAAGCTTTACATGGCATTTTGATTACTCTCTGAGGTTTGCCATTGTCTGCAGAGAGGTGGCGGCCGTACAGAAAAATTATTTTAATTCAAATAATTTTCTGTCGCTGCTGGGGTTCGAACCTGGATCTCCAGGTTCGTTGACATAGAGGCCACGCACATTACCCAACTACGCTACGGACGCCACTGACTGAATACTGACGAACAAAACATGGTCCTTATAAAATCCATTATATTGACCATCATTTTTTAAGAACTATTCAAATTTAAATTATTATAAATCGATCAGCCGGGATTCAAAACAGGAGATCCGTGTGTCACTGATATTAAGTGTTTAAAATTTGCAGCAGAGGAACCTTTTATAAATTAAGTTATGCTGATGATTGGATTTTATTGTCCATCAGAAGAAAGATCGGTAAACTTAATACCGAAACTCAATCGGTTATCGAAAATTTATACAACGAACCTCTTAAATTAACATTTAAGAAATATCAAGACTTGCAAACTTTTAAATAATATATTCCAGCTGACTTTCAATTTTTCTACGATAATTTAAAACATGAAAATTTATAAATTCTATATTATTATTACGCCAACGCTTTTTTTGTGATGACCATCAAATCTATACCGTTAATGGGATTTTCATAAATGGGGTATCAATAGAAAGGTCTTGCTCTGCAGATGTGCAATAAGGTCTTACTTTTTGTTAAATATTCTGTATTTACATAAAAAAGCAAAACAATCTTCTGCAAAGAAAGTCAGATTTCTATATGATGCCTAAGACTATGCAATATTTTTTGTTTCTGAAACTTTCCAAAATCATTCTATTTGTATAATTAAAGCAGTAGAGCAAAGCGAGGAAAGTACAAACATATTTAATAGGATATGGGTAAGGACAAAGATTTAGACACACCTAAAAATAACTTTTCCAAATTAGGAAACGAATTCGAACAAGGATTAAGTGAAGGGTTTGTTGATTAAATAACACTCTCATGTCAAAACCTACGGGTGTGTTCACGAAACAGTCAACTCTTTTTTCATTTAAAAAGTAAATTTTTTTTAAATTTCCGGTGTTTTTGTCATTTGCTCTGACTATTCTGCGAAAGTCATTGAGAACAGTTGCAATTTACCTGCAAGCCCCCGTATTCACACACGGCCAACTATATTTAACGTTAAGTTGAGCCCACTCTTTTGATGACGTGAACATTTTTATTAAAAAGAATAGTACGCAGCGCATTTTACCCATCAATGAAGGTTATATAACATCAAATATAGTTTCCACAGACATATGCTAAAAAGTGTAAAAGTTGTAATAAAACAAAAAACAAAACTAACACTAGATATTTTTCGCATTTGGACGTTTTAACGCCATACGGGTTTACTAGTTTTTATTATAACTTAAAAAAAGTCTGAATAATTTGTTTTTTTGTTAAATCATTTATGGTTAATTTTACTACTGCTGAAAATTAAATGAAATGTTAAAATAATTATTATACAATTTTTATAACTTATATCTTAAAAATTCAATTTGTGTTTTAAAAAGTTCTAAATAATCCATCTAACACTATTAGGCAGATGCTGATATTGGCCCTCAATATTACTATTATATATTTCAATGGCCTGAAGTTTTTTATGTTTTCTTACTCCCAACTAAATAATAAACGTTTAAAAATTACACAAACAGTTCTTTTTTAAAACAATCTTGAAACTTAAGAACTAAAAAATATTTTGATCAAATTTTGAAAGTAACATCTAGACAGACAAATTTGGAACCTCGTAACTCAACAAAAAGCAGTCTGTTTTCAAAAGCAGTAACCTCGTAAGTCATTTACAACGTTTGTAAAATGTATGTACAGTTAATTTTGCTCTACTTTCTATGTCAATAAATTCTTTAAGACTATTTTAACCATAATAAAGAAAAATATTTCAACTTTTAACTCCCCCTAAGAAAAAAATTAGTTGTTTGCTTCTCCTGAAAACTTTGATTTTTTGACTTACGAGGTTAAGGTATTTTAACTTCGGCCCAGTTGAAGATAATTTCTTACTAGTTTTTATTAATTCTGTTTAAATATTGAATTATGCATAATTTAATTTAGAAAGTATTTAAATAAATTTTAAATATTTACGTACTCGATTTATGCAAATGCGTTATTGGTTCAAAAATGACTCCGTTTTTGGATAAATTAATAGAGTTTTTGGATAAATTCAATATTTTTTCTCTTAGTGTAAGCAGTGGCGGATCTACATACGGGCTGAAAAGGCTTTTGCCCCCCTTATAGAATTTTTTGTATGGGAAAAAACGAAAAAAAGTCCTAAAAGACGTTTCAGCCCCCCCTTAGCATACTAAAGTGTAGTTTCAGACCCCCCCCCTTTAGGCGAAACCTAGATCCGCCACTGAGTGTAAGTACTACAAAACATAATGGAATAAAAAGTCTCAAATATTGCCTTATGAATTGTGACTGGCATGTAATACCAAGCATAGTGAAATAAATAAGGTTTTATTGTTTCAGTGAAATAATTTTCAAAAGCCCTGAAATCATTGGGTAAACCAAACTCTAAGCACTCCAAAATTATGTGAAAACGTTACACGAGTTCTAAGTTTACGCCGGTTATTTCAGAACTCTTTTCAGTATTCTTAAAAAAATGTTCTGGCAGTGTTTCCATCATTTTTGCTTCCACATTTTGGCTCGACAGCCATATCGACCTGTACTGTTAATTTCTTAAATGTACAATTGCTGGGAGATCAGCACCTTTAGCTTGCCATTCTTTTTTTATATCAAGCTTATAAGGTGTATGTAGCAATCATGCCATAAATCGAATCCAGGTATTTAATGGTGAAAGACCAAAGGAAAACATTATCTCATCTTCCATTTCTTGAAAATGTTCACTTGCTTGATTTATCATTTTAGGGGCAGCGCGACAAATGTAGCACATTTGTGATGATTTATTCGAAGGGCATTGCAAGCTTTTCCGTCAATCATATGTTACATAAAATAACGGTGGCCTGTACTATTATTTCTAGTTTATCAATTACAGCAATTATTGAAGCTAAAACTGAAATCATCATTTATATTGTTTACTTCTCTGACAGTTCTTTCTTTTGCCAAAATAAACTTTATTGAAGGCAGTATCTAACAGATGAAGATGCTGGATTTCGCCAAAGAATAACATTTAGTTTTTAACATGATGAACTAAATAGTTTGATCGGAACCAATCAAAAACTAAAAATGCTTTCACCAGAACTGTTTTCATATGAAACTTTTTGCCTTAAGCGACTCTTCCACATCTTCTATATATCTATATCTATTTCTATATCTATACTATTATATAAAATGAAAGTGAAAATGTTTTGTGTCCGCAAAACTCCAGAAGTACTGGTCCGATTTTTTGAAATAAGTTTTAAAATATCACATTTGTGCTACAAAAGGTTCATTGGTTTTTTTTCTTTACGAAATTTCAATAATAAGTATCTTTAATTAAAGTGTAAAGTTTTTTAAAAAATCATCCACAATGCATGCATTGCTTAATCGTTAGCTTTTCATGCGTTTGTGCTGCGAGAGCCTCATAAACTGCATGTTGCTCCTCTACTATACTCTTTTTGTTCTCAGCAAGCACAAAACAACAAAACAAACAAACAAATACATATACACATACTTAGCTGCGCTTAAAGCTAATTGGATCGAAGTACATTCTAATATGTTCAAAGTAGTTTTGATGTGGAGAATTAATCTAACACAGATTTGTTAAAAGGGGATTCACTGACCACCTTTAGCATGTTGAGGATTTTTTTTGATGAGAATGAGATTCAATCCCACTTGATGTATGTACGTATATAGTTTTAGAACTAAACGTCGCATGACAATAAAACTCAGTATGGAGTTACTAATTGCCAAAGTCTTTCTACTGGAAAACCGGTTTGTGCATTGGAAAAGAGGGTGTGGCCCGATTCTCTATACAGAATAGCTATGGAAGCTTAAATCACAGGACATTGAAACTCATAATGGAATTGTCACCTGGAAGTGATGTTCTGCTACTGGGAAACTGTAACGGGCAGTGGAACATGAGCGTGGTATCAGACTAAGGGATTAATAAAAGTTTTGAATTAACTTATCATCTCCAATATACTTGCTGGGTGCAGCAACGCGCGTCGGGTATCGCTAGTGTATACATATATAAAAATAAATTGCATTGTGTATGAAATTGATGTTCTCTGTAATGCGTGAACCGATTTTTTTTTCTGGTTCATGAAAGGTGACGTCAATACGAAGGTTTTTATGTGTAAACGGTCTTTGTATGTGTATTGGTTCATGAATTATAGGCATTTTAGTGAACTTATACAACAATACAGGTGTGAACAAATGCAAGTGCGCACATATGGTGTATATGGGAAAATATTTTCAAGGGAAATTGGAAATAAATGGAATATTGGAATAATTTGGCAAGTCTCACTTTGGTTTGCATTTGCGCGAAAAATATAGGCAAAAATTTTCCATACCTTCTTTTCCATACCCCCTTTTACCGCCCACAAATCAATAAAAATGCTATATTTAAGACGGTTTTGGTCGTATTAGACTAAAATTTGGTAAATAAGTTCGTATGGTTACTGTCGGCAACTAGATTAAAACTGGGCGTCGTCTAACTATACATATACGCCCACTTTGTAGAAATCATTATTATTCCTGAGTTGTACATGTTTTGATAGTGAAACTTGATATGTAGATGTTATATGCCCAAGAGTTATAAGGGGGGGGGGGGGGCATTAGACAAGGGGGAATTTGGTCACACAGGCCAAATTTATGATATCGAATTGCTTTGGAACTAAATGTCGTATAACAATGAAGGTCTTTCTACTGAAAAACCGGCACGGGCATTTGAAAACGAAGCGTGGCTCCACCCATATAAGTCAAATTTACGATACAGAATAGCTACACTAAGGGAAAAAATATTAAATTTATCCAAAAAATTTTTTAATTTATCCAAAAAGCGAGTCATTTTTGCTCCAATAACGCATTTGCATAAATCGACTACGTAAATATTTAAAATTCATTTAAAAACTTTTTTAATTATATAAAATATTAAAATATTTAAACAGAAATAATAAAAAAATATATTAAAATTATGCATGAATTTTTTAAATATCTTTTAAAAATTTTACTTTTTGAAAATTAAACTATCACATCTAAAGGAAATTTATATAAAAAATATTGAAATTAAAAAACAATATATTCAAATATTTCTCAAAAGCTGCGTCCATTAATGCCATTAGCATGGTTACTTTATTTTCTTTTTTCGTTCCTTAATATTATATTTTTTTGACAGTCGGTGCAATATTATGACACCATATGTCAAAAATAGTATAAAACTAAAGAACGAAAAAAGAAAATAAAGTAACCATGCTAATGGCAATAATAAAGCAAACTAATAAAGCAAAATATGCAGGCAAATGACAATCGGTACAACACATTCGTGGGAAAATGTCGAGTTGTCACTCCACCCTACATATAATTGCATTATTTCAGCACGCAATCGCTGGTACGTACGGCCAAATATCCCTGTTATACAACTCTTGCAACAAAAACGAAATGAGAATTATAAGAACTAAGGTTGCAACTGCAAGAAATAAACTGCGGGAACAGAGTGCGATGCTGTTGCTGCTTGTCGGAATATGTGTGTACGTGTGCGATGCTGTTGCTGCTTGCTTGTATGGAATATGTGTGTACGTGTGTGGTATAAATAAAATTCAAATACGGGAAAGAAACGAGTTGTAGGGAAAATATTTGATTTATCCACGTAAATATTTAAATAAAATTGATACTCAGGCGTGGATAATGTTAATATGCATTATTTCCCTTAGTGTATAGAAGTAAAAGTCACAGAACATCGAAACTCAGAACGTAGATACTATTTGGTGATGTCCTTCTAATAGAAAGGGTGACATGCATTGGACAAGAGGGTGTGTCTCAACCTATACAAGCCAAATTTATGACACAGAAAAGCTATGGTAGTAAAAGACAAAGAATATAGAAGTAAGAATTAAGTTACTACTTGGTAATATCCTGCTACTGGGAAATGATTAATGCAAAAAATTTACAATAGAGAACGCTGCTATAGACTCCAAAACTACTGAGCCGATTTAGCTCAATTTTGCGCAGTAACTATGGGGTCATTCATAAATTACGTTACAAATTTAGTAGAGAGAGAGGTTTTAAAATGTACTACGATAAGTAACGAATGGGGGGAGGGGGTCTCAGAATAAGTAATGTGACCAAAAATAAAAAAACTCGAAAAAATTTAAATTAATACAACCCAACATTTCAAACCATTTTCATCCTTACATCTTCATGTTTGACCGTCTAAATAGACTGTTAACTAATGGCAATTGTAGTAAGGGCATAATTTTTATTTGCTTGCTTTTCGACAGTTATTTTTTCTATTTTCGGATATATTTTAATCAATTAATTTTTTTATTCCATATACTACGTTACTTTATGGGGGTGGAGGGAGTGTTTTTGAAATGCATTACGAAGAGTACCGGAGTGGGGTCGAAAAAAATTTTAAATCGGTCACGTAATTTATGAACGACTCCTATGTTTCGAGTACGAGATAGTTTAGAAATAATAATGCTGAAGGCATTGCAACATTTTCTGGTACTTAACTAGATAAGGTGCAGCAAAGCTCACCGGGAAAAAGCTATTGACCTTATAAGACGTACAAGACATACTCGGCTGAATATCAGCATCATACTGCATATGCAAGTAATGAACCCATCAGCCGTTGCTGTAGAGAATTTAATAGTATATCCGACGACTACTCACCTTCCATGTCTAAATCCTCATTCAAGCGATCTCTATCCAAGTCTCTTTCTCTTCCTATACAAACCCAATCTTTGAGCTTTCTTTCTTTTTACTTTCCTTCTCCTCTTTCCTTTTCTACTACTAAATATGTATAAAATATACTAGTATTTAAGTAAGTAGCTTTTACTTTTATTTGTTCTTTTCTTCTTGCCTTTTCTTTTTGACGTGTTCGTAAGATCATGTCATTTAGGTGGGCGGATTACGCCCACATCGCATTGCGTATCTTCGAACACCAAAACAAGGAAAGGGGAGAGAAAAAAAATAAAAATAAAACCTGTTAGAATAAGTAAATTGCCTTGCTTGGCCAATAAATAAATAGATAATTTCTGTTTGCCTCAGACACGTTTTACCGTTATAATTTTTCTAGAATTGCACATCTATGAAATTTGATGCACAAAAGATTGCTTTATTGGAAGCCATGTCTTCAGGGTACAACATAAATATAGAAAAATTCAGGGGTTTTGCGCTCGAAATCAACAGAGAATTAATGAACACGTATCTGTTGTTTTATCTACCTCCTTCTATACATAAAATTCTTACTCACGGACCCGACGTTGTAGAAAATGCTCTTTTGTCTGAGGAAGCAGCTGATGCAAAAAATAAAGACATCAAAAGGTTTAGACTCCATCATACAAGAAATATGTCCCGTATAGTGACAAATACGAGGGGTACTATTTATATTTCGGAAACTGGCAACACAAATGTCAATAGCTAAAATCTGGCATCACCATAATAAAGTTTGACATTTGTAAGCATAAATGTACTCACAACGTTTTGATGTACAAGTGCTATTTGTTTTGTTTACAGTGAGTTAAGAAAATCAATTTGTTCAAAAAATGAAAATATCAAGAGAAGGTTGGATTATATTTCACAACTCTCGACGTGGATTATCTCAACAAGAATGTGCCGATGAACTCAGTTCTTTGTAAGACGATAAAGCATCATCAAAAACCACAGTATATCGCTGGTATAGTGAATTAACTGTGGTCGTAGTTCGGTCGCCAGTGGCACAACAAAATCGGTTGTTGTGCCACAATACATCGATACAGTACGTAAACTAATAATGCAAGATCGTCATGTGACATATCGTGAGATAGAGGCATCCTTGCACATTAGTTCCACTTCAATACATTCGCTTTTGCATGAACACTTATCTGTAAAAAAAATTTGCTCTCGTTGGATACCCCATAATTTATCAATCGCTCAAAAAAAGTCTCGCGTCGATTGGTGAAAGGAAATGATTAAATAGTTCAATCGTGGTGCTTCAAAAGACGTGTATAAAATCGTGACTGGTGACGAATCATGGATATATGCGGATGAGTCGGAAACAAAACAGCAATCGACCGTGTGGGTATTCCAAGACGAGTCAAATCCATCAAACGTTGTTCGCGCACGAATCATTCTCCATCAGGATAATGCGACCTCTCACACATCTCACAACATGTGCATGTTTGAGCAGTCAAAACGTCGTATTGATGACTCGTCCTCCATACAGTTCTGATTTGGCACCTAATGACTTCTTCTTGCTCCCGAATAGCGCCGCAGAAGCAGTTGAAGCGTTTAAAAACCATGTTATGGAGGTTTCTCAAGAGGAATGGAAAAACTGCTATGACAAATGGTTTGAACGAATGCAAAAGTGTATTGATCGTCAAGGGGGATATTTTGAAAAACAATAAAGCCATTTTCAGTTAACAATTTTTGTTATTATTTGCTATTCCCGAAATACAAATAGTACCCCTCGGACATATTCCTTCTTTGAGCCAAGTAGGCGTAAAAGTGGTCCGACCACGCCCATTTTTTTCGGAAAATTCTATTTATCAACCAAGGATCTAATAACCAAAGTTTCAACTCAATACCTAGGCAAATACTCAAAATATTTTCATTGAAAAAATAGCCTCTATATCCCACAACGTTGATTATTCCGCGAATAAGCTTTTGCTAGCGACTTTTCCATTGAACCTTAGTTAAGGCCATCTCAAAAGCTTAGAACTTCGAAAATTCTTATCACTCGAAATCAAAAGGAACCATAGTATTTTTTCCTTTTGATGTTTCTCAACAACATGGTGTAATTAACAAGGTGGTAGTAAATTTTGAAAATCTCTCACAAAAATGAACTCTCGAAAAACAGCTGATTGCATATTTTAAGCAAAACCATAGCAAAGCAAAGTTTGTGATATTTGTTTTGGCTCTAGTATTTCACTGTTTTTTCTTATAATTGCAATTTATTAATTATTGTCTAGAACTACAACAAGCAAGCAAACAAAACAAATAATGATTTGACACTTATCAACAGGTCACAATTTTTTGACAGATTCAGCAAAAATTTAGTGTGTGGTAAAAAATTCACTACCACCTTGTTAATTACATCATGCTCAACAATATGTTTATTCTGACCTCTTGCTACATCTCTACTCTAAAAAACACACACGCAGAAAAAGAGTAAAAGTCCGATTCTAATTCAGAATAGAATTACTCAATAGTTATAAAAGTGTGTAGAAATCACGTTATAAAATCCAGCAACAACAGAAAAACTAAATAACTAGTCACCGCTCAGAACCAAAAAAGAGAAAGCTAATAACAACAGCAAAACAGCTACAATAATATTGAAGTGCTTAAGCAATACGAAATTAGGTCGCCGACTAACGACCAACTAATCAACCAAACCAAACATCCAAACAAATTATTACCATCCAGACTAGATATGCGATAGTATTTGTTAGAGTGGCAAAAACGCTTGTGTTCGTATTCAAGAGAACGAGCTCGAACATATAACGGCCGGCAAAATGATGGCTAACAACACGTTTGGTAGCAACATGTTGGCTATGCAACATTTCTCTGTTTGAGTTGCAGCTGCAGTTTGCTTTTGAGTTTTTATTCGTTTTTTTTTATTTTTTACAACACTGTTTCACCTCGAACTTGAACATTGAACTTGTCGTTGTAGTAATTGCAGTTTCTATTGCTGTAGACAGTGTTGCAAAAGAGACATCATTTATGCCTCTGTTGAATAAATAAATTTTAGGAAGATTAATTAATTAGGCTGATATAATTTTATGATCTATATTTATACATGATATTAAATAATAAATATTTAATTAAATTTCAGTTTTGCTATTAAAAAGTGATTTAAAGCTACATAAATGCTTCATAATAAAGGTTGCTTTTTAAATTTGATGGCAACACTGGTTGCAGAGCCCCAACATAAATTGTTGGAAGCAATACATATGTGTGAGTGCATTGAATAAAAAAAGATTGTGCATTGCCTACGACGGAATTTTCTAAACAAGAACTGTGGGATCAATTGACCTCAATAGTTTGCTAGTACATTGAAATCAGTTGTATGTGTTTGTATGTATGCAATAATTTTCTCTGAACTGCTGAACTTTCTTTTATATTTCCAACTCAAAGCTTAGCTAGAAAATTAAATACAAGCATGCAACTCGAATCAGTTGCATACAATAGAATTTTTATTAAAATGTAATAAATATATAAAAATAAATTTAAAATATTTGAAAATGAGCAGTGAATATATGTATGTATGTCGTTTATATAGTGCAGGGATACTCGGCTATTTTTGATTTTCAATGAAAAAGTTCCACGTGTTCTGAATACCGAAGAACACTTTTGAATACATGAAATTGATTCCATTTGTACCTTGTTGAAATTCGTGAATTATTACATACTAGTGATTATCCCACGAAGATGGGGTGTACTTCGGGCCATGGTGTTACATTAATTATTACATGGCAAAACCATTCAATGACGAACTTGGCAAATGGGCGAAGACAACTGCAATAACTTTTTGTCAACACAACACGGCACAATTAATTGCATTAAATATTTAAATAAAATATAAAATAAATAAATAACTGGCCATTTCAGCCCTTGAAAGGACTTTGACCTAGCTTCTTATGATCAATTGTGTTGTGTGTGTTATTAAGTTTGTACACAATTGACCGAGAACCGGACCTACAGGTTTAACGCCGACTCCGAACGGAGATGAACGGAATGTTCTTGTTCTCAAGAAGCTTTACATGGCATTTTGAATTACTCTATGAGGTTTGCCATTGTCTGCAGAGAGGTGGCGGCCATAGAGAAAAATTATTTTAATTCAAATAATTTTCTGTCGCTGCTTGGGTTCGAACCCGGGTCTCCAGGTACGTTGACAGAGAGGCCACGCACTTTAACCAACTACGCCACGGATGTATTAAATATTTATTCATACTTAATTCGCACAATAACCTTTAAAAACTATAATACACCATTATCAAGCAACTCAAAACAAATAATAGTATTTGACAACTATCAACAGTTACGCTCTTTAGCTCACAATTTTTTTTCAGAAAGAAAACGTTGTCAAAAACTTACTAATACCTTATGATTATAACTCCATGCTTCGGGCGACCGACTGAATGTATTTTGAATTCGGAATAATTCTCAAAAAGAGAAAATCTGGAAAAATTAAGCAGTTGTAACCATGGTGTAATTAACAAGGTGAACGTGACGTTTGCTAATTTCCCTGCGGTTGTCAACAAATTTTGAGAAAGTAAGAAAAAAAAAGAGGCACTCTGCGGAAAAGTGTCAAATCGCTTGCACTCAATAAAAAATTGTAATAGATTGTTTTGCAACTTTTGCTTAGCATTTACCATGGTGTAATTAACAAGGTGATCGTGAATTTTTAGCTTATCTCAAAAAAATTTTACCCACCCTTGTCAAAAACAGCTGTTCGTAAATTCCAAGCAAAAGTTGCAAAACAATCTATTACAATTTTTTATTGAGTGCAAGCGATTTGACACTTTTCCGCAGCTTTTCTCTTTTTTTCTTACTTTCTCAACATTTTTTGACAACCGTAGGGAAATTAGTAAACGTGACGATCACCTTGTTAATTACACCATGGAATTTACCATCAGCTGTTTTTGACAAGGGAAGGTAAAATTGTTTTGAGAGTTGTTAAAAATTCGCGATCATCTTCTTAATTACAGCAAGATTAGTTTTAACCATGATTGAATAAATAAGGTTGTCGCATGGGTGAGAGCGAAGATGACAGCTCATACAAAATCTGAAAGCGACAATTGATAACATGTAAGGCCGATGAAGATCTTGTTGTTGCTTTTCATTGATTTTGACAACTGTGGGTACTAAGAAGAGAGTACGATCACCCCAAGACAACCTTATTTATTCAACCATGGTTTTATAGAATAAGTGCTGATTGAAGGATGGAACAAAGAAAAATTGGGTGTTTTTTTTCGTGGGCTCATACCTATATTAATGTACTTTGCTCCAAAACATTCACTCTGCCTTGATTATGACTTTACGTGTGGTCTTAAGAGTTGCTCTCTCTGCACTCAATAAAACAGAATAAAAAAAAAAAAAAGCGGACAAACCAACGAACTTGAGAACTTCCTCCTTTTTGAAGTCGGTTAAAAAGGGATCACTTTGAAATTTTTGTCTCTTCTATTTATTTAAATATTTAAAATATTTATTCAATGTCTATTGTTAAACTTCAATACTGTTTTTGAAGAACTGTTACCAAAGTAAAATATAGAAAAGAAATGAAAAAAATTGGTCAAGAAATAGCGAAAATATTCGCTTTGGAAATAATACTTTCTCATTTATATATTATATGTTATAAATATAACAAATACTTTCCTGTGTTTTATTTCAATTTAAATTTCTTCGCCTCTAAAAAGCACCCTTTATTTCAATGTGTCGCATAACAAATATGATTATATCTACACGTATATTAACAGTTATGTCTAAACGAGAGTCAAGGTAGTTTTAGCCAGAATATAACCTAAGCTGTTCACACAGAGATTCGTCGATAGAATTTTTTGAAATATGACATTTCTGTGTTTACTTTAGCAATTAAATATGGTTTTATACTTTGCACTACCGAATTTATTGTGAGTATCACCCTGCAGTTCTAAGGTTTGGTTTCCAAATAAAAAGACTCCATTTGAGAATTAAACAATATTTTTATTATTCCTTAAAATTTGGATCCAGAAATTAAGGTGACAATTTGCATCAACGGGTATCAGCCTAAACTGAACCTATTAGAAATTCCCTGCTGGGTATTCTTTTCCCAAACATTTGTTCTCATCTGACATTAATCAACTGAAGTTGGGATCAATTTGTGCAATTGAGTTGTTAAAAAAACTCCAAATATATTCTGTGGCGTCCGTGGCGTAGTTGGTTAAAGTGCGTGGCCGCTATGTCAACGAACTTTGGAGACCCAGGTTCGAACCCCAGCAGCGACAGAAAATTAACTATTTGAATCAAAATAATTTTTCTGTATGGCCGCCACCTCACTGCAGACAATGGCAAACCTCATAGAGTAATTCAAAATGCCATGTAAAGCTTCTTCAGAACAAGAACATTCCGTTCATCACCGTTCGGAGTCGGCGTTAAACATGTAGGTCCGGTTCTCGGTTAATTGTGTACAAACTTAATAACACGCACAACACAATTGCTCATAAGAAGCTAGGTCAAAGTCCTTTCAAGGGCTGAAATGGCCAGTTATTTATTTTAGTTTTTATATTCTGATATAAATTGAGTTTAATTCTACATCTATATGCTGTTAACGCAAGAGTTCATTTCTCGTTAAATGGCTGCACTCAGCTTTGTACTGGTAACTCAAACTTAACTCTCTGTGTAGACATAGCATTACATAAATGGAATGAATTTGAAATTTCTTCATTCCAAAGTCAACGCACTCAAAAGCTTTTAATAACTACACAACAACAAAACTTAAAATAATTTCCCCCGCTCGTTTTGTTTGTCTGCCGACCTTTCTTGACACACACACACACGTATACATTCGCAACAGCCCTTGAATTCCCTGCTTGAGTTCATACTTTTTATGCTCATTTTATTTTTATTTTGTTCAATAGAAAGTTTATTCACCGTCTGCAATATTCTTTATGGTTTTTTCTCCAGCCATTAATTTATCAAAAATTCCGAATATCTCAATCGTTGTTATTGTATATTTTGCGATAAGCACAACGTGTGTCGTTTTTGGCCGTAGTTTATTTAGTTAAAACCCAACTAGTTTAGCTCAGTACAAGGACATGATTTGATCTGAGTATCGTTTTCCCCAAAGGTAATAAGTTTTTAAAGTTAATTATACAGACGACAGCCTTCAGGAGGCCTACAATCAGAATTAAAGTCAAATTTTTTCATAAAACGCTCACTACAAATGATTAACAACGGATATTATTTATCATATCAGATTTAGATATAAGAGATTAAAGGTAACGTAGTCCAAGCCATTCATCTGGTAATATATAAATTAAATTTTAAATCGCTTTATAAAATGTTGAAACCACTTTAACAAAATACACTAAAAATGTCGTGATTGGGATCTAGCCTTAAGGGGGGAAATATACCCAGAGGCCGAAAAAAAAGGTCATGTTTTTGCATTTTTTTAAGGAAACCTAAGGGATATTTTTAAATGAGGGTTTTTATTCCTTAAAATACACACATTCAAGAGTATGTTTAGTTTTTTTTTATTAAAAAAAAAAATTAATATTAAGGTAGATACAGCATTTTTTGTAGAGCGCTCTGAAAATGCGGTGACCAAGATTGCTCCTCCTAAATTCAACTGAAACAAAAAAATGAAATATATTATTAAACTAGATACTTAAAACTCGTACTTGTCTTAGCCGATTTTGAAAATATTGATTTTTCACAAAATGGCGGACTTCCGAACGTAAATTAACGATTTTCGACCAAAAATTCGTCAATTAACGATTTCGGCCTCTGGGTATATAATCCCCCCTAAAAGAATTTAAATTTAACAAGAAAATGTTAATGGCATCGGAATAAAATTTAATTTTATAAAATTAATATTTTCGAACTAGGACGAACTTTAAACATATTAAATATGAAATTTTATATAAGTGTCAAAAAATGAAAATTTGCAAATCTTAGTTATTTGTGTGTGTGCGATGTTAGAACCTTGCCTCTTGGCGTTGTATATTAAGGTGTCCCAGATTAACATTTTTTTTTCGAAATTCATAGTTGCTCAACCTTTGTTTGAAAGCATATAGGATAAAGTATTTTTGAGATTTTATTCAGATTTTTTGCAAGAGGTTCGGATTTTCCCTAAAAATCAGGTTTTCCGGAGATTTCTTGAATTTCAAGCTTAAGTTGGTCAATTACAGGCATTTTCTAAGTCTTTGGGTCAAAAATATCATGGCAAAACAGTTATCCAAGCATAACGCGATATTTAGAGGTTTTATTCGAACCATTCTAGCTAGCTGACGGCTATCGTTAGAGCCAAAATATTTGGGGAATCATCATAACATAGACCAAAGTTTATTTTGAGGGGAGACCCGGACACACTTTTTTGGGGAGGCGCCTTATTGTATATATGTCTTTTGTCGAGGGCCAACAACCATTAAGGGTTCAAATGTATACACAACAAAGTTCAAATGTATACGCAAAAATTTTTTTTGCTCAAACTTGGCTCCTTCAATTTGCGCTGTGGAATGCCCAGTCCCTTGAAGTCAACTGAAATCAACCAAACAAAAGTTTTTCATTAGAATAAGTTATTTCACTTAGCATGCACCTATTTTTTACGAAAAAAAAGGAAAAAATAAATATTTTAACACAAAAAGAGAAATAATTGCAATTTTTTTTCAACAAATTGGAAACAATATATAAATATCTTATAATAATGAATACCTTCAAGCATATCTGTGAAAATTTTCAAGCTGATATCAAAATTACTTTTTAAGTTATATTCCAAGGGGCGGGAAAAACATGCTTTGAGAAAAACGCGATTAAAGTTTTTTTCTTGCTTTCGGTACTTCCGACGCTCATCACTTCACTGACTTTCTAGGGACTTTTTATACTTTCTATTGAGCTTAAAACATTGCAAATAATGTCTTTAGGTTGTAAATGCATTCTTAAAACAAAAATTTAGAGATTTGGAGAGTCTTCTCCCCTTAACAGACCATCTGATTGATAAGGTGCCATAACCCCAAACGAGTTTTTATTTTTATTTTAACAACAAAAACAACTTTTATGTAATTTTTTGAGTAAAAAATTAATATTTTGGACCTGCTTTGAAAAAAAAGATTAAAAATATGTATGCTAAGCAAACGGTACTCTTCAAATGGTCTTTATTAAGTGCTTAAATTGAATTTATCAACGAAAAAAAAATAAATTCAATATGCATAAAATCAACGGAGTTATTTGCATCAAAAGTAAAACATACGAATTTCTGATAGTTTTTTGTCTTTCTAAGGAAACAATGTTATTAGAAAAAGACTTTGTACTAAAAATTTTGTGAACCTTTTTTGTTTTTTGGTAGCAAAATAACGGAATTTTTTACATTTGATTAGACAAACATTTTCACTAAGAAAAAGTACGTTAGTAGGTAGATTTGCATTATTTGTACAAGGGTGGAAGAGGCGTGGCCAAAACTAAGTATGCAAAAACCTAATCTAGGATGCAAGTCCTAGTCGGATCAAACAAGCAGAAAATGATTTTTATTAATAAAGATTATAAATAGTGTGACCACATCACTTTTGTGGAATTCGGGGACATTCGGCTAAAATTTTGGCGACATCGGCGAAAATTCGGAGACATTATTCAGATCGCAAAAACTTACGTAAACAATTTATGAAGTTTATTTATTTTTGTAAATAAAGCAACACCATCTATATTATTATTACGCAAGCGCTTTTTTGTGATGACTATCAAATATATACCATAAATGCGATTTTCATAAAAAGGGCATCCATAGAAAGGTCTTGCTCTGAAGAGGTGCCATTTGGCAAGTTTTCTTAAATATTGTGTATTTAAAACCCAAAACAATCTTATACGAAAAAAGTCAGATTTGTATTTAGTGTTCATCTTTTCATTACTGATGAAGCAAGTATGATTCCTGCAGTAGCACTGACAGTTATTGATAGAATGTTTCAGGATACTACCAGATATATCGTAAACTGTTTTTTTTTTGGCGGAAAAGTTGTTGTATTTCTGGTGAATTCAAGGAAACAGTTCAAGTAATTCCTCATTTCAGGCATGCTGTGACAGCTACTAGGACGAGCTACTGAAGATAGTGCCGGACAATTAATTCTTGATCACCGTCTTTTAGATCACGGTTTGCTTATTGATTTTAATTTTGATGATCTACAAAACGACATAAACAGTGGTGCCATTCAAGAAAAGGCTTTTCTTGCACTAATAAGAATAGGGTTCTAAAATTAATTTGCTGGTTATTGAACTATTATCTTTTCCAAAAGTTTTTGTATAAAATCATTAAGACAATCGTTTCTAATTAAGTGCAGGCACAAATAAACTTCCCAATGGAGTTCCCCTTAATAGCATTGAAGTAAGTGGTCTTTCGCGGTACCACTTAACGCTCAAAACAGATGCAATTCTCAAAAAGTAAAGGATATTCTTTTGTTTTTAAGACAAAAATAAAAACAAAATTAAAGATGTATTCCGGATTTCGAGGCAGCTGCTCAATCAATGCAACTGCAAATTTTTTACATGGAATTATTCCTCGCTGAGTTATTAATATAATTATTACTCCGTAAGTATATGAGCAACGATTAATGTTTAAAAACGAAAATGAAGGATTTATACTTCGCCTCACGACAAAAATAAAAAAATCGGATGTTGTCTGGTCTAGAAGATAGCAGCTTATCAAAAAAATGTAGTATCGTTGCATGGAATTATAACTCGCCCAGGAGACTGTAAATTTTATTTTACAACAGCATAGATGTTCTATTTAGCCTCACAACAAAAATATTGAAAAATGTTGTCGTCACATTTCAGAGTGGTAACCACATAATGCAGTAAAAATGCTATAACAATGAAAAAACGTTGCATAAAATTTTAACTCTGTGGCTACTGGCGCAACGGCAAATTTTATGGAACTAAAATGAAGGTGAGGTCTTCGGGCACATGATGATTAAAAAGAAATGGCGGCGTTATGAGGCCCCTCAGGAAACAGCTTAATGTAACGTTAATGCATTATTGTTGCATGAATTAATTGTATGCAGCTAAGGCAAAGTTAATGCACCACAGAACAGCACAACTAATGTAAGAGCAAAAGTAAAAGCAAAATAAAAATTAAAAGCAATAGCAAAAGTAAAAGCAAAACCAAAAGCAAAAGCAAAAGGAAATGCAAAAGCAAAAGCAAAACAAAAATAACATCAGCAACAACAACAACAGCAACAAGAACAACAACAACAACAACAACAACAACAACATTTAACGAAGATTCGACATGTTGAAAACAAAAGTTATTATTTCAAAAGTTTTTTTCGTGGCAACTAGCACTGGTCACAAACAACAAAATAATACAATGAAACCGGACTATGAAACCAGAAAATGATTATGACAAGAAATAGGATATGGATTAGGACATAGATTTAGACGCACCTTAAACACAGTTTTCAATTCAAAAATTTGGATAAGGATTAAAATAAGAGTTTGAACATAAAGTACGAATTTTATAAGGGCTTTTAAAAAAATGGCGTAGTGGCGTAGTTGGTTAAAGTGCGTGGCCGCTATGTCAAAGAACCTGGAGACCCAGGTTCGAACCCCAGCAGCGACAGAAAATTATTCGAATTAAAATTAAAATAATTTTTCTGTACAGCCGCCACCTCTCTGCAGACAATGGCAAACCTCAGAGAGTAATAAAAATGCCATGTAAAGCTTCTTGAGAATAAGAACATCTCGTTCATCGCCGTTCGGAGTCGGCGTTAAGCCTGTAGGTCCATTTCTCGGTCAATTGTGTACAAACTGAATAACACGCACAACACAATTGATCATAAGAAGCTAGGTCAAAGTCCTTTCAAGGGCTGAAATGGCTAGGTATTTATTTTTATTTTTTGTTAAAAAAATAACAAAAGTATGATGATAATGTTGGGAACAAAGAAAAGGATAAGAATAAAGAATCAAGAATAACAAGAACAAGGACAAGGATAAAAAATCATGGCAAAACTTACGACACAGCCCCTTTTTTTCATTTAAAAAGTATTTTTTTCAATTTCCGGTGTCTTTGTCATTTGCTATGACTATTCTAGGAAAGTCGTTGAGAACAGTTTCAATTTACCTGCAAGCCCCAATATTCACACACGGCGATTTCGTGAACATTTGTATTAAAGAGAAGAGTATGCAGCGCATTTCATCCATTAATGAAGGTTATACAACATCAAATAAAGTTAACACAGAAATATGTTAAAAAGTGTAAAAATTTTAATAAAAAAAAATAAATTTAGATATTTTTTCGCATTTTGGCGCATTTTCGCGTTTTAACGCCATACTGGTTTACTAGTATTAATTAATCCTTTAAAATAATAATTATCAATGGCGAAGACCTGCTTTTTAGAATATTGCATTCGTTTTCTTTGTTTGTTTGTGATATTTATCGCTACCACCAATCTTTTTCAACATTTCTGACGTTTTTTGAAGCAAGTCCAAAAATCCCATACAACTGACCATCATGACACATTTCACGAATATGATGCTTTCTTAAGTACTTATTACTGAAGTAGTACTGAAAGTTTGTTTATTCTTTTGTCCAAATTTGGTTTAAGGTCGAATTGTCCAAAAGGCTCGTTCGACTGAAGCAGATGTACCGGAAAAGCAATTGATATATTTGACTTGAAGTTGAAGTTTGGACGGTTAATGTTTATAGTGTAAATGTTTGAAGCACTCCACCCAACACATATCAAATTGTGTCCTGTTAAAAATGCCATTCTTGAATTTTTCAGCAGCTATAAATTTCGTCAAATAACCGAACTGATAAATTAAAAATTTCTCGCCGAATTTGGGGAAATTTAGTCCGATTTGGCGACACCGGGACAGTTACCAAAATTCGGGGACTTGTCCCGAGCAAATGGGACAGATGGTCACACTAATTATACAGTGAGATAACCATTTCTTGTTCATATGTGTATATATAAACGGTGTTTTTTTTTTTGCTATTTGTTGTTCAGTGTACATTTTTTGACACCTCACGCAATGCCAAAAATGTTCAGTAAGGTTTGTCATTTCATCATGAATAGCTTGCAAATCACTGAATTTTACTATAAAAATTCGTGCTCTATAATAAATGTGTTTCGCAAATTACGTTCATTTAATGGACGATAATTAGTCATAATCGACCCACCGAACAGGCTATTCAAGGTATTGTGACCAAATTTCGCACCAGTTTCACTTTATTGGACATCAATCCACCAACACGTATTCGGAGAGTGCATACCGAGGAGAAAATTACTGCTGTATCGGTCAGTGTCAATGATGATCGCGATATTTCAATTCGTTGCCGTTCTTAACAATTGGGCTTGTGTTATTCGACCACGTGGAACATTTTACGTAAGGACCTCGGTATGAAACCATACAAAATACGCTCTCAATGGTCATGCGATTTGACCCCACTAGACTTTCTTTGTGACTTTGCTACGTGAAGTCCTTCGTGTACAAGCCAGCCACAATTGCAGCTCTGGAAGACAACATTACAGATTGGTGGGCAGTGTTGCCAAGTCAGTGCTTTTAGCACTAGATCTAGTGCGTTTTTATGTTCCAATACGCGTTTTTTTTAAAGAACTAAATGAAAAAGCACCAACATAAGTGCATTTTCATTTTGAGTTTAGTGCTTTTAGTGCATTTTGATTGTTAACCTAGGAATATTTTCTTGCAGCCCTGAATTAAGAAATTAATATGAACTTCCGAACGCATATTTCCGAAATATGGCTTATTACTAAAAACTATATACGTTCTGATTCTTTTAATATACCTACCTGATGAAATTCTTTGTAAAATTAATTCTACTAAAACTAAAAAGTCAGATTATTATACACCAAAGAATCTAAACTTTGGTCAGAAGATGATTCAGCTGGATATGATGAAGCAGAAATGCTGTATTCTTTGATTAATTAAAAAAAAAAGTGTGCGTGTCAGCTCCAACGCGCGACTGGAGTTTACTGCTTAAAATCAGTTACTTTGAAAATTTAAATATACTTAATAGGCAAAGGGTGTGACTGAAGGCATCTCTTATATTACTGAAAGAATTATATACATTTATTCTTATATTCAAATATAGTAGTTATCTTAAATAAATACATTTAAAAGTACATTTGCGAATAGCAAAGCGTGTTTATGAATTTTTCTGTATCTGAGACGCAACAGAATTTATGCAACACCTCTTAACTACCGGATTCTACACTCGATTTCTAAAATAACGTGAATGACAGAAGTCCGGTGTCGTGCTGACATAGCGTGCTGACTGCGCGCTAAGTGTGCATGATGAGGGGGTTGCCATGACTTGGGTGAAAGAGAGAAAAATTGAGCGAAAAAGAGAGTACCACTGAGCGCATTATGATTTTCACAAAGCAGACTCTCATACAAGCCTTGCCACTATTTTTTTCAGAATACAAACTTGATATATTTTTGATTCAATATATTGTATTAATATTATTACTTGGTAGTTTAGTTGGTTTATTGCAATTATAATTATGAAGTTAAGGAAGGCTTGAAAAATTTCAGAATTCCAAACAATTAAGAAACAATCAAAATAACTCAATAACTCAAACAAAAATAATTGTACTTAAGCAACAAATTATTTGCACACTTGCTACAATTTTAGCAACTCTGACATAAAATTAGTTCAATTCAAAGCAACCTTGTTATATATCACAAATGCCAAAAGTATTTCAGATGTATCTACTATTTTCATAAGGACTAAAGCTGATATATATCTAAAAATAATTTAAGTTGTAATGAAATACTTTTATATTTTTTTTTTTTAATTTATAAAGTGAAAACTAAAAGTAACAATGCATGTATTGGTTTTTTTTATGGAAAACTTTGTTGGTACATAGGTTGTAAACAAATTTGGGGCATTCACAATTTCAGTAAAAATTTGGTAAAATAAAATGTCTTAAGTGGCAACGCTGGTCTGCATTGCGAAAATCTAAATTTCTCTCAGTACCGACCAAAACCAATGATGCTTGCTCAGTGATTTCAAATAAAGGGCATTTTATAACTACTCGTTAATATTCGGCATATAATGCAGAGGCCGGGTTTGAGTGTGCAGTTTTTACTTAAAGCCAGAAAGTTTTAGTTATGTTTTTACTTTTAAAGTTTTTAACAAAGAAGTATTGTTTAGGCTTCTTATATAGGCTTATTATATTTTTTTAAGGCATAAATAAAAATAAAAATTCTTTTGAAAAACAATTTTATAAATGCACCTGAAGACACTGACCTGATTGTTTAACAAATAACATTGATTTTTGTAGTTACGTCAAATAAAAATTATCCCTTTTTAAGAAATCATCATCTTAATATGCACAATGTGTGTATTTTTGTAGCGTGTCAAAATGCCTTTTGCAGATTCATAAAGCACTGAATACACTTAACGAAAAATATTTAAAAGTTTGTAAGTCAGCTTAGTTAGAAAATTTTGTATGAAGCCTACAAAACTTGAATAATAAAACAAAGAAAAATGTTCTATATGTACTTGCTAGGGAAAACAAAGAAAAGGTCTTCGTTTTCCCTTAACAAAATTTTATTAAACAAATATCGAGGTAAAACAAGATAACTTAAGGAAATTGCATTTTGTTTGAAAATTCGAAATAAAAATTATAAATTCACCGAAAAAAAAACAACGAAGTTTCATAAAAGTTTATTAATTGAATCAACAAAAAAAAACTTGGTAAGTAAAAAGAATGCAAGTTTTTTTGTTTCATATACTCGATACTCAGACAACTTTACATAAGTTTTTGCTGTTTATAATTAGTAACTTATTTTATCTACTTTTATAAAAGGTTTCTTTTTTTAGTGCTTTTTACTCTAAATTAGGCGTTTTGCTTTTCAAATTGATGCTTTTTGGCTTGGAATTGTTGGCAACACTGTTGGTGAGATACCGGCCGAAATGCTGGAAAAATTATAGGTCTGTTCCCGTACTTTTTGGGCTAAAAATGGTAAAACTGTCAAAAACGTGAGAGTAAGGAAGAATTTCTCAAAAATATTGAAAAACACAAAAAAGTACGGAAACGCTTTTTGGACTAAAATTGTGTAAACTGTCAAATAAAATCGTTTGTTTATATGTGGAGCATTGGCAGCGCAGACGACATGCTAAAGATTTTAAAAAATATAAAAATTAATTCGCAAATAAACATTTATATTTAGTTTTTACATAATTTACCATGTTTTTAGTTTCCATTCCAACATTTTTTTATTTATTTCAAAGAACTTTTATTGTTTTGCAATTTCTTTGCTAACATGTAAACATATGATTTTAAGCAGTTTGACACTTTTACCATTTTTGCCAGAAGAAATTTCTCGGACTAAAACTTGCAGCTTTTGACAGGGTGGGGAAATTTTTTACTCTCTCGATTGCACTCTCTTTTACCATTTTTTCGAGTACGGGAACGCTTCTCGGACTAAAACCTGTAAAAATGGTAAATTGGACTAAAACTTTAGAGTACGGGAACAGACCTTATATTTATATATGTACATATATATATAAATATATACTATTGAACTAAAATTTGTTTTAGAAATTACTTTTATGCAAGCAAGCATAAAAAAAATGTTATTGATTAAACTATTTTTCTATAATTACGTTTCCTTATCGATTACTAATAATGTCTGAGACATAATGTCATGAAAGCACCCAGCTATAACCGACTGATTTGAATAAATCTCTTTTATTTGCATTTAATTTCATTTCATTTGTGTAACATCTTTTTTATATTTTAATGTAAGGCTTTATAGTGTTCAAAGCACAACAACAAAGAAAATCAAAGAAGAGATACTCATCTAGTCTTCTTTAGGGTGTTACTTAAGCACGAATAATGTTAATACAGACTGAGTATGTATAATTTAATAAATACAACAGACACACACACACACACACACACACTTACTCACAAAACGATAAGTGCAATAGGGGGACAGTAAATATTACATGCACAACGTTTCAACAATCTTGAATTCGCTCGACGCGTTGGTGTCATTGGACGCAGCGTTGCCGTAATACGACATAACCTTGAACGTAAGTTCATGGCAAAACGAACGTGAAGGACACAGACACCAAGAATCAATATTGTGTGCGAGCATAAACAAGAGTTTAGTACAAAATACCTACATGAGTTTCACAAAGTAAAGTTCTCACTTTCACCCACACGAAGCAATGCTCGTATGAGTTGGGTTAGATTAGAAGCAAAAAAGGCAATGTTTTAACACTAATCCTTCCGTGATGAAATTGAAAGCAAAATTCTGTATTTTTATTATATAAATTTTAAATTCAATTCGGTTCGTCTGAATTTCCTGATCTATGGTTTTAAACCAGTGTAGGGCATTTTCGAATGTCCTATTCACATGTGAATAAGCTGCTTTTCGCTGCCTACGCAATGCTATCACACCTAAGCTCAGTGTTGCCATATTTTTTTAAAAAAACTTTAATTTACTTTAAACTTTCTAACTTTAAAAATTAACTAAAACATGTATTTTTAAAATGTGTTCTTTAAAATTTTTTTATTGTATTCAAAATAAAGTATTTAAATTAAGTTTATAATTTAACAAAACGAAAACAATCGTATTCGCTAACTAAAATCATTTAAATTATAAGTTTATTAACACATAAAAATTTACATAAATTTTTCCTTTAAATAATTAATTTTTTTTTACAACATTTTAGATTTATATGGTTGTAAATGTCATTACCAATTTTTGAGATCATAGTCAATTACATCCTATAAAAAATAGTTTTACACATCTATATCTATCTATACTATTATATAAAAGGGTTCTCTCGGATTTTTATCGTTCAATCACGGGGTAACCGCTGAACAGATTTTAATAATTCTTTCACTATTCAATTGCTATAATAAGCCACCCTGCTACTGGGTACTATGTTTTTGGTAAAACTTTTGATTTAGTTATTTAAGAATTCATGCTTTTTAATCCATGCTGTCATTGTATAGGCAGCACAAAATAACAACAAACAATAGCTTAAGCTCTTTGTTGAGAGAGAGAGAGAGAGAGGCGAGAGTCTATAACTCGCCGCGCTGCCATCTTGAGTGGATAGTTGCACTCAGTTTATTTCTGCTGCAGTGTTGCCATAAGCCCAATATATCGTATTTATTTTTATTTTCATACTAAGATAGCTTGCCACTCTTTTTATTTCAATAGCTACTGAGTTAAAAAATCTAATAAATAGATTGAGATAAATTAATAAATAATTTTAAAATAAAGCTGAGTAAAAAACAAAAAAAAAAAATATATACGATTGTCATTAAAGGCCATTGACATTTTTATTAATGGAGAAACTAACTTCTATGATCTTATGGTAAAATTGAATGTTTATTACTAAATCATGATTGAAATAATGAGGTTGTCGCAAGGGTGAGAGCGAGTGCCCATGAATGTTAAATCGAAGTTGACAGCTCATACAAAATCTGAAAGCGAAAATTGATAACATGTCAAGCCGATGTAGTTGTTGTTGCTTTTCATTGATTTTGACAACTGTGGGTACTGAAAAGAGAGTACGATCAGCCTCAATATAACCTTATTAATTTAATCATGATGGTGATTTCAATTGCATGTAAGTGTGGGGGTGAAATGTTTTGTACTACCATGGCTGTTGTGTGTTCAACGGTCTGAAATGTCATTACGTTAGGTTGTGGCTTGAACAGCTGCGCAAAATATGGAGTCTTTATTTAAATATGTTTTCATATTTATATATATATTTATATTTATTATCCCAAGCAACGCTGGGAACGGGTATGCTAGTTAATTATACATTAATAAATCACATTCATTTACATGGATTAATTTTATAAATGTGGAGATAATTCCGACGTATTTTCATTACTAAGAAAAGTTGTATGTGGCGTCCGTGGCGTAGTTGGTTAAAGTGCGTGGCCGCTATGTCAAAGAACCTGGAGACCCAGGTTCGAACCCCAGCAGCGACAGAAAATTATTTGAATTAAAATAATTTTTCTGTATAGCCGCCACCTCTCTGCAGACAATGGCAAACCTCAGAGAGTAATCAAAATGCCATGTAAAGCTTCTTGAGAATAAGAACATTTCGTTCATCGCCGTTCGAAGTCGGCGTTAAGCCAGTAGGTCCATTTCTCGGTCAATTGTGTACAAACTCAATACACGCACAACACAATTGATCCTAAGAAGCTAGGTCAAAGTCCTTTCAAGGGCTGAAATGGCCATTTATTTATTTATTTTATTTTTTTTTATTAAGAAAAGTTGTATATTCTGTTTTATCGATTCCTGAAGCAACAGCAAATGTAGAAAGCATTTTTTCTTAAATCTGTAGCTTTAAGCCCAAAATCAGTAATAAATGATATCTACATTAAACCTTTTGTGAAATTCTAAAATGGAAAGACTGTTTAAGAGAAAATTAATGAAACTGTGCAATTTTTGAACAGTCTTCACAAATGATGAAAGCTGAAAAATGAAATTATTTTCTATATATATTGTGATCAAACTTTTTCATCATCTCTGATGATTGTTCGAAATTTGTGCGGTTCCAATCGTTTTTTCTTAAAAAATCTTTAGTTCGAAGAATCCCACACAAGGTGGGAATTTATAAATTATTTCTGATTTTAGTTTTATTAATATTTATTTGTGAAAAAATACATTATACATTTGCTGTTGCTAGAGTAATCGATAATACAGCATAAACTACTCTTCTATGTAATGGAAAGACTTCGGAACTATCTCCACGTTTCTGATTAAAAATTGCTTTCCAAAATGTTTCAATACTATTTTTATTCAGTAAATTCAAATCACCAAAATTAATGTGACGTAACTCATGTCACTCACCATCAATTTCCTGCAATTTTTCTGATTGAATGACATTAGGAAGAAAAACACACAAATCGGAAATAGTGAAATCTTGCCTTTTTAAAACATTCGTAGTTCTAAAAGTTCGACACATTTTAGAAAATCATTACCAAAATTAAATTTTTGCAATAGAAGAACAGACTTGAATGTGCTTTAAAATTTTTGGCAATTCGCTTTGTTCTCTCGTTGTCTCGTTATTTTGGCCACTTCATTTCTCAAGAAAATACGGAAGACTTGATCGTCAACTCTGAATGTATGTAAACTGTAGCGTCAAGTTCAAAAAGGAATGCCAAAAATTGGCCGCCAAGACTTACGAAGGGAAACCGAGACAAAAGAACAAAAACAATGACAGCAACAATAATAGCAACAACGCTGCCATATAAATAAATTTTTGTAAAGGAGTGAAAATTAATAGTAGCAGCTTCAAATGATACTTATGTTTTTGTAGTAACATACAATTTAGTTTATGTATTTGATTCATAAAACTAAAATAGAAAGCATCGTTTTAATCGTAAAAACTTGAAAAACTGGGTAAAATAAAATAAAACTTTATTATTTTAGGGAAAAACTTGAAAACTTTCTACCCTCTCAAAAAACTGACAAAACAAGTTTTATCTGCACACATGGCAACACTGTCTACGCTATAAGCAACTTCTTGAAACGTACGAAAAATGAACGAACAATGGCATTCGGCCCAGTGTTGCCAGATTTGTTTTTAAAAAAACAAAAACTGCCGTTCGAAAAAACGATTCGTTAAGCATTTTCTTTAATTTTTCATTAAAAACAGAAATAAAACAAATTCATTTGTATATAAAATTCTTGTTGTTTTAATATCTAAAAAAACTTCTGGTATTTTATTGACATTTCCGATCACATTAAGATAAGTCAGGTTTTTTTAATGTTGGTTTTTTTACATATATTATTATTTGCATTAGTTATACATATCACTATTAAATTTTTGTATCATAGTTTATCATAGTCAAAGCTTGAACAATTATATTGCTTTTTTTTAGAGGGTTGAAATTTCTAGTTGTCGCTCTTATCTTATCGCTTTTGCCAATCCAACCTTTCAAGTACTTATTTTCCTCCTAGGATCTACAAGGCTTGCAACCTGAAAAGAAACTTGAAAAGAAAACACGCAAGTTGGCGCAAATAGAGAAGTGAGGTTCATGTTCAATATTCAATGCGTGAAGTTGACTAAAGCGGCTGCTGAATTTTAAAGCAGGCCTGCTTTAAAAAAGTAATTGAACCATGATGATGTTTTATAAAGAGAATTTATGAAAACTTCATAAGATTTTATATTTTCATAAAAACTGCATTTTACCCTGAAAAACTGCATTAATAATGGAAAAACTGTATATTTAAAAAAAAAACTGCCAACCTGCTCAGAGTTAAAAAAACTGCCATTTGCAGGCAAAACTGCCATTCTGGCAATACTGATTCGGCCGCACAGTAAGATAAATTCTCTCAGCACAAAGCATATCAATTGCAGGGTTGATAAATGAGATTTTCAATTTGGTATAGAAATGCAGAGAAAATTGTACTAAATAAAACAAAATAGTATCGAATAAATTTTGAAAAAAGAAAGAAACATTAATTTAAATTCAATTGTGTGGTTTTTAACAGTTCAGTTATTTTAACAAAAGGTTTTAACTTTATAATAAATCGCAAACATTTTCAATAAGGTAGTCGACATGTCTTATAAAATTCATAAAATTAAAATTCATTGAGATAGTTTATAATAATAAAAAACTGGCCATTTCCATTCTCCATTCTTGAAGGAATGCTACTTCATATTTTTTCGATTGGTATTTAAGTGATCGTTAGAATTGAAAATAAATGATATCCTTATAATAATATACATTTATAACTTTTGCATACATTTGAGACAAATCTTCATCTTTCTCAGCATTTTTCAAAGATTATTGTGGCTTCTCTGTGCATCTTCAAAATTTGCTATCCAAAGTTTTGTTCTTAAATTTTATTTACTTCTTTATAAATCTATCCCTTTTGCGTCCAGCGCGTTTCTTTAATGACTGCATATAAAGTATTCAATTTGCATGTGTACAACACTTCACTTTTAAGGAAACTTTTAACTCAAAAGAAACCTTTGGAATGAATGCTCGCCTGAATTCACAATCAAGCCATGAACAAATTTGGCGGTATTCGTTGAATAAAAACACAATTATTTATATATGAATTTGATTGATTTCTTAGTATGCTAAATCATCAGGGGTGCGAAAATATGAAAAAATAAGTCACTTTATAAGTGTTGCATTTTATAAAAATGCCAATTTAAAAACGTACATACTTTCACTGAGCGAAATAAAATGTATCGAAAACGCTTCGGTAGTAGGAAAGTAGGAAAGGTGTAAAATTGTATCAAAATAGTACAATTGTACCGAAAAAATCATGCCTGATCAATTGAAGTTCAGCATTCATTAAGGCCCATATTACACGGTGATCGTTTGATCGCTGTCAAAATATTTTTGTTGTTGCTTTCAATGCGAAACTGTCAAAAAACACTGAGAGCCAGAGCGGATGAACAATTGTTTCGCATTGAAAGCAACAACAAAAATATTTTGACCGCGATCGAACGATCATCGTGTAATATGGGCCTAAGGCAAAACCTCGCTGCGCAACTTTTTCACGAAACTGTTCCAGGTACACAAAAAAAAAATGTTTAACGAACAATGGTAATTCAATTACTTTTTCAGAGAAAATATAAATGATGAATCGTAATGCTTAATTTGCGAACCCATTACTTGTCGTTCTGCAAATATGTATTTTGATTACATATCATACAGTTTGTCATGCAAATTATAATTATTTTTCAGGTGACGAAAGAACACTTAAGCTTTTGGAGTTACAACTTGAATATGTCTTAAAATATATGGTTAACGAAGTTCCGTACAATTGTAATAATAACAAAAAAAAACAAAATATTAAGTTCAATAAATCAGTAGATAAATCAGAATCAGAATAAATCAGAATTTACAAAAGTTTCGTAGGCTGTTTCATTGGCCTATTGTACATATAACAAGTTATGAGTTCGAAATAAATTGAAATGACATCAAATTCTTTCCGTAACACATTATTCTTGCCATTATTTTTTTTTAAGTTCCCACCTTGACATATCATAAAACACGCATAAAAATGACTATTTAATGGATCCCTTTTTATGAGTCCTTTTTGTGAAGTATCATAAAACACGCATTTAAATTACTCACATTTTTTTAAAGCTCACAAGATCTGGGTAGTATGAGAATCTGCAGTTCAGTTACCATATTGTTTTCAACGATTTTTTTTCTTCACAGTGTAAATTGAAGCAGAGCTGCCCCGCTCTCTCGGGCACACACACAAGTATGCATGTTTATGTGTTGGTTTGCGCATCACCAGTGTTGCCAGATGCCTCTCATCATTTACCCCTAGATTGGATTTCAAATCCCCCTAAAATTCCCCTAAAATTTTTTTTCGAGAAACATACAAAAATACATTTGTAAATAACTTAAAATTTATTGAGTTAAAACTTCACCTTCAAGGGGCAGCTGAAGAGTAGCGCAACTGCAATGCAAATTGCTAATGTGCTCCTATGTATTTAAAGCAGGGCTGGGCCATGATACAATTACAAGGTAGGCTCATATTGGAGAGCAGGGTGCGCTAGTTGTCAAAATCAGCTGATAGCTTTTAGTTTTTCTTTGTTGTTGTTGTTGCTTTTGTCGTTTGGCGTTTGTGGCTTCTAAAGCTTTGTTGTTGCAAAATTTCACAATTGAGTAGCCATTTTAAAATGAGCGTGCCTTGTAATTGTATCATGGGCTGGGCATTCTAACACAGTCACAATTTATTTTGTCTTGTTAGTATTAGTGCTCTCTCGAATCACACACAATGAGCGAAATAGTTGTCACAATTATTTAGATTTGTAATTTTTTTATTATTTTGTAAGTTTTTATTTTTTACTTTATGTTTTTATATTTAGTCCTCGATATTCTTCATTATTTCTTCTATGAAATTAATTAATACAAGTAATTTGAATGAATAATGCAAAGGATCTAAATATGTAATATGGATGAATTATATGAAACCTTAATAAAAAAAAAAATAAATAACTGGCCATTTCAGCCCTTAAAAGGACTTTGTCCTAGCTTGTTATGATCAATTGTGTTGTGCGTGTTATTAAGTTTTGTACACAATTGACCGAGAAATGTACCTACATGCTTAACGTCGACTCCGAACGGCGATGAACGGAATGTTCTCGTTCTCAAGAAGCTTTACATGGCATTTTGATTACTCTCTGAGGTTTGCCATTGTCTGCAGAGAGGTGGCGGCCGTACAGAAAAATTATTTTAATTCAAATAATTTTCTGTCGCTGCTGGGGTTCGAACCTGGGTCTACAGGTTCTTTGACATAGCGGCCACGCACTTTAACCAACTACGCCACGGACCTTAATTGTAATGAACCTTAATACAAACGAATAATTATTTAAATATTATAAAATCTTAATGTATAGTAATAATTAAACTTAATAATAAAAAACAAGTAAGCAATAAGTAAGTAAACAAGTAATCAAAAAGTAAGTTGAAAATTAGTATAAAATAAAGAAATATATGCATGGCTTTTATGAATCTACAAATCAGTAGGTTTGTTTTTTTAAGAGTGTACATAAAATATGCAGCGCAAAGCTACATAGACCCCCACAGCATCACCGTCTGCGAACGACTGAATTATATTCTCATATGTTGTGAGCTTTGTGTACATGTGAAAAGTTACGCTCACAGAGAGCTCAGTAAGCTATGGAGCTCCCTGCCCTGATTTAAAGGCCTGTGCTGTTGGACGTCTTCAACAAGCTCAGAAAGTTGCTTTTTCAATTGTCCAAGCTCAAATTGGCCATAAAATTTAGTTTTACCTTTGAAAGCAGACTCCGACTCCCATTTGTTTATATATTTTTGGGCATACCTTTTCTTTTCGTCAGTTTTCCCCATACTTGCTTTGTTTTTAATATTTACCCAGAGTTGTAAGTTAAGCGCGAATCCAGTTTGAAGTGAAGTGGGAAATGATTGGTAATTTATTTGAAGCCAATTCAGCTGTTTTTATAAAGTGTTGCTGAAATCGCTTTTTACACAATATGGAGGAAAAAGTATTTTTCCTAAATTTTTTGCATAGTTTTAAGGAAAAGTAATAAATCTTTATTTCCAAAGATAAACTTTCCAAATACCCCTAAAAAACCCCTAGAAAATTTGAAGTCACCCTAAAAAAACCCCTAAAGATTTATTACCCCTAAAATTCCTCAAACCAGTAAAAAACCCCTAAATCTAGGGGGAATTCCCCTAACCAGGCAACACTGCCCATCACTGTTTTAAACGTTTTGCATTCAACATTTGAAATAAAATGTATGATTATTTATGGTATTAAATACAATAAGTGAGTTTATAATAATAGTAAACTAGCCATTTCAGCCCTTGAAAGGACTTTGACCGAACTTCTTATAATTAAATTGTGCTGTGCGTGTTATTAAATGTTTGGACACAATTAATCGAGAACTAGAACTATTTACTAGTTTCATGCCGACTTCGAACGGCTAATGTGCATGAGCTTTACATGGCATTATTTACCCTCTGAGTTTTGCCATTGTCTGCAGAGAGGTGACGGCCGAACAGAAAAATTAATAAAATGGAAAGAACTTTTTGTGACATTTGGAAATTGAACCAGTGTTCTCTGGCATTTGGGTCACGCACTCTACCCAGTGCGCCACAGTTGCCACTAAGTGAGTTTGCATAATAATAAAATAGGATTGATTCAGCAGTAGAATTAATTTCCCTAAGACTATAAGTTAAAGTTTAAGTTTTTTTTTATTTTATTATTTTGTTTGGGATCAAAGTCTTCAATCCAGAAATCACGAAATTTATTTGATAGTCATAGATTTAAAGAAAATTCCTTTGTATTAAAAAACCAAATGATTTTTTTCCGAATAATTCGTACGAGTAACGAATACCGAAATGCACTCTTCTCGTTGTATCAAAAATACTTGATTTCTCAATCAACATTTTGCATTTATAAAATGATCGGAAATTCAATACGAAATCTGCAAGAAATACAAAATAAAATATTTTCCAAAGAATACAGAGTTAATGGAAAAGGAGTTAAAAAGGTTAATGCGGTTTACCTTGTTGCCCCTTGTTTGACAGTTAAACACAAAGATATATTTTATGTTTGAAAACTTAATAAGTATATTCTGCTTGGGTTTCTTATTTTAGTAATTGAAAGGGATAGGGATAGTACGTTAGCGTGCGTTGATCGTATGATACCAATTTTACGAACAGCAAGATCCGTGGTACGCATTGTCCCCAGGGTTGCAACAGCCTAAAATTCTTTTTACCAAAATTCTTAAAAAAATCACAACTAAGAAACAAATTTCCATCCAAAACAAAAGTTTATCTAATATGAACGATCAAAACCCTTATTTTTTGTTTTTTAAAAAGTTTTAAAATATTCAATGAACATAGCATTTATTATAAAAATTTTGATACATAAATAATCAATTAAATGTATAAATTTATTGCAGATATGATTTAATGAGATCAATATTATTCTGTTTTCTTTTCAGTTTTCAGTCTACGGTCTTCATTTATTCAGGTTATTTTGTACAAAACTTAGCAAAATACAAAAAAAAAATCTTAACATTACGGTTACACTTGTAAAAATAAATAGTTAATTATTTCTTAATTGTCTTCAAAAACTCAAAACACTTCTAAAAACCTGGGATTCCTGTGCTCTATGTGTATAAAACACATTTTGAGAAAATGAAAGTTAAAGTTTGACGCCATTTTTTTCAAAAACTGTACGATAGGATTTCCTGAACGTCTCACAATAAATTTGTGTTAAAATTGGCAACCCCAAAAACACATTTCTCAATCCTTGATCTCACGTACAAAAGGACATTTTCTTATGGCAAAAAAATCCACTTTGCTCTATACGCCATTGCAAACTTATTATGGTGTGAGACCATACTCGTGGAGCAAAGAAGCATTAATTTCACACGACTTTACAGATTTAAAATTCTTATTCATCAACAATTTGTTCATGTACTAAAATTACAACATTTGCGTTTACAAAAATTATCAAAAAAAAAACCTTTTTCATTTACAAAAAACAAAAAAAAATATTCGTAAAACTAAAAAAAAAAACAAAGAGTTGGCTGTCTTGGACACACCCGTAGGCTCTGACGTGACGGTGTTTCTTGTTGTTGTTAATGTTGTTGTTGTTGTTGTTGTTGTTGTTTTTGTTGTTGTTGTTGTTGTTGTTGTTGTTGTTGTTGTTGTTGTTGTTGGTGTTGGTGCTTTTTCTATTGCTTTTTTTTATTTGCTTCTCCATTGGTTGTGCTTTTCCTTGGTGCATTAACTTTTCCTTAGATACATGCTATTAATCCAGCAAAAGTGATGTATATGCGTCACTTTAGGCGGTTCCATGAGAGGCCTCATGACGCCGTAAATTTTTTTTTTGTATTTTTATCATGTGCCCGAAGACCTCACCTTCATATTCGATCCTTAAAATTTACCGTTACGCCAGAAGTCACAGATTAAAAATTCCATGCAACGTTTTTTCATGGTTGTAGCATTTTTACTGCATTATGTGGTTGCCACCCTGAAATCATGACGACAAGAATCTTTTTTTGTATTTTAGTTATGAGGCGTTATAACACATCTATGCACGTCTCCTGAGTGAGTAATAATTCCATGCAACGATATTAAATTTCTGTTACATATGCTGTGCTGTCACGACCTGGTGACGTCAGAATTTTTATTTTATTTTTATCGTAAGGCCAAGTATAAATCCTTAATTTTGCTTTTTAAACATTTATCATTTATTTATCATATTTAAATGTTTATATATCAAACATTTATTTATGCATGAATGTTGCATTGTCGATCTTTGAGCGGCTCTCTCTGTGTCCCCATGATGACAGAAATTTTGTGTCTAATTTTGTTGTAAGGGCTTAGATCAGGCCTTTATTGGTGTATCATGTAACAAATTTTCAGTTGTGTTGCTTAGACGCTCCCACCGCGTCCCAATGATGTTTTGAATTTTTGTTTTATTTTTATAATGAAGTCAAAGAATTAACCTTAACGGTTGTACCATCTTTTTAGTCATAGCTCTTATACTCAGCGAGTAACAATTCAATGCAACGCTCATGAATTTTGAAAAAATGCATTTTTCAACTTTTTTGGAAACCTGCGCGGTAAAACGTAACTTCGTCACGTCAAAAAAATATTTTAAACTAAATAAACACAAATATTTCCAAAATATAACATATACAAAATAATAATAATTATCATAAATAATATATCACTCATTTCTAGCTCGGATGCGCATCTTTAGATGCGTGATAATTTTTGTCACTTTCTGGTATAAAATTACATGAAAATTGTATCAACAATTTTTTCTTTTTATATTTTTTGTTTTTTTGTATCCGATACTCAATATTTTCAAAAATGTTTTGACGTGACGAAGTTACGTTTTACCGCGCAGGTTTCCAAAAAAGTTGAAAAAGGCATTTTTTCAAAATTCTTCGTCGATGTATTGAATTGTTACTCTTGGAGTATAAGAGCTATGATTAAAAAAATGCCACGACCATAAAGGTTGATCTTTGACTTTGTTATAAAAAAAATTAAAACGTCATCGGGACGCTGTGGGAGATGCTTAAGCAACGCAACTGAAAATTCGTTTCATGAAATAGCACTAATAGCACCTAGCACTAATACTCAGCTAATAATACTGAGTATTAGTGCTAGGATTAAAAATATGATACACCAATAAAGACCTGTTCTAAGCCCTCACAACAAAATTAGACAAAAAAATTACTGACGCCATGGAGACACAGAAAAGCCGCTCAAAGGTCGACAATGCAACATTCATGCAACGGCGTTGCATTGAATTTTTACTCGGTGAGTATATAAGCTGGTGGCGACCGTGGCGTAGTTGGTTAAAGTGCGTGGCCGCTATGTCAACGAACTTTGGAGACCCAGGTTCGAACCCCAGCAGCGACAGAAAATTATTTGAATTAAAATAATTTTTCTGTACGGCCGCCACCGTTCATCGCCGTTCGGAGTCGGCGTTAGGCATGTAGGTCCGGTTCTCGGTCAATTGTGTACAAACTTAATAACACGCACGACACAATTAATCATAAGAAGCTAGGACAAAGTCCTTTCAAGGGCTGAAATGGCCAGTTATTTATTTTATTGTTTTTTTTATTTATGAGTATATAAGCTACGATGAATGTTTAAAAAGGGAAATGAAGGATTTGTACTTGGCCTTACGACAAAAATAAAAAACAAATTCTGAGGTCGTGAAATGTAAATTTGTAACAGAAATATAATATCGTTGCATGGAATTTTTACTCACTCAGGAGACGTGCTGCGGTAAATTTTGTTTTACAAAAGCATATATGTGTTATTACGCCTCACAACTAAATTACAAAAAAATTCTGATCATCATGATTTCAGGGTGGCAACCACATAATGCAGTAAAAATGCGACAACTATGAAAAAACGTTGCATGGAATTTTAACTTTGTGCCTACTAGAGTAACGGTAAATTTTATGTAACTGAAGGTGAAAATGAAGGTGAGATCTTCGTGCACATGATAAAAATATAAAAAAAAGTGACACACATGCATCACTTTTGCTGGATTGCAGCTAAGGAAAAGTTAATGCACCAAAGAAAAGTACAAGCAATGGAGAAGCAAATAAAAAAAAAGCAAAAGTAAAAACAACAATACCAAAACCAACAACACCAACACCAACACCAACACCAACAACAACAACAACACCAACACCAACAACAACAACAACAAAATCAACATCAACATTTACTTCATCAACAACACCAACAACAACAACAACAACAACAACAACAACAACAACAACAACAACAACAACAACAACAACAACAACAACAAAAACAACAAAAAATATTGCGACATCAACAAAAACAACAACATATATTGCGACAACAACAATAACAACAACAACAACAACAACAACAACAACAACAACGACAACATCAACAACAATAATAATCTTGTAAGTTATGATTTCAACAGTTTTTTCGTGGCAACCAACATCGCTTTCAAACAAAAAAATAACACAATGAAACAGGACTACGATACCGGAAAAGGACTTTTTTGGTGTAGGAAATAACTGCTGGGCAGCTTTTCCCATTATAGCCCTAACCAAAATAGACGAAACGAGACGATTGCAACTTGCCGATCGTTTGCAATCGTTACGTCTGTTTTGACATTTAACCCAAAATGAAACTAGTTCCTCCAATCGTCTGAAACAAGAAGAATACTACTCTGCACAGCTGTTGCTGACGATTTGAGACGCTAAAAGTTCGGTTGAGTTTACGTTTGCTTATTTTGTGTAACAACATTGAATTGCATTTAAGCGAACATTTTTGTCTTCACTCGTTACGTAGCGACTCGTCTATTTTGGTTAGGCCTTATGTTTGCTGTTTGTGAACTTAGTAGACTCTAAAGTAGATTTAGAAAAAAATTAAGTCAGAAGTCTTTTACCCACCTCCCCCTCTTCTGAAATCCTGGATCCGCCACTGGTAACGAATCATTCAACGATTGATTGCTCTGCGAACAAAGTTGTAAACAAATGGAAGTCTGTATCTCAAACGATGCTGATTGCCAACTCTTTCGGCAAGCTTACGTTTCAAACTGTTATACACAAGCAGTTGTCAGATTTTGCTCTGCCAGGGCATAAATGGAGAAGTTTTATGTATTTTGTTTATTTTCTTTTAAGATTTCAAGAATTTTTTGCACCATTTTTTGTTTGCTGGCAATGCCTTTGGTTCTTTCCCGTGTTGAAGGCAGAATTGTAGGTTGTGGTGCAAACTGTTCTACAGGTTGTTCTATTGGCTACAATTCTGTTGCCTTCGACATAAGCAGAAGGATATCAATGAACTGCTTCTATTTATTATTTGCAATTAACCGAAAAGATTCACCGCCTTTTGCTTGGATGTTGCTATTCTTGTCTGCAATTTTTTTATGTTCAGATCTGTCCAAAGTTCAATTGGAAGATTAATAAATAAAAAGTCTGAATTGGCTTCCAGCTGCTTCTCAAGCAATAAATATTGCTCAGTTTTAATTATTAAAATTTAATTAATGACTAAATTTTATTAAATTTTAAAATTCTAATTTAGATTTCATCATACATTAACATTTCTTTTGTTCAAATATCCATTACATAAGTAAAAAATGTAAGTAAAAAAATATTTTTAATATACCCCGTTTTTAAAACGAACTAAAAAGTATAAAATAATACAGTGGGGCTTCTAGTTCTCATACAAGTTCAATTGGTTCGTTTTAAAAACGTGGTATATTAAAAATTTTTTGAGTTACAAAATTAAGGCATTTGTAAATGTTTACTTAATTTTTATAATTCTTAAAAAACATTTTTTTTAAGAATTATATTAAGAGCTTTATGCCAAATAATTCATGAAGCAACAGGTTGCTACAACAAAAAGTTCTTTGCAGAACTAAACCAAGCTGACTAGACCATGGTTTCGTCGGACGCTACTCCGACTCATCAGTAGTCTCAGTGGTTCTAGCAGTCCACTAACTTTGACAAGCTAATAAGCGCAATATCAATAAACCAGAACGGAATTATAGAAGCGCTATACTTTGTCAAAGCAATGTTTTTCTACTCTTTTGCTAGTCGCAAAATTTCAAAAAGTTGACTGCATTGATTCTGCAAAGATTTTGTTGTTGCGCTTTTTTGTTTACTTCTTTATCACGTATCAATCTAGGTTCCAACATTTTGTTGGTATTAAACCATAGAAGATTTTTTTGAAAACAGATGTTTATGGCATGAAGAAGGTTTTTTTGAAAACAGATGTTTATTATATGCGCAGACATATAATATTTCATCATGTTTTCGTAGGTCGTGCCCGCACCAGTTTACATGAGTTACAACAACAAAATCTTTGCAGAATCAATGCAGTCATCTTTTTGAAATTTTGCGACTAGCAAAAGAGTAGAAAAACATTGCTTTGATAAAGTATAGCGCTTCTATAATTCCGCTTTGGTTTTATTGCTCTTGCGCTTATTAGCTTATTAAAGGACTGCTAGAACCACTGAGACCACTGATGTTAACGGCACAGTAATTACTGTTTTCTACAGTAATTTCCCTGCTCATACAGTACGACAGTAATTTTTCGAAAAATCAAGTAATTTCAATGGCCGGCCAAAAATATAAAGTTTATTTAGAAAAACTTTATTAAATTCACAATTATAACATCTCTGTTATTCTCTTAATGTAACCATCCCTGGAATTGCTAATTGCAAATAATATAACAAATAATAATTTTGCAAATAATAGTGTATACATGGCTAGCACTAACAACCGTACAGTTCTAAAGAACGCATTTTGAGCTTTTAAAAAGATCTATGTAAGATCATTTAGATGAATAATATCTTAAATTATTAATTTTTTTGTAATGTATTAAGTATCTAAACATATGTTGTTTCGTTTGGATATTATATTTATAACAGCTGAAGACTCAGAAATATATTTTTGTAGTGGTCGTGGCTGAGTGCGTTAAAGTGCCTGAACCACTCGGTGAAAATTTTCTAATCGCAAGGTACGAGGTTCGAATCCGCTACTAGACACAGAAAATATTTTCAATTCAAATAAATTTTTCTGATCTGTCGTCACCTCTCTGCAGACAATGGCAAACCTCAGAGAGTAAATAAAGCTATGTAAAGCTTATTGAGAACATGCAGATTCGGCATAAAACTAGGAGGTCCAGTTCTCGATCAATTGTGTACCATTGAAATTGGGCCAAAGAATTGCTGAAATTGCTAGTTTATTATTATATTAGATTTTTTTTTTTTAAATAGCAGATTTACAATTTAATAGTCTCGTAACCCAAAACTCTTTCTTGAGCATTCATATGCATTTTTTTATATTGTTTACTTTAGTCCTTAACCTTCGTATACTCGCGTCAAATAGTGTAACTCATATACCCGCGTACGGTCTGTGGGACCGAGATTCCTAGGTCCAATTTTGCATGTTTTTAGTAACATATCAATATTAGTTAATTACATTATATTGGCTAATAAAAGTCTTTTAACGTCATTTGTTATGAAAATAATAAGTCAAACGTAAATCGTCGGTCTGAGAGACCAATGCGCGAGTATACGAAGGTTAAGTGATCAATAAACTGGATACACACAAAATCGTATTAGTTCTCGCGTTCTTATCCTTAGCAGCAGAGGAATTTATTTTAACCGATCCCAGCGACCCGAAATTTTTGTTATATTCCCGTTCTAAGAACTAATAAGTTAACTTATAAAGTTAAGTTACAGTCACTACGTCCAATTTATGAAATGGAAAACTACTGTTGGACTTGCCATTTTGAAATTTATTAACAGAAAAAGGGTTCCGAACATCAGTTATATAAATATAATTAAAACACTGTATGAAAATTAACATTTTAATTGATTTTATATTAGTTTCAGTTATACAGTAACTCCACAGTAATTTTTGTTCCAATTCACAGTAATTTTGCGTCAAAAACAGTAATTTTGCATGCCTAACACAGTAATTTCAACATATTATGTTAACATCACTGACTGAGACTACTGATGAGTCGGAGTAGCGTCCGACGAAACCATGGTCTAGTCAGCTTGGTTTGTTCTGCAAAGAACATTGTTGTTGTAGCAACCTGTTGCTTCATTAATTATTTGGCATAAAGCTCTTAATATAATTCTTAAAAAATATGTTTTTTTTTCACTTATGGTGAATTTTTGAAAATTTGAATTTGTACTCACTACCTAGCGTTTATAAAGCGATCGCTTTACGCTCTAAGCTACAGAACTCACACAAAAAATATTCTAAATAGCAATAAATCAAACTACTTTTTAAAAAGAACTACAAAAAATTTTATCTAAACTATTGTTTTACAATTTGTTTTTACACCCTCAGTGGTGAATTTTAAAAAATTTGAATTAATATAAAAAAAAAAAAACAAAAATTTCATTGAATCAGGTTCGAACTCACTACCTATCGTATAATAAGCCGATCGCTTTACTCTTTGAGCTACAGAACTCACAGGAAAATATATCCTAAATGAGGTAATAAATTCACTTCAGTATTTCTTGTTTCTAGGACTCATTGTACTGACCCACCGGACCTCAGTTTCTACCATCTTAAGGTAAGGGATTGATTTCAGAAATGGAAAGCCCGTAAAAAATCATGAAACATTTACTAAAAAAATTGTTCGCTTTTCCACTACAAATATTTAAAAAAAAAATTTTTAATTTTTTTGCAAAACGTACGGAAAATTTCAAAATTTTTTGTCATATCGTAATATTTTTATAAAAATATGCACCAAACACGTTCTTTTCCGAATCATATTTGCAAGAAAATTTTAAAAAGAAAAAAAAATGTACCAAACAATGACTTCGGAACTTACCGTCCGATCTTTAAGAATGATATGTCGATATTTTAGTCTCTAAGAGACCTCCTCTTCTTCTTTTGAGGTCATTGGCCTCAAATGCCCACTCGTAGTACCCACAGAATCTCAGTTTTTGACATCTTAAGGTACCATTTTAATTTTAGATATGAAAAGCTTGTAAGAAATCTTTCAACTTTTACTAAAGAAATTTTCCGATATTTCCCATAGAATAATTAAAAACAATGTTGTAAAGTTTTTCTTGGCAAACGTAGGGTGCCTGTTTTATCCGAAGCATATTTTCGAAGTTTTTAAGATTTTTTTTTTATTTTTCGATCGAACGTTTCATTTTTTTTTTTCTAGATTCGGTACTCATATCCGATTTTAAAAATGAATATATCGATGTTTTTGTCTTAAAGAGATCTTGATCATTTGGGTCAAGCACGCCGTTGCCGTTTTCACAGCTTATCTATGCCATTCTCAAAATACTGAGCGCATGGTTCAAGAATGATGGAAACAAGATTACGCGTTCCGCAGTCCCGTTATCTAATGCTCTCTTTCTCAACTGAGTGCATGACGTCACACAGCACTTTTGCTTGACAAAAACGTATGCAAATGTGCTATCTCTTTGGCAAATTGACGAAATTGAAAATAAATTCTCTCAAAAAAGTAAAGTAAAAACATCTACTCTTCTGTATAAAAATATGAATATTTTCGTATACGAAAAATATGAGTTTTTTAAACTTTCAAGATTTTTATCTCCTAAACTATTTTAGACTGAAAAAATTTTATTGTACCAAAGGGTTAAGGAGGTCCATATACATATTATAACTAGTAAGAAATGATCTTCGACTGGGTCGAAGCTAAAATACCCCCACGTCCGAACCAAAGTATACTCAAAGTCTTAAGCAGTCAAAAAAAAAATGTTTATTTGTAAAAACATTTTCGTCATAGTTTTAAGAGAAAATATTCTCTTTTGTTTTTTGATAGAGTCACTTTGTATGGGAGGTGGGTGTGGTTTTCACTCGATTTGGTTGAATTTCATACACAAAGTACAAGTTATATATCAAAGTTCATATGCAAAATTTCAAGTCCATAAATTAAGTTTTGGAGAATTTAAAGAAATTTTACATTTTTGATAAAGTCACTTTGTATCGGAGGTAGGCGTGGTTTTCACCCGATTTGGTTGAATTGCATACTCAGAGTGTATATTATATATCAAAGCTCATACGCTAAATTTCAATTTCATTTATTAATTTTTGTGGAATTCTAAGAGATTTTACCGTTTTGATAAAGTCACTTTGTATGGGAGGAAGGCGTGGTTATGATCGGATTTGGCTCATTTTCGAACTTGACATTTATTTTTTAGATAAAATCTTAAATATCGAGTTTCGTGATGATAGCTTGAAAATTACGGCTGTAATCGTGACGACAGACGGACAGACGGACAGACAGACGGACATGGCTAAATCGACTCGGGTGGTGATGCTGATCAAGAATATATATACTTTTCTATACCTACCACGCCTCCTTATGGGCGTTACAAACGGAGTGACAAAATTAATATACCCCGTTTACGTTTTTTAAACGCAGGGGTATAAAAATAAGAAAATATTTAGTCGTGGGTGTGGGAGTAAAATTATTCCAAAGTCTGACAATATCGCTTGTGACGCCATGCTCTCTCTCTCTCATTTGCGGAACGCGTAATTTGGTTTTTATCATTCTTGCGCATGGATGAACATTTGGGTCATCTTGAATCACGTCGAAATTTCATCGCTTAAAACTCAATGATTTTGTTATGTGAAAAGGTTCTTAGTAAAATAATAAAATTGGGTTTTTAATAAACAGTTTTCCCCACTATAAAATTCTGTACTTTGTTTAAAGGATTTTCTTTGGAAGAGTTTAATGGTTTTTTGAGGGTTTAATTGTATTACTTTAGAATGGTACATTAAGATGGTTGATTCGGATAAGAACATTTTCGGTGCATATTTCATAAAAATAATACGATATGACAAGAAATTTAAAAATTTTCTCTACATTTTGCAAAAAAATTAAAAATGTTTTTTAAAAGATTTGCATTAGAAATAGCTAAAAATTTCTCTGGTAAAATTTAAATGATTTTTTACGGGATTTCCATTTCTGAAATCAAAATGTTACCTTAAGATGGTAAAAACTGTGGTCCGGTGGGTCAGTACTATAAGGGGTCAAATGAGGACAATGACTTCCTAGACACAAAATATAGGTCTCCGGTAAAAACCGAAGTTAAAAAGAAATATGTCGATGCGCGACTCCTACGTTCGGTAAAATAATAATTTTTTTTCGCAACTTTCTTTCAATAATGCTTTTGATTAGCTGGTGTACGGTGAAATTTATTTTTTTGAGACGGTCTAATGTTTAGTTAGGCAAAAGTCGCACATTGCGCACAGGCGCACAGTGTTACCGAAACTCGGGTAAAAGAGAACAAAATTGAGCGAAGAAAAAGCCAATAAGAGAGTACCACTGAGCGAATTACGATTTTTTTAAAGCAGACTCTCATACTAGGTCTGCCATGCCAATATTTTTTTAGAATACGAACTTGATATATTTTTAATTCAATATATTAATATAACCTTTACACTAAGCGAAAAAAATATTAAATTTATCCAAAAACTTTTTTAATTTATCCAAAAAGCGAGTCATTTTTGCACCAATAACGCATTTACTTAAATCGACTACGTAAATATTTAAAATTTATTTAAATACTTTTTTAATTAAATAAAATATTTAAACAGAATTTAATAAAAAATATATTAAAATTATGCACGAATATATTTAAATATTTTTCAAATATTTACTATTTGAAAATAAAACTATCGCATTTAAGGAAAATTTATATAAAAATATTGAAATTGAAAAACAATTTATTTGAATATTTCCCACGAGCTGTGTCCATCGAATGCCATTTGGTGGTATATTTTATTTTCCTTTTTACTTTTTTCGTTCTCTAATTTTTACTATTTTTGACAGTTGGTGCAATAATATGGCATCAAATGTCAAAAAAAATATAAACTATAAACAGAAAAAGTAAGCTAGAGAATAATGGCTAAAACGCAATACTGCGTTAGGTCGGTCGGCCTTTGACAGCTAGACTAGAAACAATGAGTTCTTATGAAGCAACACTAAATTCGACCTCATACTTTGCGTCGACCTCATCCCGTAAAAAAATATTGTAGGGGTAAAGTACGATCAACGCAATGAGTAGAGACATGTTCAACTAGCTCGTGCGTTTGACATTCCATATTAACGCTGGGTTGCATTTTCGTTGAGGAATGCTAAAATGTGGGTATTCTTGGATTCCGATGGAAAACTAAGATTTTCATAGGATTATCGTGGGAATTTATATTGAGATGCTAGTTTTTTTTAAATTGATACAATTTTTTTTAATTAACATGCTGCTTAAGTAGTATAATAATGATTTTGATGAATTAAGCATGATATTAATATTATTCAATTGTATATCTTATTAAAATTTATGCATTTTTTAGTATATTATAAAAAATATTATAAGGGCATTCATGCAAAATGGTAAACTTATATATTGGTCAATTAGATATTTTAATGAGGTTGGTTGAGGACGAATACCTTTAATATCATTTTTTGAATAATATAACACTCAAAGGAATGTTGTGGTAAGGTAGATTGGTAAGGTAGATTGGCAAATGCCGTTCATTTTGTTTTTGTAAAGTTGTTCCCAAGTACTCAATAATTACAAGTGATTCAGCGAGTATTATACAAGGGGGCGTGGCAGCTCGAATCTGCAATATCGAATTACTTTGGAATTATAGGTCGCACAGCATTGGAATTAGGTGTTCGGCCTCGATTTACATGTGCCGTTCCACTGGTAAAATTTTATGGGCGTTTGGAAAAGGGTGTGGCACTTTTTCGGCTGCCCAAATTGTAGGTATAACTTTCAAACTGTTAGTCACACATCAATGAAACTCGGTAAGAATGTACTATTTAGTCTTGTCCTTTGACTGGAAAAATTGAGTTAGCATTGGACAAGGGGCATGGCACCGCCCATATAAGTCAAACTTATGGTATCAAATAGTTTTGGAGTTAAATGCCGCATAATAATGAAACTCGGTATGGAGCTGCCACTTGGTAATGTCCATCACTAGAAAACCGAGACGGGCATTTTGGAATGGGGTGTGGCTCCGCCCATACAATTACAATTTTTGATATCGAATAGCCTATGAAAGTAAGTCAGAAAACGTTGAATTTTAGAATAGAATTACTATTTGTTGCAATTTTCAACAGTTTTTAGTCGATATCATGTTTGTGAAGCGAATAATAAAGCGTTTAAAGGGTTTAACTGTGGCATGGGGCAAACAAGTAAAAGCACACATTTTTTATCGAAACCCTACTAATTATGAGCTTTTATAATAATTTATCTAAATATATATTCGAAAAGATCGTGAAAAACCAAAAATTTTGATATCCATATTGTGTACTTTATCTGTAAAAACAAACAAAATGCTAAATTATTACTACATTTAAGAAAAAAAAACCCATTAAAAGCTTAAAAATTTAACAAAATAAAAAAAAAGTAACTTTTGAAATTGTTTGCGCTCAAATACAAATTAATATGAAATAATTTCATTTACGTGCTACCTTTGAGTATATAAATAGTTGAAGGGTGATTTTTTTGAGGTTATGATTTTCATGCATTAGTATTTGACAGATCACGTGGGATTTCAGACATGGTGTCAAAGAGAAAGATGCTCAGTAAGCTTTGACATTTCATCATGAATAGACTTACTAACGAGCAACGCTTGCAAATCATTGAATTTTATTACCAAAATCAGTGTTCGGTTCGAAATGTGTTTCGCGCTTTACGGCCGATTTATGGTCTACATAATCGACCAAGTGAGCAAACAATTAATGCGATTGTGACCAAGTTTCGCACTCAGTTTACTTTATTGGACATTAAACCAACCACACGAATGCGTACAGTGCGTACAGAAGAGAATATTGCGTCTGTTTCTGAGAGTGTTGCTGAAGACCGTGAAATGTCGATTCGTCGCCGTTCGCAGCAATTGGGTTTGTGTTATTCGACCACATGGAAGGTTTTACGCAAAGATCTTGGTGTAAAACCGTATAAAATACAGCTCGTGCAAGAACTGAAGCCGAACGATCTGCCACAACGTCGAATTTTCAGTGAATGGGCCCTAGAAAAGTTGGCAGAAAATCCGCTTTTTTATCGACAAATTTTGTTCAGCGATGAGGCTCATTTCTGGTTGAATGGCTACGTAAATAAGCAAAATTGCCGCATTTGGAGTGAAGAGCAACCAGAAGCCGTTCAAGAACTGGCCATGCATCCCGAAAAATGCACTGTTTGGTGTGGTTTGTACGCTGGTGGAATCATTGGACCGTATTTTTTCAAAGATGCTGTTGGACGCAACGTTACGGTGAATGGTGATCGCTATCGTTCGATGCTAACAAACTTTTTGTTGCCAAAAATGGAAGAACTGAACTTGGTTGACATGTGGTTTCAACAAGATGGCGCTACATGCCACACATCTCGCGATTCTATGGCCATTTTGAGGGAAAACTTCGGAGAACAATTAATCTCAAGAAATGGACCGGTAAGTTGGCCACCAAGATCATGCGATTTGACGCCTTTAGACTATTTTTTGTGGGGCTACGTCAAGTCTAAAGTCTACAGAAATAAGCCAGCAACTATTCCAGCTTTGGAAGACAACATTTCCGAAGAAATTCGGGCTATTCCGGCCGAAATGCTCGAAAAAGTTGCCCAAAATTGGACTTTCCGAATGGACCACCTAAGACGCAGCCGCGGTCAACATTTAAATGAAATTATCTTCAAAAAGTAAATGTCATGGACCAATCTAACGTTTCAAATAAAGAACCGATGAGATTTTGCAAATTTTATGCGTTTTTTTTAAAAAAAAAGTTATCAGGCACTTAAAAAATCACTCTTTATATATAGAGAAACCACTTCAGCAAAACAAATTTAGGGAGTAACTCTGCCGCTTAGATGGCGCATTTACTCAACAATCGCTGAGATGCTGGCACAGACTATGATTGAGGCAAATGATCCATAAAGAAATTTGTAAACATAAGTGTTTATGAGTAAGTATGTTAGTTAGTTTTTAGTTTTTAATATCGAATAGCTTTGGAAGTAAAAGTCATAGAACATGGAAACACAGAATGGAGTTTCTATTTTGTGATTTCCTGCCGGTGGTACATATGTTGCGATATGAGTTCGGTTATATTTCCACATGAGTGAAGGAAGAAAAAAATGTTTTCACTAAAAATACAAAAACAAAAAAAAATCAATTTTTAAATGGTCGAATTTCGACCAAAGGCGACACTAGTATAATAAAATAAATAAAACTAGAATCGATATTATAAGATATTATTATTATATAGATCCCGGGGTATTAAAGATATTTTCGGGTCTCATTTTAAAAATAAATCCCTATCTTCACTTTTCCAATGAGAGGTTTTGCGACGAGTAAGTTGCGTCAGTATATATCGCTCGTTTTCTTCAATAACGTTACAATCAAAACAACATAAGAATTGAGTTAATTACACAGCAATATTCGTGTTACCATGATCTATGCTGTGTACAATTTTGGTAACGATATCTTCTTTAATTTTTGCAGAAAAATAGAATTTGTGATTCATTCACCTCAATATATTTCCGATTAGATCGTATTATATGTATATCGATAATATCCAGTTTTTTTTGTCACTTTGTATGGATTAAACAATGTTCATTACAGTAGTACTTGTATATTTGATGTTTTGTCCATATTTTGAAAATGGTGAATTAATTTCCTTCTTCTGTTCAAAACTTAAAATGCTTCTCCTGAAAAATTCAATTTTTTGAGTTGTAACGTTATTGAAGATAACGAGTGATATAATGTTCTCACAGGGACGCTTTTTTTGTAAAGAGTTGATTAATTTTGCTTGTAACCATATCTTCGACACTCGGTTTTTTGGCTTTTGGCGATCTGAAGATGTGCCGTGGAATGCGTGAGTTTTGAACAAAGTTATTGGGATGTTTAGGAGAAAAAAGAATTAGTTTCGCCATTTTTATTTTTTTTTAATTTGTTCGTATAGATTCTCAGCCCGGGTCGTCATAAAAGGGCTCATAAGTCTCTTCTTCTAAAGATATAGCCTTTAAATGAGGTGGTACATAATGAATTATGCTTGATCGAGCAATCGTTGATGTTTGAATTAAAATACGGGTTGGCTTAGACTCGATATTTGCTCTATACATGAACTTAACCCTTAAATGCCCAGCGTATCTTTTTTGATACAACCGAGAAAATAAGCTATTTCTTTTAAAATATTGCAAAAATTAAATGCTGGATATGTAGTTTCACTCAGAAAATTGCAAGTATAAAACAAAAATTTAATTATTGGCATAACTTCGTTGGTTTGGGAATTATTGACCGTCAAATTCAAAAACTAGTTTTTTAATTTTTACGGAAAGTTCGCTTTTTGACATGAAATATCTTTTAAACTATTAACAATTTTTGAGTAAAAAATATGACAAGTTAGTCTAGTTATCATAAAAGGAATCGTTTTCCACGTTTTTGCCTTGAACTCCTACAACCAAGCTGATTGATGGTATACGTCGGAATACCCACTGTATCCTTTTGGATACAACCATGTTTTCTTTAATAACTTGTAAGCAAAAATTTTTTCATTTTTCACAACATAATTTTTTTTTAATGAAATCGGTGTTGTTGGGCATTTGAGGGTTAAAAGCCTTTCACAACAAAGATCCAAGCTATCTTCCGTACATGGGAAATATTTGGATACTGAGTCGGTATGGAGGTTTTTAGAAGTTTTTTCATTTTAACTCGTTGAACTATACATGATGTATTTAAATCCGTTTCGCAAAATTTTATAGTTCCCTTTCCATATTGAGCCAAATTTTTTAATTCTTCATTGTCTGAATGCTTGACCCAAGAAACATTCGTCTTTGATCAGTTGGTAAATGAAAATGACAACGAACCACATGGTGTAGAAACATTGTAGCAATTTATATGCACGCATTTTGATGGCATTTTTTTCTTTGAAAATTTAATAGAAATATAATAAGTCGCACATCCAAACTCCATAAAAGTTCATATAAGAATTAAATGCTACACGCATGCGCTTGCCTCAGCAGCACAAAAACACAAACAAACAAGTCGCAACTTAACGGGATCATACCGCACACACAACTAATGCGACAGCTCAACCAACAAAACAACACTGTGTGTGTGTTTGTGCATTGCTGTCTGTCTGTTCATTTGTATGTTTGATCAATGTCGATATTAAAAAAAAAATATACAAACCAGCGTAGAAATCTGAAAGTGGTGTATGTGGCGCCATCTAGTGCGAGAGTGACACAACTCTTGCGAACAATTAGGTCAAAGAATTGGATACCGTTATTTGCGTCTTTTTAGTACCTTTCGTTTGATACCAAATTTGTATGTGTTTTTATGGTAAATAGCAGAGTTATGGTAAAAAAACCAAATTTTTGCTGATTTTGAAACCCTAAACATTCAGTTGAGCACATATAAAAAATACGTTAACCTTAGAATTTCATTTCATCCTCTAAAACATATCCGAAAATCATTCAAATCGGCGTCTGACTTGGGGACCTTTCCTTGTTAGCTTTCTAAAGTAGGCTTTATGGTTTTTAATGATTTTATGACAATATCTTTTAATTTTTCATTGATTAAATTTATAATTGCAAGATTTAGGGAAAAAGGGACGTTTTGTGGGATTTTTAGTATAGCTGCTTTTATTGGCATCACCAAAATGATAGACGCACGATCTGTCAACGCAACATTGAGTTTTGCAAAGTTTGAGGTCGTCCGTTTTGACAGCTTATATCGTAAAGTTTTTACAAGGGAGACCAAAGTACGGTCAAAGGCCGACCGACCTAACGCAGTATTGCGTTTTAGCTATTAGAAGGAAATTATGCAGATAAATGACAACCGGCTCAAGAACTTCTTGAGAAAATACCGAGTTGTCACTCTACCCTACATGATTCCATCATGCATCGCACTCGCAAATCATATTTGCCAAACTTACAGGTTATATTACCCTTGCAACATTAACTAAATGAGAACTATAAGACCTCCAACTGCAAGAAATATACTGCATGAACAGAGTGCGATGCTGTTGCTGCTTGTCGGAATATGTGTGTACGTGTGCGATGCTGTTGCTACCCAGCGGGAAAATAAAAAGCGCTCCTAGAAATAGCGCATCTTATGCGCATTGTTGATGCGCTTGAGGATGCGCTTTTCAGAGTTCAGAGTTGTGGAGCTCATATTTTTATATACATTTTGTTCACAAGTTTTCAAGCAAGGAAATATCAGAGCGTTAAGACATTTGACTGTAATGCCAGCAGTCCGAGTTCAATCCCCGCATGTAACAAAAAATAAAATTTTGCGCTTTCTTTTTAGTCCAAGTGCTCGGTTCTCGCTACGTTTTGTTATTTACTACAATGAGAGCGAAAGGCCTACATCTGATGACATGCCAATGTTAAAAAGGGCTCTATCCACAAGGAGAACAAAGCGCTCTACTGCTTTTTAGGAGCGCTTCAAATGCGCTAATGAAGCGATGTATTTTCACTACTTTTCCTTTAAAATTCTGTTCAGTTTGACATATTTGAAATTTATCACATATGCGATCATGCTTTCTATGTGTTTTAACCAAGCATGCTTCACAGGCATGATGCATGCTTGAGGCATGCATGCTTTCGATGTGTTTCGGCCTATTCTGTTTCAGGCTTTATGCTTACAAGTTAAGATCTGACCAAAATAGCCTATGTTCACACGTCAATCAAATGGTTGAATCAGTCAAAATTTGTTGTTGCTTTCCTATGTAAAAAAAAATGAACTTTATCTTAGAGCGAAAATGAACTCCAAATTCTTCTCTCGTCAGTCAAAATTTTGATTGAGCTCTAGACCTGGATCAATCAAATGGTTGCATTCTTTTAATTGTTTGTTGTTTAGTAGGAAATTATGTCAAGACACGTAGTTAATTAGTAGTTTTTTGGTAATAAAGGTAGTTTTTTGAAGAGAAAAGGATGTAATCTGAAACCCTTGCGATACGAATTCACAAAATAGAAGGTAGCAGAAAAGTAACAAATGGCGTCGTCAGAGCATCAATCAAAAGATCGTGTGTGAGCAGGCGTCAATCAAAATTTTCAGAGAGAGTAAAAGAGAGTAAACTAGTAAGAAATGATCTTCGACTGGGTCGAAGTTAAAATACCCCCACGGCCGAACCAAAGTATATTCAGAGCCTTAAGCAATCAATAAAATGTTTATCTGTAAAAACGTTTTCGTTATATTTTTAACAGAAAATATTCGCTTTTGTTTTTTGATAAAGTTGCTTTGTGTGGGAGGTGGGCGTGGTTTTCACTCAATTTGGTTGAATTCCATACACATAGTACACGTTATATATCAAAGTTCATACGCAAAATTTCAAGTCCATACATTAATTTTTGTGGATTTTAGAGAAATTTTACCTTTTTGATAAAGTCCCTTTGTATCGGAGGTAGGCGTGGTTTTTTATCCGATTTGGTTGAATTTCATACTTAGAGTGTATTTTGAACATCAAGACTCATATGTAAAATTGCAAGTCCATATATTAATTTTTGTTGAATTCTTAGAGATTTTACCGTTTTGATAAAGTGACTTTGTATGGGAGATAGGCGTGGTTTTCATCATTTCATTTGGCTCATTTATGAAAGCTTAAATATTGAATTTCGTGATGATAGCTTTAAAATTACGGCTGTAATCGTGATCACAGACATACGGACAGACGGACAGACAGACGGACATGGCTAAATCGACTCGGGTGGTGATGCTGATCAAGAATATATATATTTTTCTATACCTACCACGCCTCCTTATGGGCGTTACAAACGGAGTGACAAAATTAAGATACCCCCATTTACGTTTTTTAAACGTGGCGGTATAAAAATCGTGATGAACTTCAATCATTTGACTGACGTGTGAACATAGCCATAGACGAAAAGAGACGATTGCAACTTGCCGAATGTTTGCAATCGTTACGTCTGTTTTGACATTTAACCCAAAATGAAACTAGTTCCTCCAATCGTCTGAAACAAGAAGAATACTACTCTGCACAGCTGTTGCTGACGATTTGAGACGATAAAAGTTCGGTTGTTACGGAACAGAACGTCTTATCAAACTGTTTCGTTTACTTTCGACAAGGTACGTTTGTTCATTTTGGGTTACAACAATGAAATGCATTTAAGGGAACATTTTCGTCTTCACTCGTTACGGAGCAAATCGTCTATTTTGGTTATACTATGTTCAGACTGAGTTTTAAATGCGCATTTAGAAGTTCGAAAATTTTTACAAATGTTAAGTGTTCACACTATGTAGTGGCCCTTAAGTCGAATTTAAATTGACAGATTCACTAAAATTATTTTTATACATATTGTGAAAATGCTCCGGCATTTTTAAAAAAATATTATTGCAGGAACGAACCAGAAAGTTTTGGAAAAATTTTAAACAATTATTTTTTTTTAATATATTAATAAACAACTTTGTTAATATAGTAATTAAACAAATGTATCATTGACAAATTAGATAAAACTTATAATTAACCCAAACGATTTTTTTTATATGATTCGCAATAAGCTTGAGTATTCGAGCCTGCGCTGGTGTCAATACTTTTGCTTCTTCGCACACGGTGTAGTCACTATAGAACGTTTCAATTCCCTTTGCAATTCAGTAGTCATACCTTGTGAACGCAAATGTGGCTCCATTGAGTGTGCGAAATCTTCGAGTGGACCTTCTTTTAATACCACTGTTTCTGTGGCTACAAAACCACTGCGCGCATATTCTACCGCCCAGTAATCTTTGGCCCAGTCGAGTACCTCTTGCTTTGGCATTTCAGTGGCAGACTACCTGTCCCGTAAGCCTGTTGAAAAGCTTGTGCAAATCTGCTTCAACTTCTTTACCTTTATTGCGTCCCAAACCAAGGAAAAATCTTGAGTTTGCTTTCCATTCTTGTCGCAGATCTTTCAGCAGATTATTGCGCATATTTTGCACCTGAAAGACAAAGATGTGAGGATATTTTCCCACGCAACGCCGCACATCTTCGATAATTTGTTGCTTCCAGGACAGTACCATGCGATCGGTTCTAGTCAACAAAATCTTCTTATCTTTTTTGTGTATTTAATCAATGAAGAAAATGAAATAAATACACTAAGAGAAAAAATATTGAATTTATCCAAAAACTTTTTTAGTTTATCCAAAAAGCGAGTCAATTTTACACCAATAACTCATTTGCATAAATCGACTACGTGAATATATAAAATTTATTTAAATACTTTTTTAATAAAATAAAATATTTAAATATTCAAACAGAATTAATAAAAATTATATTAAAATTATGCACGAATTTTTTCAAAATATCTTTAAATATAATAAATATATTTAATAAATATAGTGGCGTCCGTGGCGTAGTTGGTTAAAGTGCGTGACCGCTATGTCAACGAACCTGGAGACCCAGGTTCGAACCCCAGCAGCGACAGAAAATTAACTATTTGAATCAAAATAATTTTTCTGTATGGCCGCCACCTCACTGCAGACAATGGCAAACCTCATAGAGTAATTCAAAATGCCATGTAAAGCTTCTTCAGAACAAGAACATTCCGTTCATCACCGTTCGGAGTCGGCGTTAAACATGTAGGTCCGGTTCTCGGTTAATTGTGTACAAACTTAATAACACGCACAACACAATTGCTCATAAGAAGCTAGGTCAAAGTCCTTTCAAGGGCTGAAATGGCCAGTTATTTATATTATTTATTAATAAATATAGTAAATAGTAAATTTTAATATATTTACTATTCGAGTTGCAAAATTTGAGAGAGTAAGCCAAAAAATCCTCTCTTTGCGTGAAAAATTGCAAGAAGTACGGGAACAGGTTTTTGCAAAAACTTGCAACTTTTGATGAAACATTATATAAAATACTGCTTATTACATTGTATTCTACTTAAAGTGCTTGCCGAACAATAAATTTGCAGATTTCTCGACATTTTTTATTTTTCTTAATGTTGCTTCAATGGCTGCCATTCCAATTTAATACTAGCTGTCAAAAAATTAAAGCTTGCAATTTTCTGCTTTGCCAAATTCGTGTAGCAGAAAATAGCAACATTTGATTTGATTGATAGCAACATTAATATTTTCGCTCTCTTTTGCGAATTTTTTGGGTACGGGAACAGGAAATCGCAGAAAATAGTACGAATTCGTGCGAATGTTCAAGTACGGGAACAGACCTTATATGAAGCAAAATATGCAGGTAAATGACAACCGGTGCAAGATATTCGTGAGAAAATATCGAGTTGTCACTCCGCCCTACATAGCCTCATTATGCGATCACCCATCGCACTCACAAATTATATTGGCCAAACATCCAGGGTATATTACCCTTGCAACAAAAACTAAACGAGAACTATAAGAAACTTGCAACTGCAAGAAATAAACTGCAGGAACAGAGTGCGATGCTGTTGCTGCTTGTCGGCTATTTCAGCTGTATGGAATATTTGTGTAGGTGTGTGGTATAAATAAAATTTAAATACGTGGATATTTGATTCATTCACGTAAATATTTAAATAAAATTTATATTCAGGCGTGGATAATGTTAATATGTGTTATTTCCCTTAGTGTAAAAATCGTTTAAGTTTATCACTCGAATGGCGAACAGCTGATTGAATTTAATAACAAGTCCTGTCAAAACAAACGAGTAAAATGCATTCGAACTTCGAAACAGGGTCGCAAACTGCTAAATGCTCATTTGAAGTAGCATTTATGTGAATTTGCTTGACATAGTTTTATATGGGCTAATTAAGCACTTAACGCGCATTTAGCTCCCAGTCTGAACATAGTATTAGGGCTTTAAGCACAAAATGTTTGGTATGTGTTTGCTTCTTATACGTGCTTCAAAATAACAAATTGAGTACTCCTGAGTTGCTTAATGCTTAGCAAATACGAAATCTGCAAAAAAACACTGAATTGGCATCTCTGGTTGCACGGTTACTTCAAAATTTCTTTGCAAAACAAACTGTTCGCTTGTTGCAAAGGCTTTAGTAATCTTTCTTACGTCAAATGTTCTGGTTGGAGTGAGGTGACGTGTGGTGCATTAAACGTAACGCAAACGTAAACAGATCCAAATCTCAGAAAAGTACGCCGCGCACGTTTCGGTGTTCAAAATTGAAAAATATACAAACTACATACTTTAGAATGCGCGCGAACGTGCAGAAAAGCCATAGGCTAGACAAAAAATATCAACGGAAATTTTAATGATCAGAACTAAACTCATACGTGAAAATCAAAATCAGATAAAAACAAAAAGTAAACATTTCGTGTACATAGTAGGGAAATAAACAATTACTAACCAACTAAGCAAAAAGGTAAACAAACACATTATAGCCATCTAAGTATTCGAATAGAAACGCGCAATAAAATATTAAAATAGAATGAAATGTCATTCTGCAACAGCAAGACTATTGTTTTGTTTAATCTCTAACATCTATTATTATCGGTAGTATTTTTTGTTGCTTCGAATTCCAATACATGCTTATAGAAACTCATTCATGAATTGAACTTATACTAAACATTCTGTTTTATTAACAAATATACAGCTGTGTTCGGTAAAATATCAATGCTTGTTTTCTTCATCAACGAGACGTTATTCGAGAGACAAATAAATATTTTTTTGACATATCAAAAATATTACGATTATTCATAATTTAATTATCTTATAATTCAAATAAATATATATATAAAAACAAATATTTTCCGCTCTTGAAATTATATGGTGAAAAACTTTTAAGTAAAGGGGTTATCCATTTTAAAGTAAGAAGAAAAAAAAGTTAAAAAATACAGATTTCGATAAAATTTTTATTTCATTATAGTTTTGGGGCTTTGCCATTATACGTGGAGTACAATATCATTGAAATGTACTCCACGGTTGTTTTTGCAGTACTCAATCCTTTTGAGGATTTGAGGAAATTTTCGATGATTTTTAGTGCACAACTGGGGTACTAGCTCGGCCATGACTTGACGAATGTTGGTTTTTAATTGCTCAAGAGTTTGATGTTTATTCACGTAAACGCTCAAAGGTGTCAAATCGTACGATCCCAGAGGCCAATTGACATCGCCAAATCTGGAAATAAGCCGTCCTGGAAATTTCTGTTGCCACAAAGTCCTAATTAAGGTTGTTGTGAGGCTTGAAGCCCCATTTTGTTAAAATCACATATCGCCCAGTTCCATATCGTCAATTTCAGGCCAAAAATCGATTAACATACTGCCATAACGCTCAGAATCAGAGAACGCAAATAAACAAAAACGAATCGTTTTATGTTGTTACCTTCGGATCTTTCAAGCGAACGAACCAAAAATGATTCAAACAACAAAAGAACGACTGGGCGTCTGTTTTGTTTTTCGGTTTCTGTCACTAGCGAAACCATTAACAAAACAAAACGATTGAGCGACGAAGAGACACAAACGAAACCGAAACAACGATTCGTTAAACGATCGTCAGATAACAACAAAAAAAATATGCTTTTTTAAGAGTTTTAAAGACGGTCGCTGATTTCGAATCTGAAGTCAGAATTTTAAAATTCAAGATGGCTGATAGGGTTGTCACCTATTTTTTTTTATTTTTACGAATTCGATGCTGGGGCGAACACTAGGTAAAAATGGCTCGCTGAATCCGAATCCGTTTTCAGAATTTCAAAATTTTTTATGGCAACCCTAAAGGGTTAAAAATTTCACAATTTTTAAATTCTGACAACGGATTCGGATTCAGCGACCCATTTTTACCTAATGTTCGCCCCAGCATTGAATTCGTAAAAATAAAAAAATTAGGTGGCAACCCTATCAGCCATCTTGAATTTTAAAATTCTGACATCAGATTCGAAATCAACGCGATAGAAGAGGCAAGCATCATTCGCATGCTGACTCTTTCCACGGAGTTTGAGTTCAATGCCTTTTGCATGCCAATGATCATTAATGAAACGTTTGATTTGGTTTCGTTTTCTATACTGACACGTTAGCGAAAATTATAAAAATTACTTTAGTTCTCTCTTCCACTGAAAAGTTTCGTGTTTCGGTAGCCCTCACGAACGAAACGAATGAAAAATAAAGGTTTTGTATCACCCTCTGAGCGATGGGTTCGGATATCGTTTAGTTTATTTGCGTTCTCTGCTCAGGATTAACTGTAACGGTTGCTCCTTGATCGTTTAAAAAAAAAATACGGACCAACGACATCACCAGACAGTCACTTTTTGCGGAAGCATTGGCTTCTACACAATCGCTTGGGGATTTCCAGAGCCCCACATACGGCAATTTTGGTCATTCACGTATCCACGTAGCGCGAAATGTGCTTCATTGCTGAAGAAAATTTGCTTAAAAAAGTCAGCTTTTTTTAGAACAATTTACCAATTTTAAAGCGTTGTTCATAAAACCGTAAAAAGGTAGAACATGAACATTTGACAGCTGTCAAACGCCAGGGCTGCACTTTCCGAAACCCGAAATGAATAAACCTTTTTTTTATCAAATATCCCGGCTTACAAAGGTTTTAATTTTGTCCTTCTACTTCACAAAGAGAAAAAATATTAAATTTATCCAAAAACTTTTTTAATTTATCCAAAATCGGGGTAGTTTTTCAACCAAAATTTAAAATTTTCATTTTATTTAACAATTTAAAATTTATTTAAATACCTTTTTAATTAAATTATGCACGCGTATTGTTAACTTTATGTTAAATAATTAATATTGAAATTAAATGGTAAAGTATTCAAACAGAATTAATAAAAATATATTAAAATTATGCACGAATATTTTTAAATATCTCAAATATTTATTATTTGAAAATAAAACATGCCGCATTTAAAGAAAATTTAAATAAAAACATTGAAATTAAAAAAACAGCATATTTAAATAAAATATATAATAAGTGGTTTGTTATAGTTCTCGTTTGGTTTTTGTAATGAAAATTATATAGCCTAGATGTTTAGCCAAGTACAGCCAGTACAGCGTACTTCGGCTATCGCCGCGCACGGCTTTGATCAGCAAGACCTTCAGCCGCCGTTTTGAATTATTTTTCATCCCAAAAATTGTATAATGTTCTTGAAATATACATTAATAAATGCCAGAAAAGACTTTTTCGAAAAAGGTTTACGTTCGCTCAAAAAAAATCCTGCAATTACGTTACGTTTCTACTAGAACCTCCCCTTAAGTCACCTGGCTCTCATTTTCCACAACTGCACTAACAAGAAAAAAATAATTTAAAAAAAACAACTTATAAAATACTGACACAATCTCTTTCTTTTTGAGCAAAATATCTCATTTATACGGCACTCCCCTGTGCCCCTTCGTTCATCCCGAATTACTAACAATTCTTGTTCACGAATTCCATCTATTCCATTCTAAATGGAAACGAAATCCAACCGCGCTTAATTGGGAACTATATAGAAGGGCTAGCAACGATGCTTCATCTGTAGTCAAACTGTCGAAAAAAAATTTCTTATTCTCGAAGTTTACTTCTCTGCCGTCAAAGAAGCTGAGGAATAACTTAAAGCAAATTGGAATAGGTAACACACAAGATGGAGGTTGTCGTTTAGACCCTGATGTTCTAAATGCATTTTTCGTATCTAGTCCCTTGGCCGAAACTCCTAGCTCTAACTCGTTCATTAATATTTCCACCTTGCCTCAGAAATTTCAGTTTACTGCGGTTAATGAGTCGGATATTGTGAGATGTACCTTAAAGATAAAATCTAATGAGTTACATAATTGTGTTGTTGTAGCAACCTGTTGCTTAATGAATTATTTGGCATAAAGCTCAAAATATATATAAAAAATATGTTTTTTAAGAATTATAAAAATAAGATAAAATCTAATGCTAACGGCGAAGATGGGATTGATATCATCAAGCTAATTTTGCCTTATTCATTAGCCCCCTCGTCCACATATATAATCACTGCCTTACTAGTTCTAAATTTCCTTCAATCTGGAGAATAGCTACGATATTACCTATCCGCAAAAAGCCAACGGCATCTGCACCTTGCGATTTCCGTCCAATCAGTCTTCTGTCGTCACTCTCAAAAGTACTTGAATCTCTCATGGCAGAGCAGATCTCTAACCATCTTAATGCAAACAACCTTTTGTCTCCCCTCCAGTCGGGCTTTCGTCCAGGGCATAGCTGTACCACTGCTGTTGTTAAAATATTAGATGATATCAGAACTTTTTTGATAAGGGTCATATCACCTTGGTCTGTCTCTTAGATTTCTCGAAAGCCTTTGACAGTGTAAGCCACTCTATTCTATGTAAAAAGTTAGAAATCTGCTTCAGCTTCTCAGATACTGCTGTTCAACTCCTAAAAAGCTACTTAGAGGGAAGGACGCAAAGGGTGAAGGTGGGAAATAGATACTCGGGTTTTCGATCTATTGTTAGTGGGGTACCCCAAGGATCAGTGCTTGGTCCACTCTTGTTTACTATGTTCCTTAACGATATTTTTTCTTTATGTCATAATGTCACAATGCATGCATATGCAGATGACCTGCAGCTCTATCTCTCCCGACCCACATGCCTTATAGAGGATTTATGTGTCACGATTAACGAAGACCTGACTGAAATCAGCAGATGGGCTAGTAAAAATCAGCTAATGTTATATCCTCAAAAGTCGTACGTTTTACCTGTAGTGAAATCAAGATACCCATTTAATGATCTGCCTCCTATTTTCCTAAGTGGGTCCAGACTTCGCTTACGTGTGTAGACCACATTAACAGTGTAGTTAGTAAAGTTTACTATTCCTTAAGGAATCTGAGAAAAACTGCGTCATTGGTTCCCACTGAAACAAGACGAAAACTGGTTATACAATTAATTGTGCCAATAATAACTTATTTCGATGTTGTATATAGAAAACTAGACTCAAGTTCAGATCATAAACTATTAGTGGCGTGTAACAATGCAGCTCGATATGTTTACGGTATTCGAAGGTTTGACCATATATCAGCTTATAGTAAACGCATCCTTGGTTGGAATATCATAAGTTTTCTTAATACAAGAAACTGCATTTTTATGCACAGACTTATCACTTCGAAAAGCCCCAACTACCTGTTTTAAAAACTTACATTTTGCAGATCCACCAGAAATATTTTCTTCCTTATTCCATAGTTCAGATACAATGAATATAGTCGTCTTTTTTTCATTAACGCAATAAGACTTTGGAATTCACTGCCAAATAATTTGAAACGCTTTACTAACAAAACAAATTTTAAGCACTTAATTCTTGACTATTTCTCTTCAAATGCTTTACTTTTTCTATTCTTCTGTTTAAGTAAAAATAATTTTTTTCTTTCTCTCCAATGGTTATATCCATTAAAAATTTGTATTTTTTTTTTATATCCTTTTAAGAGGTTGTTATCCCAATTTTTAAATTTTTAAATTTTTTAAACTTTTAAATTTTAAATTGTAAATTTTAAGTTTTAAATTTTGAATTCTTAATTTTAAATTTGTAACTGTAATTTTTAATTAGAATATTCTAAATCGTTGCATTTAAAAGAGCCTATCTTGTATGCTAATATCATTTTTAAAATGAATTGAAATTGAAATCTAAAGTACACCTCAATATTTTGAATATCTAACTAAATACGTAAAAAAGTTTTGATCGTATATTGTAAAAAAAAAAATCCACACTTGCCGTTTATTATACTTCGACGAAAAAAATATATCAGCGTCACAAAATCAAACACTTTTGTTTCTCTGCAGCGCGGGCGACTAATATGCGCGAGTCGTTTAACACAATGTCTTGGGACACAGAGTGGGACGGGGAAGTAGTTTACGTGACGCTCGAGTTTTGTGTATATGTGGATGACTCTCATTACCCGATGACTCCCATCGTCCTATTTCCCCTCCTCGAATGGTCAAGAACTGAACCTACAAGTCCTATTCCGACTTTGAACGGCTAATGTGTACCTTCTGATCAAAAAAATACTACGAATTTCTCATTCAAACAAACCTTGCTTGAGATATTGTCAAACATTTTCTTTTGGGTTGGTTCACCTGTCATCTGGTGTCCAAATGTCTTTTTGTAAACAAGTCAGTGTTGGTTGTGTTCTTTCATATTTGCAATGTTGAATTTATTTGAGTTAGGAGTTTGTCTGAAACTTTGTGTTTCTAACAAAATATTATGTGGAATTATTGAGAAATATCAGAGTTTTTGAGAAACAACACGTGGTTTCTTCAGCACAGAAAGGCCCTCTGCTCTGCTCATCCATTGGCAAAGAGTTACTCCTCGTTTGATCTCAATGCTGATATCATTGGAGGAGTTAATGCTGGATCCCAGGTAGACGAAGTCCTTAACAAATTCGAAGGTGGTGTTGTCAAAAGTGACGTGATTGTCAAGACGCTTGGACTGTTTATTTGTTGACACTGAGTATTCTGTCTTATCCGCGTTCCTTACAAGACCTTTTAAATTCTACTCTTTCTCTAGTCTGGAGAAGACTGCACTGTGTTGTTTGTATACAATTGATCATGAACGGGACCTACTAGTTTTATGCCAACTTCGAACGGCTAATGTGCATGTTCTCAAGAAGCTTTACATGGCATTATTTACTCTTTGAGGTTTCCCATAGTCTACAGAGAGGTGACGACCGATCAAAAAAATTTATTTCAATTGAAAAAACTTTCTGTTGTTTCAGCTGTGGTTCGAACCTGGGCTCGCATTGGTTCATACACTGTTTAACGCACTCGGCCACGGCCGCCACTAAGTACTTACATAACATTAACCCTCTAGACGCCGATCTCTTAAAAATGAAAGAAAAAATTCTTGGGCAATTTTTTTCTAGGTGAATTATAATCTAATAAACTCAAAAATATCATCCGAAAGCAATTCTCCGAAAGAAAACAGACAAAAAAAGGTATTAGGTTAAAAAAAGTCAAATAAACATTTCAACTTATGAGAAGTTTTAATTTAAATTTTAACTATAAGAAAAAAATTACTATGTCACTTTAACAGATCAATTCTGTCGCGGTAACGTTTATCTTGTTACCGAAGAAATTCACCTTTTAGTAACTCTTACACCCTTTTGGTATTCTGCAACCAAGCGTTACCGGTGAATATTGTTACCATCTCTTTAGGTGGTAACAATCAAAACAGCTGACCATTTAATAGCTTAGATTAAAAGAAGTCCTCGTGTTTTGAGCAATTAATTTACTTTTAAAATCCTTTAATCGAAATTGGAGCAAATAAAAATACAAAAACGATGTTAAATTCACAATTGGTGCTTCTTCAGCACTTTTCAGTGAATAACAATTTATAACAATTCACTCTGTAATATTAATTTATACAAAATTAATATATAAATTTAATAAAGATAATACCGTAGCTGCTCCGTATCAGAGATCTGCAACAAGTCAATTGAAAACCAAGTAACTTGAAAATAATCAAGTTTCGACTTGACTTGTAGAAACTTGATATGTTTCTACCCTACAAGCCACGACTTGCTTCTGAAAAACGAATCATAAGTCAGACTTGATTCTATTTTGTTTCTACCCTACATTAATTGGTAGAAAAAAATCAAGCTTTCTACTTTTCAAGTCTGTTTTCAAGTCTATGCGACTGCGCTGCCGCAGAAAGCCACTGAAGAGCGTCTACTTATACTTTTCTATACAAAGTGACAAAATAAAAAATAAACAAAACAGCAACAACAAAAAAACAAACAAACATACTTCAATCCAATGCTTCAAAGCAGTGTCGACTGCGTAGTACACACGAGTGTGGAGCAACACTTTGTCTTTTTGCGTATGCACGAAAGAGTAAATGAGACAAAAGCTATTGTTGTGGGCGACACTTCTTTAAAGTTAAACTGTTTTCTCAACTCAAAAACGAAGTTTGCATTGACGACACGAAGTTAATTCCACGAACTTCGTAAACAGACTTGAAAATAAACGATTTGTAGGCAAAATAATTGCTTTTTCCCTACATTTCAAGTTTCTGCACTTCAAGTTTTCTACATATCAAGTTTCTACATTTCAAGTTTTCTACATTTGCCGACTTGATTTTTGCTGCCTATGATTCGCGCAAACTTGTTGCTTGCCTGCCTCGGCTTGCAGGGAGTTGAAAAATTAAAGGAACTTGAAACAGCAAATGAATCCATTCATGCAGATCTCTGCTCCGTATGGTTTGGTTAACGTACAAGTTAACAAATGCAATTAATTCTATGTACTTACTTCTTATTTTCCCTTGTTCGTATTTCACCACACGCAAGAAAAGAGCTTCATTTCAGTAAGGTAAACTCATGATACAATTATACAATGTAGGACTGACCCATGGTATAATAATACAAGGTAGCATTGACAGTTGCTTGGGAAATCATATACTGTCAAAAAATATACTCAAAAAGAGAGCGCTCACAATCCGCCATTGAAAACACAAGCAATGTTGAAAACGTTGAAGTGAAAAAAAACAACAACCACAGCAGCTGCTGATGTATTTCCACAAAAAGCTGTTTTTGACAATTTATGTTTTCCTGTTGAAGAGAAAATAAGCAGTTGTCAATGCTACCATGTATTATTATACCATGGGACTGACCCTGATGTAATTAACAAGGTGGTAGTCAATTTTTCACCACACACTCAATTTTTCTGAATCTGTCAAAAAACTGTGACATAATGAGAGGACCTGTTAGTAAGTGTCAAATCGTTATTTGTTTTGTTTGCTTGCTAGTGGTAGTTCTAGCTAAAAAGAATTAAACTGCAATTATACGTAGTTTTGTTGGATTTTCATAAAAATCATTGAAAAAACTATGAAAAACTAGAGCCGAATATGGAAACACACTGTAATTGGCTACAAGCATGGATGATCTGGCCATGTAGTTCCACAATACCAATAGCAGCAATAAGCTGACCCATTTAAAATCTTCGAGGACATCTACGAAAGTTGTATCACAATCCGTACGAGGTGGTACATAATGCTTCAAGAATCCAACCCTTTTTTCTTGAGCTGGTGGAGAAGACGTTTAATCAATTTGAGGTTAAGTTTGATATTTGTTGGTTTTTTTATTGGATAATAGCTTTGCTTTAGTTACAACGCGAGCCAGCGCAGTCCGTCGCGCACAGCGTCTCAGCAATTTTTTATTCTTATCCATGTTTTTTGCACGTTTATAATCAATCAAATAAAACTTTCACAATAAGCACAAATATCACAAACTACGTTTTGCTATGGCTTTGCTTAAAATATCCAATCAGCTGTTTTTGACAGATCGAGAGTTCTTTTTTGTGGGAGAGGTTGAAAATTTACTACCACCTTGTTAATTACACCATGGGACTGACCAACTGTCAAAAACAGTATAAATTAGAGAACGAAAAAAGTATAGAAGAAAATAGAAAGTAAAATATACAGGCAAATGACAGTCGGTGCATGACACTCGTGAGAAAAAAGCTAGTTGCCACTCCTATCTTGTATAATTGTATCATGGGTGAGCTTACTACATTTGACAGCGTTACCGAGTGCATAGAATACCTATTTCTAAGACCGGTAACGAGTTTCGGTAACAATATTGATCAGTGGCGTTCTTACGCTTGGTGACACCCGGGGCGGAAACCAGTGGTGTCAGCCCTACAAAACCCCCACATGCTATAGAGAATAGTAAGGAGTGTTATTAACAATTCTAGTATGTTAGTGAACAAATGAGTTCTTAACTCAGGCCCCTTGACTGTCAGGATAGAAGTCCTTGCATGGATGGCAGATTCAAGTTTGCTGACATCTATTGTGTTCAGTCCAATAAGTTCTACTTGGCTTTCAAAATTCAAAATTTTAATGTTATCGATAGGCCTATCTATGCCTATCTTTGATGAAGTAATGAAAAATTATATTATAGCAATTACAAATTTTAATATGTTAGTGGACAAAGGCTTTCTTAACAAAGGTTTTCTTAACTTTTTTATGAGATCTAAAAGCCCCACTCTAGCAGAAATTATTTTATACTTTTTAGTTCGTTTTAAAAACGTGGTATATAACACAATTTTTTTTTTATTTAAATGATTATTTTATGGTTTTTAGTAGTGTGTAAAATTTGACAATAGATTTTGAAGGTTTTATATTTTTACCAGTACAAAATTTGTTTTAAGAACCGAAATGGTTCAATAAATATTAAAAACAAAAACTAAAGAAATTTATTGACATTGTCGAGGCTCAAACTCTCAACCTCTCAACACTCAACACTCAACGTGTGCTCTGAGCTACAGAACCCATTCAAAGATATCACATAAATAGCAATAAATCAAACTACTTTTTAAAATTTTTTTTCACCTTCTGTGGTGAATTTTTTAAAATTTGAATTTGTTTCATAAAAAAACAAAAAATTCTTCAACACTGTCAAGGCTCGCTTTACGCTCTGAGCTATAGAACTTACTGAAAGATATTCTAAAAAGCAATAAATCAAACTACTTTTTAAAAAGAACTAAAAAAATTTTGGCATATTTTAATAAGTTTATTTCTTTTATAATTCTTAAAAAACATATTTTTTAAGAATTATATTGTGAGCTTAATGCCAAATAATTCATGAAGCAACAGGTTGCTACAACAACAAAGTTCTTTGCAGAACTTAAACCAAGCTGACTAGACCATGGTTTCGTCGGACGCTACTCCGACTCATCAGTTGTTGTTGTAGCAACCTGTTGCTTCATGAATTATTTGGCATTAAGCTCACAATATAATTCTTAAAAAATATGTTTTTTAAGAATTATAAAAGAAATAAAAAAATTTTGTTTAAACTACTTTTTTACAATTTTTTTTTTTCAATCTCAGTGGTGAATTTTAAAAAATTTGAAGTTGTTTTGTTGTGCTCTCACAAGACACACAATCACACAATCACATACATATAAAAATACACTTACACTTTATATACTTGTTTTTAAATATTAATTATTAAATAAGTTATCAAAAAATTGTGAATCAAAAAACTTTCAAAAATATTTTATCAGTTATAAAAATTTGTTCAAAAATAAAACATTGTTTGTAAAATAAAAATTTCAAAAATAAAAATATTTTGTGTCCACCACACACACATTATGGACACAAAATATTTTTATTTTTAAAATTTTTATTTTACAAACAATGTTTTATTTTTGAACAAATTTTTATAACTGATAAAATATTTTTGAAAGTTTTTTGATAACTTATTTAAGCGAGTGCACACCAAAGTCTCACAAAAAAAAACAAAAATTTAATTCACATTGTTGAGGCTCGAACTCACTACCTAGCGTAAAAAAGGCGATCGCTTTACGCCTTGAGCTACAGTACTCACAGGAAAATGTATTCTAAATGAGGTAATACATTCACTTTAGTTGTGAATTTTTGAAATTTGCAAATGTCGATGAGCTTTTCAATTTTTTTGTTTGAATTTTAATATGTGTGTATGTATGTATCAAATAAATTCGCATTTTAGCCAAACAAATAAACGTACAGACCAGTGGCGTTCCTAGGCTTGGTGACACCCGGGGCCGATACTCATAGTGTCACCCCTATAAAAAATTTCTAAATGCAAAAAGAAACCAATTCGATGAGATTAAGTGTTTTTATTAATATCTTTATGTTTTCCGAAAAAAAAACATGACAAACAATAAGAATTTGTAAAAAACAGAACAAAAATATTACATTTCAGGTGTCTACATATTTAGATATGTAGGCATAAGGTAAAAAAGAAAACTTATTAACTTCGCAGCCTTGAAAACTTACGCAACAAAAACATTACATTTTTCGGTACATATTTGTATATGTAGGTGTTAAACAAAGAAAGCTCATTAATGGCGTTGTCTTAAAAACTAAGTTTTCTTACTTTAAGAGCTGCAAAATTTGAAATAACCTCATCGAAATCAATATTACTTGCAAGCTCGTTTTCAAAGGATAAAATAGCAAGATCTGAAAGCCTTCCTTGCCTGTCCCATGGAAGACCTTCAATAAGTCTTAATTAATTTTAGCTTTGAAGCAGCTTCGATTATCCATTCTCATGAAGCTACTGATACACAAATTGTTAGAAATAATTTTAATGCGACAAAATGGGACACACATTTTTTAACGCAATGTTTTTGTACCTTTTTCTTTCTATTTGAGAAATAAAAAAAAATATCGAAATGGTGTCACCCTTAAAATGGTGGTACCCGGGGCGGACCGCCATTTTTATTTCTATCAAAATAAAAATAAAAAAAAAACCCGGACGGTGTCACCCCTAAAATGGTGTCACCCTGGGAGGACCCCTTCCCCCCTAAGAACGCCACTGATATTGCTATTACCGGTGACGCACAGAATTTTCTATAATTTGATTTGATATGTATTGATTTTTTCCAAAAACTTTTCTGTGTTCACAATGCAACTTCTCACACTACAGTGATCACAGTAAAAAAACGAAACGGCAAAATACGATCAATCCTTCATGAGAATTACGACGAGATATATAACCGTTATGAGAGCTACCAATTCAAATAAAACTAGTAAGAAATGATCTTCGACTGGGCCGAAGTAAAAAAATACCCCTACGTCCGAATTGAAATATATTCAAAGTCTTAAGCAGTCAAAAAAATTTTTATTTGTTAAACATTTTCGTCATAGTTTTAACAGAAAATATTCTCTTTTGATTTTTGATAAAGTCACTTTGTATGGGAGGTGGGTGTGGTTTTCACTCGATTTGGTTGAATTTCATATTCAGAGTGTATATTAAATAGCAAAGCTCATGTGCAAAATTTCAAGTCCATGTATTAATTTTTGTGGAACTCTAAGAGATTTTACCGTTTTGATAAAGTATGGGAGGTAGGCGTGGTTTTCATCCGATTTGGCTCATTTTCGAACTCGACCTTTACTTTTTAGATACAAACTTAAATATCGAATTTCGTGATGATAGCTTGAACATTACGACTGTAATCGTGATCACAGACGGACAGACGGACATGGCTAAATCGACTCGGGTGGCGATGCTGATCAAGAATATATATGCTTTTCTATACCTACCACGCCTCCTTATGGGCGTTACAAACGGAGTGACAAAATTAATACACCCCGTTTACGTTTTTTAAACGTAGGGGTATTAAAAAACATTTTATTTGCGCAGTAAAGTGAAGTTATGCCATGAGCACGGTTGCCACTCGCTTATTTTTTTTTGTACCAAATTTTCCGTAAAAATGTACCAAAAAGGAATAAAATGTACCATTTTTTTTTTATAAAACAGTTTTATAACATCTATTATAATAATTCATTGGAGTATATTTGTGTGTGTACATTAGAGTGGGTCGGTCTCCATACAAAAAAAAAGAGTTTGAAGTGCACCCCTTATTTTAAAGATAACCTCGAGACAACTCCAAAAACAAAAAAAAATTTTTTGGACCCCCGGAAAAACTGCCAAAATGGTATTTTTTCCATAACTTATGCATTTTCTGTCCGATTTCAAAAAATAATATACCGTTAAAAAGGCTTAACTAGCACCACATTTTCTTCTCAGAGCTTTTGGACGTTTAATACATCTGATAAACCCTTTTACCTCAATTTACCCCCCCTTGAAGCCAATATTTTTTATCATAAAATTAAACATCTTCAAAATTTGTTCACATCTTGCCCAAAGAGTAGTTTATTTGGCCTTGAAACAAAAATGTTGTATCAATTCCAAATTGTAGTGTAGAACTTTCTTTATTAAATTTCTTAAAACAGTTTTTTATTATTGTTTCTGATGCCATTAACTTATATTTTTTATAGGATGTTTTTTCGGGTTTCATGAATGCATCCAACGTGATCTTATTTTTGTTTCCTTTTTCTTTTCATTGAAAAACCGTTAGAAGTGGTTCACTAATGATTCCTCGCAGACGATACAAAATGCATTCTCACTTTTGTTTTGCAGCCAAAAAAATTGCTGCATCCATTCTGAACGAAACTTCCTTTTGTAGTCAGTCTTTGACTGGGAAGAAATATCAACATTAGAAAATAACATTTTACAATTTTTTATAAATTTTTCAATACAAATAAAAGGAATACCTGCCGTATTCAGCTTCACTCTCGCAGTCAGAAGTGGACTCTTCCCTTAGATCTACGCAATCATTGGCATCAGATTTTGTTTTTTTTATTACAATCTGCTAGCAAAATATAAAATTTGATATGATATTGAATATTGAGTGTTTATGGCTACCTTTCTATTAGTAGCGTTTTGCCTTCCACCTGCACACACTTGAAGCGTACAATTGAACAATTGCAAAATACAATTTATAATTTGTATAAAAATTGGCGGAATAATCCAGGTTTTTCATTTTACTTATAATTATGATCTTGTACTTTTATCTCTTTCTTTCCTTCAGAATAAAGGTACAATTTTATGCCATGCAAGTTTCCGCTGAACATAACTTTGAATACTAAACATTACGCCAACAGTGCTACCAAATTTCGATTTTTATGAAATTTTTAAGCTTTTACAAAATGTACCAAATCAGAAAATAATGTACCGATGTACCAAGCGAAAATAAATGTACCAATTTTGGTACAATTGTACCAAAGTGGCAACCGTGGCCATGAGTGCCCTTTGGCACTTATAAGGGCTAGAGGGTTAAAAGTAAAACCTTTTAAAAAGTTGTGAAAAATATTAGAGTAGCATTTAAACGTTCAAAATATCAACTAATGTCGTGAGCAGGAACTTGTAATTTTTAAACGTATGAAATAATATCTGCATTTATGCGTCATTTAGAATATTGATAGCAGCATTTTTCACAAAATTAAGGAATGGCAAAGGCATCAAAATGGTACAAATTATTATCTCTTTTAAAGCGGAAAGTGAAGCGTAAAAAACGCTAACAAAAAACAATTTATTTGGTTATTTATTTATATTGGAGCAAATAGGCAAAGAGTAGCAGCAGAAACAGAGGGCAGCACCAACCGGAGAGTTAAATGCACTCTAACAGAAGTTCAAGGCTAAACAAATCAGTCGTTCATGCAATGCTGCGAATACAGCGTTCGCTACCACAACAACAAGATCAATAATACTTAAACAACAAAAATAACAAAAACAAGAGCACAAACAATAAAATAAAGGCATACTTATTTATATCTTGCTGTTTCTTTTTTATTTTATTTTTTTATTTATTTTTTTTTTTTTTTTGTTAATGCACACATGCATGAATGTATGGTAACAATGTTTAGAGCGCCGCATAGCAAATTTAAAGGAAAGGGACTAACAAAAACAACAATAATAATAATAACAACAATCTGAATCAACAGCTTGCGCAGAAAAATACCGGCTTAATTAAGAAGACACATTGTAAAAAAATGTGTGACTTCTTTCGGAAAAGTTCGAAAAAGTTCGAAAAAGTTCGAAACTGTGTAGGCCACACTAAAAGACAACTGAACAAATCCTCTAGGATTTGTTAACTATTCTTTATCAGAGATACTCGCACCCACAACCAACTTAGCATCATTACAACAAACCACAGACACAATAACCAGCCTGAGACCACATAAGCCCAAGATATGCTCACGATGTTGCTTGTAGTACATGTCCAACACTTTCACCAGATGTGGTCGTTGAGTTGGAGAAATTGAGTCACTGGTATAAAGTGCTTCAGTATAAGACTGTTTTAAGTTCATGGATAAGCAGACCGCGGCGGTTATTGTAATACAGTCAGAGAAAAGTCAGAGAATAGCTTACGTTTAAAAAGAAGATAAAAGAACAGTTCAAAAAGCTTAAATATTTGAATTGAGTTCTTGGACGGCTTGTTGTGGCTTAAGACTTGAACCGGTTTTTTTTTTCATTTGCTTGACTAACTTTGTTTTGTAATTTTTTCAGTTATAAGTTATAACAAAGAAATGAGCGAAAAGTCGCCGTTATTTGGCCTAGTTCTAATTTGTAGAAAAAGCACCAGTTTTGTTTTCTAGTTTTTGTTGTGCTAGTCATGGTGATGGCTACAGGTTAAAGCGAGAAGCAAAATAAATAGTGAAAGACTGAAAAAGTTCACCTGAAAATGTTGAAAAGGTAGAGTCATTTATGTTTATATAACGAAATATAAAAAAGGTTGTCATATCGCTCTCTCTCTCTCTCTCTCTCTCTCTCTCTCTCTCTCTCTCTCTATCTCTCTGGAAATTTTCTGTTCTACAGATTGTTAATGGCTTAAACCAGGACTGTAATTTTAAATTTATTTTCTATACTATTTTCAAAAGATTTTTTTAAAAACATCACCAGGTTAATTAAAAACAAAACAATGTTTTAATTTATAAAAATTTATGAACTAGAATTCGAGATTCAGAGAGAAACACAAGAATCAGAATCTGACAATTTTATAAACCAAGAATTCTTCAACAAACGTTACAGATAGCAAATAGGTTTCAGATAGCAAACTTCCTTAAAGTTACAAAGATGTTGAAGACATCAAAAAACTAATCTTTGAATGGGTTTAAATTAACTTTTTTTCGAATAGAAATAGTGTGAAATTATGATGTAAAACAAGGTAGCAGTGTTCAGAAATCTTTTTGCTAGATCTGTCAAACTTATGAATGTCAAATGTTAAGATGTCAAATTCAGCTGTTAATTATTTTGAGTTTTTCTAATTGTTGTTGTTGCTTTTGTAGTTTGATGTTTGTGACACATACAGCTTTTTTGTTGTAAACTTTCACATTCGAGCAGCCATTTAGAATGATTGTAATTGTATAAGTAAAATAATAGAGTACTTCCAATGCAATACTTTCGGCAGCATAGAATCGGACCTCAAAAACGCTATTTCGAAGTAGATGCAGAATATAAAATGAATTTTTACGGAGTAGATTGAAATTTAAATGAAAATTAAATTGAAACAAGTAATTTAATTTATTTGTAAAATACAATAATCTTAAAACATTAAGTTTCAGTATTTGAAGTTTCAATCAATATTATTTATACTATTCTTGTAATTGTTTATTAACCAGCAGCACACGAGATATACAAGGTCGCACAAATTAATATATATTTATATATTATTTTATTTTCGATAGTCCAGAAATTTAAACTGCAGTTGATGAACTCGGTTGATTATCATTAAAGTATCTACGATTTCTTAAAACTTACTGAACAAGGAATATTTAGTTTTGTACAGCTCTTTATTATATTCAAGCGGAACACACAGACTGTCAAGTGCGGGCTAGTTCGCCCAAGTCACGACAGCTTACCTTTATTTTGTGATATCGATTTTACTCTCCGTGCTCTAAAATATGGGGCTTAAGAAATTCTACTTCAAAATAAAATCCTATATAATTCAATATTGTCAGTTTAAAACCACTCTCTTCTCTAAAAGGTCTTTATTTTTTCTCTATCTATCTAGATATATATATAACAATCCAATGGTGTCCGTATGTAACTCCATTACTTCTGAACCGTTCCAATAGTGTTGTTCAAATTGTGAGGGTGTGTGAGGTCAGTCATGGTAAGGGTTTTAAACTTATTGGTGCAACATCAGATGAGCGGTTCTCGAGATATTGCAAAAACAGTGGATCGCCTTTCGCCGATATGATTTCTCATATAAAACCGGTGAAAATCAGTTTTTCATTCTTTTTTAAATAAAATCCAATGAAACTCTGTACGAACGTATTATTTAGACGTGTCCTTTGGCTGTAAAAATTGGGTGAGTATTGGGTAACGAGGCTTGGGTTAGGGGGCACCACCCATACATTTCAGATATATGGTATCGATTAGCATAGTGAACTAAATGCCGCATAACAATGAAACTCAGTATGGAGTTGTCACTTGGTAATGTTCATCTAATAAAAAACTGCCAATACAATTAAAATTTTTGATATCGAATAGCTTTGGAAGTGAAAGTAACAGAAGATTTAAACTCAGAATGGAGTTACTATTTGGTAATGTCCTTCTACTACAAAACTGGGACAAGCATTAAACAATAAGGTGTGTACCGTACTTACATTGAAACTCAGAATGGAGTTACTATTTAGTGATGTCCTACTCCTGGGAAACTGTAACGGGCAGTGGAGAACGACATGTTGAACTGTGGGTATAAGAAAAATTTTGAATATACTTATTATGTTCCCATATACATAGTTCCTGGGTGCAGCAACGCGCGCCGGATGTCGCTAGTAATTTATAAGACCCTATAAATTTTTAACATAGAGCACTTTATAACAAAATATTGTATAAGCTATAAATGAGGCCTACCTACCTAAAATATAGGGCGCTATGAAAAATTTAACACGCTTTAAAAATACGTACTTTTCAATTCAATATTCTTTTAAGATGATTCTAGATGGTTCTTACAATGTTTAAGTAAGTTAATTAGTTAGTTAGTTAGTTTTTGTAGTAGTAAATGTAATAAGGACAATTCATAGTAGCCGGCCCATCCAGAATTCCCCGCATCCTCCGGTGCACAAATTTGGCACTGCCGCGAAGAGAGCGACAATAGACGGTTACCTTAGGTATTACGTTGGACACTAACTTGAAAATTTTTGTTAAAAAAAATATTTTAAATTATTAATTATACTCCTTTACAACATCATTGAATATTTCATAAATTAATTTTATGAAAGAATTCAATGAATTTGACAGTAAGAAAAAAAAAATTTATGCTCATTTATGTGGAAATTAACAGCGAAAATAAATGATCGACCCCAATAACTCGTGCATATTCAATCCAGTCACAAACTGAATGTAGGTTTTATATTTTAACTTTTATTCCGAACCTTTCGATTTAAATAAAAAATTTATAAAGAAACAGGCAGTAGTCATACACCGTTTCGCACTCACATTGTTTACAATCTTTGCTGCACAATTGCGTCTGACACAGCTAAATTCTCGTTTCTTGATCGCCAAGGACATTTTTGTGTCGGTGCATTCACCTCGTTGTTGTTGTTGTTCTTGATGCTCTCATCACAGTCGTATTTATTTATTTTGGCTGTGTTGGTGTTGTTATTATTAATCTCACCGCGTCTCACCTCTTATAGAGGCTTGGGTATGCCTATGCGTTTGACTGTGTGTGTGTGTTTGTGAATTTGCAATGTGAATTAACGATTACACGATTTCTTGTTTTGTTTTGATTGATAAAATTTATGTAATGCTGCCCATTGGGCTAACCTATCATGCACAGAACCAAAAACGTACTTAATAACAAAGAAAAAGTTCTTTGTCCCAATGTATTATACATTAAAATTGGTCCAAAGTACGAGTTCCTTGGTTCAATGAATCTTTGTTCTTACGTTATTTCTTTGATATGTTATGTAGAAAAATGATTAATTAATGACACATACAACTGTTACAATAATTTAGTCTGTCCTTAGAAATTTTAAAACAATATCAAGATATATTTTAAAAAATCAGTTTCTTATTGAGATAAAATTCTCTAATGGTTTTTTAGATATTACAACACAAGAACTGGAACAAAATTTTAATGAACACGAACAATGAACTGTTCCTTAAAATTAAGAACAACGATTCATTGAGCCAAAGAATTCGTTCTTTGGGGCAATGAATAGTTCTTAAAAATCAATGAATTTCGCTTTATGAACGAGATTCTTTGATTTTAAGAACAATATTTGGTTCAGTGTGCTTAAATATAATTTTTTTCTCAGCAATGTTTGTGTGACTGAAACAAAAGTCAAAATTATTTTTTGTATTATTTAGAGAAAATCCTGTTACCATGTCAATTTTTCAACATCTTAATGGTGGAATTTTCGCCAGGGAAGGCAATTACCTGGTGGTGGCGTCCGTGGCGTAGTTGGTTAAAGTGCGTGGCCGCTATGTCAACGGCCATCTGGGTTACACTGCCCCAAACCATCCCTTAAAGGGACACCTAACCTTAATCACAACCCTAAAGCGAGAAAAGGAGTTCTGCATGCCATTAGATGACATGCTTCCCAAAAGCCGCTTTAACAAAAACTTCATCGTAGTTATTCCCCCCAGATCCAACTGGGAACACAAGAAACTAAGCCCGTCCGAAAACGACCTTGTGTGGTACACAGATGGCTCCAAAATGGAGAAAGGCACGGGAGCAGGGGTCTTTGGAGAACACTCCAATGAGAGCCACTTCTTCAGTGCAGGTCTATTTACCACAATCTTTCAAGCGGAAATCCTTGCCATTAACAGATGCGTCAGACTGAACTGTATGAACAATGTTAGGGGCAAATCAATTTTCGTCTTCTCTGATAGTCAAGCTGCCCTTAAAGCTCTGACATCACCCATCATAAAATCCAAGCTAGTGCTGGAGACTGTAGACGTCCTCAACGACCTGGCTGCGCAAAACAATAAAATTACTCTACAGTGGATTCCTGCCCACTGTGGTTTTGACGGGAATGAAAGAGCAGACTCCCTGGCCAAACAGGGAGCATCATCACCACTCACAGGACCGGAACCGTTCTGTGGGGTTGGTAAGAATCTGTTCAAGCAACACGTCAAAAAACCTCATTCCGCGAATCTCAAGACATCTGGAAGAACTGCTTAGGACAGATATGCACTAAGCAAATATTCCCAGAACTTTCTCCCAAGAAATCGAAATTTCTTATTAGCTTAGGGAAGAAAGACCTAAAGATGATGACCGGAATTATAACTGGACACTGCAAACTAAAGAAACACCTACAAAAAATGAATCTCGCTACTGATTCATTATGTAGATTATGCCTTGAGGATGAAGAAACCTCCAGACATATTCTCACTGAATGTCCAGCTCTTCTCCATATAAGAAAGAGAATCCTAAATAGCGAAATAGTCTCTCAAGGACACCTTGCGATCCTCAACCTGGAAAATATATTATGTTTTCTGAAAAAAACTAAAGCAAACGAACTGCTTTAAGAAAATAAAGGTATGGCACAATAGGCATCACAAGATGCCGCAGTGCCAGAGCTGAATTAGCTCGCCCCAAGCATATCTATCTATCTATCTATGTCAACGAACCTGGAGACCCGGGTTCGAACCCCAGCAGCGACAGAAAATTATTTGAATTAAAATAATTTTTCTGTACGGACGCCACCTCTCTGCAGACAATGGCAAACCTCAGAGTGTATTCAAAATGCCATGTAAAGCTTCAGAGAACAAGAACATTCCGTTCATCGCCGTTCGGAGTCGGCGTTAAACATGTAGGTCCGGTTCTCGGTCAATTGTGTACAAACTTAATAACACGCACAACACAATTGATCATAAGAAGCTAGGTCAAAGTCCAGTTATTTATTTTTTCTTTTTTTAAGGCAATTACCTTCCTTATATTTTGCCAATGTCAACACATTTGTTGACACCCTTCTGTCAACAAATCACTTCCAACAGGCTCTGGACTTCGCTTCCTACTCATATCATTAATAATAGTAGCTTCAATATTTTCAAGAAGGATCTTTGACACTATTATCAAAGGCCATAAAATCTTCTTTATTCTTTTTTCTTAATTTCTACTTGGTTATAAGTTTCGAACCATCAAATACCGCAAGTTCTAATAATGTTACTAGTATTTGTTGACTTTTTATAAAAATAATTAACTAAAAGATAAATTATTAATTGAAAGTCCTTAGTTATTTAGAATTTTATTTAAAATCAGATTAAACTCAGGATTATATATAAAAATAAATAAATATTGCGGTTATGAAAACAATGACAGTATGAACGTATTCAAATTGTGGTATCACACATGGAACTCCAAATAACACGACAACTTGTCTTCTACGAAAGTTTAATTCTATAAATTGAGAAAAATGTTCCCACAAAAGTAATGAATGGAATGAGAAAACCAGACGTGACAATTCAAAAAAACTTTAAAACCGCTAAAGCGATTCCTAGGATTATAGGAAAGTATGACAAGAGCTTTAAAATTGGGAACAGAGGGGACTATTTTCAAAACCGAAGAGTGAGAAAAATGTTGTATGGATTCCACAATGGTATGTGGCACGACTCATATAATTTACTTATACGTATATAAAATGCTAGAGAGGGTGATCCAAATGCGATTAAATAGAAAGAACAAACATTCCCATCGGAGATGAATTGTTCTTATGGCTTAAAAATTGAGTCAATTTTTGATATGTAATATCTTACCAATCGGTTTCCAGCATGTGGGAGTGATGTCGTGATATGCGACGGAAATGCGTAACAGGAAGTCGGGGAAGCACGCGCTATTTGATTTATCACACAATTAATTGCAGAGCTTCCAACATTGTTCATACAGTATCAACCAACATTCATAGTCATCGTTCGTTGAAGTCTTCGTTAGAAATACATAATGAAGCAATTAGGCTCGAATAGCTGCTACACAAACCACAAACATGTGTTTTTAACACAAACCACATAATATATCTGTTTTAAATCACAGTAAACTGAACGAAGCCACAATTTCCCTTCAATCTTATTAAACTACAGCGTATGCTACTATTTAGTTTAGACACAAACCTGTGTGGCCTTCACCCAGTGGCTACTAGCACAACATCAAAATTTCCTTCGCCAAATGTCAAAGTAAAAGAAAAATAATAACCTTATTTTTTCCAACATCCAAAGTAAAAGATAAGACCAAACAGCTGTTTTTGTCATACACGGTTAATATTTTTAATATGTAAAATTGAATAAAATTAAAAATAATAAAAAATCTTTGATAAAAAATTACACTACTCCTAGTACAATTTTTATTAAGAAGAATTATTCTTCGTTTCGAAAAATCACTTTAAATAATACCTGAATCGTTTTTTCAGGATATAATGTTAAAGTTGTTTCTTTGGTTTTAAAAAAACATTTTAAAAATTACCTCAATGCGAAGTGTACATCTATATAGTGATAAAAATCAAATGTTTTTAAAACTTTTAAGATGATTTTAATCACTATAATTTTTTTTTTTAACCAGGGTTATTACCAAGGCAGACAATGGCAAACCGCAGGGAGTAAAAACTGCCATGAAAAGCTTCTTGAGAACATAAGCCGTTCGGAGTCGGCATAAAGGTTGTAGGTCTAGATCTCATCATTTGTGTGCAAAAATTTCGCAAAAAGCACAAAGCTCGGTCAAAGTCCTTTCAAGGGCTGAAACGGGCATTTCGTTTTTTTTTTATTACCAAGGTGAGGTGTCAGATGTTACATATCATATGAGACTACTGTAAGGCTCGCTCGTTTTTGTTTATTTTCAGTTAGTTGTAAATAAAATGTAGAAATTCGGTCAAAAGATCAAGGGTTCTTGTCTTTCCTTGACAATAAGTCTTCAACTCTTTTTTTGTTTTCAGATGACTCTACAAAGTCTATCAAGTATGTTTTCCATTTTTCTTTAAGAACTAAACTGTCACACGGTGGTCAGATCTAGCAACTCTATTAACATTTGTGGTCAGTTTGGTTTGGCATTTTATAATGAGTAAACTAACGCCAGAACAACTCTTGCGAATTGTGCAAATTTATTTCTAAAATCGTGGTTCGAAATTTTACGACATAGTCGTCCGAGCATTACACGAATACTCTAAATAATAATACGCATCCTCAAGAATACGCTTAACGAAAAAATAACAGCTCCTGTAGAGCGTGGTATTGAGGAAGACCCAAATAAGTCGATTCGACGAAATTTTACGTCGAATATTGGACTTGCAGAATGCTCCACATCCGAGCCAGCTACGGCAGCCACATGTAAAAAATCATATTTAAACACTAATGGCATAAAATTATCCCTTTAATAAAGTCAATTTTTAGTTTGAAATTGTGACATCTCAGTATAACATACTACTTATAAAGTCTAGAGTATATTGTTTTCATTTTTGCCATTTAGGTATTAAACAAATGGAACAGTTCTCCAACTTAGTATTTTACCACGAATGCAAATTTTGATTTTGCAAACGGCCTTAAAGCATACCTTTTTGCCTATTAACCAGATTTAACCTTCTTACGTGTACAACGCTTGAAAGATCTTTTCTGCTGCAACGGAATTTATTTATAAATATAAAGATTCAAAAAAGAATCCATACGTACGTTAAAGCAACGCTTTTCACAAAGTTTTGCAATATACGCCCCGGTCAACTCTGCTATTACAGTTAAGTCATAAGTTGTTGTTGCTGTAGCTAAAAAGTTTTCGCTTAATGTAAGCTGAATACGCGCCAAGCACATGTAGTTACACGTGAGTGTTATGACGCGAGTTCGACTTAATATATTTGTTGTCATGCTAATATGTGTTGCCTTCATTGTGTGGGTGAGGTGTAGGGTGGCAATTTTCAAAGTTTTACTTGATAGCAAATACATCATCTGATAGCAAGTGTTTGAGCTTTAGTGGCTTGAACTATTCTACAAAAAGAAAGAAGAATATAAAAAGCTACGCTGTGCATTGTCAGAATGCTACAGTGGTTATTTTTGCTTTTTTTTCATATAAATTTATGTATTCAAAACACGAAATTAGCAAAAAAATAAAAAAGATTAAAAAAAAAACTTTTTTTAGATATAAGATTACTACTTTTCCTTTACTTTTTTAACATTTTTAACCTAGAGTTAAAGCACAGTTTTAATTTAAGATGTAATGTTTCATGAGTCAAATTGAGCTCAAATGTCTTAAAGTCGTCTAGCATCCATTATTTTAATCAACCTCCGATGTATGTACACTTGGCAGCCGAGTCTTCTATATTTTAAAAAGACCATTTATATGGCCTTTTGGGGAAACGACATGAATGGAAAATAGCGAGTGAGAGTTTTTAGGTTATTAGGATATTTGCAAATAAAAAAATTAAGTCTTTCGATTGTTGAAAAATAGATTCATAGTTATAACTTTAACAGGGTTAAGACATAATAGAATAATAATTTTTAAATTTTCAGCAAATTGAGTTTACATACACATATGGTCATTGAAATAGATACGAAGACTAAGGACAACACTTTTCATGTAGCATTTCCCAATTTTACAATAATTTGTTAGGCGACCTATAAGGTAAGAATTCAATCCGCGATATACCAGAAAGACGATAAAGCGTGGTGGCGGAAATATCATGGTCTGGGGTTGTTTCTCGTGGAATGGTGTAGGTCTGATTCACCTCATAAGTAATACCATGACGAAGGAGATTTATACGGACTTACTAGAAGAGGTTATTTTACCCTACGCGGAAGAGAATATGCCTCTGCGATGACTTTTACCGATGATAATCATTACTTCTCAGGAGAGCAAAAACCTTTTTTTTACTCAACAGCAATTCGACGCAGTGATTATTGTTCTTGTTACAATATTTCATAATTTTTCTTACGTGATGCTTGTTGTTCATGGGTTGGCACCCATACAGCTACACTTAAGCAATAGGATGCAATGGTAAAAGAGAAATAGAATTTTTTAGATTCGCAACTTCGATATGTAATAATTGAAATATAATAACTTTCTTATCTATATATATATAAACTAGCCTTTTCCCGGTGCGCGTTGCTGCACCCTGCAACTATATGGAAACATAATAGGTATATTCAAAAATTTTCTTAGAGTCATAGTTTAACACCACTGTCATTATCCACTGCACCAAATAGTAACTCCATTTTGAGTTTGTATGTAAGTACTGCTACTTTTACTTCCAAAGCTATTCGATAATACAAATATTAATTGTATGGGCGGAGCCACACCCCCTTACATAATGCCAACCCCAGTTTTCTAGTAGATGGCCCAGACATTGCCCAGTTTTAATACAGTTGCCGATAGTGAGCATACAAACTATTTATTGGATTATTTAACTCAGTAGATATTGAAATAAAAAGAGTGACACGCAAATAAATACTATATATTGGGTTTATGGCTACACTGTAGCAGGAATTAACTGAGTGCAACTATCCACTCAAGAGACCAGCGCGGTGAGTTGTAGAATCTCATCTCTCTCTCTCAACAAAGAGCTTGAGCTATTGTTTGCTGTTATTTCGTGCTGCTTATACAATGGCAGCATGGATTAAAATACATGAATTTTTAAATAATTAAATAAAAAGATTTACCAAAAACGTAGTACCCAGTAGCAGGGTCGCTTATTATAGCAATTGAATAGTGAAAAAATTATTAAAATCGGTTCAGCATTTACCCCCTAGATTGAATGATGAAAATTCCAGAGAACCCTTTTATATAATAGTATAGAAAAGGAGCTTATGTTTGTAAGGCCGCAATAGACTCCTAAACTACTCATCCGATTAGCATGAAAATTTGTGTATAGAAGTTTTTTGGTATGGTGCCTGTTTGTGGGCTATCAATTTTGATCCACCTTGAACACCAGAGGGCGCTGTAGTACAAATTTTTTACAAAACTGCCCAAAACTCATAAACTGCTAATGCGATTCGAATGAAAAGTGGTATACAGTGAGTTTCATGTACGTTGAGTGTTCTGTTGCTATCGTTTTTGACCTATCTTGAACACCAGAGGGCGCTATAGTACACATTTTTTACAAAACCACCTAAAACTCCCAAACCGCTCATGCGATTAGATTAAAAATTGGTATATAGTAGTTTTTAGGCACGATGATATTTTTGACGGAATCTTCTTTGAACCACCTTGGACACCAGATGGTGCTGTAGTACAAATTTTTTACAAAATCGCATATTTTTAGTTGTTTTCTTAGGTTACATATTCAGATATTTACAAAATATAAAATATTTCTTAAATTTAGTAAAATTAAAAAAATTTGCGTTATTTTGACATCAAAAACATGAAAATATCTTGAAAACTATGAAAAATTTTACTACAACGATATATTTAATGCAACATCGTTGCTTAATAATGAGAAAAAAACATTCAGAAATTTAATTTTGTGACTTTCGATTCAAATATCTCCGCTGCATTTGTATACATTGGCTAAATTTTTTTTTGTCTTAAAGCTTCATCAAAGTACTATGAAAACCTTATTGCAAAAATACCGTTAGTTGAGTATATATATTTTAAATATTTTTTTGTCTGAAATTTTGGAGTTTTCCTCAAAAAAAGGCTAAACATCTGTTTTTGTTGAAAAAATAATTTAAATGCAAATTCGCAAATTTTCAACTACGTTTAAAAGTTATAACATTTATAAGCAAAAGTTAATTCAATTTTACGCAAAAATTAAAACCATTTTTGTGATTAAAAAAACAAGAATACCACTAGATTTTTTCGAACAAAATTTTTTTTTCCAATATTGTGTTTTTATAATTTCGAAAAAATATACAAGCTAAAAAATTAATTTATTAGAAAAAATTATATAAGTATCTCTTGCCAATCAAAAGTTATAGCCAATAAGTTTATCCAAAATATATATACAAAAAGCAAAACGCTGTCTGTGTGATGGCTCGAAACTTCACAATTACTGAGCCGATAGAGCTGAAATTTTGGCAGCACATTTTTTTCAAGTACAAGATGGCTTAAGTTTCTGTCACACCCCCTTTTACCGCCCACAAATTAATAAAAATAAAAAAAAAAAAATAACTGGCCTAGCTTCTTATGATCAATTGTGTTGTGCGTGTTATTAAGTTTGTACACAATTGACCGAGAAATGGACCTACAGGCTTAACGCCGACTCCGAACGGCGATGAACGGAATGTTCTTATTCTCAAGAAGCTTTACATGGCATTTTGATTACTCTCTGAGATTTGCCATTGTCTGCAGAGAGGTGGCGGCCGTACAGAAAAATTATTTTAATTCAAATAATTTTCTGTCGCTGCTGGGGTTCGAACCTGGGTCTCCACAGGTTCTTTGACATAGCGGCCACGCACTTTAACCAACTACGCCACGGACGCCCACAAATTAATAAAAATGCTATATTTCCTACGGTTTCCGTCGATTTGGCTACATTTTTGTAATTAAGTTTGTATGCTCACTGTCGGCAACTGTACTAAAATTGGGTAATGTCCATCTACTAGAAAACTGGGATGAGCATTATATAAGAGGGTGTGGCTCCGCCCATACAGTTAAAATTTGTTTTATCGAATAGCTTTGAAAGTAAAAGTAGCAATACTTACAAACAAACTCAAAATGGAGTTACTATTTGGTGATCTCCTGCTGCTGGGAAACTGTAACGGGCAGTGGAAAATAACAGTGGTGTCAAACTTTGAGTCTAAGAAAAGTTTTGAATACAACTATTATGTTCCCATATAGTTGCAGGGTGCAGCAACGCGCGCAGGGAAAAGCTAGTTATATATATAATATAGTTACTAGCTTATCTCTAATCCGGCTCTACTCGGGAGTATCTTTCTTGTTTCCAACAATTTTAACAGAAATATTAAAATAAGATTTCTTTGGATTTTTAAATTCAAAACATTTCGATGAATTTCTTCAACTACTACATAAGCCATTTTTGAGAAATTTGCAAATTTAAGTTTCGTCACTTCTAATTCGTTTTAACTTATACCTTTAACAAACTACTTAACTTTCCCAGCCGCAGTGTTAATCGGTAAAATGTTATAACTATGAATTCCTTTTTCACCAATTCGAAAGTTTAAACTTTTATACTAAATTATTTCTCATAGGTAATAGGTAATTTTTGCAGATAATCTCAACCATTCTTCCAATATAGACGGTCCAATTTTTCAAGAACATTCTCCAAAAGTTGTTTTAATTAATTTAATAAAATTTTTGTGGAAGTTAGCCTCATTACCATATATTAACTCCTATAATACTTACTCATAGTGAATCCTTACGTATTCAAGTTAATTTTGTTGATGAAATATAATAAATATAAATTCTTCCGCATCCTGTAAAGATCTTCAATTGCGTTATATTTTATAACAGAATTTGAAAACCATATCTGCCCATAATTAACAATTTATCCAGTGTGAATATTAGCAAAACTAAATTTTCTCAATACATTTGCTGAAAAGGGAAATTATTAGGCATATTTTACTCAAAAATTAAAATAATTAAAAAATTTCTTTTTCTTTTCATTTCTTTTCTTTTTTTAAGACTATCAGCCTTATTCATAAACACATTTTAGAGGCAGCGTAACTTTAAATGGGCTTTAAACAAGAAAACGTTATTCATAAACATTTTTCGCAGTTGTTTAAGAGCTGCGTAACTTAAACGCCGAAATTGGCGTGTAAAGGCTGCGTAAATACAACCATGATTTTTGTTTGTCTTTTCGTTTTATATCAAAGACATGCTCCATATGCGCCCTTTGCAGCATTTTTTTATGCGGCGGCCATTGCAAGTCCATAGGAATTCTTGATTTTTGTAGAGATTTTCTATAGTTCAGACACAAACCTTACAAACATAAGCAGCGAATGAAAAAATGTTTATGAATAACAATGTTAGCAAGGTTGCATAGAGGCTGCGTAAAGCCTTAAACAGTGCGTAACTAAACAAGCGTTAAAAGGTTGTTTAAGGAAATATATTGAATAAGGCTGTATTTCTTTCAAATGTTGGTCACAGCTGTGATTCATTCTGAAGTGGTATTTGCATTTCGAATGGCATTTTGCGAATGGCGCTATTAATGTTCGCTTCCAATTCCGCAATGTTGAACTTGAACTTTACGTAGCCCCAAAGAAAAAAAATAGAGATGTGAAGCACCGACCAAATATTGAAGCACCGACTTCGAATCCGACCCCGACCATAAAATAAAAAAAAATTTAATTTTTTTTATGCATATAATTTATATGTATGTAATTTTTTAATGAGGAAGTTAAAAATATGTGGAAAGTAATTTAAATTCAATTAAATTTCAATATTAAAAATTAATAATTTTTCTATAAGATTTTGTGCCATGGAGATATTCGTTAAAAATGTGTTGATTTTTTTTATCGGAGTCAGAGTCGGTGCATTTTCTAACACTCCGACTCCGACTCCGACTCCTTCACCCAAAAATCCTTACCGACTCCGACTCCACAGCCCTGGTGCTATCACTGATCTAGGCCACCAATTCATCGGTCCAAAGCTCAAAATTAACTGTTCACCGAATTGTTTTCGCAATCAAGCCAAATAATTTCACGGACCGTGTGGCAAGTCCTGTAGGAAACAAATTCCGTAGAGATTATGGGCTTCAATTTCCGACGGGTGTCATTCATAGTTACGTTCCTGCCAGCCTCATTTTTTAAGAAATATAAAATAAATTAGCCCGCTTTTCTCTGCTTTCTACTCCATTCTTCTATACACAGAAAATAAAAGAATTGATTTATTACCTAAACTAGTTTAGCTAATCTGAAAGTTTCTATTTCACCTAATCTTTTCAACAACTTTTCTACTTACACAGTTAATTTAACAATCATGCATTAGGTAATTCACCTAATTCAAATTAGTTAATTCAACTAAAATTTTGCTTATTAAATCATCTAATTCTTCTAGTTATTTTACCTAATGCAAGTTGTCGATTTGTTCGTACACTAGGGAAATAACGCATATTAGCATTATCCACGCCTCAGTTGGATAAATCACAACTACGTGGATAAATTACAACTTGTTTTTTCCCGTATTTGAATTTTATAGGAGCACAGCGCTCTCCTATAAAAAACATAAATAAAAACAAAGTGAGAAAATTTTACAAAAAGTAAAGCCTCATGCGAGAATTGAACTCTGGCCGCTGGCGTTATAGTCAAACGCCTCACCGCTGTGCTGTTACGTCGTTTGATAACTTTTGAACAAAATGTATATAAAAATATGAGGTCCACAACTCTGAAATTATGTTTCCACTGGGCATCTACAGCAATTTGATTAATTGGTATGTAGAGTAAATTCCTGTATTGGAAATTTAGCTCAATAGATAAGGCGTTGGTTGTTGAAATCTTGAGATCACAGGTTCGAATCTCAGCGGTGGCAAAGAAATTTTTCAGTCATTTATACAATGTATATATCTCTCTCATTCTATCTACTATAAAACAAATCTTTCTTCTCTATCATGTGACGAAATGAAGTAAAGTCACCTAAGGAAAGTTTCACTTCAAAATAGAAATTGCAAAACAAAAAACATATGTTTTGCATATTTTTTGCACGGCATTCCCACTATTAAGTGGGAATGCTATCTAAATAATTAGATGATTTTTCTACACTTAGTAGGTGGCTTGCCTAATCTGAAGTGGTCATAGTTTAAAAAAAATTAGCTTATTCTTCTAATAAATTATGTGTCTTATCTATTTTATGGTTGAAGGTACACCTAAATATTTAGGTTTTTTTAGCTACTCTCGCAGTTAAACTACCCAATATAATTGCATATAATTAACATTTAGAAATTGGTAGCGCACCTAATCAAATTCGTTGACTGAAAATCACCGGATTACTTTAGCTGAATTGACTACATTTTTAGGTAAAAGTTCTACTCTTTTTTTTCTGTGTAAGTCGACCCTACCTTATAATTCTACCATGTATGCGAGTATTCCATATTCTCAAGTAGCTCGGTCTACAAAGTGTTCATCCTCTCACAGTCTCACTGATTTTTGACAGTTTTGCATTGGAAACAACAACAAAAACATTTGCACGCCGAGCAAACGAGCACCGTGTAACATGGGCCAATGAAATGTCAAAACTAGCTCGGCGTGCATATTTCTGTCGTGTGACCCATGGTATAATAATACAAGGTAGCATTGACAGTCGCTTGGGAAAACATCTCCTGTCAAAAAATATACTCAAAAAGAGAGCGCACACAATCCGCCATTGAAAACACAAACAATGTTGAAAACGTTGAAGTGAAAAAAACAACAACCACAGCAGCTGCAGATTGATTTACTCAAAAAGCTGTTTTTGACAGGAGATGTTTTCTTGTAGAAGAGAAAATAAACAGTTGTCAATGGTACCTTGTATTATTATACCATGGTGTGACCTACCAACGTGCAAATTGAAAAAAAGAGAATAAAAGTGTTCATTGCACGCCGAGCAAACGAGCACCGTGTAACATGGGGCTTTGAGAGAGTTAAATGAATATTGATAATCTTGTCGTTTGTACCTCTTTTTTATGGAATGCATTCGAAGTATTGAGAATACTCTAAAATAGTTTCGCTGAATTTTGGTGTTTGCTTCAGTGTTGTTTGCTTCTAATGTTGTCAAATATTTTATTTTTTATACAATATAAAATAAAAAAAAAATAAAAAATAATAAAAAAATAACATGAATGTGAGTTAAAAATTAACAAAAATAGATATAAACTGTGATTTTGTTCGCTTTTATTAATTTTTCAACGAAATAATGTTTGTTCATAACAATATGGGAAAAACTGAGATGGATAATATGTTCAAAATTCATGATATTACATTTTAGTTCACTAAAAATTTTACTTTTTTTAAACTTTTTATGTATTTATCTCAGTACTATATTAATATATATCTTAGTACTAGTACTATAATAAAAATAAAATAACAACAAAAAACAAGAATAAACTTTCAGTTTCGCTTATTCAATTTCATTCCGCTCAGCCATTTGGGAGTACTCATGATCAGAGAACGCAAATAAACTAAACGATATCTGAACCGATCGCTCAGAGGTTGATACAAAACCTTTATTTTTCATCCGTTTCGTTCGTGAGGCCTACCGAAACACGAAACTTTTCAGTGGAAGAGAGAACTAACGTAATTTTTATAATTTTCGTTAAAAATATTAAAATATATAAAAATATTTTTTATAATTTTCACGTGTCAGTATAGAAAACGAAACCAAATCAAACGTTTCATTAATGATCATTGGTATGCAAAAGGCATTGATCTCAAACTCCGTGGAAAGAGTCAGCATGCGAATGATGCTTGCCTCTTCTATCGCGTTGATTTCGAATCTGATGTCAGAATTTTAAAATTCAAGATGGCTGATAGGGTTGCCACATAATTTTTTTATTTTTACGAATTCAATGCTGGGGCGAACATTAGGTAAAAATGGGTCGCTGAATCCGAATCCGTTCTGCAATCTGTGTTCATCCGCTCCGGCTCTCAGAGCTTTTGATAGTTTCACATTGAAAGCAACAACAAAACGATTAGATTGTTTGATTGCCAATCACCATGGTATAATAATACATGGTAGCATTGACAACTGCTTATTTTCTCTTCAACAGGAAAACATAAACTGTCAAAAACAGCTTTTTGTGGTAATACATCAGCAGCTGCTGTGGTTGTTGTTTTTTTTCACTTCAACGTTTTCAACATTGCTTGTGTTTTCAATGGCGGATTGTGAGCGCTCTCTTTTTGAGTATATTTTTTGACAGTATATGATTTCCCAAGCAACTGTCAATGCTACCTTGTATTATTATACCATGGCCAATCACCGTGTGAGTTGGGGATAACGAATCGTTGTTTCGGTTTCGTTTGTGTCTCTTCGTCACTCAATCGTTTTGTTTTGTTATCCCCAACTCACACGGTGATTGGCAATAAAACAATCTAATCGTTTTGTTGTTGCTTTCAATGTGAAACTATCAAAAGCTCTGAGAGCCGGAGCGGATGAACACAGATTGCAGCAATCTAAATTTGTTCATTTTGAGATTGCTGTACATGTCGGCAATCAGCAATCTGAATAGTGTTGCTAGGTTACGAAAAAAAAATTTGAAGGAAATGTCAAATTATGATTGGCGTGTCGTGTGAGCTACCAACAATCTGAATGCGAAAGAGAGTAAGAAAAGATCATCGATTGCCAATCAAGCAATCCCGTGTGAGTTGGCCATAAGAAAAGTTCATCGATTGCCAATCAAGCAATTCCGTGTGAGTTGGCCATTAATGGTTTCGCTAGTGACAGAAGCCGAAAAACAAAACAGACGCCCAATCGTTCTATTGTTGTTTGAATCGTTTTTGGTTCATTCGCTTGAAAGATCCGAGCGTAACAAAATAGAACGATTCGTTTTGTTTATTTGCGTTCTCTGCTCATGTTACAATTATACAAGGTAGGAGTGACAACTTGCTTTTTTCTCACAAGTACCTTGCACCGACTGTCATTTGCCTGTATAATTTTATTTTATTTTCTTTTCTTCTTTTTTCGTTCTCTAATTTATATTTTTTTTTTGACAGTTGGCGCAAGACGAAAGAACTGTCACTCCTAACTTATATAATTGTATCATGGGAGTACTCTCAAACGAATACTCTAAAATTGTGAGTACTGTTTTGAGAGTATTCTATGTACACAAGTGCCACATTCCATTCCATTCTAAGCGCTTCGTGTGCACTCTCACTCCATTCGTTCCCTTAATGTAGTTGCTGAAATTCATTTCGTTCTTATGAGAATGTTTTGAAACGGCAATTGAATGCAGTTGTGCAGCTTTTTAGTTCACACACAAGGTCCGTTTCCGTACTTTACACTGTGTAAGATTTGTGTAAAATGTGTGCAAGAGAGTAAAAACGAAATGTGAGAATAGTTGCAAAAGTACGGAAACAGCTTCTAGTAACTTTCAAGCACAAAACAGCTGATTTTGACTGCAGACGGCAGCACAAAATTTAAAACACTTTCACTCAAATTATTAAAAGTCATTTTTAATGCAAAACTGAACAATTACTTAATTTTTATTTATTATTATTTATTTATTGTACGTAAATTTCTTTTTAGGCACACAATTTGTGAGTTTATTTATCGCAAAACATAAACAATTATGAAATGTGATTTGACATTTGCTTCTTATTGATGCTTATTCTTCTTGATGCTTGTTCTTACTTTACTCGAAGTCTCGAGTTCTAGCACTCTCTGTGCACTTTGTGTGCTCGAGAGAGCGATTTAATGCTTGTTCTTCTTCTCCCATTTTAAGCACAGAAAGTACGGAAACAGAAAATAGTGTCCCACAAGTTACACAGTGTGCGTACGGAAACAGACCTAATAATACAAGGTAGCATTGAAAACTGCTTATTTTCTCTTCTACAAGAAAACATCTCCTGTCAAAAACAGCTTTTTGTGGAAATGCATCTGCAGCTGCTGTGGTTGTTGTTTTTTTTCACTTCAACGTTTTCAACATTGTTTGTGTTTTCAATGGCGGATTGTGAGCGCTCTTTTTTTGAGTATATTTTTTGACAGGAGATGTTTTCCCAAGCAACTGTCAATGCTACCTTGTATTATTATACCATGGTTTACACATAAATAAAGGAAGTTCCCCTTTATCAAAAAAAAAATAATTTCAAAATAATTTCTAAAACCATTATATTAAACTTTATTAAATTATTAACTAGTATAGTTTATTATAATAATAATTTCCATTAATTAACTTTACTATAACTTCTTGTTAGAAAACACAATGGAGCTACCCATACTAACGAAGGCAAGCTGTTGCATTAACAATCAAAACAAACTAACAAACTTTTAACAACACAAAACAGTTCCAGCCGCACGCAACTTACAGTTCTGCATTACAATAGGATCACCAGTAATTGTTTTATCCCCTGTAACTTGGGCAAAAACATAATGTAATTAACAAGGTGGTAGTGAATTTTTCACCACACATTCAATTTTGCTGAATCTGTCAAAAAATTGTGACATAAAGAGAGGACCTGTTGATAACTGTCAAATCATTTTTTGTTTTGTTTACTTGCTTGTGGTAGTTCTACACAATAAGTAATAAATTGCAATTATAAGTAGTTTCGTCGGATTTTCATCAAAATAATTGAAAAAAGAGTGAAATACTAGAGCCAAAACAAATATCACAAGCTTTGTTTTGCTATGGTTTTGCTTAAAATTGCAATCAGCTGTTTTTGACAGATCGAGAGTTCATTTTTATGAGAGAGGTTAAAAATTCACTACCACCTTGTTAATTACATCATGGGCAAAAATAAAATTAATGTCATTTTACCTTCCTCATAACAAAATAAAAATGTTGTTCACCTCAACTTAAAATTGGCCGACTATAGGGCTTACTATTATAAATAATTGTTTTTGAGATGAAAGAACGTTGCAACTCTTTATGAGGGTTGATCGGAACTGTTCGAACTAAGTAAAACATGTCGTTTACAAAAAGCAGCAAGCAACAAGCGTCAAACACACGTGAGCACGTACCTGCTGTTCGATAGGGAAACGTGACTGAGACGTCGACGACGCAAGTCAGTCTGCGGATTCACGGTCTGGAGTAATAACAAAGCAAGGTTTTTACAACAACATAACAATACTAAACACTTGAGAAATTACGTAAATAATAACGACATACGTTATAACAATAATGAAATAAAAAACAATGAATAAGTAAGGCGTGCGATATGATTTTTTGAGTTATGTACATTTACGCTTGTGCTTTAGGAAGCTTCACAAAAAACGATGTTTTTCAAAGTTCATGTCAGTAAACAATTTCTCATAATTGTGATGAGAAATAATGTAGCAGCAAGATTTAAAAGAACGGCGAATTTGTAAGCGAAAGCATGGAGCAAAAAGTCTAGTTAATATTTGAATGCTAAGAATTAAAAAAAAAGAACTGAAACGCCAAACGTGAAATATCGCAATCCAGCAATTCTTGAACTTGTTTTCTAAACTTTTAAAATTAGATACCTGCCAAAGTTTTAAAATATGAAACATAGATACCTGTTATCAAAACAAATTTCCAAACCTTATATGGGAAGCATTGGCCCACGCGGGCCCTTGTGCACCTTTAGAGGTTAGAAATTCATAGAAAAGGAAAAATTTCTTAAAATTTTCTTTCAGTGCACGCTAAATCAACTCCGAGAAAAAAACTTATGCAAAATTAATAAAAAACCTAGTATAATTTATTGGCGTCCGTGGCGTAGTTGGTTAAAGTGCGTGGCCGCTATGTCACCGAACCTGGAGACCCGGGTTCGAACCCCAGCAGCGACAGAAAATTATTTGAATTAAAATAATTTTTCTGTACGGCCGCCACCTCTCTACAGACAATGGCAAACCTCAGAGAGTAATCAAAATGCCATGTAAAGCTTCTTGAGAACAAGAACATTCTGTTCATCGCCGTTCGGAGTCGGCGTTAAACATGTAGGTCCGGTTCTCGGTCAATTGTGTACAAACTTAATAACACGCACAACACAATTGATCATAAGAAGCTAGGTCAAAGTCCTTTCAAGGGCTGAAATGGCCAGTTATTTATTTTATTTATTACATTTTAAAAATATAAACAGAATAAAAAAGTCTCCGTTATCTATACACTAAGGGAAATAACGCATATTAGCATTATCCACGCCTGAGTATAAATTTTATTCAAATATTTACGTGGATAAATCAAATATTTTCCCTACAACTCCTTTTTTTCCCGTATTTGAATTTTATTTATACCACACACGTACACACATATTCCATTCAAGCAAGCAGCAACAGCATCGCACACTTGCACACATACTCCGACAAGCAGCAACAGCATCGCACTTTGTTCCTGAGTTTATTTCTTGCATTTGCAGTTCTTACAGTTCTCATTTAGTTATTGTTGCAAGAGTAATATATTATGTATGTTTGGCAAAGAAATTAAATTATGTAGGGTGGAGTGGCAACTCGGTATTTTCAAGAATATCTTGGACCGGTTGTAATTTACCTGCATAATTTGCTTCTGCCTAAACATATTTTGTACATTACTTTTTCGTTTGTAATTTATAATTTATTTATAAATTAGAGAACGAAAAAAGTGAAGCGATAATAAATTATACAGGCAATGGCATTTGATGAACGCAATAAAAAGAAAATACTATAAAACCATTAATAACATATTCAATTTAAATATGTTTTTTTTAAAATTCAATATTTTTATTCAAATTTTCTTTAAATGCGATAGTTTATTTTCAAATAGTAAATATTTCAAAGATATTTTTAAAAAATTCGTGCATAATTTTGATATATTTTTTATTAATTCTGTTTAAATATTTAAATATTTAATTAAATTAAAAAAGTATTCAAATAAATTTTAAATATTTACGTAGTCGATTTATTCAAATGCGTTATTGGTGCAAAAATGACTCGCTTTTTGGATAAATTAAAAAAGTTTTTGGATAAATTTAATATTTTTTTCCCTTAGTGCACTAAGGGAAATAATGCATATTAACATTATCCACGCCTGAGTATCAATTTTATTTAAATATTTACGTGGATAAATCAAATATTTTCCTTACAACTCGTTTTTTTCCCGTATTTGAATTTTATTTATACCACACACGTACACACATCTATACTATTATATAAAAGGGGTCTCTCGAATTTTCATCGTTCAATCAAGGGGGTAAATGCTGAACCGATTTTAATAATTCTTTCACTATTCAATTGCTATAATAAGCAACCCTGCTACTGGATACTACGTTTTTGGTAAATCTTTTTATTTAATTATTTAAGAATTCATGCATTTTAATCTATGCTGCCATTGTATAAGCAGCACGAAATAACAGCAAACAATAGCTTAAGCTCTTTGTTGAGAGAGAGAGGTGAGATTGTACAACTCACCGCGCTGGTCTCTTGAGTGGATAGTTGCATTCAGTTAATTCCTGCTACAGTATAAATAGTTTGTATGCTCACCGTCGGCAACTGTACTAAAATTGGGCAATGTCCATCTACTAGAAAACTGGGATTGGCATTATGTAAGGGGGTGTGGGTCCGCCCATACAATTAAAATTTGTATTATCGAATAGCTTTGAAAGTAAAAGTAGCAGTACTTACATACAAACTCAAAATGGAGTTACTATTTGGTGATCTGCTACTGGGAAACTAACGGGCAGTGGAAAATGACAGTGGTGTTAAAGTATGACTCTTAGAAAATATTTCAATATAATTATTCTGTTCCATATAGTTGCAGGGTGCAGCAACGCGCGCCGGGAAAAGGCTAGTATTCCATATAAGCAAGCAGCAACAGCATCGCACACGTACACACATATTCCGACAAGCAGCAACAGCATCGCACTCTGTTCTCTTGCAGTTGCAACCTTAGTTCTTATAATTCTCATTTCGTTTTTGTTGCAGAAGTTGTATAAAAGGGATATTTGGCCGTACATATGAGCGATTGCGTGTTGAAATAATGCAATTATGTAGGGTGGAGTGACAACTCGACATTTTCCCACGAATGTGTCGTACCGATTGTTATTTGCCTGCATATTTTGCTTTATTAGTTTGCTTTATTATTGCCATTAGCATGGTTACTTTATTTTCTTTTTTCATTCTTTAGTTTTATACTATTTTTGACATATGGTGTCATAATATTGCACCGACTGTCAAAAATAATATAATATTAAGGAACGAAAAAAGAAAATAAAGTAACCATGGTAATGGCATTAATGGACGCAGCTGTGAGAAATATTTGAATATATTGTTTTTTAATTTCAATATTTTTTATATAAATATCCTTTAGATGTGATAGTTTTATTTTCAAATAGTAAATTTTTAAAAGATATTTAAAAAATTCGTGCATAATTTTAATATATTTTTTTATTATTTCTGTTTAGATATTTTAATATTTTATTTAATTAAAAAAGTTTTTAAATGAATTTTAAATATTTACGTAGTCGATTTATTCAAATGCGTTATTGGTGCAAAAATGACTCGCTTTTTGGATAAATAAAAAAGTTTTTGGATAAATTTAATATTTTTTTCCCTTAGTGTAGTTAAGCCTACCACAACACCAACTTCTGATAATATATCCCCAACCTTTCTCGATCCTCTTCTTTCTCCTACGGCTCAATTAACAAAAACTATCGCGGAAACAAGTACTGAAGGCCGTTTTGTTATTTCTCGTCTTAGAGACCGAAGGTTGTATGAAAATGTACGCCTATACCTAGCATATCTGCACGATAAATCTGATTCGATATGCATCGATGGATCTACAAAAACAAGTGTTATAGTTGGTATACAGCAAGAAGGCCTTCCGACTGATCCAATCGAACTTATGAAAATCTTCATTAGTTTTCATGAAAGCTTCAATATCTCTCCAAAGGAAGTTGAGAATGATTTGTCAGCATTTGCCTCTCATACCACATCAAAGCGTCTTTGGCATCTGAACAAAACTCGGTCAAATTTCAAAAACTACTATTGCTCCTAACAAGATTCCACAAGTAGTACCCAAAGATCCGTACCAATCTGCCCCGCAAGGAATTCCATAAAAATATTTTACCACAATTGTGGTGGTATGCGAGGCAAATTAAATAAACTTTTTATTGACGCAAAATCATGCCTCTTCAGTGTTATAGTTGTCACGGAAACCTGGCTAAATGATTCATTAAAAAATGAAGAAATTCTCGACCACAATTGGACAGTCTACCGAAATGATCGAGATCACTCCCACACTGGTCATACCCGTGGAAGGGGGGTTTTAATCGCAACACACAACTCCCTTTCAAGTCAAATTGCTGAAACCACCTCCCACAAACTTTATGAACACCAAATAATCAGAGTCTGTTCACTTAATAATCAATATATTTATATGGGTGTTATCTATATTCCTCCCAATTCTATCGAATCTACATACAGTGAGTTATGTGAGACCATTTCATCAATAACCGCGTCCATGAATGAAGAAGATACACTTGTTATCTTTGGCGATTTTAACCGCACAAATATTTCCTTTGTCATTGATGAAAATGACAAATATCTTCTCCCGGTAGACCTCTCTAACTCGATTCATTTTACTTTAACTAGTACCTTATATGGCAACGACTTACAGCAAGTAAATAGGACTCCAAACCAGAATGGCAGATGGCTAGACTAATGGTGTTTTCGTTTCTACAAAAAAATGTTGCCCTACCACAGTGCAACATTTTTCAAGTGTTGCATTCAACCCTCAAAAAGTGCAGGTTTTGAACATAAAACACTGCCCTGCTTACTCAATCAGCTGATATATTTGTGTGCGCCAAAAATAAAAAATTTTCTTTATTAACAATATAATTTAAGTGTCAAATTATGAATGTATATATTTATCCTCGTCTACCACACGCATTTCATATTATTTTCGCTTAAAGTAATCAGCTAATTTTCAGGGCAACATCCTCCCCTCAAAAAGTTTCGCAGGGCAAGAAATGTGCATTTTTTGCCCTATATAAATGTTACATTTTAAGAAACGAACACAGATTTTTTTCACCCGTTTGCACTTATTTAACAATCGAACACGAAAAAAGAAGAGGGCAATGAAAAGGTAACATTTTTTGGTAGAAACGAAAACACCATTAGTTTTCACTAATGCCTATTATGAAATAAACGTTGTTCCAACTAGCGAAACTGAACACTTGTTCTCTAACAGTATGCACCATACAGCCGTAACTATAGAACTGTTCACCGAAAATATAACATTTACCCACTCATTTAATAACTCAATTGTATATGATTTTCTCAATGCTGATTACGATAGCATACAAATCGGTCTTAATATTTTCGACTGGAGTGATTTATCAGCGTTGGGTCTCGAAAATGCAGTTTCACTCTTCTATCAACGTGTGCTTACAATTATTGATAGACATGTCCCAAAATTAATGAAAAAATAAACTATCGGAACCATGGCTAGATCAGAATCTCAGACACCTAAGAAATCAAAGAAATAAGTTATACAAAATCATGAAAACTGCATCAACTGTAAGCGAAGAAGTGAAGATGAGATATGAGGACTTGGCTAAAATTTTCTCTATTAAGTCAAAAGAAACTTACCAATTTTATATCAACCTTATTGATGAAAGAATTGTTGAAGAACCCAAAAATTGTTCGACTACGTTAACGTTAAGCGTAAGTCTGACGGATATCCTACATCCATGTTTAAAGGTAACGTTGTTTCTTCGAGTATACAAGAGATTTGCAATCTTTACGCAGACCATTTTAAAGAGGTTTTCTGTGTTCCAATAAACAACACTAACAATACCCCTCTCTCTGAATAAAGTGAAAAAAAGTAAAAAATTTTTCATTTACTTGATAAATTCACTTAGTAACTGCATAATGTCCACGAACTTAACATATATATACCATTGGAAAAGTTTATATTTCAACTTTCTAAAAATTAAAAGAAATCAAAAATCGGTTGATAAATAATTGAGTTACTGGGTTTGAAGTGAGTTAAGGTACGCAATACCAATTTTTTTAACGGTAAATCAAAATTTTGAGGGTGTTAGGACACTTTTATTCGCTCATTTCTATTGTGCTTGACCAGACCTACAACTTTCCTTTTTGTATCACCGTGTAATCATTAAAAAGTGATTTCGATTTGTTATTCCTAATTAATGGATTTACTTTAATTTTTGCTTCCAATACGTTTATGACAAAAAAATCACAGATGCGTCACTGGACGCGCGAGAGAAGCAAAGCATTTTCGCAATTTCATAGATTTGATAATTTAATGGCTTTTTTCGATCAAAATAATTTTTAATTTTAAAACTTTAAAATAACAAAGTAAATTAAAAAACACACGATTATCTTCACACCAGTAAGTTCTATTATATTTCATTATTATTATTTTCTGTCACTTAGAAAACGTACTTATCAACGCACTTTTAGCCAATTAATTTTTCAAAAAAAAAAAAAAAACAACACCATGTACCAACAACATAATTACCGATCGTGTAGTAAGAAGAGTTCGTATTTTTTTAAGTAGTAAGCAACTCGAGAGTACTCTACTCAATTTGTTCTTTTTAAGTAAATACTTTAGAGGGTTCATACGGACAGACATGGCTAAATCGACTCGGGTGGTTATGCTGATTAAGAATATAATTTTCTATATCTACCACACCTCTTTATGGGCATTATAAACGGTGTGACAAAATTAATATACCCCTTTAACGTTTTTGTATTTGTTTTGGTATACGTATTGTTTTGTATACGTTTTGGGAGCACTCATAAGGAGTGGTCGGAGGAGATAGATCCTCAAGGGAAAAATGATCTTTTTGCAAAAATAATGGGGTTGATTATACATATTAACCCTCTCCGGCCGTCCCTTAAAGGTCCCTGTTCAGTTGTAGGGAATAAATATAGAAAAATCATTAAATTTGTTACAATTTAATCAACTTACAGGTTGTTTATTTTAAAGCATAACGACCTCTAGTAAATAGTAAGTAGAAACAAAATCCAATACACAATCCCTAGTGAATATTATGTACTGGCTAATAGTTATTGTAGGATATGAAGGATATGTAGCCAATACACATTCCTATAAATAGATTATTGTGATCTACTGCAATATAGCTTTAATTAATACTTAATAATGAATCAGCGCGGTTTCTCAACGAGATTTTGGATTGATGGTTAGAGCGTTAAACTATCAGTCGACGAGAATGAGTTCAATTCCTGTAGCGGACAAGAAATTATTTTTAATTTAACATTTTCTTGTTGCAATAGACGCAAGCCAAAAACAATATCAATTCTAAGAAAAAACGGTGTCGGAATAAAGTGTCGTTTTTTTCAGATTTCACTCCAGCAAATCGCAGAACGACGCGTAAAAAAGAAGCGTTAGCACATCTTTTTTCCAAATTTACCTTGCTCGTTTTTATTTTGAAATTATCGCTCAAGATCGGTGAATTCATTCTCATTCACTCTCCGGTATAGAGCGAGAGCTTCTTAAACAGCAGGGTTTATTTTGAAAGTGACAGAATTGAATGCAATAGAGTTTGACACAGAATGACCAACAACCAGTCACGACTTCTAGTGACTTGCTATGAAACTTACTTGCTGATGAGGAGCTTTAACAAAAGCAACAGCAAAAAACTGTGTCATAATAAAAAACAAAAAATAAAAAACAATGCGCACACAAAAACACACACATCTATACAAAACTGAATAAACAAGTTTAATCAACTTTCGCACGAATTTCTCCAACGCGTTGCCAGTACGATGTTCAACGTATGAACGGGTATGTATTTGGGTCAATGTGTCACATGACAAGCTGGCAGTGCATGCTTTGAGCATTTCTAACAAGCAATAAGTACCTTTTTCTCTTTTGTTCTTAAAGTTCGAACAAATTTAAAAGACTTGAAAGCGAATCATTAAAGTTTTTAGTTAAGCAACGAGAAAAGTCAACACGTCATTAATCAACAACAACAACAGCAATTCTAATCATAAGCTTATTAATTTGTTTAAAAAGAGTAAGAATATAATAAGAAATAAAAGTGTTAAGTAATGAAAACTTGTTTGAATTCGAAACAAAAAACAAAAAAAAAAATTGGCATGTAAATTATTTTTTTTTTTTATTTTCTATGTGTACAATAAAGTTTCAAAAACTTTAAAGGAGTTCTCTCGAAAGAGAACCGAACTCGAAAAAGTTTGATTCATTTGGTCCGTTATCAAACCCTTTATATGTCCCCCTAATGCAAATCGTTTGTTTGCAGTTTTTTCTCCCATTGGGCCAAAAACGGGCCAACAAATTCCTATTTTTCTATAACCTTTTTAAGTATTTCCGTAAAATTTTTCTCTATCTAAAAATCTCTATCAGAAATAATGGCCTGAACGGGATTCGCACCTGGGACCCCTGGGGTGGCAGTCAAGTGAGCTACCTACTCGAATAGCGAGATCGCTGAATTGATTTGAAGCAGCATTGATTGCTATAAGCAATTGCCCAACTTGGTTAGACATATAGCAGAGACTATATATTCTATAGACTTTGCATAAGAATGAATCGAAACGTTCCTCTCGAAGTTTAGCCCGCAAACATTGGGACCTGGAAAAATATGAGAACGTGAAACAAAAAAGCAGGGCTGATCATAAACTTATGTTGCTAGATTTTGTTGATAGACTCTAGAACTACAAAACCTTATCAACAAAGTTGTAGGTTAGCCATGTTTATTTTATTTTTTCATTGAATTCTATACGGACGGACAGCTTGCTTGTTTACATTTTTTGTGCATGCTTTTTGTTGTTGCTCAACTTTCTCATTCTTGCAGGATTTTCTTTGCTGCTTTGGCTGCATTTCATTGATCGTCAGAAAAGTTATATTTTTGCGATTTTGTCTATTTCAATGGATCTATAGAAAAATCGTAATTCTGTAACTTTTTAAATTCTGATTGGATTGAAATGCACCCAAGGACAAAATTGTAGATAATTTTATAACCTTTTAAATGGCATCAAAAATTATTTTTTAACTATATTTAATCATTGTTTTTACTAAAATTTTTTTGCATGGTTTTTGTTGTTGCTCAACTTTTTCAGTTTTGCAGAATTGTTCATTGTTTTGGCTGCATTTCATTGATTCAGAAATGTTATATATATGCGATTTTGTCTATCTCAATGAAGCTATAGAAAAATCGCTGTAACATTTTTAATTCTGATCGGATTGAAATGCACCCAAGGACAAAATTGTAGATAATTTTATAACCTTTTAAATGGCATCAAAAATTATTTTTTTAACTATTCATTGAGCGTTAGAAAAGTTATAGTTACGCGATTTTGTACCTATATCTCAAATTATGAAGCTATAGAAAAATCGCTGTAACTTTTTCAATTCTGATTGAGTTACGACCCAAGGCATCTCAAATTATTTTTTTACTAAATCAATTATTTTTTTTTCAATATTACAACTACTTTTTCATATTGTATCTATCTACCTATTGATTTATATCCACCCGATAGCTACCTAAATTATAAACATTATTCATATTGGTCTAGTTGCCACGCAGCTAGATCAACTAGGTTTTATTGTTGTTGCTGTACTTACTTTGTTTTCACTGACATATTCATATTTAGAATCGGCGAAAATAACTGAATACAACTCTAAAATTTTTACAAACACCCGATCTTGTTAACTTTTATTCACCAACTAACATGTGGGCTATTTATATAACCACAGCAGATCGTACATGCCTATAAAGAAAGAGATGGCCTGAGCAAATAAAAGTAAGTAACGGTACATCTCTCTTGGAGTTTTACACAACGTCACACTGGAGTCTCAAAAATTTATAACTACAGATAATGAATGCATTATTAGATTTAAACGAAACTTTAAAAAAATAAGTTAACATTTGTGCTATTTATGTGTCCATGGCTGTATGTATATAAAAAAAAAATAAAATATATACAATAAAATTTATTTAAACATATGAAAATATTTAAAAAATATAATAAAGTGACAAATTGTGCAGTGCATAGAACAGTTTCAAAAAACTAAAGCAGTTTAATGTTCATAAAAAAAAAAATAAATAACTGGCCATTTCAGCCCTTGAAAGGACTTTGACCTAGCTTCTTATGATCAATTGTGTTGTGCGTGTTATTAAGTTTGTACACAATTGACCGAGAAAGGGACCTACATGTTTAACGCCGACTCCGAACGGCGATGAACGTAATGTTCTTATTCTCAAGAAGCTTTACATGGCATTTGATTACTCTCTGAGGTTTGCCATTCTCTGCAGAGAGGTGGCGGCCGTACAGAAAAATTATTTTAATTCAAATAATTTTCTGTCGCTGCTGGGGTTCGAACCTGGGTCTCCAAAGTTCGTTGACATAGCGGCCACGCACTTTAACCAACTACGCCACGGTCGCCGGTCGTTTAATGTTCATATTGAACCTAAAATCATTTTTAAGCATGTTTTATAAAATGTTATGCAAAAATCTTTTTAATATTAAAAAACTTTTTAATTATTTCACTTTTCCAAGCTTTTGTAAAATATTTTTATGAATACGACTGTAAGAATTTACATCCATACAAAATAAAAATACTTATAAAAGCATGAGAGAAAAAATTACTTCTAAGTAGATAAATAAAATATTTATTTATCTTAATTGAAAAATATAATCTTTTTATTGAATATGTCAGTGAAAACAAAGTAAGTACAGCAACAACAATAAAACCTAGTTGATCTAGCTGCGTGGCAACTAGACCAATATGAATAATGTTTATAATTTAGGTAGCTATCGGGTGGATATAAATCAATAGGTAGATAGATACAATATGAAAAAGTAGTTGTAATATTGAAAAAAAAATAATTGATTTAGTAAAAAAATAATTTGAGATGCCTTGGGTAGTAACTCAATCAGAATTGAAAAAGTTACAGCGATTTTTCTATAGCTTCATAATTTGAGATATAGGTACAAAATCGCGTAACTATAACTTTTCTAACGCTCAATGAATAGTTAAAAAAATAATTTTTGATGCCATTTAAAAGGTTATAAAATTATCTACAATTTTGTCCTTGGGTGCATTTCAATCCGATCAGAATTAAAAATGTTACAGCGATTTTTCTATAGCTTCATTGAGATAGACAAAATCGCATAAATATAACATTTCTGAATCAATGAAATGCAGCCGAAACAATGAACAATTCTGCAAAACTGAAAAAGTTGAGCAACAACAAAAACCATGCAAAAAAATTTTAGTAAAAACAATGATTAAATATAGTTAAAAAATAATTTTTGATGCCATTTAAAAGGTTATAAAATTATCTACAATTTTGTCCTTGGGTGCATTTCAATCCAATCAGAATTTAAAAAGTTACAGAATTACGATTTTTCTATAGATCCATTGAAATAGACAAAATCGCAAAAATATAACTTTTCTGACGATCAATGAAATGCAGCCAAAGCAGCAAAGAAAATCCTGCAAGAATGAGAAAGTTGAGCAACAACAAAAAGCATGCACAAAAAATGTAAACAAGCAAGCTGTCCGTCCGTATAGAATTCAATGAAAAAATAAAATAAACATGGCTAACCTACAACTTTGTTGATAAGGTTTTGTAGTTCTAGAGTCTATCAACAAAATCTAGCAACATAAGTTTATGATCAGCCCTGCTTTTTTGTTTCACGTTCTCATATTTTTCCAGGTCCCAATGTTTGCGGGCTAAACTTCGAGAGGAACGTTTCGATTCATTCTTATGCAAAGTCTATAGAATATATAGTCTCTGCATATAGGACAAATCTTGTCCCGGCGAGATACATAAAAGTCAATGCAAAATAAGGAACTTCCCGTCAAAAACGGGACATCATTCAACACTAGTACAATCATTTAATAAACAATTGTTAATTAAGAACGCAATGGATTATAAGAAGCTATGCTAAAGGGCTCTCAACCAATAGAAATGGTCTGTTTGTTTTTTTGTAGCGATTGTTATTTCTTTGAAAAAACATGTTTACAAAAACATACACAAAACCATCTACAAAAATTTAAGAAATAAAGGGTAATTTTTTTCAGAGCTTTCTGATTTGCTTTAAAAAAAACACATAAAATTTAGAGAAATGTATGAAATCTTTATTTGAGTCGATAGATCTATATAATTCAATGTTTAAAGATGATTTCATGTAAATTTTGACCGCGGCAACGCTCAAATGGTTCATACGCTGGGTCCAATTTTGGCACACTCTCCCCAACATATCGGCCATTATTTCACGAATAAATTCTTCAATATTGGCTTCCAGTACGTCAACCTCTGCGGGCTTGTTGCTAAAGACATGTGCCTTGACATGGCCCCACAAAAAATAGTCTAAAGGCGTTAAATCGCACGATCTAGGCGGCCAATTGACCAGTCCTGAACGTGAAATAAATTAGGCTATTGTTTCGCGTGCTGTGTGGCATCTGGCACCGTCTTGTTGAAACCACATGTCAGGCAACTCCAGCTCTTCCATTTTGGGCAAAAAAAATTTGTAATCATCGCACGATAGCGCTCGCCATTCACAGTAAAGTTCCTGCCTTCGTCGTCTTTAAAAAGTATGGTCCAATGATGCCATCGGCCCATAATCCACATCAAACAGTGCATTTTATGGTATGCATTGGCAGTTCTTGCAATGCTTCTGGCTGTTCTTCACACAAAATATGGCAATTTTGCTTGCTCACGTATCCATTCAACCAGAAATGAGGATCTTCATCCAACTTTGCCAGCGCCCATTCACCAAAAGTTAACCGTTGTGGTAGGTCGTGTGGCTTCAATTCTTGCACCAGCTGTATTTTAAAAGGTTTAACACCCAAATCCTTCCGCAGAATTCTCCACGTAGTGGAGTAACAGAGTTCCAAATGCTGCGAATGGCGCGATACAGCTACGTTATTTTCCTCTGTCCGCATTCTACATATGCGTGTTGGTGGTTAAATGACCAGTAATGTAAATTTGGTGCGAAATTTAGTCATAAGATTCCGAATAACCGCCTGAGAAGGTCGCCCAAAGTGACCATAAAATGGAAGAAGTGTACGATGCACTTTCTTAAGCGAGCATGAATTTTGATAATAAAATTCAATGATTTGCAAGCGTTGTTTGTTTGTAAGTCATGGTGAAATTATAGACCAAACTGCAGATGTTTAACAGTAACATGTTACACGAAAACAGCCTTGCTGCCAAAAACAGTGTTGCCAAAAAGAAAGTTGCTAAAAAATCACCCTTTATATACAAATCCTTTAAGAAACAAATATGAAATTCCATTTACATCAATTGTATTGAGCATTTTTACCAAACACTCGGCAGCATAGTCGCTATAAATAAGATATAAAGCCTAAAACCGCCTTTCAAACAAGAAATTTGGTTTCAACTATTAAGCAGGGTGACGGTTCGGTAATGGTTTGGGGAACAATGGGAGCATCTGGCGTTGGGAAGTTGGCCTTTATAGATGGTATAAGGGATTGACATCAATACAAGAGCATATTGCAACAAAATTTACAGCCTTCAGTGGACAGCTTGAGTCTTGGACCTCGTTGGATCTTCCAACAAGACAACGATCCCAAGCATACAGCGCTTTTGGTCAAAGAATAGTTGGTTTATTATGCTCCATGGCAGCTTCACAGCCCTCCTCAATCACCAGACCTCAACCCCATTGATCAACTTTGGGAGTTAGTGAAATGAAAATCAAGAAATGCTGCATCAACTAGCAAGGATTCGCTAAAAGAAAGTGATAGCGTCTGGTCTGAAATTAGGCCGTCTGAAACAAAGAACTTGGTGCTATCCATGCCCCGTCGTCTGCAAGCAGTCATAGACGGCCAGGGCGGTCCAACAAAATATTGAGCTGTTATAGTTTGTTGTTAATTGAATAAATTTTAATGAATTACTTTGCAGATCACTTTTGCAGATGTATTTAAACTTTTGTCAAGTTATTTTTTTGTTTTTGTAAGATTTACCGTTACGTTTGCGATGGAATAAATATTTTTTTATTTTTCTTTTTGATCAATTCATGAATTTGAAATAAAACTGCATACTCACGATTTCGGTGAAATGTTTACTTTTATTTAAACTGCAAATCTGATGGCTGTATTTAAACTTAAGTCTTCGACTGTATATAACCATATGATTTGCTCAGAGAACAAGTGGTGTAAGTCCACTTTTTAGGGAAATTGATTTAATTACTCAGAAACATGATACAATTACAAGGTAAGCTCATTTTTAGATTACAGCTGATTTTGACAAAATTACCACCTCACCCTCCTCTTCAATATGAGCCTACCTTGTACCCAGCTAGCATTTAGAAGATAGTATGACAAGCGCGATTATTTCGCGGTTCTTTTTTTAATCTTCCAGACGATTGTTAAAGTAGAATTTTATTTTGCTCTTCCAAATGATGCTATTGCGAGTCGTTGTGACGATTTTTGGACGAGTGAATCGTCGTTCACGCATCTTGGCGAGCATTTAAAGAGTGCTAGTTGCCAAAACTCGTATAAGACTCTTGAGAATGGTATTTACGTGATTCATTTTGATGATTGACTGACGAATGTTTTTTTTTTTTTATTACTCTACAATCGTCGTTTAATCGTTTTGACGACCATTGATTTTTCACCACAATCAGATTTTACACTTGTAAATTATGTTTTTGCGAATCTATTTTAAAGTCGCCGTTTACGCTTTTCGCGATCATTTGGCGAATTAAACAGTTATTTTTAGAAAATTTTACGAAGAACAATTGGTTTTTGCTTTTTATCAACAACTGATTTTAGCTTCATTTCAACTCAGTCGTTAAGTAGTGAATACGTCCCGAGGCTGGTTTCGAGAGATGGCTTGGAAAAAATAATTAGCCCACCATCCAGGATTTTAGTATTCCGAGAATTATAACAATTAAGTACTTTTTATTTCATGCTCTTACATTTTCCTAATTTGCTTTTCTTTTTTAAGATGTTTGTCAATTAAAATTTAAATCTGACGCTGCAAGAATTAACAAAGTGCTGCAACAACATTTTGTTCATCTGGGAACCGGCTCAGGAAAGGTGATCGGACCAAGAAGGATGATGGAACAAAGAAGGGGGATTTGGCTCCTAAATAATTTGTTTTTTTATATATATTTTCTTTTTTCTAATCAAACTGATTTTTATTTAATAATTGAATTAATTTTATTTTAAATAAAAAAAAAATTAACAATACAGAACAATCCTTTTTATTTGTAGCATTTAGGATCAATTAAAGATCGTCTTGGCGATAGTTTGAAGACTCTTCAGCGATTCTTTTTGGCGCATCGTAGACGACTCATTTAGGCGATTGATTGAAGGATCGTTTGAAGTAGGAATAAAAGCGCCTTACACGATTCTATGCCTATTTCAACTTAACAAACTCCATTCTGGCAGTTCCTCTCAAAAACATTCAGCAAGAAAATCAAAATAAAGTTAATCAAGTCGATGGTATAATAACCCAGGTAGACTTATTAGATTGACAGCAAAAGTTGGCATACCTTTGCTGTCAAAATACGGTGCTGCCATATCTTTAAGCAAAAATCCGAGTTTTCAGAAGAAAATGTTTTAATATTATATGGAATTATAATAGATATATAAATTAAGAACAAAAAATAGTGCAATAAATTTATATGAATTAAGCGTTTAATTTAGTACTTTAGTACAGTTTAGTACTTTCTTCTGTTCATTCAATTTCTTTATTATTACGTTGTATACAAGTGCGGTATGTATGAAAATCAAAGCGAGCTAATAAAACCATAGTTAGTATTTGTGTCAAAATATTGCAATGATGCTTTGTTATATGATATATTATTGGAATCTAAAAATTTAGTTTAGTTAATTATCAAAAATAAACAAAAACTAAGGTTGCTCTGTTATTATATTATTTTTATCCCTTTAGCCCATTATAAAATCCCAACCTAATTACTTTTTCCCACAAAATTCAAGATGTGGCAATATCAGCGCAGAGTTTGACAGCAAAGGCAGGTCGAATTCTAGGAACTCAACTCTAATAAGTCTACCTGGGTTATTATACCATGATCAAGTCAAAGAGATGCGGCAAGTTTGTGTTACTCTCATTGAGTGTGAAGAAAGATAGAGCGCATCATGATACAATTATACAAGGTAGGAGTGACAACTCGCTTTTTTCTCACCAATACCTTGCACCGACTGTCATTTGTCTGTATATTTTGTTTTCTATTTTCTTTTCTTCTTTTTTTCGTTCTCTAATTTATACTATTTTTGACAGTTAGCGCAAGACGAAAAAACTGTCACTCCTACCTTGTATAATTGTATCATGGAGCGCATAAACTTCATATAAAAAAACTTGAAAAATATGCTGAAGGTGATCAGTGAACAGTGATGCCAACTGGTGGGGAATTCCTCGATTTGCGGGGAATTTCAAGTCCATCGGGGAATCAGGGAATGGGCTCAAATATGCAGGGAATTCCAAAATTTATTTAATTTTCAATGATTTATAGCGGGGAATTTAATATTTTTCTGAAATTTGCGGGGAATTTGATTATCTATATTATTATTACGCAATCGCTTTTTTTGTGATGACCATCAAATCTATACCGTAAATGCTATTTTCATAAATGAGGTATCAATAGAAAGGTCTTGGTCTGCAGATGTGCAATAGGGTCTTACTTTTTCTAAAGTATTGTGTATTTAAACAAAAAAAGCAAAACAATCTTCTGCAAAGAAAGTGAGTTTTCTATGGGATGCCTAAAAGTATGTGATATATTTTTTTTTTATTTTCCAAAATCATTCTTTTGTGTAATGAAAGCAGTTGAGAAACAGTTTCTGATGAAGTACGGCACAAATAAACTTCCCAACGGATTTCCTTAATACCACTAAAGTAGGTAAGTGGTCTTTTGTGAAACCACTTAACGCTCAAAACAGATGCAATTGTTATGGTGATGAGGAATCTTAATACAGTGAAAGGACTTATCAATAGAACCTGCAGACTGCTGATTTTTAATCCTTACAATAATACTGTCGAATGCATTTTACTAACCGGTGCAAGCATTGGTCAGCGAATTCTTATACCAAAAATTAAGCTCAGCCCATCGGAAACAGTTTTTTTTTCCATTTAAAATGCAACGTTTTCAAGTTCCGTTCTCTATTTTTTTCTGACTACAATAAGAGCCTAAGACAGTTGTTGAGAAAAGTTGCAAAGTTAAAGCCCCAGAATTCGCACACGGCCAATGATATTTGACATTAAGTCGAGTCCGCTCTTTTGATGTCGTGAAAATGTTTAGTAAAGAAAAGAGTATGCAGCGCATCCTACCCAACAATGAAAGTTTCGCAACATCAAATGGTAGAAATATGTTAAAAGGGATAACCGTTCTAATAATAAAAACAAAACAATCTTAAATTATATTTTTTATTCTCATTTTGGCGTTTTAACGCCATACGGGCTTACTAGTTTATTAAATTTTCCGATACAATTTTCTTCCTACAGTAAAATTTGCTTCGCATTTGCAAAAAATTCTTGTAACCAAATTTATTACAGTTTTCACCCCTAAAAAAGGCTTTTTATTTACTTTCCCAGCACTAAAAATAATTTTTCGTTGTATAACACTGTATGGAAATTGACATCTATCAGTTTCACTTTTCAAAAACAAACTTTCTTTGCTAAGCAGGCGGCCCTAACAAAACGTAAGTTAATGTTTGTTATTTGTTATTTGATATTTGTTATTTTATAACTCTTATTTAGATTATGCCTAAGGAACAGAAACAAAAAAAGGTTCTTATCAAAAATCCTGGGAAGATGATGAGAAATGGATTAAGGCCAGCCAAAAGGGTAGTGAATATTACCACTGCAGCATTTGCAATACTCATTCCAAGATCATATTTGTTAAATTTTAATACCTTTTCGTTTATTACGAACTAAAAAAACTTTACACATGGATTTGCATTCCAACGACATCATAAATGTGCTCAGTCGACTTTGCATACCTTACAATCGGGCCATTGTTTGTAATGTGTTACTTTTTTTACCAATATGAATTGTTTTTTTTAATATGTACAGTGTTGCGCAAAACAATAGCAACAAAATCAGTGCGCTGTTACAAAATCGTGTATCTTTTTTAATATTGGGAGCACACTAAAATTATTATAGGAACCAAAGCACATATTCATACATCATATAAAAAACAAATGATATTCAAATTTGGTTTTGTTTTTTTATTATTAAATTTAATATTAATGTGACTACATTCAATTTGTTTGAGTGCAAAACAAAAGCAACAATACTTAAAAAATGTAAAAAGAGAACAGAAGTTCCAAAAAACAACGGTAAAAGTTCTTTTATTGTAAAGCACATGTTTTTTGTGAGTCATAAACATTTAAGCTTAGATTTGTTTTTGCCCTAATTGTGCCATTGACTGTTCCATTTATAATGGCACGTGATAAATACTGTAAAACTCTAAAATAACAAATTATTTCCGAATATAAAATGGAAAAATCGCAAATATCTGTCGCGAAGCATTTTAATATTTATCGGTCAATAGTTTGTAGATTAATAAAAAAGTATAACATCACAAAAGACGTAACAACGGTATATTCAGGAGGGCGCCCGCGGAAAACATCGCTGCGTGATGACAGGAAAATTTGTGGCGTGTTCAAGCGATCTCCATTTGCCACCTCCAAAGAGGTTGTTCGGACACTTGATTTAGATATCCATCACAGCACTATTCGCAGAAGAGCCGTTGAGGAAATTTTAAGGAGTTACAGACCGGCAAAGAAACCTTTGCTTGCAGCTAAACTTAAACAAAAACGGCGAGGTGCTATAATTTAAACAATTTTGCATGAAATTTTGACAACGAGTTGCAATTTATTGTTTTTTAGACTCAGTTTTGCAAAAGAGCACCTAAATTGGACCGTTAAAAAATGGAAAACCGTTTTGTTTAGCGATGAATCAAAGTTCAACTTGATTAATCCAGATGGGATGTGCACTGTACGGCGCGCCCAGGTACACAACTTGAATCCCGAAACTGCAAAATTGATTTTAAGCACGGAGACGATGGTATTATGGTCTGGACTTGTTTTTCCTATTATGGAGTCGGACCATTTCATAAAATCGATGGTATTATGGATCAATTTGTATATAAAGACATTTTAGAAAGCAAGATGCTACCATATGCAAAGTGGAATATGCCGCATCAGTGTACGTTTTAGCACGTCAACGACCCGAAGCACACTTCAAAGCTCATCAAAGATTACATTAGAGACAATGGGATTCAAGTCCTTGATTGGCCGGCACAATCACCAGACTTGAATCCCTTATAAAATCTTTTTGGGATTTTGAAGAAAAGAGTTTCTGGTCGAAGGTTTTCCAATAAAACTGCACTGTGTGAAGCCTTGAAACTTAAGTGGGAACAAATACCTAATACCACTATATCTAATTTAATAGAGTCGATGCCGCGCAAATGTGCAGCGGTATTCAAGAATAATGGGTCTTACACCAAATATTAATTATGTTGCTATTGTTTTGCACTCAGACAAATTGAATATAGTCACATTAATTTTAAATTTAATAAAGAAAACAAAACCAAATTTGAATATGATTTGTTTCTAATATGATGTATGAATATATGCTTTGGTTCCTTTAATAATTTTTGTGTATCCCCAATATTAAAAAAGATACAAGATTTTGTAGCAGCGCACTGATTTTGTTGCTATTGTTTTGCGCAACACTGTAAAAGATTTTTGTTTTTTATGGTTTGTTTCATTAAGAAATCTTTAAATAAATTCATTAATTGTTTTTCTTTTGCGGGGAATTTGCTTAAAAATCTGGGAATTTTGAGAACTACTGTGGGAAATCCAAAAAATGGGTTGGCAACCCTGTCAGTGAATACAGCTTTACTCTCAGCGCTCCAATAGCGCTCTCTACCCATAGCTGCTGATCATGATTCATGAACAGCTATTGGCAGAGAGCGCTCTTGGAGCGTTGAGAGTAAGAATTGAGAGCAAAGGCTAATGTAGCAACACAAAACCCAGCAACAAATCAAAGACAAAATACAAACACAGAAACAACACAGAAGCTTTAAATGTAGTGGTGCACATACCCGTTCATGAACCAAGAAATAAAGATCATGCAAAGAAAAGAGCCGCCATATTGTAAACAAAACAAAGCTGGTAGGTCTGACGTCATCGGTCACAAATTGTTTTGTTTACGTGTAGCGATTATATGTGAAAAATTATTTCTTGAAGTTTTAAAGAATTATGTTTATAATTCAGCAATTTTTTGTGTTTTTTATAAAAATGAAGTGTGCTGTAGCGACGCGCAATAATTGCAACAGCAAAAAAAAATTACTTTAAATTTCGTTACTGCATGAAAATATAAACAAACAAAGTATTCAAACACATTTTTCGAGAATTAAACTTGTTAATTTTATAATTTTCCACTTTTATTTAAGTTTTCAAATGTTTTGCATGAAAAACGTATTGCATATATAGCTTTTTTTGTGACCGATGACGTGGCACGAAAAAAATTCTTTGTTCTCGCACTGCTGATTGCTTGATCTTGTCTTGTTGGTTCATGGCTGCTGATCATGCATGATGAGAAGCATGGTTTTATTAATTGTCGCAAGGCTAAGGCCGTTGTTATAGGCCGTTGTTATGGCCCATATTACACGGTGCTCGTTTGCTCGGCGTGCAATGAACACTTTTATTCTCTTTTCTCAATTTGCACGTTGGTAGGTTACATGACAGAAATATGCTCGCCGAGCTAGTTTTGACATTTATTCAGTTCCTTGCTTTTTCTCCTGCACTTTATTCCAAAAAGGGTTTCCTACAACTTTTTTGTTCATACTATTATAGTACAATAGTAGCACTTTTCTTAACAAAATGTACTTTTTAGCTACTAAAACACCCAACTCTTTAATTTCACCACCCAGCAACACTGTTGCACGGTGCTCGCTGCCATGTACACCGAGCAAAAATGAACATATTTTGCTCGGTCTACAAAGTGTTCATCCTCTCACACTCTCACTGATTTTTGACAGTTTTACATTGGAAACAACAACAAAATTATGTGCACGCCGAGCAAACGAGCACCGTGTAATATGGGCCTATGCAGACGCTCACGATCACATCACGGGCACGCATTGTTGTTGTTTCAATGTAAAAGGGAAATTTGAGAGAGCGAGCTAGGAAATTTATTTTGCTCAAACTGGTCACCAAATGCTTCCAAAATGAAATGGAATCACGAGATCAAAACAGGGGTTCGCTGTGCAATTATTCACAACATTTGTGTTTTTGCATGAAAATAGTACACTTTTAGTACGAAATGCATGAAAGCAGTAATGAAACCTGCTTAATAGCAACACTCATCATACTCATACTCGTGATACTTTTTTGCACAAAGTATTAAAAGTAGCAAGAAGTGTACTAGTGTTCAGGGATCAAATGAGCGTCTGTATAACATACTTTCATCACAGAGCTCATCAAACGAAAAAAGAGCGTAAAAAAGGACGTGATCTTGGATCATATGAGCGTCTGTATAACAGCGGCCTTAGGGCGATGTTATGTAGACGGTTACGGAAATGGCCGACCAGCGAACGCTCTCTTTTTGAGTATATTTTTTGACAGTATATGATTTCCCAAGCAACTGTCAATGCTACCATGTATTATTATACCATGGTCCAGACTGGTCACCAAATGATTCCAAAATGAAATGGACTCACGAGATCAAAACAGGGTTTTGCTGTGCAATTATTCACAACATTTGTGTTTTTGCATGAAAATAGTACACTTTTAGTACGAAATGCATGAAAGCAGTAATGAACACTCATACTCATACTCCCCAGCTAGGCACCTAACTGTTAGATATGCCATATATATGGCTACACCTAACGCCTTTGACGTTATATTTGTTCTAGCGTCGTGCAAAATATAACGCCTTTTTGTCTATCCGTGTGATCTGGCATCTCTGTCGGCCACACATGTTTTATCTATTAAAAAAAGCTATAGATGTTCTGTTCACACAAATTACAAATTCCATAAAAAATTAAAAAACAAATTCAGCTGTTTTAAATTAAAGAAAAAAATATTTAAAGAAAATAAAAAAACTAATTTCAAATATTGCAATAATTTTTTTAGATTAGTAAGAAAACTCTACTTTTCTTTACAAAGAAGATTGTTTTTTTATTTGTATATTTTAAGTCATCACTATTTTTTACTTATATATATTAATTGATTTACTATTAAATTTAACTGAAAAACTCTCAAGTGCCAGACGGAAATTGAACCGTGGCTTCTGGCATACGGGACACGCATTCTACCCTCTGCGCCACGGCCACCGTATTTAAATTTATTTATTTTAGGATAAGACACGCTTAAAGCTTTTGTTCGCTATTTTTTCACACCCTCAGCTTGTTTGCTGCGAAAAAGAGCAAGCTATATAAACACACACAACTTTCTTTGATTAACATCCCAATAAACATTTTGGCGAGGGGTGGTTCGTTAACGAATCGCTTATGAAACTTTTTTTTTAATTGTTTTCGAATAGTTTCGTTACGACTGCATCAAAAAAGCACAGATTGAAATTATGACTTTGTTAAATTCCATTGAAGATGTTTTTAGCCCATCCATTATTTTTGGAGACTCGTTAACGAATTGCTTCTTATAGTTTTGGCGAATCGTTAATGAATTCCTTTTTTCGGATTTGACGATTCGTTAACGAAGGAGGAATTTCTCCCGCTCGCGATATTATAAGTGAATCGCTTCTAATAATTGCTAATGAATGAAATGTACGAGAATGCGATTCGTAAACGATAACATTAGTGAATCATTGTGTTTGTTGGGATGAACAAAATGTAAGAGCGTGTTAGTGAACACCTAATTTTGATTCCTTGTGTGCGTAACTACGTTAGAGCTGTCTAGCTGGGTCGTGATACTTTTTGCATTAAGTATTAAAAGTAGCAAAAAGTGTACCAGTGTTCAAGGATCAAATGAGCGTCTGTATAACATACTTTCATCACAGAGCTCATCAAACGAAAAAAGAGCGTAAAAAAGGACGTGATCTTGAATCATTTGAGCGTCTGTATAACAGCGGCCATACAGACGCTCATATGATCTCGGAAAAAAAGTATTATGCTGCTGGCGTATGCTGATGATATCGATATCATTGGCCATAATACGCGCGAAGTCCGTGCAGCATTCTCCAGGTTAGCGAAAGAGTCGAGTCGAATGGGTCTTGTAGTGAACGCAGATAAGACGAAATACCTAGTGTCAACAAATAAACAGTCCCAGCGTCTTGGAAACCACGTCACTGTTGACAACATCTCCTTCGAGGTTGTTAAGGACTACGTCTACCTGGGATCCAGCGTAAACTCTTTCAACGATGTCAGTATTGAGATAAAACGAAGGATAACTCTTGCCAACAGGTGTTACTTTGGGCTGAGTAGGCAATTGAGAAGCAGAGCCCTCTCTCGACGAACAAAACTCACGCTCTATAAGTCACTAATGCCCGTCCTATTATATGCAGCACAAACCTGGACGTTGAGAAGTTCTGATGAAAAGACTTTGGGAGCCTTCGAGAGAAAGATCCTTCGTAAGATCTTCGGTCCAATCTGCGTCAATGGCGAGTACCGAATTCGATGGAACCACGAGCTGTATGAGCTGTACGCTGACATCGACATAGTTAAGCGTATTAAAATCGAGCGGCTCCGCTGGCTAGGTCATGTTGAGCGAATGGAAAACGACGCTCCAGCGAAAAAAATATTCGATTCGGTGCCTGGTGGTGGTCAACGCAGAAGAGGACGCCCACATCTTCGTTGGAAGGATCAGGTGTTGGATAACCTGACTACACTTGGTGTTTCCAACTGGCGCCAGCAAGCGCAAAACAGAAATGGCTGGCGCAATTTCTTATACGAGGCCAAAACCGACATTCGGTTGTAAGCGCCAGATAAGTAAGTAAGTAAGTAACACACCAAAAAGCAACGCTGATTCGACAACCGCTCCAATTCTGAACGTGTTCTCAGCTGATTTTTCCTAGAGAGGATCGCCAACCGACAGCCGCTATGGTTTTTTTCGGGCTCTTAAACTGCTTGTGAGTATATTCAGAGAGGTAACAGTGCTGCCAGTAACTTATAAAATTATTAGGTATAAAAAATTATTGTTTTCGCAAAATTTACCACTTTTAATCAAAAAGTACCTTTTTTACCTCTGCCCAAAAAATTAGTCAAAAATTACCTCAATTAGGGAAATGTACCTCAATCTGACAACACTGATGCTACCATGGCTCACGGGCATGGTATAATAATACAAGGTAGTATTGACAGTTGCTTGGGAAACCAGCATCTGTCAAAACAAAAGTCAAGAAAGAGAGCGTTCAATTATTGCTTATGTTTTCGCCATTGTTTATGTTTCAGCGCTTGCAAATAACCAAACATTTGCTTACAAAGTATTGCTTATTTTATTTAATCAATAGTGAATTATTATGACTACAACGAAGATAACTTGTGAACTTTGTGTTATCAAGTGGAAACATAAAAAAAATGCAGCAACGTTCAAATGCAGCAGCTTCAGCAGCTGCAGATGCATATGGACGAAATTAAAGAAGTTTTCAATTAAAATTAAAACACCACGGCTGGAAAACGTTAAACACATATCACACATAATTTTTTCACAACTTTTATTATTATAATTGTTTATTTAACGCACATATTTTGCGGAATTTATTTATTTTTACATTCGTTTAATTTTTGTTGCACGAACAACTGTTTTTGACAGATGCTGGTTTCCTTGTTGCTGAGAAAATCAATACTTGTCAATGCTACCTGTATAATTGTATCATGCCCGTGAGCGTCTGTATAACAACGGCCTAAGCGAAAATTGATAACATGTAAAGTCAATGAAGTTGTTGTTGTTGCTCATTGATTTTGACATTTGTGGGTACTGAGAAGAGAGTACGATCAGCCCCGACACAACCTTATTAATTCAACCATGCTTAGAAGTGAAGAGGAAAATGTAACCTATTTATGAGTCCGGGTAATCTCTGAATGAAATGCAATACTTTGTTATTGTTCTGACAAATTACATAATTTTTTCAGAGCAGAAGTGGCGCAAGTCCACAATTTTACAGAGAGCTAATTTCTGAAGGAAATGGTCAAAGTATATCTCTTGTCGGCTTGCATATGCAAATAAAGACATTTCTTATTGAAGCAATGATGAGAATTGCTTATAATGATTTTTATATATTAACATACAACTAGTGTTTGACCAAAACCGAATATTCGGCTAGTTTATAATATTCGTATGAAACCTAAACTGATTATTGATATGAAAATTTAAGTTTTTTACAAATAATTGGTTTTTTTATTAAAACGAAACAGAAAATAACATTTCAGAGAAAGATTATGGAAAAAATTCTATAACTATTTTTTTAAGAACTTTCATTCACGGCTTGTAGTGCAAAAATCATGGAGTGGGAAAAATTCTCTTCTGATATTTTACAGTTATTAAGTTCCTACTATAATAAATATAAACAACTATGTCTTAATTCAACTGTAAAACTTTCATAAGAATAGTTGCAATCAGGACTGCTCAATTTATCAGAAAATCACAAACGGATGTTTTAGTCCGACTTCTGGAACTAAATGTAGTCATTCCTCATCAAAACATTCTTAAAAATATCTCACACTAGATTCACATCTACAGCGGAAACGGGAAATTTTAAAAAATTTTCAGAGGACAAGTGGTGTAAGTCCACTCATTATATATATCTCTTAATAATGAAGATAATCGCTCAAGGGTGGTTTGGTCCAACTTCTAGGTGTAAATGCAGTCATTCCTCCTCAAAACATTCCTACAAATATCTCACATTAGATTTCTACAGCGGAAACGATAAATTTTAAAAAGTAACTTAAGACAGTATTTTTTACTACTGCATTCCTGTGGTCGTTGATCTAGAGCGCGGCTCTATTTTATTCAGAAAGCAAAACCAATAATTAGAACCAGCTCTTTTCTTGGCTCTTTTTCTGATCTGAAAATGCTGCCAAGTTTAAATAATTTTTTTGTTAAAAAGATACAGTAGTTTCGACTATGTCGTAACACAAGACGTAGAATTAGTCAATTCGCTATTGATGACATCTTTTTTAAAAACTATTTATCAAAATAATTATTCCATACACCTGAGCATATGACCTTTAAAAGAGTGCCGGAGAGGGTTAATATGTATTACCGACCTACATTATTTTTGCAAAAGGAACATTTTTGCCTTTGACACCTATTCTCTCCGACCACTCCTTAGGGGGCACCCATACAATTTTTATGGTTTTTGTATATTTATTCCATACACCTGGGCATATGACCTTCAAGAGAGTGCCGGAGAGGGTTAATATATGTGACCGACCCCCATTACTTTTGTAAAAGCAACATTTTTACCTTTGACACCTTTTCCCTCCGACCACTCCTTAGGGGGGCTCCCATACAAATTTTATGGTTTTTGTGCCGGAAAGGGTTAATATGTATGACTGACCCCCATTACTTTTGCAAAAGGGACATTTTTTCCTTTGACACCTATTCCCTCCGACCACTCCTTAGAGGGGCTCTCATACAAATTTTATTGTGTTTGTGCTGGAAAGGGTTAATATATATCACTGACCCCTATTACTTTTGCAAAAGGAACATTTTTGCCTTTGACACCTATTTCCTCCGACCACTCCTTAGGGGGGCTCCCATACAAATTTTATGGTTTTTGTTTATTTATTCCATACACCTGAGCATATGACCTTTAAGAGAGTGCCGGAGAGGGTTAATATGTATCACCGACCCCCATTACTTTTGCAAAAGGAACATTTCTGCCTTTGACACCTATTCCCTCCGACCACTCCTTAGGGGGGCTCCCATACAAAGTTTATGGTTTTGTCGATAAAACCGGAAACTGTCGATAAATAGGTAGCAAGTTTAAGCAAACAAAAACATCAAATGTTGGCTTTATATTTCATGTAATTGTGTAAAATATATATAAGTTAGAGGGTTCTAGCATGAATTTTTGTCGCATTGAGAATCAAGCAGACCAACAAGTGTTAACATCAACATTGTACGATCAGTAGTTTAGACCCACCAAAGGCTCAAAAAGTTATATAAATACCGACACCTGATCACTATCAAGCACCCTACTTACCTCCGAGAATGACGTATTCTACGTCAAAATAAAATAGAAACTAAAATAAACAGGCAAATGACAGTCGGTGCAACTCTTGTCAGAAAATAGCCAGTAGTCGTTCCTACCTTGTATAATTGTATCATGGTTTCAAGCTGATTGCCTATAAAACGTAAACAGCGCCAAATTTATTTACGCCAAATATCAATTATCAACTTTCAAATTAATTTATTATTTATTTATTTATATTTATTTGCAATGTGTATTTCACTATTTGTAAATTTATTTTACGCCGCACAGCATAAACAAGCAAATAATGTAAATTTGACATTTTCTCGTTCTTCTTGATGCTTGTTCTTATAATGCTCGAATTTTTCCAGCACACTTTTAGCAACTTTTGAGCTCGAGAGAGCGCTTTTATTGTTGTTCTTCTTCTCTATTTTGAGCTAGAAATAGTACGGAAACACATTTTAGCACATTGCAAGTTACTACCATGGTTGAATAAATAAGGCTGTCGGTGAGAGTGAGTTCCCATAAATGACAAATCGAAGTTGACAGCTCGTACAAAATCTGGAAGCGATAATTGATAACATGAAAAGCCGATGAAGTTGTTGTTTCTTTTTTTGTTTGTTGATTTTGAGAATTATGGATACCGAGAAGAGAGTACGATCAGCCCCGAGACAGCCTTATTTATTCAACCGTGGTTACTACAATCAAATACGGGAACAGACCTTATGTTCTTCATTATTTTTGGGAAATATTTAGCTTATTTCTTACGATATGAATAGCTCGATTTGTAAACAAGACTGAGTTCTTTTTACTTAGAATTTCTAATAAGAACTCTTCTAAATATTCGATTTTCCAATCCATGTCCAATTAATTGGGATCTGACTGATATTGAGCGGCGCCTTTTGTAGACGTTGTGAAGTATTTTACTGAAAAATGGCACAAAACATAAAAATTTTCGGAATACGATATTTTGAAAATTAAGGGAAAGGGAAAGGGTTTTAAAAAACATCAACACAAAAACGTATGGCTGAGATTGAATAACCGGTATTTAGAGCCCAAAACACCATTGCTTGCCACTTATAAAAACAAAAGTCATAAAATTAGGAAACAGCGTTACTACTATTTAAACTAATACAGACAAAATGTATGAATCAGATTAGACAACCCATACAACTTCAAAATCTCAAACGCGATTTACTCAAGTACCTATTTTAACGCAATTACTCAAGATATAGTCTTGAAAATGGAAACTGACCAATATCAGAAGTTATAAATATATATATACAATAGGCCGGGTCGATTTGTGGGGAGGCAAAAAAATCGCCCATTGCTCTGTGAAAATCGTATTCTAGGGATCAAAATAAGAAACTTTGCCGAAGGAACCATACCTCTAAAACGAATTCTGATGTCCCCCAATTGGGGTCGAACTTTTGGGTAGGGGCAAATTTTGAAAAATCCCACTTTGACCCATTTAGAGTGCTCCAATCGAGTCCAAATGTATGACCGACCCCCACTAACTTTGGAGGCCCGACCCACCCATGCCAGTGGCACATCCTCTGGAACCCCTCTGTGGGGTTCCCCATACAAACATTTCAAAAAATCGCCAGTTTTGGCACTTTACATGAAAAAATCAGCGAAATGCCTGTTTTTTTCTTTTTGGAGTTTTTTTCTCTTTAGAAATTTATTCAACCCTTTTAAAAAATGAAGGTATCACTGTGACACAATTGCGATGAACGGCGATGAGCAGAATGTTCTCGTTCTCAAGAAGCTTTACATGGCATTTTGATTACTCTCTGAGGTTTGCCATTGTCTGCAGAGAGGTGGCGGCCGTACAGAAAAATAATTTTAATTCAAATAATTTTCTGTCGCTGCTGGGTTTCGAACCCGGGTCTCCAGTTTCGTTGACATACAGGCTCTCTGCAGCTGACGTCGTAGTCTGACAGACACCGAAAATCAAAACTTCGTGCGTACAAACATAAAATTCGAACACAAAAAATTCGTTTTTACTTTTAAAAAAAAAGTATTTTATTTCAAATTTTATTCTTATGTTAGCCTAATAATTTTTTGCTGTTATACGGAATAAGGGCAAGAAAGTTACAGTCAGAAATTTCATCATAGGAAGTCAGTTTAAGGAAGTCAGTGAGGTCTACTAGACTCCACGTCAGGTATATTGTTAAATTTGGAGCACGTCCGTTGCAGAGGGTTAACCAACTACGCCACGGACGCCGGACGCTGTGAGAAGTTATGACTGAAAAATATATGGTTTGGATTGGATAATGGCACATCTCATACAAATAGCTAAGAAGCGGAATTTATTAGTTTCACGTTGCAGCTTTGGTTTTTTTTTAAATATCTATTTATAAGTGATTTGAACAGATCTAAGCCTTAACTATTTTAATACCTATAAGAACAGGTAACAATAACAGACTCTTATAATGTCGTCTATTTTTAGGTTCTTTAAAAATAACTGTCTAAATAGCTAATAAGTGACACCGTAACCATTTAGTTATAGTTTGTGACCCAGTCAGCGATTAGCTCATACAGCGAAGCGAGCATTTTACTTACATACTTAACAGTGGCACTTACATGACGTCAAGGTGAAGATATAAAATGTTTAAAGGTGCTCTTCTTGTAATAACTTTTCAGAAATTATTCTGTTTAGTTTCAAAACTTAGTTATTTGAGAGCTGCATAAGAATAATTCCTCAGGCATGAAATTTTGCAAGCCTATATCAAACGATTCCTCAAATTACTGCGCTGAACAACGGCTATATAGATTTTGCTACGCCCCCTTTCACCACTTAAAAATCAATAAAAATGCTATATTTTAGACGGTTTTGGTCGTATTGGGCTAACATTTATAATTTAGTTTGTATGCTTACTGTTGTCAGCAGCTGTATGGTTGCCACACTCATTTAACTGCCCGCAAATCAATAAAAATTCTATGTTTTATGCCATGTCTACACAGAGAGTTTAGTTTGATATTAGTATGGGCCAATAAAAATTCCAAATTGCGCAGCGCAAGGAAGAATTCTCATGTGTACGCAGAAATGGTTGCAGTCTTGTCCTTAAGGTCGTTCTTATGTAGATGCTCATATGATCCAAGATCACGTACTTTTTTACACTCTTTTTTCGTTTGATGAGCTCTGTGTTGAAAGTATGTTATACAGACGGCCATTTAATCCCCGAACACTAGTACACTTCTTGATACTTTCAATAATTTATGCAAAAAAGTATCACGAGTATGAGTATGGTGAGTGTTGCTATTAAGCAGGTTTCATTACTGCTTTCATACATTTCGTACTAAAAGTGTACTATTTTCATGCAAAAACACAAATGTTGTGAATAATTGCACTGCGCAACACTGTTCTGATCTCGTGATTACATATTAGGTCTGTTTCCGTACGAACACTGTGTAACTTGTGGGACACTATTTTCTGTTTCCGTACTTTCTTTGCTTAAAATGGGAGAAAAAGAACAAGCATAAAATCGCTCTCTCGAGCACACAAAGTGCACAGAGAGTGCTAGAACTCGAGACTTCGAGTAAAGTAAGAACAAGCATCAAGAAGAATAAGCATCAACAAGAAGAAGCAAATGTCAAATTACATTTCATAATTGTTTATGTTTTGCGATAAATAAATTCACAAATTGTGTGCCTAAAAAGAAATTTACGTACAATAAATAAATAATCTTATATATAAAAATGAAATGCGTGTGCGTTAGTCTTGCTAAGGCTCAGAAACGGCTCGGCCAATTTTAATAATTATTTTTTTGTATTGTTTGCCTTAATACAGATGAGGTTTAGAAAAAAAGAAAATTACCAAAACCTCGAAGGAACAGAGGAAAAATCGAAAAAATCGAAATTGGTCATTTTGTATGGGAATTGCCAAATCAGACTACTTTAAATAGCCAACAAATCTTAACGGCTGAACGGATTTCACTCAAATTTTGCACACACATTACTTGAATCCTAGATAAGGTTACAGCATACTTAGTTTTGACCACGCTCCTTCTTCCGCCCCTTTACAAGAATCGCAATTTATCCTACTAGCGTACTTTTACTAGCGAAACTGTTCGTCTAAATAATCAAAAGAAAATTCTCTTATTTTAACACCAAAAGCATTCACATATCTTCAAAATTGCACAATATTTTAGTACAGCGTCTTCTAATAACATCGTTTCCTTAGAATAACAAAAAACTATCAGAAATTCGTATTTCCTACTTTCGATGAAAATAACTCCGTTGTTTTTGAATATATTTCATTCAATTTTTTTTTTGTTGATAAATTTAGTTTAAGCACTTAATAATTCCCTATTTGAAGAAAGCTCCAACATATTCACTTTATACTCTAAAAAGAACACAAAAGCTGTAATTGCAATAAATACAAAAAAATTAAAAAAAGAATATTATTTGTTTGCCCATTGTGAGGATCGAGCCTTAGACCACCTCATGGCTTCAAAACTGACGGTTGAGCTGACTATTTTTATTCAAATTGAAATATACTACAAAAATTTCCTAATAGAATTTCCAATAAAATGATATGACAGCACAATCTTCTGAAATCGAATTATAGCAGCCTATTCTATTTTTCTTAGACAAAAACCAATCGCGCTTTTATCTTCTATTTTCTGAATATTTAATTATCAATTGCCGTGCGTTAGTCTTGCTAAAACTCGGAAATGGCTCGGCCGATTTTAATAATTTTTTTTTGTTCGCCACAATACTGATGTGGTGTAGGAAAAAAGAAAATAAGGAAGGAAGGAAAAGAATCGAAAGAATTGAAATTGGTAATTTTTCGTGTCGTACAGTATTCATTACAACTCCAAGGAGGGGACGAGCCTGACATAGGTCTATGAAGTCAGTCAAATGCTACATGTGTAAGCCACACAGCAGCGAGTGACGGATAATGAAAACAATTAGATTGTCATGTCCGAATAAGTGTCATATATAAACAAAACAGAGTGGCGTACATAAGAATTTTTTTTTTTGTTTTTTTCTTGTGTTCGTTTCCGCACAAGGTAGCTTTTAACAGCAAAAAAATTGGAATTTTCTCGGAAAAATCGATGTTCCATACATTTTGTATGGAAAAATAAAAAATAAAAAAAAACTCGATTTTAATTTCATAATTCAAAATGCAATTTCTAGATAATTACATTCGTTCAAATCAGTTGTTTGTGTCCAGACGAAGCAACCAATTATCGAATAGTGTTCCTGAATTCATTGGTTTGCAAGGATTACCACCATATAATGTACCACTGAAGGTTGGATCTGTTATTATCATGCTTCGGAGCCTCAATCAATCCAAATTCTGCAAGGGAACAAAATTGGTCATGAAGCAACTCAAGAATAATGTTTTACAAGCAAAGATGAACGCATTTGAGTAAGTCAATTCAAAGGCGAGGAAGGGCACATTCCAAGAATTCAATCAATGAATCACAAGGCCAATCTTTGTAATTAATTATGGCACTGTGTGCTGGATTAAATCAAATCTAAACTAATTTTATACCTTAAGAATAAAAAGAACATACGAGTAAAAACATAATATATAATGTATGTCCAGATAATGGAGCGCAAAGCAGTACGATCATATAAAGAGAAAGAGCAAGTAGACTATGCAAATGCAGCTTATTTTACACCTGTAGCATGGAGGTGCATTCAGTTTTTTAGATATAAATAAGCAGATGGAAGTTCCGCTCACAAAATTATATGGAAACAATATAAATGTTGCTCAAATAAATGTTAGTGCAAAACAATGTATGTCTTAAATTATTTGTAAAAAATGTATGTATAGCTATATGTCTATAACTATTAATCTTGAATTCCCAAGTTTCTTGCATGGCTTACAATATATGACATGTTCGCGTGTTGGAAATCCTCCATCTTTGTTTACTTTTGCTAATGTTGTCTATCAAAAAACATTGAATTGATCTGACATGTGATTCCCTCAACCTCCTTACATTCCGCGTAAATAAGGGATATTAGAGTGTTTCATTCAATCAATAATTTAAACAAGATTGGCACCATTTGTTATCGATCGCGAATGTTCGATAAAAAATTAATTTCGGGTGGAATAGTGATTGCTCGAAATTATTTCAATAAAAAAATTAATTTAGGGCGGAACAAAGTTTGCCGGGTCCTCTAGTAATAAATAAAAATTAAGTAATTGTTCAGTTTTGCATTAAAAATGGTTTTTAATAATTTGAGTGAAAGTGTTTTAAATTTTGTGCTACCGTCTGCAGTCAAAATCAGCTGTTTTGTGCTTGAAACTTACTAGAAGCTGTTTCCGTACTTTTGCAACTATTCTCACATTTCGTTTTTACTCTCTTGCACACATTTTACACAAATCTTACACAGTGTAGAGTACGGAAACAGACCTATTGTTTTCGAATCATTTGGTGCATGAACCCCTTTTACATTGGTCAAGACTTGAAATAAAGTCTGTGAGTTTGTAAATGAAAGACGCGGACATCAACGTGAGAGAGGATAAGTTTAAAAGGGAATAGCAAAGAATTGATTTCAAGTCTTGACCAATGTAAAACGGGCCATGATATAATAATAGAGGTAAACTCGCTTGATGAGAGCGTACTGCCGCGAATGTCAAAATGAAGTTGACAACTCATATAAAATCTCGAAGCTATGAGAATGACAAGAGAAAGCAAGAATTGACGAAATCTAAACGAAGTGAAGCAGTTGAAGCTGCCTTGTTGTATTAATTAAAAATTGTAATAAATGGTTATTTTTCGTATTTTTATTGATATTAAACTTATTTATGTGGCGTCCGAGGCGTAGTTGGTTAAAGTGCGTGGCTGCTATGTCAAAGAACTTTGGAGACCCAGGTTCGAACCCCAGCAGCGACAGAAAATTATTTGAATTAAAATAATTTTTCTGTACGGCCGCCACCTCTCTGCAGACAATGGCAAACCTCAGAGAGTAACCAAATTGCCATGTAAAGCTTCTTGAGAACGAGAACATTCCGTTCATCGCCGTTCGGAGTCGGCGTCATGTAGGTCCGGTTGTTGGTCAATTGTGTACAAACTTAATAAGACGCACAACACAATTGATCATAAGAAGCTAGGTCAAAGTCCTTTCAAGGGCTGAAATGGCCAGTTATTTATTTATTTATTTTTTTTAAACTTATTTAAAATTGCTCCCAGCCAAACATCATTGAAAATTAAACACAAAAACTATTAACTGCAAGCAGAGAGCACAACTAAATAACAACAAAAGTACAGCAGTAAGTACACAGCTGATTCTGACAATATCGGCAGCAGTGTTTCCAGGAAAAAAAATTTCGCATCGTAACTTTTGCTTTCACCCCGTCGGATTTTCGTCGCGTTTGTCGGAACGAAGACAAATAAAATACAATTTAGATGTATGATCCACATTTAAGGTTTATTTATTTGAATAAATTACATTTTCTACATAATCCATTTCTTTAAGCAATGTAATACTACAAACATACAAAATTAGAGAATTTGCTCTACAGAATTTGAGGTACAAACTACTTATACCTTAACAGAATAGTAAAAATTATTATTAAACTCGTGCATTTATTTTGCAACAATAATTAACTAATTTTTTAACTTTTCAATCAGAAATTTATTCATATCTAAATAAGAGATTTATTTTCATCCACGACACAGTTTAGCACAAATATAACAGTTAATAATTCAAACACAAAGAAAAGTTTTGAAAGTAATGCAGCGAATGTAATTGTCAGTCTTTATGTTGACATTCGTGATCAGAAGTGCTACCAATGATTTTTAATCAAAAATAATGCTTCAAAGTTGGCACCATGTTTTTTATTTGAAATTTTTTTCATTTCATGTGCATAAAGAAATACATATATGTGAAATCGGAAGTCGGATCTATTTTTCCTAAAATCGTAACATTTTGAGGAATTTTGGTCAAATATCGGATCATCGTATCCAATACCTAAAATCGTAACAAATACAAAATATCGGACCATCTGGCAACACTGATCGGCAGTAATGGCAAAAGAGAACACAATCAGCGCTGCGACTACCTCTATTATTATACCATGTTATTATACTATGGGCGATGTTATGTAGACGGTCACGGGCACGGCACGGGCACGAGTTTTTACTCTCTTTTTCCGTTTGATGAATGTCGTGCCCAAAGTATGTTATGCTGGCGGTCATTTGATCTATGATCACTAGCATACTTTTTGCTACTTTTAATACTTTATGCAAAAAAGTATGACGAGTATTAACATAGTATGGTGAGTGTTGCTATTATGCAGGTTTCAGTACTGCTTTGATAGATTTCGTACTAAAAGTGTACTATTTGCATGCAAAAATACAAATATTGTGAATATTTCCACAACGCAACACTGTTTTGATCCAGTGATTTGGTATCGACCATGGTATAATAATACATGGTAGCATTGACAGTTGCTTGGGAAATCATATACTGTCAAAAAATATACTCAAAAAGAGAGCGTTCGCTGGTCGGCCATTGTTAATAAATGAAAACACAAACAACAAACGAATTTTCTGCCAGCATCAAGCCACAGGCATCAATCCACCGATGGCGACGAGTTTCGTTATTAGGCACTGAATAAAATTTAACATCACGGACTGAAAAACTTTTCGCACAAATTACACAAGATCTTTTTATCACTTTCATGATTTTAAATGTTTATATCTTTATGATTTGTTTATTTAAACGCACAATATTCTTATTAGTTTTTTGTTTGTTTTTGTCACTTGCTTAAGTTTTCGCTTCGTTTCGCAAACAGCTGTGTTTGACAATTTATGTTTTCCTGTTGAAGAGAAAATAAGCAGTTGTCAATGCTACCTGGTATAATTATACCATGGTATCGACAGCCGAATCATTTGGTGACCGCGGTGGGCAAAATTTATTCCCTCGCTCACTCTCTCAAATTTCCCTTTTACATTGAAACAACAACAATTCGTGCCCGTGCCGTGCCCGTGACCGTCTGCATAACATCGCCCTTATCGGCACGGCACGGGCACGAGTTTTTACTCTCTTTTTCCGTTTGATGAATGTCGTGCCCAAAGTATGTTATGCTGGCGGTCATTTGATCTATGATCACTAGCATACTTTTTGCTACTTTTAATACTTTATGCAAAAAAGTATGACGAGTATTAGTATGGTGAGTGTTGCTATTATGCAGGTTTCATTACTGCTTTGATAGATTTCGTACTAAAAGTGTACTATTTGCATGCAAAAATACAAATATTGTGAATATTTCCACAACGCAACACTGTTTTGATCCAGTGATTTGGTATCGACCATGATACAATTATACAAGGTAGGAGTGACAACTAGCTTTTTTCTCACCAGTACCTTGCAGCGACTGTCATTTGCCTGTATATTTTGTTTTCTATTTTCTTTTCTTCTTTTTTCGTTCTCCAATTTATACTATTTTTGACAGTTAGCGCAAGACGAAAAAACTGTCACTCCTACCTTGTATAATTGTATCATGGTATCGACAGCCGAATCATTTGGTGACCGCGGTGGGCAAAATTTATTCCCTCGCTCACTCTCTCAAATTTCCCTTTTACATTGAAACAACAACAATTCGTGCCCGTGCCGTGCCCGTGACCGTCTACATAACATCGCCCTAACATCGCCCTAAGAAATTGGTATTCTGTGCACTTGGTAACGCTCATGGTATAATAATACATGGTAGCATTGACAACTGCTTATTTTCTCTTCAACAGGAAAACATAAATTGTCAAAAACAGCTTTTTGTGGAAATACATCAGCAGCTGCTGTGGTTGTTGTTTTTTTTCACTTCAACGTTTTCAACATTGCTTGTGTTTTCAATGGCGGATTGTGAGTGCTCTCTTTTTGAGTATATTTTTTGACAGTATATGATTTCCCAAGCAACTGTCAATGCTACCATGTATTATTATAGCATGGTAACGCTTTTAACAGTCGTAAACTCACCTTATTGAAATGAAGCTCGCTCTTTTGTGTGTTGAAATATGAATAATGGAAAGTGAGAAGTAAATACATAGAATTAATTGCATTATTTTAACTTTTTATATAATATTTGTTTTTCTTGGCATGAAATATGTACGCACTACGCCGGCGCAGCTGCGGTGTTATCTATATTTAATTTATGTATTAATTGTATGTAAATTAATAAATATTACACAGTGAATTGCTATAAATTTTTATCATTGAAAAGTGCTGAAGAAGCAGGAACAGTGAATTTGACATTGTTTTCTATTTTAATTTGCTCCGCTTTCGATTTGAGGATTTTAAAATTAAATTAATTACTCAAAAAACGAGAAATTTTTTGTAATGGAGATGGTGGAGATGGTAACAATATCAGAGATAATGAGATGGGAAACTTCGTTTCTATTGTGAATTCTGTTGATTTTGACAGCTAAAAATGCTTCTTTTCCAATTTTTTATGCAATCACGTATTGTGTATGTGAGATCACCTCATATTTGTCAAAAATAGGTATTACACCCAAAAAAGTCTTGCATATTTAAGAGAAAATTGTTTTTAGCTGAGCAAGAATATTGTTAATAATAGTCGATAAAGAACTTTTGTTAATATAGAGATGTCAGTTTTGTCAATCTAATTTATGGAGTTGCTTTGATAATACACAAAAATATTTTTGATAGAAAAAAATTGAATTTAAAATAAAAACACTTGCTCTATTTACAAGTGCTGTTGTTAGCAGAAAAACATAAATCAATTTCTTTCATGAACAGCTATATCTTTGTTTTGAAAACTCTGGTCCAATTTTTAAATGCATGAATTTGTTTGAACAAAAATTTGAAGTTAGTTTTTCCCTATGTGTACTGGCTTAGCTGTCGAAAGTGAGATATTCACCAGCGCTCATGTCCATCCTGAGGGGTGAATTCATCGAGAATCCATCGCGAGGGCAGAGATAAAGAGATTGGAAACTTCGGCAAAAAGGAGATAGCCATATGCTAAAATGCAGTCAATACTAATGCAAATGTTATACATGTGTTAGTAAAATTTCATGACAAACTCACCCCTCTCGATGGATTCTCGATGAATTCACCCCTCTGGATGGACATGAGCGCTGGTGAATATCTCACTTTCGACAGCTAAGCCACCACTGTACACATAGGGAAAAGCTAGCCTACAATGTTTGTTCAAACAAATTCATGCATTTAAAAATTAGAACAGAGTTTTTAAAACAAATATATAGCTGTTCTTGAAAGAAATTGAATTATGTTTTTCTGTTAACAACACCACTTGTAAATAGAACAATTTTTTCATTTTAAATTCAATTTTTTTCTATCAAAAATATTTTTGTCTGTTATCAAAGTAACTCCACAAATGAGATTGACAAAACTAACATTTCTATGTTAAAAAAAGTTCTTTATCGACTATTATTAACAATATTCTTGCTCAGCTAAAAACAATTTTCTTTTAAATATGGAAGACTTTTTTGGGTGTAATACCTATTTTTGACAAATATGAGGTGAACTCACATACACAATACGTGATTGCAAAAAAAACTGAAGAACAAGCATTTTTATCTGTCAAAATCAACAGAATTCACAATAGAAACGAAGTTTCCCATCTCATTATCTCTGGCGAGGGGTGAGTTTGGCATGAAATTTTACTAACACATTTATAATATTTGCATTAGTATTGACTGCATTTTAGCATACGGCTATCTCTTTTTTGCCGAAGTTTCCAATCTCTTTATCTCTGACAATATTCACCGGTAAGGCTTGGTCACAATACCAACAGAGTGTTCAAGTTATTAAAAGGTGAATTTTTACGGTAACAAGATTAATGTTACCGCGACAGAATTGATCTGTAAAACGACGTTTTTAAGGCATGTTGCTACTTGGCGCTCTCAGTACATAGAGAAAAAAACTTATGCAATATTAATAAAAAACCTTGTATAATTTATACGATGGATGGCTTTGGCAGTTTTCAGCCTCCTAAGTTTTTGATCAAAACACCTAAGTTTTACATGTTAACTTACCGATATTGATTTGGATGATAAATTAGCGAATTATTTCGTAATTTACACATTAGCTTCGACAATTTATATGAGCGTGCTTGCTTACTCTGCCGAACATAGTGTTCAAGTTTTCAACAAAAAGCTTTGTTGAACTATCAAAGTTAAATAGATAAATAAATGCACACGCAAAGAAAAAAACGTTTATTACCAGTTTGCCGCAAACAAACTTCGTTTGTCGTACTTGGGATCGTTATTTGAAAATGTTTCAACAGTTGTCATAATAATAGTTCAGCGAGAAACGCGTTATATAGTTGCAGGTATGTAAGGTATGTATGTAAGTCGTTTTTCATATACGCGAATGATTTTTAAATTGCAGCAATTGAGAAATTGTTTTTCCCAACTGAAAACTTCGTTTGTTTTTCCCTTCGTTGAACACACAACACTTATAGTTCAGAGTTGCTTTATGGACAAACTGTTCTATATAAGCAAATTGGTAAATTGGTAATTTGCTTAATATCTGGCGGAAATAGCAACAGAGTTGTGATGACTACAATCCATAAGAAGACTGACGGACATGGGAGGAAAGACAATTAATATAATAAATAATAATGACCGAAATAGCTTGCGGTATATATATATTAGAGTGGCCCTTAAATTTTTTTTTTAGAAATTGAACATGTGCGGTGGTCTCGTTTATTTCTTATCATATCAAGAGTATATTGTGAAAATTTCAAGAAAAAATATTAATATTTAGACGTGCCGCAAAGCGAAACTTCATTCAAAATATGCCTTTGTATTGAAAAAAAATTATTTTTTTTCCAACAATAATTAAAATGAAGACAATTTAACGTTATTTTCTAATCTACTCGAAATAATATCGTATTTAACATAACATTATCTCTCAAACGAGCTATCATCTGTTGAAATTGGCTAGAAAGTGAGAAAACTACAACTATTTTGTTGAGCGAAAAAAACAAAATTTAATTTTTTTCGAAAATTATTTTAACTAACGTTCTACAATTATGTTTAACCGATCAACTTATAACATTTAAAACAAAATATATATTTAATTGAATCTACTATAAGTGAAAACACTGGTTACCTTTTAACATAGATGTCCTTCAAGTTTTATTTTTTAAGATATAAACAGTGAAATTATCTTTGAATACAAGTGCAAGTCTTACTATAGAAGAATGCAAATTAATTAAACACTTGTACTTTCTGTGTTTTTAAAAAAGTTTATTATTTTTTATTCACTTCACTTAAACACTCTAGGAACTCAACTGGCTGATCTGAACTAAAAACCTATCTGTAAAAATTAGTTCTTCTCTTATTTAAAGGCTTTTAATATAAACAAAACTGAGGATGGCTTGATCGCGTTATTATAAACAAAAGTATTTCATCACAAGATGAAATATTGCATCAGCCAGAATATTTGCTGACATAACAAATTTACGCTTAAAAAAAAAAGAATCCTAAGACAAAACCATTCTTGAATCTTTAAGACACAATTTTGTTTACATTTACAATTTACTTATCGAATAAAGGATGAGTTTAACTTGCATAGATTTTTGGAAAAAGGCAAGCATACCTACCAGATTTCCCCCATCAATGTGTTCAAAAGTTGTTAGACTTGCACAAATGTTCAAAAAATTTACAAAGAAGTCAGAAATGCACAACAGAAAAGCAGCGAATTAAGGAGACTTTATTCTACGATGAATTGGCAATCTATTTGATATTTCACACAGGGACGTTCTGGACCTAATCCGAATAGAGGAAGACAGCCAGTTTTTACTACTCCAGAAGAAAATGGAACACCCGGTTTCATGATTGACGTTGATGACGTCTGAAGAGCATGGCAGAAGCTCAAACGTAATCGGGGAAAAAAAAGAAAAACAGGAAGCGCAAAATCGAGGAGAAGAAACGGGAAAGAAGTATGATTTGTATAATAATTAAAAATTGGTTTAGCTTTATTATTTGAGATTTTACGAGTATTATAATGTAGAAAGAGCACAGGAAAAATATCATATGAATTACAGTTTCCATGGTTATTAGTACTACCCAGATAGACAAAGTACCTTTTCTCCTCCTTTTGTGTTGTTCGAAGAAAGTATTCCAACAGAAATTAAAGTTGACATAGGTAAAAAAATCCAGGAAGATGACCAGTTTCAAAGTGATAGCAGAAAGAAAGTATTTTTATCCAAAGAAGATATATAAACATTTATTAATAAAAATATCGTCGACTTTTTATCACCACCATCGATGAAACTTTCCCAACGTTTCAAAATTGGAACGGATTTTCTTTAAGTACATTCACAAGGTTGGAAATCTCAAAATGACTACACTGATGTTCTGAAAATCATTACTTCTCTAATAGTACTGAACGACACAGCTTAACATGCGGTTAAATTAATAACTGATTTTAATAGCCTCCTAACTAAGAACACAAACCAACGGGATTATCTCCTAAAAGTATATATGTATTTCTGATTATTTGATTGAGAATTTAATGATTTTCCTTTTTTAAATGTAGATTATTCGGGACTATCGTAAGAAATATCCAGGATACAGTCGTGAAATTTTATTTCGGCCCTACGGGCAATAACTAAAGTAAAAACAATTATGAATAATAAACGGTGTTAAATTTAAATAAAAAAAAATAACAAATCTATTGATTAAGATTTTATTTTTTGTTGTTATTGTTGTGTTAGGAACGTACAAACTTTATACAATTTATAATTAGAAACATAAACTTTTTTCAAAATAATTAATTTTACGTATGTATTTTCGAAAAAAGTATTTTATTAAAACAGTTTTTTTGCTCCACAAAAAATTTTGAGTTTTCGCATTTTTTACCCGATTTCGACACATAATATCTCCTTGGAAAGAAATGTTAACACTCATACGCCAATAAAAGATTGAAAAAAAAATTATTACATTAATTTCATTTGTTTTCGGAAAAAAAAAATATTTCTTAAAAACAATAAAAATGTTGTAATTTTCGTATTAGTCGACCGTTTTCGACGAATGATAGCACGTTGGAAAAATAAATTATATGCCTAATGCGATATTATGTTTCGTTGATTAAAAAATCACACAAAATTGTCTTAATTTTAATTATTGTTTGTGAATGTGTATTTCGAATTAAGTTTCGCTTTGCGGCACGTCTAAATATTAATATTTTTTCCTGAAATTTTCAGAATATAATTTTGGCATGATAAGAAACAAACGAGGGCACCGCACATATTCAATTTATAAAAAAAAAATTTTGCATACAGTTAAGGGCCACCCTAATATATATATATATATATGTAAGATATATTTTTAAGTTGACAACTAAATATTCGTTTGTGGTAAATACAACTCGCTAACAAAGTTGGCTAATTTTTCAGGTGTGGTGAACGAAAAATTTCTATGTGTGTACAGGGAGAAGTATAAAATATTCATCTACTTAGGTAAATTATTGTATCTTGTTTTTGTAAAAAATTCCCAGGGACAAGTATGAAATGTACACATACTTAGGTAAAATTTTGTATATTGCTGTTGTGTAAAATTACCCAAGCACTTAGATGAAACTTCTAAATAAAACGAACCAAAAATTTTTATTTTTTTGAAGAAACCCTGTTTTATCTAATTTTATTAAACGAGCAATATTTATATATTTGTTTGCAATCGAGTTCTCGAAAATCGCTCTAACAATTTCGATGAAATTTACAATATAGACCCAGCGGGAAAATAAAAAGCGCTCCTAGAAATAGCGCATCTTATGCGCATTTTTGATGCGCTTGAGGATGCGCTTTTCAAAGTTCAGAGTTGTGGAGCTCATATTTTTGTATACATTTTGTTCACAAGTAAACAAGCAAGGAAATATCAGAACGTTAAGACATTTGACTGTAATGCCAGCAGTCCGAGTTCAATCCCCGCATGTGACAAAAAATAAAATTTTGTCGCTTTGTTTTTAGTCCAAGTGCTCAGTTCTCGCTACGTTTTGTTATTTACTGTAATGAGAGCGAAGCGCCTACATCTGATGGCATGCCAATGTTAAAAAAGGCTCTATCCACAAGGAGAACAAAGCGCTTTATTGCTTTTTAGGAGCGCTTCAAATGCGCTAATGAAGTGCTCGGTTTCCTGCTGGGGATGAATAGCGGGCTGAAAAACCGATACAGCTAGGTTTCATCTCTTGGAAAATTCGTTTTTCCTAGTTTTCACGCATTTCATAAATCTCTTTATTTTCCTGCTGAATATGTTAAGTTAATTTCTACAAGTTGGATATGGTATTAGTAGCTCGGTGGTTAGAGTTTCGGGCTATCAATCTGGTGGTCTGGGGTTCAACTCCGGATGGCGCAATAATTTTTTTTTTTTTTTTTATTTTTTGAGTGAAACTTCTCTGTTAACATTTTTTAATATTCGTCTGATTTCAATTTATATTTTAAATATAGACAAACATTCTAAATAAAGAATTATAAATTTAATTTTAGCAAGGAGTCTTTTTAATTCGAGCAACGAAAAAAAAATTGTTTTTTTTTTTTGTTTTTAAGCCTTTCGAAATTTGGACCTAATTTTTCGGCTCCAAAACGGTAACAACATGAAATATGAAACATGAAATATGAAATAGAATAATTTAAATCTTCATCTAAACACTTAAAAATATTAGATAACCAGCTAAATAATAATCAGCTAAACACACAGCTAAACCAGATAATCAGCTAAACACACCGCATATATTTTTTGCGTCATTTTGAAAAAAAATTTGAAAAATTACTCTATTTTTAACCTTACAAACGTTCTAAAAATCGTGTTTTTAATTTTAATGGCTGATTGTAGGTAATCTTCAAGTTTTTGCCGTAGATATTATAATGCAAAAAGTTTTAGATCTATGTATTTAAGTCGTAGTTTTTCTTAAATCTTCGCCATCGCTTTTAAAAAAACTGCTTTGAGAAAAAAGCGCTTAAAGTTTTGTTTTCCTATTTTTTTTTTTTTTTTCTATAAACTAAAATATAAAATTGAAATTTTACACACGTATTCTACACACAGTTAGCAACATTTTTATAAAACAAAAAACATGACTTTTTGTTTTAAATGAAAAAGGCCGCTTAGAAGTAAGCAGCAACAACATCGCACTCTGTTCCTGCAGTTTATCAATGAATTTTTTTGAATTGAGATTCTTGCTTGTCGCTGAATACTCCCGGTTTGTTATAGTTTTCGTTTAGTTTTTGTAACGAAAATTGTAAAGCTTAGCAGCCTTATTCATAAACACATTTTAGAGGCAGCGTAACTTTAAACGGGATTTAAATAAGAAAACGTTATTCATAAACATTGTTCGCAGTTGTTTAAGAGCTGCGTAACGTAAACGCCGAAATTGGTGTTTAAAGGTTACGTAAATACAACCATGATTTTTGTTTGTCTTTGCTTTTAATATCAAAGACATGCTCCATATGCGCCCTTTGCAGCATTTTTTTATGCGGCGGCCATTGCAAGTCCATAGGAATTCTTGATTTTTGTAGAGATTTTCTATAGTTCAGACACAAACCTTACAAACATAAGCAGCGAATGAAAAAATGTTTATGAATAACAATGTTAGCAAGGTTGCATAGAGGCTGCGTAAAGCCTTAAACAGTGCGTAACTAAACAAGCGTTAAAAGGTTGTTTAAGGAAATATATTGAACTAGCGATTCCCGGCGCTCGTTGCTACGCCCGACGTTTAGTACCAAAGCTATTCGATATCAAAAATTTTGCTTGTATAGTCGGAGCCACAACCCCTTTTCCAATGCTCGTTCCAGTTCTCTTGTAGAAGGACATCAGCAAGTGGTATCTCCATTCTGTGTTACAATGTTGCTACTTTTACTTCCTTAGCTATTTTAAATCGAAAATTTGGCTTCTATGAGCGAAGCCACGCCTCTCGGTAGTCGATTTGGTAGCGTTCTCGACTGCCACCCCAGAGGTCCCGGGTTCGATTCCCGGCCAGGCCGTGGTCCTTCGCTTTAAAAACCTTTCTAAATTCTCTATCCTCATTTCTAATCAACTGAAATTAAAAATTCATCAATATTTACGGCTTGAAGTTGTAGTTGATGGTAGAGAAGTCTGTGGATGACGTTGCCTTATAACTTGAATTGACTGAGGTAAAGGCATTACGCTTGCCTCTGATTCAAATTCACATGTTTCTTTGGCTTTCCACCACGCTTAGAACATCCTACACGTGTTTCACTTGATTGCCCTTTCCTTCCCACTAATATATCACCCTATTTTTCGAACCAAGGCAGACTTGACTGAATAGGTATTCCACCTGAAATCCTTGGTTCTAAGCTAAGAAAAAAAAAGATACAGTAGTTTCGACTATGTCGTAACACAAGACGTAGAATTATTCAATTCGCTTTTGATGACATCTTTTTTAAAAATATTTATTCCATACACCTGAGGATATGACCTTTAAGAGAGTGCCGGAGAGGGTTAATATGTATCACCAACCCCCATTACTTTTGCAAAAGGAACATTTTTGCCTGTGACACCTATTCCCTCCGACCACTCCTTAGGGGCGCTCCCATACAAATTTTATGCTTTTGTCGATAAAACCGGAAACTGTCCATTAATAGGTAGAAAACTTAAACAAGCAAACAAAATTTGTTCAATGCTATCAAGTTCAACAACCCATGTGTCAAAATTTCACTGTCGATAATATGCCCGGATATTTAATTGGCTGCGTTTGACATTTCAATAACAGATTCTGTTAAAAAAGCATGCCCCTCAAAATTACTCAGTATTACTGGGCAACGCGAGTCTGTTAAAAACAACATGCCCCCAAAAGTATGCTTCTTTTTAATTATAAGATTTATGTCTTCACGCTAGATGGCGCTGTCTTCGCCGTCGAAAAAACCGGAAGCCGTCGATAAATAGGTAGCAAGTTTAAGCAAACAAAAACATCAAATGTTGGCTTTATTTTTCATGTAATTGTGTAAAATTGATATAAGTTAGACAGTTCTAACATGAATTTTTGTCGCATTGAGGATCAAGCAGACCAACAAGTGCTAAGATCAACATTGCACGATTAGTACTTTAGGCCCACCAAAGGCTCAAAAAGTAATGTAAATACCGACACCTGATCACTATCAACCACCCTACTTACCTCCGAGAACGACGTATTCTACGTCAAAATTATTAACTGCATACTGAGTTTCAGTGATATGCGAAATTTACTTACAAAGCTATTCGATATTAAAAAATGTGCTTGTATGGGCGGAACTACACCCCTTGTTCACTCTATTCTGAGTTTCAATGTTCTGCGACTTTTACTTCCAAATCTATTCGATGTAAAAAATTTGGTTTAAATGATCGGAGCCACACCCCCTTGTCCAATGCCCGTCAAAGTTTTCTAGTAGATGTATATCACCAAGTTGCAACTCTATACTGAGTAATATTATTGTGCAACATTTAGATCCAAAGATATTCTATATCAAAAATTTAGCTTGTATGGGCAGAACCACACCCTCTTTACCAAAGTCCGTCTCAGTTTTCTAGTACATGGAAGGACATCACCCAATAGTAATTCCATTCTGAGTTTTATTGTTAGGTAACATTTATTTCCAAAGCTATTCGATATCATATTTTCGAATTATATGGGCGGTGCCACACCCCCTTGTTCAATGCTTCCTCAATTTTGCTAGTCGAAGGACGCGACTTAATAGTACGCTCCTACCAAGTTTCATTGATGTGTGACTTACAGCTTGAAAGTTATACCGAAAATTTGGTCTGCTGAATAAGTGCCACGCTCCAAGTCCAACGCCCATAAAATTTTACCTGTGGAGTGGCACTTATAAATTGAGGTAGAACACCGAATTCCGATGCTAACTTCAAAGCTATGCGCTACCGTATATTTGGGTTGTATGGGAGGTGCCACGCCCCCTTGTCGAATGTTCCTTGAATTTTTTCCAAAACCTTCGCGTAATAATTACAAACAAACTCACAGAAGGAAGTATCCAATTTGGTCCAGTTGTTTTCAAGTTTCAAGCATCCGAACAAACCAAGATTCATTTTTATATATTACTAGCTGGTACCCGACGCGTTGCTGTCGTAGCGGAAATAATTTCTATCTCTATCTGAATCTCAAACTCAGTCTCAATCTCAATCTCAACCTCAACCTCAATTTCAATCTTTATCTATCTCTATCTCTATCTCTATCTCTATCTCTATCTCTATCTCTATCTCTATCTCTATCTCTATCTCTATCTCTATCTCTATCTCTATCTCTATCTCTATCTCTATCTCTATCTCTATCTCTATCTCTATCTCTATCTCTATCTCTATCTCTATCTCTATCTCTATCTCTATCTCTATCTCTATCTCTATCTCTATCTCTATCTCTATCTCTATCTCTATCTCTATCTCTATCTCTATCTCTATCTCTATCTCTATCTCTATCTCTATCTCTATCTCTATCTCTATCTCTATCTCTATCTCTATCTCTATCTCTATCTCTATCTCTATCTCTATCTCTATCTATATCTATATCTCTATCTCTATCTCTATCTCTATCTCTATCTCTATCTCTATCTCTATCTCTATCTCTATCTCTATCTCTATCTCTATCTCTATCTCTATTTCTATCTCTACCTCTATCTCTATATCTATATCTATCTCTATCTCTATCTCTATTTTTATCTCTATCTCTATCTCAATCTCTTTTTCTAGGTGGAACGACTCGTGTAAATTGATAACCAAATTTTGAGGCTATGCTACCTATAATTCCAAAGTTATTCGATATCGCAAATTTGGCTTGTATGGGCGGAGCCACACCCCCTTGTTCAATGACGTCTCAGTTTTCTAGTTGATGGATATCACCCAATAGTAATTCCATACTGAATTTCGTTGTTATACGACATTTAGTTCCAAAGCTATCTGATATCAAAAATTTAAAGTGTATGGGCGGGGCCACACCCCCTTTTCCAAAGCCCATCCCAGTTTTATAGTAGAAATATTTCACCAAGTGGCAACTCCGTACTGAATTTCATTATTATACGGCATTTAGTTTCAAAGCTATTCGATGGGAGGTGCCACGCCCCCTTGTCCAATGTTCCGTGAATTTTTTCCAAAACCTTCGCGGAACAATTACAAACAAACTCACAGAAGGAAGCATCCAATTTGGTCCAGTAGTTTTCAAGTTTTAAGTGGTCGAACAAACCAAGATTCATTTTTTATATATATGTGAACCGGTCTACGAAAAGGGACCTTCGGTGTAAAAACAAGTTTTCGAGAAAACAGCTGTTTGTAAACGTTTAATTGTCGCACACTGAATGGCGTCTTTTCATTTATTTCAGCTTATCCTCTATTCTTACAGAATTGGAAACTTCTGCTTTGCGCCATTAGAAAGAGCACACATTAGTCTATCCGAATCGCCAAAAAAGTGAAAAATGATATTTTCACACCGAAGGTCCCTTTTCGTAGACCGGGTCACATATATAGATAGTAAATATCCGCTGCTTCGCCGGCGATAAAAATATGAGATATCATTATAAATTTTAAATCTTAAAATTTAACAGTCGTATTCATGTGTATTAGATAAATTCAGTGACTTCTTATTGAATTGTCACATTTTCGTTAACATTTTGAAATTTAAACATCAAAAGTTTTGCACTGAATTAATTGTCATTTTATTATTTTTTGTTTTTTTTTTTTGTAAATATTTTTAAATCTTTGACAAATTTTCCTGTTTTTATTTTCTTTTTTTTTTTTGGGAATTTTTTATATTTTGAATTTTTTGACATAATTTCCAAATGTTTCAATTATTTTGAATAATTCTAATTTTTTTTTATAATATTTGTGCTCAAATGAGAGCAAGTTATTGCAAAATTGCTTTATGAGAGGTTTAGAGCACGTTTGATCTATTTTTAAAATTCCTCTAATTTATAAACAAACATTTTCAAACACTTTTGGACATTTTGTTTGTTTTTGATACATTTTGAAATAATTTGATTCGTTTTTGACAATATTTGTTGTGCTCAGATAAGAACAAAAAAAATGTTTAAAATGCTTTTTCGAGGGTTTATTGAAAGTTTCAACCATTTTTAAAAGTCTCTCATTTATCAAGCATTTAAAAGAGATTTTGAACGCTGTTGAACGTTTATGAATAATGTTTTACAATTTTTTCGATTTTTTCTTAGGAAGGCTTTATAAGACGTTTATACATTTTTATGAATACAGCCGTTAGAATTTTGCTAAAATTGTATATTTGTGTTGGAGCTACTTAGTAGTTCCATCCGAATAAAGTAACCAGCTATCTAAAGTAGTAAACTTTCTGTATCTTCCTGATCTTACCATTTTTCGTTTTTCCGAGTTTTCACGCTTTAATAAATATCTTTATTTTCCTGCTGGACATGTTATGTTCATTTTTCTAAGACAGATATGGTATCGGTAGCTCAGTGGTTAGAGCTTCTGTCTGTCAATCGATGGTCATGAGTTCAATTCCAGATGTGCACGATGATTTTTTTTTTTTTTTTTTGAAGCGAAGCTTTTTACGCCTCGTTCTGCGATTTGCTGGTGTGAAATCTGAAAAAACGACTCTTTTTTCCGACACCGGTTTTTCCTAGAATTGATATTGTTTTTGTTGGCGTCTATTGCATCAAGAAAATGCTAAATTTAAAAAAAATGTTTGCCCGCTGCAGGAATATAACTCATGCCCTTCAACTGATAGCTAAACGCTCTAACCATCAAACCAAAAGCACTTATTTATGAAATATGCTGGTTCAATATTAAGTAATTACTAACGCTATTTTGCAGTAGATCAAAATAATCTATTTATAGGAATGTGTATTGGCTAGGCTTGGGTAGTTCATGAACGAACTAGTTCAATTGAACGATTCCCACTCATGAACGATGTGAACCATGATACAATTACCAGGTAGTATTAAAAAAAAATAAATAAATAACTGGCCATTGCAGCCCTTGAAAGGACTTTGACCTAGCTTCTTATGATCAATTGTGTTGTGCGTGTTATTAAGTTTGTACACAATTGACCGAGAAATGGACCTACATGCTTAACGCCGACTCCGAACGGCGATGAACGGAATGTTCTTATTCTCAAGAAGCTTTACATGGCATTTTGATTACTCTCTGAGGTTTGCCATTGTCTGCAGAGAGGTGGCGGCCGTACAGAAAAATTATTTTAATTCAAATAATTTTCTGTCTGGCTGGGGTTCGAACCTGGGTCTCCAAGGTTCTTTGACATAGCGGCCACGCACTTTAACCAACTACGCCACGGACGCCACTGCCAGGTAGTATTATTCGCTGAAAATCAGATGTGGAAAAACTGTCATTATGGGCATATAGTGTCAAAATATAGCGAGTAGGTGCAAACAATGTTGCTTATTGTATTATTGGAAATGAAAATAGCGCGATTTTTATAAAAATTTTTCATATTTATTTTTTAAAAAATGAAAACTTTTTTTAGCGGGTTGAGGACTTTTTGGTAAAGCGTAAAACAATTGAATCGCGATATCATCATGTGGATTACATCAAGAACGAATTTGTTGCTATATGTTTCAAGCGTGATACATACATACAAACATACATATAAGAACTTTTGCGCTGTGGCGGACACTGCCAACACAGTTGTACTTACTTTTGTATTATACAACTGTGTACAAATATATACTAACTTTTCTAACAATTTGTTGGTGTTGTTGGGTTTTGTTGTTATTGTTGATGCAGTCTTCAAATAATTTTTAAGGTTTACATGAGGGAGTCTTAATAAAATAAAGATGAATGCTTCAATTTAATCATTTCATTATATTTGTATTAAATATAAAAAACAAAGCAAAACCTAAACAGAGATATAATTTCGTCATTAATCATTTCCTTCTAAATATTTAAAATGATTGGTTTAAGTATAAAAAACAAAAATATCTCCTTTTACTTCTTGCTGTGATTGCAATACTGCTATTTGACACTATATGCCCAAAGCAACGAGTAAAAGTAGCGATTAATACTACCTGGTAATTGTATCATGGATATGAACTAGTTCAGTGTTTCTCGTTCTTTTAGTTCATTTTAGTTCAGTTGATTTTGCAGCGATTAGGAACAAAACGAACGAGAACAAAAATAACTAAATTTATCAAGCTATGGTTTAAATCAGGGATTGCCAAAGAGTGATTTTTGAAGAGTGCAACAACAATTAGAACCGGAAACCAACAACAACAAATCGTTACGATTCGGCGAATTACAACAATCATAGAAATATTGAAGTTATTGTAATAGAGTGGAAAGAGTGGAAAGAGTTAGGCGATGGCAATCACTGGTTTAAATCTTCGGTTTGTCCAAGCGAAACAAGCGAATGAACTAAAAGAACTAACGAACGAGAGCAAAAATAACTAAATTTGCCAAGCTATGGTTTGAATCTTCGTTTTGTCCAAGCGAACTAAATGACTTATGGAACTAAAAGAACGAACGAACTAAAAGAACCAACGAACTTAAAGAACGAACGAAGTAAAAGATGCAACGAATAAAAAGAACGAACGAACGAAAAGAACTAAATGAACGAACTAGTTCAATACGTACGATTGAACTAAAAAGAACGGTCTTTGTGGTGAACTAAAATGCCCAAGCCTAGTATTGGCTTCATATTCAATACACAATATTCACTCGGGATTGTGTATTGGATGTTGTTTCTACTTACTTCTAGAGGTCGTTATTCTTAAAAATAAAGAACCTGTAAGTTGATTAAATTGTAGCAAATTTAATGATTTTGGTATATTTATTCCCTACAACTGAACAGTGGGCTTTAAGGGAGGGCCGGAGAAGGGTTAATATACATGATCAACCCCCATTATTATTGCAAAAGCAACATTTTTCCCTTGAGGACCTATCCCCTCCAACCATTTCTTACGGCTGCTTCCATACAAAAACGTAAGAGGGATATATTAATTTTGTCCCACCGCACAGTGCGCTTTTTTTTATTTTAGGATGACATTTGGTTTTTTTTTTATGAAACTTCACATTTATTAATACTGATCTGATTTTAATTTAAATTTTAAACCACACAGTGAAGCTTCTGACTTATTCCAAACAGTTGATATAGCCGACAAGCAGCAACAACATCGCACTCTGTTCCAGCAGTTTATCAATGAAGTTTTTAGAATTAAGATTCTTGCTTGTCGCTGAATACTCCTGGTTTGTTATAGTTGTCTTTTATTTCTGGTAATGCAAATTATATAGCCAAGATGGTTAGCCAAGGTGCTATGCTTCGTGAGTGCGATGGGGGAGATTTTGTGGGAATCTGATCGAAACTCGGTCGCCCAGGTACTTCGTTTTTATTCAAATAATTTTTTAACTTCCAAAATGGGTGAAGGTGAAATAATAAATAAATTCGCATATTGTTTTTATTTTATTTATCAACTCTTATTTATTTTATGATATCTTCTCATAGCATTTTCTTAGATTTCATCTTGTGTTCAATGTTATACACGGAATTTATAAGTTTATTTATTACATAAAATATGTTTTTTTTTATATGTAATTTTTTAACTCAATTTGAAACATATTTTGAACTCAATTCACTGTTTTCGGTCATATAATATCTGACAACCAGAAGAGCAACCAAAGGGGGGTTTTGGGGTTCAACCCCCCCCCCCCCCCCCCAATTATTGTCACAAAAAGAAAAACATGTTTTTATCAAAAGCGCGAAAAAACCAAATTTAAATTTCAAATCGATTGCGGTTGAAGCATAACACTTCGCGACAGACATTTTAGTGCCGGAGATTTTTCAGCTGATTATAGACAAATTGGGTTTCCTGATTTCAGATATAGACTCCATTTTTCTCCATCAGCTCGAGTTTTTGAGCTATAGGCAAAAACATGAAAATCTGTTCTTTTTCTGATAGTTTTGCTATATCTATTGCACTGATTTACCGATTTGTATTACGATGATGAATTTCAATGAAGAAGTACTAGACCTTTCAATTTTTGCACATGGTTTTGCAAGTGGTTTTGAAACAGTGCCTCGAAGAGTTTAATATTTGTAGTCATCAAAAACTGAAGAAAATTTGTCCTACTAGATGGATTGAGAGACAAAACTCGGTTACGGTTTTGTGAATTTTTTCAATGCCATAATATTGGCATGAGGCAAAATTTCCTGTTGGGAGGATACAAACACATCCAGGCAAGCCAATTTACTGAATTGTGCATTACAAAAGACTTCTTATATCTTTGCAGTGTATTAACCAAGTATTTGGTTATTCATATATTTTATGCAAATTTCTTCAAACTCGAAACATTGATTTGACACAAGCAGTCGATTTAGCCAATATCAGTTTGCAAGAAGTAAAAAATGTAAGAGATAATGCTGAAGTAGAATTAAAAAAATTGTATATAAATGCTGAAAAATAAGCAGAAACCAATGGCTTCATTTTGACGAGACCAAAAATTGCATCTTTCCACCCTGACGCACAATGTGTTGAATCGTATTATCGCATATCGATTTAAATACCTTTCTTGGATACATTTATCACAAGCTTGAGTGGCAGATTTTTAAAAAATAGAGACATTCTAATTGGATTTCGATCACATTTTCCTGATGCAAAAAAATCACTAAATGTTGAAGCTTTAGGAGCTTTTGAATAACTAATCGCATTTTATAAAGATGATTTGGAAGGAGATTTTGATGACCTAAAAAATGAGCTGAATGTTTGGTATAAAATAAGAAATAAAAAAAAAATTATGATGGTAAAAAGTTTTTCAAGCCATAAACAGTGCAATAAGGATATATTTCCAAATATATATATAATTTACTCAGGCGCGGACTCACAGGAGGGTTTGGGGGTTCAACCCCCCCCTCCCCCCAAATTCTAAAAGAACCTGTATTTAAATGTGATGTACTGATGTTTATTATGTGGGCTAAGGATACCAAAAAGAAAAACATTGATTCTTTATAATTTACTTTAAATATTCACACCCCTATGCTGTAAACGTTTGTAGCTGTTTCTATACGTATTGCTAAAACACTGAGCTCTGTTCCAGTTTTTGTTTGTTTTTTGCGATATCGCGCCTGTAGCTGCAAACAGTCATATATACAACCGCAACCTGAAATCACAAAAACACCGCATTTTTCGGATCAAAGATATGCAAATACCGCACAGTTTTAATTTAAAAAAACTCACAGTTACGATAGTATCGGAAGTGTAGACATAAAATTCCTTTTTATACAGTAATGGAGAAAAATTCTGGTTTTTGTTATTTTTATTCATTTTTATGTTGGTTAAAATTAATCGTGGTCAAAAGAAGTCAAAAAGAGGCGTGGTCAAAACTAAGTATGCCATGACCTAATATAGGATTTAAGTGTGCCGAATTTGAGTTAAATCCGTTCAGCCGTTTAGATTTGTTTTCGGGTCAAATAAACAGAGAAATTACTTTTATTATTATAAATATTTCCACCCCAGCATTTAACACAAAAAAATAATCCTGAGCACTACACAATCATATGGAATGAATATGGAGTGAAAAGTGGATAGCTTCAGTGGTTCAGCCGTGATGCTCTTACATACATACGCACCAACGTTTTTATATATTAGATAATTCGAATTTATTCTGATATTTAACAAATATTTTCATAACACAACGACCATGCGGAGTCTCTGCATCTGTAAACCGTTAAGTAGGGTACACATTATCGCTCATGAATGTCGGTTGAGAGAGAATCTGAGCTTGAGTCATAGTATGTACACTTGACTGTTGAATTGTAATTCTTGACTGAACGCTCACAAAAATTTTTGTGAGCACGTCCGTCACGAGTTAGCTCTTGCTCGTTGTTTGACAATGTGTACTAAAATTTTTTCAATTCAACTTCGTTCAAAATTCTAATTGTGTCCACATCGCTCGTGGTTCGGTTTTTAAAAAATGGATGCAGAAAAGGCGTTTTTAGAAGATTTTATTGAATATTTACTGCACGATATTCGCAAACGCATGATATTTAATGCAGATGGCATTAATGATAATCTGGTCATGCAGCAGAATGAGAGAGAAATTTATTGTCATATTTTGTAAAACGCACGCAATCACGTCACTTCGGGTTTTCTTATCTGGTAATATATTTTAGTAGAAAATTTTTGAGTGAGAGAGAGACTTTGTTTTACTTCATATGAAAAAGGCATTGCCAGACTGAAAATCTTAACGCAAGTGACTGCGTTCGTTTCACAAAATATGGCTATTAATGAACTTAAGTGAAGCTCATGAGCAGCTATGGGCAGAGAGCGCTCTTAGAGCGTTGAGACAAGTGAAGACTGATTGAACGGTTTTGCGTTGTTGAACATGCATTGTGACGTGGAAGTAACGTGCGAAAAAGTAATCGACATTATGTCGAAAAAGCCAAGAAAAATTAATATCATTTTATAATCTAAGACATGTAAAATTTGATTTACTGATGGCTTATTTAATAAATATACTATGTGTATATATATAACGTAGATAAATATTTTTTAAACCCCCCGAAATATTTTCCTGGAACCGCCCCTGAATTTACTTATTATCCTTGCAACTCTTCCAGTAACTTCATGTGAAAATTAATGAACATTTTCAGTACTTCACCGACTCAAAACCTATTTAAGAAGCACCATGTCGCAAGATGGACTAAACGGCCTCACATTGCTTAATCTGTACAGAAAAATGATACCATCAGTCTATATTATTTTAGAAAAACTCGCTGAAAGTAAGCGTAAACAGGATTTAAAAATATAAGTAAGTTTCTTTTATTTTTCTTTATCGCCTTAATCCTGTAACTAAAGTCTTTTTAATGTAAAAATAATAAATAAAATTTGTTCTTTTCTAATAAATAACTATTTATAAAAATTTTATCATTGTGGGGGCATATAGGTTACAAATTTAAAAAAAAAAATTTTTTCGGGAATATATTTTTCATAGAAGGAAAAAAGATATCGTTCTCAAATTTTGCACACATATTTATTAACATTTAAAGAATACAAATAAATTTTTGAAGCGGTTGTTGACGTTATTTGATTTTTTTAAAAAAAAAAACCAAAAATATGACGGTGCGAAGGATATCACCAGTCTGGAATATCTGAGGAAAAATTAAAAAAAATCAAATAATCCTTGGTTATCGCCTGAAGTAGGATAATTTTTACCCTCCGAAAAAAAACAAAATGGCGGGCATTTAAAAAAAATCGATTTTCGAGGTGACAGAATCGGTCAGTTTTTTTAAAATTTTTAACCTATATGCCCCCTTATGTTTGCTGCCATTGTGATAGAATTAACGTTTTGAGTGCAATATTTGGACTCATTACACCATAGCCGCCATAGTTACGTACATTTTCTCATATATACATATAGTTATAACACCCCCCCCCCCCACGAATTCCTGGTTGCGCAAACCATTTGAAATGTACCATTAGCTGGGCGTATATATTTTAAATCCTTTGTTAAAAAATTGTCCAAAATATTGAATTTAACTCAAAAAATTGCACCAACGATGTTTTTGTTGTTAACATAATAAAAACTGAAAATTGCATTTTTGACTACCTTAAATATGACAGCACGTTTAACAGCAAAAGTAGTTTCAGTTTTACGAACAATTTTATTAACTGTTTTTATCATAAAAAATGATTTCTTTAAATTGCTCAGATTTTTTAAAAAAATTAATTTTTTTTATAGAATAGTTAAGCTCCAAGAAACAATTTATTAATCAATTTAGTGCAGTTTTTTTCACTTTTTATAAATAAATATATAGAAACTGGCAATTTCAGCCCTTGAAAGACTTGACCGAACTTCTTATGATCAAATTGTGTTGTGCGTGTATTAAATGTTTGTACACAATTGATTGAGAACTGGACCTACTAGTTTTATGCCGAACGGCTTATGTGCATGTTCTCAAGAAGCTGAACATGGCATTGTCTACAGAAAGGTGACAGTCGAACAGAAAAATTAATTCAGTTGACAAAGCTTTCTGTGTCAGATGGAAATTGAACCTGGGTCCTCTGGCGTATGGGTCGCGCACATTACGAACTGCGCCACGGCCGCCACTTTTTCATTTTTTGGGCTTTTAAAAACATTAAAACGAGGACTAAATATCAAAATTTTACATTTTTTTCACCCGAGTAAAACCGGGTATATCAGCATCTATATTGATAAAAGAAATTTTCTGCTTGTTTGTCCTGAATACAAATCTTAACGGCTGGACGGATTTAACTCAAACTCGGTACACATATTATTTGAATCCTAACTTAGATTATGGTATACTTAGTTTTGACTACACCTCTTCCGATCCTTTACAAGAAACGCTAATCTACCTCCTTGTTTTTGAATATATTTTATTTAATTTTTTTCATTGATAAATTCAATTCAAGCACCTTATAAAATACAAATGAATTCATTAAATTCACTTTTCCAAATGTTTTTTTTATTCTTTTTATAGAATAGTTAAGCTACAAGAATAATTTATGTGAAAAAATTACACCAACATCTCTATCCGATCAAAAGTTATCGCTATGAATCTATTTTCTCGGCCCCTCGGAATCACTTTATTTTCAACAGATAAAAAAACGTATGCCTTTAATATGAGCAATCGTTATAAATTTGAGAGTTTTTTCTTCCACACTTTTAAGGGTGGAGAGTTTAAATTTTGCATTTTTCCATACACTTTACTGCAAAAACTGAATTTTTTCTGGCATTTGATAATCAAAACCCGTTTTCTTCTAAATGGATAAAAATTTTATAATTCTTAATTTTTAAAACCGTAATTTTTGCAACCGAAAGAGATGTTCTTGCATATTTCCATACACTACTGCAAAAATTAATTTTTTTTTTATTTGTTAATTGTAGTTTAACAAAAGAAGTCACGCAAATTTGTCAAAGCATTTAAACAACAACAAACCGAAAATGATGAGATTTGTTAAATCACGCGCAGCTCATTTTCATCATTTGGATTGAAAATATTAAAACAAGGACTGAACATCAAAATTTTACATTTTTTTCCCGAGTAACACCGGGTATATCAGCTAGTATATTATGAACATTAAAAGTCCAAATTATAAATGTTTTTATTTAAAACAGAGGACAAAAAAACAATGAGCGAAAGCGCTTAAAAATTTAAAAATTATTTATTTTAATTATTAAAATTCAAAAAAAAAAACATTAATTTTAAAAACTGAAATTGAAATAAACAAAAAAAAATTAAACCGAAATTAAATAACCCAAAAATTGAGTTAAGAACCCTTGTTTAAGATTACAAGATGTTTTACAAGTGTAACGCCGGTTGTAACTATTTATTAACATGAATTATATACATTCACAATATCAAAAACTACAAATTCTTTGGGAATATTAGCTCAGACTTATTTCAACTAAATGGAGATAATGTAAGAGAGTCGTATAGCAATTAAATTGTTGAGACACATTTGAAAGAATAAAAATAATAAAAGCAACAGACAGCCAAGCATGTTGCCAGTCCAACAAGCAACTCATACGCGAGCATGTTGCAGCAAACACATACGGCTTAATTTTTGCGGGATAATTACTTGTTGCTTGTTTCATTCAGCTACAACATGTTTGCGAACTTTCACGCGCCTAACGATTCCGCAACGTGACCGCAATAATACTAGCAACCGAAAGAAAAGTTCGAACGTGAAAGCTATTCTATTTCAATTGTGCTTTGAACATTGAAGCTTGCGGTTGCGGTGTAATTTTCTTGTTCTACAGAGTTCAGTTGTTCGTTCACTCTTAACGTGTAAAAGTTTGTGTCTGCTTCGAATTGGTCGAAAGTAAAACGAAATGAAGAGACATCAACACTTAAATAAAATCGTGTTGAAGGCGTAGAAAATGTTGTCAACAATTGAAATATTTTAAAATAGCAACAATGAGCTAGGTATTCTATATAAAGAAAATACAAATTAGAATTACTAACGAAATATTTTTGAATACGAGAATAAATTTGTACCAATTTTATTTTCTGTGAAAGAAGTGTGCATATGTGTTTGTGTGCTTAAAATACTTAAAAAACTTATCTAAGAATCCCCAAAAAAATACTATATAAACAAAAGCTCTTCATTGAACAAATGCAGCTAACAGAAAAAAATACAAAAATTCATGCAAACAAAATAAACAGAAACAATCTCGTAAAAACGCAATAGATATTACCGTAAACAGTCACAAAAACATGTCTATTGTTTGCACTTTAAATCGCGATCAGTTGATTATACCCGAAATAAATTTATTTGATTCAGTGTCTGGAACAACAAAAATATTATAAGCTTAACGGATTTGGCTCCTACAATAAACCAAACAGCAGCACCAATCAAAAGACAAGGTACGACGGTGTAAGAAGATGCATTTAAATCTTTTGAAACTTAAAAATCCGTTAGTAAATAATTTGAAAAAAGCGATGCAGAAGCTCCTAAACCTTTATTCGAAAAACCGCAATAAAAAAACTTATAAACAAGGTTATAAACTACACGCACAGTTAAAAAATTCAAAAGTTTTAAAATGCAAAAGTTTTAAAACACCTAATGGACAATTTGTCTAGGAAAGGCAGTAGTGAATACTTTTGTTTATCAACCCCCATTCTAAAAAGTGTATGCGATGATTTCACAACTCATCAGTTTGTTCGAGATAATGTGAACTGTTTATAGAATCGCCTTATGAGCCGATTATATTGAAAAGTCTTTATGAAAAACATTTATTTTTCCTAATTGACAATATGTGTAACTAAGTACGATAGCTATCTACGTATGTGATGGTTGTTCTGATGATTAGCTCGTCGTTATTGCGTCGAAATGATTAAAGAATTCTTTTTGAGAATTAAATTAGAGCCAAAAAGAAAATACACGTAAGGGCTATGCAAGAATTTACAAGTGTGAACATAATACTTTTTAACTGAGTTTTTATGACTCAATTTATCGATGAGAAAGTCTAAGCCTCGGACAAAAGTGTTCTAGATATGCAGTCAAAAACAACAATAACAAACAAATAAGTAAATTTTTCTTAAACTTTGCTTCTTACAACATTTTAAAACAAATATACGGAGTGTAGTGACTATATTAAGTAAATTTACTGCTAATAATGGTTACAAAAGTTAATGAGTTACGGATTTATTCAATCGCTAAAGTTCAGGCAGTGTGAAAATTTGCAGTGTGTATGGTTCAAAAGTGTATTTTGAAAGTAAACTATTGAGAGCAAACTCTGGAGCTATAAGTCATTAGTTCGACGTGTTTACGAAGCTATAACCCATGAAAAACACATCAAACATTACTGTATTTACAAAAAAAAAATCTTGTTTTCTCGAAACCATTCTTTTCATGATGTGAAGTAAAACTCCTATGAACCGATGTAGTGAGCTTTAGGTAGGATGTTATTCTCTAATTAGTGTATTTATGTATTGCCTAAAATAATATTGTACCGAATTTATCTACGAAAATCTAGATAAAAAAATATGTGGCAATGTTGGCAATTGATCTATCGAAAGCTTTTGATTCAGTAAATTTGCAAATAATGATTAGAAAACTAGAAGAACTCGGTTTAACAGGAAATGCAATCAAACTCTATGAAAGTTTTTTGTTTAATAGAAAGCAATATGTTGAAATAAATAAAACAAAAAGCTCCTTAAATACAATTAAGGTAGGAATACCCCAGGGATCTAAGCTTGCTGCTTCCTTGTTTTTGATATATATAAATGGAATTTTTAGTTTAAAATTAAAGGGTATCCCACAGTTTTATGCTGATGATGGAACTTTCATGTATTCCACAGACTCTTTACAGGAGCTTTTATTTGATATTAAACCAGATTTAAATATAATTTCAAAATGGTTTGAAAAAATCTACTAAAAATGAATCTGAATAAAACAAATTTTGTAATAATTATAAGAAAATTCCAAATCTAAATGAGCTCTCAGGTATGTACTTTAAAGAAAATTTTGTAGCAAGAGTTTAAAAACTAAAGTATTTAGGTATTTGGTTTGATTCAAATTTAAATTGGAATGAACATATTAACAAACTTAAGGCAATAGCAATCCCTTTTAATTTTGTCATGTATCGAAATAGAAAAATTATTAAAAAAAAAAATAATTATGGCTTCTATATTACTCTCTTTTCGTATCAAAGATAACTTATATACAGAACAAAAAAGAATTCAAAACAAAATTATTAAAAACATTCTCTCTCCACCATTAAGAACTGCCACAGAAAGTCTATAAGAAAATATATTGAATATTCGAAAATACTCAATCTTACAAACTTGGATCACCTTTTATAAAATAAAAAAAAAAATCTAACCTTAGGAACCCATATAATATTAGAACTGTTTACTTCCGAACAGAAAGAAGCGCAAGATCTATACGACATTATGGTATTAAACTTTTTAATAAATTACCAAACGAAATAAAGAATATACCTAACATTGCATTTTTTAAAAGAAAAGTCACAGAACTATTGCTGGAAAACTTTAATTTTAACATTTAGTATTTAATATTATAAAAAAAAAATAATATAAATAAAAAAAATAATAATAATATTAAAAAAAAACAAAAAAAAAACATCTATTTATAGTTAATAATTTAATTTTATTATATTTATTTAACTTAAAATTATTAGAAATTCATTACAGTAAAAATCCTTACAGAATGGATAGCGATCATTAAACAAGTATTAAGTTATTTTCTCACACAAAATATGTATTTTTTGAGAAAATCTCACACTAATTTTATAATTTATATTTCATATTATTGATAAGTGTAGTTATCAATAAAGTAAAAAAAAAAAATTATACTTTTGACAATAACTTCATAATTTTTCCTCGATTTTGTTAAAATTTAAAATTTAAAATGTTTAAAATTTTGTTTTTTTTTATTTTAGCTTTTTGTTTTTTTAAATGAATTATTATTATAGTAGTACGGAAAATACAAGTCTTTGAAATAAATATATTTCGATATTTGATATATTTTGAATTAAAAATTAGTACAGGTACAGCAGTAAGAATAGGCTCTAAGAGTATAACAAATAGATACATCAAGAGAGTTATCAAAAATAGAAATAATGGACTTATTTTAATATTTAAATAATTAGAGCAAATTCTATTTCCGTTGCTGACTATCTGACTATCAATTTTTAAAAGAATAAAAATAGGAAATGCCAAAGAAAAATCGAAACAGTCACTTGATTTTGATTTGACGAATCTTAAAAAAATATGTTTTGATAAAAAATCTGACAGGAAAACTAGCTATATCTTTCTTACCGTTCAACGAACCAAAACGATTGATAGTTAATAAAAAAAAAAATCGTAACACAAATTTTTTTGTATTGCAAAGGAAAGTTAATTTTTAAGCTTTGGGAATAAATAATTGCAATAATAATTTAATTGATAAATAATATGAAAATAATGTTATATACATTTTTTAATAAGAGATTTTATTATTTTGCTGATAAAATGCAATTTTTAAAAAAAATTAAAAAAAAATTATAGAAACACTTTTATCAGAGAGAGAGAGAAGAGAGATTTTATACAAAATTCAGAGTATAAAAATTAGAAAAAGTATAATGTTAACGAAAAAGGGGAAATAAGGTAAAAAGTTTGAAAAGTAGGACACACGAATAAGTGAAAGCTGAAATTTACTCGTGCTGTCAATTGTTTTAATTTTAAACCCAAATTAATTTCAGAGTTTAGTGGTGCTTATGAATAAAAGCTGCTTCGAATCTAAAAAGAAATATTTGAGAATAATTTTCTTTAATTAATTTTAAGTTCTACTAGGGACCAGCGCAGCCAAAAATCAATGAGCCAATATTTTGACCAATAAAATAATTTTAAAAAAATTTATTATACATCGGATTTTCCTCAAAACATTTAAATTCTTTAAATCTTATTTTTGGTATTTAGATAAGTTACATCGTATCATCACTTAAAGAAAATAGAAATTGTATTCATTCTTTCAACAACAAAAACATTAATTTGATAGAATTTTTTATTCACATTGCATTTGATTGATATTTTTGTTTTGTGTTGAATATAACCGAAAAGTTTGCATTGTTACTGTTCCGAATTCAACGGATCCGACAAGAATACAACCAGCTTCTTCCAAATTATCTCATCGCTTTAAAAGGAATAATGAGTTAAATAACAAGAAGGGCTTCCAATCGGAATCCCTAGATCTCGGACTTTTTTCAGTCCCAGCAGTCTCGGGATAATAAGGCCTGAAATCGGAATTTTCGGGATTTATACTTTTTAAAAAATCTAGATGCAATACAAAAATTGATAAAACAGTTCACTTTTCGAGTAATGTTGCTCCTAGATAAAGCTGAGTTTTTTAAATTTTCGGATTTTTGACGAAGTTTTGTGGAAATAATATCGAAAAAGCATTTGAAAAAAGTTGAATTGTATAAGAATGTTAGTTAAGCTGAATATGGTTTATTGAGTTCAAATAATTTACCTTTTTAATGTTTGTATTAATAAGAAGATATGAATTTAATGAATTTTATTTTTATTATTTTTTTTTTTGTTTTTGTTTGTTATACAGAGGGCTTCATATATTTTTGAAAACTACGCGAAAAAAAAACTTTTGACTGCTCCCCGAGGATTTATATATTTCATTGCCAGACTTTTTTTCTGAAATCCAAAAAAATTAGGACCAAACCTCTTAAGATTAGGATTATCAAACTTATTAGGATTATGCAAACCTCTTCATTAGCGCATAAAAAACAACTTGTCAAGAGTTCTCTATGATACCATGAATGCGCTAGAAGATATTCAGGTCGAAAGATCACCGAAATCGGTCATTCGCTTATATCTCCGCTCCTCTTCGTAGGACAGAAAATGTGCTTAGAACAAAATTGTTGATCAGATAATTCTCTCGATGGCCAATTCACGTTGCATAGTGCATCTTTTTGTCTCGAAATTTTATCGAAGTAAAATTGAAAAAATGTATGAAAGAATTTTAAGTTTGTTTCTTTATTCATACTGTTTTCATACTCAAAATCACAAAATTTTATGAATTCTGGTTTCTGTTTCTGCCTATCTTATTAAGTACAAATGATATATGCTTCAAAAGTTGAATTTTTTCACTTTAAAACTACTTATAGTTTGTGGAAGAATCATAAAAGATTTTTCCATTATGTTTTTTTTATAAAAATTATTATTATATAATTTACAATAAATTAAAAATAACTAATTTTAATCTCGTTGAAAACTTTCAAAATGAAGAATCCAAAAGGATCCAGAACAGTCTGCATCTTGATATGCGTTCATGTGTTGACTTCAATTGTATTCATGTTTTTTTACCAATATGAAAAAATTTCATTTTTAGAAACTTCAAGATATAGAAATAGTTTTTCATAATTTTGTTCATACCTTCGTTTTAATAAAATGAAAGAAAACAACATTCAAAACATGTATTTTTACTAAGTTATTTTGAGTTTTTATTCTTTTTGTTCTATGTGTATTAGTATCTACATTAACACTTGTTCACATATTTTGACTGCTTTAAAGGTAATTTCTCCCACGAGCCGAGAAGAGCGAAGCCTTTGATAGTCGAAGGCCCCACAAAAAAAAAATAAACTATTTTTTTAACCTTTTTGTTATTTGGGAAGTAGATTTATTTGATGATAGCGTTTACACCCACTAAAAGTTTTAAAATTTTAAAATAAAATTTAAACATAAAAAAACATAAACATAAAATAAAACATATCTTTTAAAATCAATTTCAGGATTTTATTCGTTTTTTAACAGTTTTTCAGGAAAAAATACAGTTAATTTATTAAAAACTTATACAGTCTCTTATGAATTTTAGATAAAGCTGTGTAGTTACCTTTTAATAGATTTTGATCATAGTTATCATTTTGATTGATTTGACCAGTTAAAATAATTTAAATGAACATTTTCAGCAGCTATTGCAAAAGTGCATAATTTATTGCCTTATGTTCTCAATACTGAACATTTCCAAGAATAAAATGATTAGCAACGGGGATTGCTTATCATCGATTTTCAAAAACATATTTTGTTGGATAAATCTAATATTACAATTTTTTTGGAAACTATATTTAATATCAAAATTTTTGGTTCTGTAGCTTTTCTTTTTTTGAAAAAGGTTTTTTCAGCAGTATTGACAATTCCTGATGGGAAGGAAAATATAGAATGAATATTTTCGCAAATAAACGTAGATAAAAACCAAAATAAAGAATAATTAAAAATTTCTACTTGTGGAATATTAAGTACAAAATATTTTTTGTAACAAATTTACTGCAATTGGCCAAATTTCAAAGTACCGGAAGTATGGTATATTACACATTTAATATCGAAATGTATGAAAAAGAATATTAATAATTTAATGTATAAATAACATTATTAAGAAACTAGTAAGAAATTATCTTCGACTGGGCCGAAGTTAAAATACCCCCACGGCCGAACCAAAGCATATTCAAAGTCTTAAGCAGTCAACAAAATGTTTATTTGTAAAAGCATTTTCATCGTAGTTTCAACAGAAACCTTTTGCTTTTGTTTTTTTATAAAGTCACTTAGTATGGGAGGTGGGTGTGGTTTTCACTCGATTTAGTTGAATTTCATACGCAGAGTGTATATTAAATATCAAATGTCGTATGCAAAGTTTCAAGTCCATGTATTAATTTTTGTGGAATTCTAAGAGATTTTACCGTTTTGATAAAGTCACTTTGTATCGAAGGTAGGCGTAGTATTCATCATATTTGGCTCATTTTCGAACTTGACCTCTATTTTTTAGATAAAAGCTTAAATATCGAATTTCGTGATAAAAGCTTGAAAATTACGGCTGTAATCGTGATCACAGACAGACAGACGGACAGACGGACATGGCTAAATCGACTCGGGTGGTGATGCTGATCAAGAATATATATACTTTTCTGTTCCTGCCACGCCTCCTTATGGGCGTTACAAACGGAGTGACAAAATTAATATACATTTACGTTTTTTAAACGTGGGGGTATAAAAATCTAAAAAAAAGTTTTTAACTAAGAAAATTAGGTGCTTAAGAATTTTTGTACTTATTTAATTGTAATAATTATTTATTTAAATGCATCCCGTGTTTTTTGCTTTTACTACAAATAAAAGAAAATGCTGAAAAAATGTTTACTTAAAGTTATAGTTTTTTTGGCCAAATACATTGGTTGCATTCTATCCGAAAAAGCGCTCAGGTTGCGAAGTAGCATAAAGTGATACTTTGAAAGCAAGCATCGCATATATGATAAATTTCAAATATGTCAAACTGAAAAGAAATTTTAAAGGCAAAGTAGTGAAAATACATTTATTTAATCAAAAATAATTTTAAATGGAATTGGAGGATATTTTATGGTTAATGGTTGTGTTGATATTGCTTTTTTTTTACACATGTCTTCTGGCCAAGCTTTGATGCCAGCAAAAAGTTAAAAGTTCGCCAACTTCAGGCATGCTTCAAGCATCATGGATGCGTGCAAGCTTTTGATGTGGGCTACTTCATAACAATATGTATATTCAATAACAAATATCAGATGCTTGAAGCATGCATGCCTGCTATGTATTTCGGCGCATGATGCAATTATACAAGGTAGGAATGACAGTTTTTCGTCTTGCACCAACTGTCAAAAATAGTATAAATTAGAGATCGAAAAAAGTAGAGAGGAAAAAAAGAAAGTAAAATATATAGGCAAATGACAGTCTGTGCAAGACACTCGTGAGAAAATAGCCAGTTGTCCTACCTTGTTTAACTGTATCATGTTTCGGCGTAATGGGTTTTCTTCGGGATTCGTATTTTTTAAGCATTATGCAACTCGAGGGCATGATACAATTACAAGGTAGGTTCATTTTGGAGAGCAGGGTGTGCTAGTTGTCAAAATCAGCTGGTAATTTTTAGTTTTTCTAATTGTTGTTGTTGCTTTTGTCGTTTGACGTTTGTAGCTCCTACAGCTTTGTTCTTACAAAATTTCACAATTAAGCAGTCATTTTTAAATTCCTACCTTGTAGTTGTATCATGGTTGTGCTGAGCTCATAAGTATAAGCAACGCTTTCTTGGCAGCATGCTGACGCACTTATGCATAAGTCAACATGACAAACTTAAATTCCGTGGAAGGAATCGTCAGCATACGAATGATGTTTTCCCCCTCTAGCGAGCAGGGTTCGTATTTTTTAAGCAATAAGCAACTTGAGAGTACTCAATTTCTTCTTTTTAAGCACTTATAAGTTACGTAAAAACAGACAGACGGACATGGCTCAATCGACTCGGGTGTTGATGCTGATCAAGAATATATATACTTTTCTACACAAACCATGCCTCCATATGGCCGTTACAAATGGAGTGACAAAATTAATATACCCCTTTTACATTTTTGTATGGGAGCCCCCATAAGGAGTGGTCGAAGGGGATAGGTCCCTAAGTTAAAAATGTTCCTTTTGCAAAAGTAATGGGGGTCGGTCATACTTATTAACCCTCTCCGGCCCTCAAATATGTCAGGTGTATCCATTGTTCAGATGTAGGGAATAAATGTACAATAATCATGTTTTTATGACTTTTTTTCGATGCTTGCCGCCAATGTTGCCAACAATTCCAAGCCAAAATGGAATTAAAATTAATTGAAAAAACCGACTTGAAAAGCAAAACGCGTAATTTTGAGAAAAAAGGCACAAAAAATAAGCCTTAATAAACGGGCTTATCTATATTAATAAAAATCACTTTCTGTTTGTTTTACTACAATACAAATCTTAACGGCTGAACGGATTTAACTCAAATTCGGCTCACATATTACTTGAATCCTAACTTAGGTTATGGCATACTAAGTTTTGACCACGCCTCTTCCGCCCCTTTACAAGTAACGCAAATCTAACTAGCGTATTTTTTTCAAGCGAAAATGCTCGACTTATTTATTTTAAGAAAATCCTGTTATTTTGACATCAAAAACATTCACATATCTTTAAAATTGCACAAACTTCTGGTACAACGTCTTTTTCTAATAACATTGTTTCCTTAGAATAACAAAAAAACTATCAGAAATTCGTATTTTTTACTTGCGATGCAAATAACTCCGTTGTTTTTAAGTATATTTCATTCAAATATTTTTCGTTGATAAGCTCAATTCAAGCACTTAATAAAAACAATTTAAAGGGCACCGTTATCTTAGCAGATATATTTTTAATATTACTTTAAAAAAAGATCCAAAATATTGACTTTTTACTCAAAAAATGACACAAAAGTTGTTTTTGTTGTTAAAATAATAAAAACTCAAAATTGCATTTTCGACTACCTTTTACATTACATAGTGTTTAATAGCAAAAATGCTTCCAATTTTACAAAAAAATTTATTAACTGTTTCTGTCATCACAAAACATGACCCTACTACCCCCAGTGATTTTTTAAAGAAATTAATTTTTTTTCAAAAGTTGTTTTTATTCATTTTACAGAACAGTTAAGCTCCAAGAATAATTTATGAGAAAAAATTATACCAATATCTCTTTTCGATCAAAACTTATCGCTATAAATCTATTTTCTCGGCCCCCGGTATCGCCTTATTTTCAACCGATAGAAAAAACATGGACCTTTAATATGAGCTTGAACTTAATTTTATAATGAATTTAGTTCAGCTTATATCCCATTATTTGGATTCTTAAAAATATTAAAACGAGGACTAGAGGACCCAAGTAAAACAGGGTATATCAGCTAGTAATTAATAAAAATAAACCTTAATAAACAGAAAAATAAAACAAAAAAACAAAAAAAATAAAAAAAAAGTTATTTCAATATCGAGTATATGATAAAAAACTTGCGTTCTTTTTGCTACCACAATTTTGTTTTTTTTTTTTTGTTTTTTTTTTTTTTGTTGATTCAACTAAAAATCTTTTATGAAAGTTTGTTGTTTTTTAGTTGAATTTATAAGTTTTATTTCGAATTTTTATACAAAATACAATTTCCCTAAGATATCTGATATCCCTCGACATATGTTTAATAAGGCCGTGTGCTATTCGGAAACTTTTCACTCGTGCACTCGGTTCTCCCCGCAACCACCACGTGGTGACGCTGGAAACTATACACGTATGTCATTTATGTAGGCTAATTGCGGGTTTTTTTTTTGTTTCTCGATTTCATAACATATTTATTGTTCTAAAAGTGTTATTTTCTAAATTGTTATATTTATTTTTAGTTCACACATTACATTTCAGATTCGGTAAAAGCAACGCCTTGATCTGTCTCGTATCCCGCGTTTTTTTAATACCACTGAATAAATAATAACCAAACTACAGTTTTTATATAAATAGTGCCACGCTCCATTGTTGGATCCCACTCACTTTTTCTAAAATTCTCGGAAACGATTGTACCCACAAAAATTTCAATACCCTAGTCCCAACACTAACTGAGATACGGCATTTTACTAATAGTAAATCCAGTCCAATTTTTCATCATGCTCGGAAAAGATCCCACAAAGCAATGTACCGAATTTAAATAACCTAGTCCCACTATTAGACGAGATACGGTATTTTATTGATATTGCCACGCCCCATTCTTGAGTCCCGCCCACTTTTTCTAACATGCTCGGAAACTATCCTACTCACCCCTTTCACGCAATTTCAATACCCTAGACCCAACACTAATTGAGATAAGGAATTTTATTAATAGTGACACGCCCCCTTTGTTAAATCCAATCCAATTTTTTATCATGCTCGGGAAAAGATTCCACAAAACACTGTACCGAATTTCAATAATCTAGTCCCACTATTAGACGAGATACAGTAATTTATTGATATTGCCACGCCCCATTGTTGAGTCCCGCCCACTTTTTTCCGTGCTTGAAGAAGGTCCTGCGTTAAGTATTCTGTACCAATTTTTATTTAATTCTGGCTATGCATCGCCAAGATATGAGTTTTGGCCACTTTTTTTAATTTCTGGCCCAATGTGTCGTGGTAGGAAAGAATTAAGTGAGTTGAATACAATTTCTGTCTGTTGAAATAAAATTGTAGTTTTTGCTGTGCCAAAAGGACGATGAAATTTTGACACCTAGAAATTTTGACGCTTAGATTTCAGTAGTGTATTAGCGCAAAAATTTTATATAATTTGCAAAATTTTCTGTATATTTTTGTTTGTTTGTATGTATGTATGTGTGTATGTTTGGAATAGACTCCTAAACTACTTAACAGATTTTAATAACATAGGCATAACATAGGCATAATGAATATAGGCTATATTAATTTTTCCACGCCCCATTTTACCGCCCACAAATCAATAAAAATGCTCTATTTCAAACGGTTTTGGTAGTATAAAACTTAAATTTTGTAATTTAGTTTCTATGTTTACTGACATAGACAATGGCAAACCTCAGAGAGTAATCAAAATGCCATGTAAAGCTTCTTGAGAACAAGAACATTCCGTTCATCGCCGTTCGGAGTCGGCGTAAAACCTGTAGGTCCTGTTCTCGGTCAATTGTGTACAAACTTAATAACACGTACAACACAATTGATCATAAGAAGCTAGGTCCAAAGTCCTTTCAAGGGCTGAAATGGCCAGTTATTTATTTTATTTTTTTTTTATTTGTGATTCTATAGGATTCGCCTGATTGACGAAAGGGTTTTTTTGAAATTTTATTTTCATATTCAAGATAATTATTATAAAATAAAGAATGAAATTTTTTTATAGGAAATTTACTGCACTTTTTCGTTTTCTGATCAGTTCTTAAAATTTATTTTTTTCCTGTTTTAAACCGGAAGTAAGTTATTTCAAAGATTGTTTTTAACAACTTCGACCATTTTAATTTCAATTTTTTTAACGGCAAAATAAAGATTAACATTTATAAATTTTACTATAAAAATTGCAGAATGGGACTTAATTAGTTTAAGAGATAAATCAATTAGACTACGTACATGTCATAGTGAGTATGTACTTGGTAAAGTTGGCTGGTTTGTACAAAAAAAGACAAACCTACATAGTAAACTCGATGTGAGGTCACCTATTTATGCATAAAGAAATACATACTCTGAACTAGTTTTACATTTGATACGTATATATTCTTAATGATAAATTTATAGCTAAATAAAACAATATTGTATCAAAAGAAAAATATTTTATTTTTGTTTGGTTTTGTTTTTTGGTAAAATCACTTTGTATGAGAAGTAGGCGTGATTTTTACTCGATTCAAGTCCATGTATTAATTTTTGTGGAATTTAAAGAGATGTTTCCTTTTTGGTAAAGTCAGTTTGTATGGGAGGTAGAAGTGGATTTCATCCGATTTATCTCATTTTCGAACTTAACCTTTATTTTTTTGATACAGGTTAAAATACCGACTTTCGTGATGATAGCTTGAAAATTACGGCTATAATCGTGATCGCTGACAGACAGACGGACAGACAGACAGACGTACAGACAGAGAGACAGATGGACATGGCTAAATAAACTCGGGTGGTGATGGTGATCAAGAATATATGCACTTTTCTATACCTACCACGCCTCCTTATGGGCGTAACAACCGGAGTGACAAAATTAATATACCACTTTTACATTTTTTAAATGTGGGGGTATAAAAATAACCTTATAATGACACAAATAGGCAAGACAATAATACATGATTAATATCCTTTAAATATAACCGAACGTTTTAATAAGTTTTTATATCACCGATAGGCTTTAAGAAGCGACAAGTATCACGCTCAGAGCGACATGTACGTGCTGTAATTGATTTATCTCTTAAGGGGAGATACGCAGTCAGAACTTTTTTTTTTTTTCAAAAATTTTTTTTGCATTTTCTTAAAGCCTTAAGTTTCAAGAATATTTGGTGAAAATTTCAAGTTAATATCTCAAAAAATAACAAAGTTATAGCCTACTGAGTGAACCGCCTTCTAGAGCGCGCAGTGCTGGCGCTTATTTTCAAACGCGTTTTTCTCGAAACCATGTTTTCAAAGTCGGTGACCAAGATTTCTCAAAGCTCAGTGAAGCGATCGTTTTGATTTTTTTGCAGGCTTATTGTACACATAATAATCTCGTACTTGTCATAGGATTTTTTTTTTTTTTAGCTTCGTTCATTTTTTATAGGCAAAACTATGACGAATTTTTGGTCAAAAATCGTTTTTTTACGTTTGAAAGTCCGCCATTTTGTGAAAAATCAATATTTTCAAAAACGGCTATGACAAGTACGAGTTTTAAGTATCTACTTTAATAATATATTTCATTTTTTTGTTTCAGATGAATTAAGGAGGAGCAATCTTGGTCACCGCATTTCACCTTTTTTTCAGAGCGCTCTACAAAAACTGCTGTATCGACCTTAATATTAAATTTTTTTTAATAAAAAAAAAACTAAAAATACTCTTGAATGTGTATATTTTTAGGTATAAAAACCCTTATTCAAAAATATCCCATAGGTTTCCTTAAAAAAATTCACAAACATGACCTTTTTTTTCGGCCTCTGGCTGCGTTGCTCCCCTTAAACTAATTTAGATCCCATTCTGAAATTTTTATGGTACAATTTATAATTGTTAGTCTTTATTTTGCCATTAAAAAAAATTGAAATTAAAATGGTCGAAGTTGTTAAAAATAATATTTGAAATACTTACTTCCGGTTTAAAACTGGGGAAAAAATTAAAATTTAAAAAACGATTAGAAAATCAAAAAGAACAGTAAATTTCCTATAAAAAAATTACATTCTTTATTTTATAATAATTATCCTCATTATGAAAATAAAATTTCAAATAAACTGTCAATCAAGTGAATTCTATAGAATCCCATATCTTAACAGTTAAACCTCAAATAAAAAAAATATTATGTGAACACGTTCGTATCCCCTAGAAGTACAAATATGCCCAATATGAACGAATTTCAGAACCTTACTTTTTTTTCGTTGTCCGCTTCACATGAAATGAAAGAAGATCAATGCAAAGGACAAACATGAATAAAAAATTATATGAAAAAATTTTAAAATGTTGACTTAAAATGCGGTTATTGGGACCAGACTTCATTGTACGTCAAATCTAAGTCCAGAATCAGATTCTTCAGCTAGTTAAACATGAAAGTAGGTACTTTTGGTTTTTTTTTTTAAATTTGAAATGCAGTAGAAAAATGTAAATACATTTCATCTAAAATTACTCTCCGAAAACCGGATTTTGGACCAGAACCGGGCCATTTTTGACAATTCTTGAACTTTTAAGAGCTATAAATACTTCATTTGCAACCATCTTGTTTTTCAGGGGGGGGGCACGGAGGATCCCAGATACTTTAACAAAATCCATACAAATGTGACTTGCTCTAATGTCGACGGCTTAATATAGAAAAGGCGTAACTCGATTTTTGGTTACTTTACGAGAGAAAAAAATAACTGATTAAATCTGGAAAAGTTTGGATAAAAAAACTTTTTAATGCAGTTTTATTTACAAAAGGCAACACCAAAAACAAAAAAGCACATTGATTTTTTAAAAGAGGTGTATTTGAGAGCGGTTTACCAGAATATATTAAAAACGTTATTTCGAAAAAAAGAGTTACGCCTTTTCTATATTAAGCCATCGATTTAGTTTTTTTTTTTAATTAAAAAAATATTAATATTATGGTAGATACAGCATTTTTTATAGAGCGCTGTAAAAAAAAGGTGAAAAGCGTTGACCAAGATTTCTCCTCCTAACTTCATATGAAACATAAAAAACGAAAAATATTATTAAACTAGATACTTAAAGCTCGTACTTTTCATAGCCGATTTTGAAAATATTGATTTTTCACAAAATGGCGCACTGCACAACGTAAAGTAACGATTTTCGACCAAAAATTCGTCATAGTTTTGCCTATAACTAATGAACGAAGCTACGAAAAAAAAATTCTATGACAAGTACGAGATTATCTATATTAATAAAAATCATTTTCTGTTTGTTTGACTACTATACAAATCTAAACGGCTGAACGGATTTAACTCAAATTTGACTCAAATATCCTAACTTAGGTTATGAATCCTAACTTAGGTTATGGCATACTAAGTTTTGACCACGCCTCTTCCGCCCCTTTAAAAGTAACGCAAATCTTACTACTGGCGTATTTTTTTCAAGCGAAAATGCTCGACTTATTAATTTTAAGGAAATCCTGTTATTTTGACACCAAAAACATTCACATATCTTTAAAATTGCAAAAACTTCTGGTACAACGTCTTTTTTTAAAAACATCGTTTCCTTAGAATAACAAAAAAACCATCAGAAATTCGTATATTTTACTTGCGATGCAAATAACTCCGTTGTTTTTGAATATATTTCATTCCAATTTTTTTCGTTAATATACTCAACTCAAGCACTTAATAAAAACAATTTATAGGGTACCATTATCTTAGCGGATATATTTTTAATATTTCTTTCAAAAAAGGTCCAAAATATTGACTTTTTACTCAAAAAATGACACAAAAGTTGTTTTTGTTGTTAAAATAATAAAAACTCAAATTTGCATTTTCAACTACCTTTCATATGACATGGCGTTTAATAGCAAAAATGCTTCCAATATTACAAAAAAATTTATTACCTGTTTCTCTCATCAAAAACATGACCCTACCCCCAGTGATTTTTTAAAGAAATTTATTTTTTTCAAAAGTTGTTTTTATTCTTTTTATATAATAGTTAAGCTCAAAGAATAATTTATGTGAAAAAATTATACCAATACAAAGAGCATATATTGTAAAGAGGTTTCATGAACTTAACAGAGCACTGTTAATGTTAATTATAAGCGCCAGAGTTTAAGACCTAGCGAAAGCATCACCGTGAATGACATTTTTTCACTCTCCCACGAGCGCATCAAAATTGTTTGAGAGTGGCAGCTAGAACTTGAGACGAATGCAAGAATGAAACTTCCACTACTTTTACCGTTCTTCATTTGTATTTATGAATGTGTGTTCGCCTCGTAGCTGACATAAAATAAATTTGCGATATCTGACCTTTTTTCCGATCTTATTTGTTAGGCATGATTTTTGTTGATTTTAGCTTAGCTTTGTGTTGTTGTTTTGAGCATTGCTTTGTGTTGTTGGTATCTTTTGCACTGAGTGTGTTGTTCGTGTGTTGATCACAAAACAGATTCATTACTTAGATCAAACATTAGAGAAATTTTGCGGGAAACATTGCGGAAATCGTTTAAAGGTCATTTTGAAGCTAAATATTTACGAGTGAAATCATTTTGAATAATGTGGTAACAAACCGAAATACGTATGGAATATATTTTGATGAAAAATCATTTATTAGCATCTAAACTTTTTTAATTTTTTTTTTTTTTATTTTTTAAAATATGCATCTGATAATTTTTGGACACACTTGTTCAAGTTCGAAAAGAAAACAACTTTAACAAAAAAGAAATATACACCTCAAATGTTGGTATTCTTATAAGCATATCTTATATTATTTTAAAAATGACAAAACATTATTTGAATAAAATTAACAAAATCATAATACGAAATTATCTTGTTAATTAAGATATATTAATAAATAATTATTTATTTATTTCATGTGTATAAAATCAAAGCCAATTAAGGCCAATATGATCACAAGAACATAAATCTAAATTTATATTCTATAATAATAATGTTTACAATAATTTAAGTTAAAGTTTTTTATTAATAAATTAAATCTTCTATTTTAATGCAAATAATGTTGTGAAAATAAACTTAAATTTAAATTCCCTAATTACTAAATTTTTCACAAGATAACCCCTAGAACAGATAAAAAGAAATTACAATATTAAATTGAAAAATATTTATTTACTTTCACAAATATCGATATTAATTTATTAAAGTTTTTATCTAGGTATTGACAAAATATATTACAATATAATAAAAAAAAATGTTTTCTTCCTTCATTTATTATTTATTTAAATAAGTTTTTAAGTAATTACATGTTAATAAAATTCATTTTCTTTGATAAATGATCCGTGAAAATTTTTGTGAAGATAAATATCTCCCGTAGCATATAAAATTTCTTAAAAATAAATATGTAATGAGAAAATAAGTTTATTAATAATTAATTAAGGAAATAAAAGAAATTATCAAGTGATAATATGAAGCAATGTATTGGATTATTGAGTATTTGTTACCATTAATAATAACAGAAACTATAAATAAGAGACGTATACATAACCATTAAAATTTAATCCATTTAAAAAATATAAAAAAGCTCATAAAATTTCATCAGAATCCTCAATTTACAAATAATTTTTCGAAAAAGATGTCACGAATCAAAAGGCGTGGATTATAAAATATTGCATAGCTTCCTCAAATACCTTAAAATCTGGGTGATTGGGTGAGGCTGGCAACTATTATGACCACAAGTTATATATACTTGATCATATCAATACAGTTTTCATCCGGGAAAACTCGAGATGGTTAAAAGATAAATTTATTTCCGAGGAAGGAAAGATAAAATCTTTCGAAAAGCAGCGTAAAGTCAGTGTAGAAATGCAAAGGCTTTCTAATACATACAACACTGTTTGTCCGTTCGAATATCTGTCTGATCGTCTATAAAGATATTGTTATATGTAACTTTATAGAATTAATATAGAAATTTATATATAAAGATATTGTTATATCTTTATAGAATTATTATAGAAATTTATATATAGAAAATTTCATATAATTGCTAAATGTAAGTAAATATTTTTTTATTAAATGTAAGTAAATATTATTTTTATTAAATTGCAATATTAAAAATACCTACATAAAATCTTTATGGCGTCCGTGGCGTAGTTTGTTAAAGTGCGTGGCCGCTATGTCAACGAATCTAGAGACCCAGGTTCGAGCCCCAGCAGCGATAGGAAACTATTTGAATTAAAATAATTTTTCTGTACGGCCGCCACCTCTCTGCAGGCAATGGCAAACCTCAGAGAGTAATCAAAATGCCATGTAAAGCTTCTTGAGAACAAGAACATTCCGTTCATCACCGTTCGAAGTCGGCGTTAAACTTGTAGGTCCGGTTCTCGGTCAATTGTGTACAAACTTAATAACACGCACAACGCAATTGATCATAAGAACCTAGGTCAAAGTCATTTCGAGGGCTGACACACAAACGGACATGGCGGAACAACACAAACGGAACAATCGACTCGGGTGGTGATGCTGATCAAGAATATATATAATTTTCTATATCTACCACGCCTCCTTATGGTCATTACAAACGGCCAAATTCCCCGTTTGTGTTTTTTAAACGTGGGGGTATAAATATAAATTTTGGTTTACTTGTAAAGCTAATACTTGTAATCGTATTGGCTTTGATTTTATATACATGAAATAAATAAATAATTATTTATTAATATATCATAATTAACAAGATAATTTCGTATTATGTTTTTGTTAATTTTATTCAAATAATGTTTTGTAATATTTAAAATAATATGGAATATGCTTATAAGAATACCAACATTTAAAGTGCATATTTATTTTTTGTTAAAGTTGTTTTCTTTTCGAACTTGAACAAGTATGTCCAAAAAGTATCAGATGCATATTTTAAAAAATAAAAAAAAAAAAAAAATTAAAAAAGTTTAGAAGCTAATAAATGATTTTTCATCAAAATATATTCCATATGTATTTCGGTTTGTAACCACATTATTCAAAATGATTTCACTAGTAAATACATATGTAGCTTCAAAATTACCTTTAAACGATTTCCGCAATGTTTCCCGCAAAATTTCTTTAATGTTTGATCTAAGTAATGAATCTGTTTCGAGATCAACACACGAACAACACACTCAGTGCAAAGGATACCAACAGCACAAAGCAATGCTCAAAACAACAACACAAAGCTAAGCTAAAATCAACAAAAATCAAGCCTAACAAATAAGATCGGAAAAAAGGTCAGATATCGCAAATTTATTTTATGTCAGCTACGAGGCGGACACACATCCATACACACAAATGAAAAACGGTAAAAATAGTGGAAGTTTCATTCTTGCATTCGTCTCAAGTTCTAGCTGCCACTCTCAAACAATTTTGATGCGCTCGTGGGAGAGTGAAAAAATGTCATTCACGGTGATGCTTTCGCTAGGTCTTAAACTCTGGCGCTTATAATTAACATTAACAGTGCTCTGTTAAGTTCATGAAACCTCTTTACAATATATGCTCTTTGACCAATATCTCTTTCCGATCAAAAGTTATCGCAATAAATATATTTTTAGACACAAACCAAGCTGTTTTTCAAATGCTTATCTATTAATAAAAATCATTTTCTGTGAACATTAAAACTACTGGGAAACTGTAACGGGCAGTGGAAAATGACTGTGGTGTCAAACTATGAGTCTAAGAAAAGTTTTGAATACACCTATTATGTTCCCATATAGTTGTGGGTGCAGCAACGCGCGCCGGGAAAAGGCTAGTCTTTATTAATAAAAATCATTTTCTGTTTGTTTGACTACTATACAAATCTAAACGGCTGAACGGATTTAACTCAAATTTGACTCAAATATTACTTGAATCCTAACTAAGGTTATGGCATACTAAGTTTTGACCACGCCTCTTCCGCCCCTTTAAAAGTAACGCAAATCTTACTACTGGCGTATTTTTTCAAGCGAAAATGCTCGACTTATTAATTTTAAGGAAATCCTGTTATTTTGACACCAAAAACATTCACATATCTTTAAAATTGCAAAAACTTCTGGTACAACGTCTTTTTTTAAAAACATCGTTTCCTTAGAATAACAAAAAAACCATCAGAAATTCGTATATTTTACTTGCGATGCAAATAACTCCGTTGTTTTTGAATATATTTCATTCCAATTTTTTTCGTTAATATACTCAACTCAAGCACTTAATAAAAACAATTTATAGGGTACCATTATCTTAGCGGATATATTTTTAATATTTCTTTCAAAAAAGGTCCAAAATATTGACTTTTTACTCAAAAAATGACACAAAAGTTGTTTTTGTTGTTAAAATAATAAAAACTCAAATTTGCATTTTCAACTACCTTTCATATGACATGGCGTTTAATAGCAAAAATGCTTCCAATATTACAAAAAAATTTATTACCTGTTTCTCTCATCAAAAACATGACCCTACCCCCAGTGATTTTTTAAAGAAATTTATTTTTTTCAAAAGTTGTTTTTATTCTTTTTATATAATAGTTAAGCTCAAAGAATAATTTATGTGAAAAAATTATACCAATATCTCTTTCCGATCAAAAGTTATCGCAATAAATATATTTTTAGACACAAACCAAGCTGTTTTTCAAATGCTTATCTATTAATAAAAATCATTTTCTGTGAACATTAAAACTACTGGGAAACTGTAACGGGCAGTGGAAAATGACTGTGGTGTCAAACTATGAGTCTAAGAAAAGTTTTGAATACACCTATTATGTTCCCATATAGTTGTGGGTGCAGCAACGCGCGCCGGGAAAAGGCTAGTCTTTATTAATAAAAATCATTTTCTGTTTGTTTGACTACTATACAAATCTAAACGGCTGAACGGATTTAACTCAAATTTGACTCAAATATTACTTGAATCCTAACTTAGGTTATGGCATACTAAGTTTTGACCAAGCCTCTTCCGCCCCTTTAAAAGTAACGCAAATCTTACTACTGGCGTATTTTTTTCAAGCGAAAATGCTCGACTTATTAATTTTAAGGAAATCCTGTTATTTTGACACCAAAAACATTCACATATCTTTAAAATTGCACAAACTTCTGGTACAACGTCTTTTTCTAATAACATCGTTTCCTTAGAATAACAAAAAAACTATCAGCAATTCGTATATTTTACTTGCGATGCAAATAACTCCGTTGTTTTTGAATATATTTCATTCAAATTTTTTTCGTTGACAAACTCAATTCAAGCACTTAAGAAACACAATTTAAAAGGTACCGTTATTTTAGCGGATATATTTTTAATATTTCTTTCAAAAAAGGTCCAAAATATTGACTTTTTACTCAAAAAATGACACAAAAGTTGTATTTGTTGTTAAAATAATAAAAACTCAAAATTGCATTTTCGACTACCTTTTACATGACATAGCGTTTAATAGCAAAAATGCGTCCAATTTCACAAAATAATTTATTAACTGTTTCTGTCATCAAAAAACATTGTTTGTACCCAGTGATTTTTTAAAGAAATTAATTTTTTTAAAAGTTGTTTTTATTATTTTTATATAATAGTAAGCTCAAAGAATAATTTATGTGAAAAAGTTATACCAATATCTCTTTCCGATCAAAAGTTATCGCAATTAATATATTTTCTCGGCCCCCCTGCATCTCAATACAAAAAACATGATCCTTTCATATGAGCGATCGTAATGATTCTGAGATTTCTCTTCATCACCTTTTATGGATGGCAAGTTTAATTTTTGCATATTTCCATAACTCCGTTGTTTTTGAATATATTTCATTCAATTCTATTTCTTGGATAAATTCCATTAAAGATCTTATTATAAACCAATTGAAGGATACCGTTAGCTTAGCGTATATATTTTTAATCTTTTTTTAAAAAAGGTCCAAAATATTAAAATTTTACTAAAAAAAAAGGCCAAACCCTGTTTTTGTTGTTAAAATATAAAAACTCAAAATTTGACTACCCTTAACATGACATGGCGTTTAATAGCAAACGTGTTAGACGAGGACCAAATGGAGTTCACCCGAATAAAACTGGGTATATATCAGCTAGTTATCAATAAAATAAGTCTGCAAAAAAATCAAAACGATTTGTTCACTGAGTTTCGAGAAATCTTGGTCATCGACTTTGAAAACATGGTTTCGAGAAAAACGAGTTTGAAAATAAGGACCAGCACGGCGCGCTCTGGAAGGCGGTTCACTCACTAGGGTAAAACTTTGTTATTTTTTGAGATATCGACTTGAAATTTTAACCACATATTCTTGAGACTTGAAACGTTAAGAAAATGTAAGAAAAAAATGGAAAAAGTTCCGGGTATATAATCTCCCTTAAGCCAATCCGAATAAGGTCGGGTACTCTGTTAGTTGTTAATAATACTGAAAATTAATAGAATTTTACGCAAATATTTTCCACTTCTTGTTGCTGTACTGTCGGAAGCGCAAAATTTTGAACTTCTTTACAAACTCACAAGTGTTTTTTTACATAACATAAATTTGCTACATAAATTTTCGACAGTCATTCATGTGCCATCTCACAAGTTGGCACTGAGTTGACGCCTAGCCAAATGTGTTTTAAAAGCGAATTGTTTAATGAAGCCGAAGAGAAGTTGTACTCTGATGAAATTCTCAAAGTAAAAACAAACTGCGGAAATTGTATAAAAAAATGTATTGCTAAATTGCTTGATAAATTTCCTATAAATGATAGGTTCTTTAAAACTGAAAAGTTTTTAGACCCTAAATTTGCTTTAGATCAATTCCCTCTAGAATTTGTAGAGGTAAATAAGTATTCCCTGGAGGATGAATGCAATGACTCGCCCTTTGTTTTATTGACCAAATCGATTATTCTGTTATAAATTTTTGGAAAACTATTTCAAGCAAAAAATTCAGAATTCAGTAATAAAAATTATCTGATGATTATTTCTTTTCATAAATTGGATAAAAACGTTATTGGTATATATTTTGGGTGGGATTTCTTGTGGGTTTTTTGTGTCATTTTGGTGGGATAGGCAGGTTTAAATTGGGATGTTACTAAATCAGAATCACATCACTAGTTTGACGTTTGCAGCTCTTACGGCTTTGTTGTTGCAAAATTTCACGTTTGAGCAGCCATTTTAAAATGAGCTTACCTTGTTTTTGTATCATGAACACGTGGGTTGATCCTTCTCTTTATTATGAATGCACTAAAAAAAAATATCGCGAACACGTGTTTAAAGATTTTACTATCGACAGTTATTTATACGCTTAAATTAGCTTCATTTCTTGTGTCTGCCCCGTACAAATTTTGGAATCTATTTTTAACCAACTTCCCGATGAGCTTGAGTTTATAAACTTAAAATGTAACTCAGAACGGGGTGAAAACACAATAGTAATTAATTTTCTTGTCTGTACGTTTGTTTGTTTGGCAAAACTGCGAAATTATTTGATACATAGGGTAAACTGACCAATGATGGACACCTTAAGCCAAGTCGAGACTTCGTTGACGTCTAAAAAATTTGTTAATAAAAGAATAGCCATTAAAACATTAAAAGGTTGACTTCAAATCAATCTTTATTCAAAACAAATCATAAAAGTATAAATAAATTCATTTTTAGAACGTTATAATAAACAAAACATAAAAAACTATGATTTTGACCAGTAATTGACACAGCCTTCCTATTATTGTCATTTGATGACCAATTATGGTTACTTTTCGAGTACATGAAATACAAGATTAAAATAAAATAAAAACTTTAAATCAAATCGAAAAAAAATTTTAGTTAGAGTCAGAATCTAATTCTAGTAGTTCCTTCAAGATTTCAGCCTAATTTTTTTAAATATTTGGTCGACTGATACTGGTTCCTTTGCTCGTACTTTGATAGTTAACATCCTCAGGTGATTTTCGCTCACTGGCATGTGCTGTAAGATCGATAAAATTTGTAGATTCATCAAAATTAGATTTTAGATTAGTACTGGAAGTGCCGCTGGGATATTTTGTTAAATTATCTAAAGAAATATTCATTATGTCATTATTAGTCAGTATTTCATTTCATGGTTACGTTCAGTTGTTCAATTGTATTAGAATCAAACACAGATTCTTGTGGAATTTTTAAACACAGATTCTGAGATTCTATTTCGGTTTCATCTAGAGGAGAGTGTTCACAAATAAAGGATGTTGTAAGCTGATTTTCATCGAGAAGATCTTTTTCTTGCAGTTGGTTTTCAACCACATCGCTTTGTACAATGTATTTCCAAATTTTTTTTAGACTCTTTAGGTCAGTGCTGTCGTTTGGAGTTTCAATTTGCTTTACTTTTTCCATAACATCTGCCGTCACTAGTTTTTCAAAAAGTCTGGGTCTATTCCAATTTTTTTTTGTAGCCGTTTTTTTGACAACGCTTTTATCATATGGGGACTTACCGAAACATTTTTAATAATCAATACTATTACTATTCCATGGATGAAGACCACATGTAGAAAATCCGCTTCCATGGATGAAGGCCACAAGTAGAAAATCCGCTTACTATCACTGATGATTTTACATTGTTGACCGCATCTTTTTAAACAGAAGCAAAATTAAATTTAGTTAAGACACCAGAGGGACTCTTTTGCCTCCACCTTAATACTTCTTTTCTCCATTCTTTTGTTAAAGACCTAAAAGCAGAAACGTCTAATGGTTGAAGGATTCTTGTTGCCTGTGGATATAAAACTATTAATATAAAACTATCGTTAATTTGCATATTTCATAAGTTAAATGGCTTTTATGTCCATCTACAAACAAAATTACTGGGAATATTGTTTTTTTTTTTCATCAAGTAAGGATGCAAAACTTTTCCAATATATTTATAAAATGTTTCGGACTTCATCCACCCTGTGTCAGTCCTACCTACGCCCCACGTTTCGGGTGTTGTTGAAATTATTTTCGATGGAAGCCTTTTGTAGGGATACATAATCATTGGTGGAGTACAAACCCCAGCAGCTGAAAATGTGAACAGGACTGTTATTGCAGTTTTGTACTGTGCATGTACTGTGCATGTGCATCAACCTCATAAACATTTTTGCTCCCTTTATCGACAACACCTTTTCATTTTTTGGACACAACTGAAAATTGGTTTCGTCTCCATTGAAGACCCTTAAGGGATCTTTTAGTATAAACCCAAAGTACCCAGAATTTTCAAGATAAACTTCTATTTTATTGAACCAGGCCTTTATATGCATTTCCGAAACATTGGCACTAGCACTTGTAACACCTTCAAAAGTTCTTAAGGTTATTTCTGGATGCCGCTCCATAAAAGACATGTACCATTTATCTCCAGGCATATTGTTATTAAAAGGATTTGGTCTGTTGTTAATTTCCAAAAAGTGTTTAACACTTAATTTCAATTCCAACTTTCTCTGAGGAAATCCTTTGTCCGAACATTATTTTATCCATGTGGCCAACATTTGTTCCTCTTCTTCCGAAAGGACAGTATCTGGTCCTTTACGGGACTTAACAAAATTTTCATCAAATCTAAAATTGATTTGTGGGCGGTAAAAGAGGGTGTGGCAACCCATTTTTAGTATAGTTGCCGACAGTAAGCATGCAAACTAAAATCTCTTCCGTTTGCAAAAAATACGGTTTTAAAAATTGAGAGTTAAGAAATTTTTATTCGTTTATAATTTAGCGAATTTTGACTATCAAATGCCAGAATAAATTAAGTTTTTGCCATAAAGTGTATGGAAATATGCAAAAATTAAACTTTCCATCCATAAAAGGTGATGAAGAGAAATCTCTGAATTTATTACGATTACTCATATTACAGGACAAACTTTTGATCGAAAAGAGATATTGGTATAATTTTTTCACATAAATTATTCTTTGAGCCTAACTATTCTATAAAAAGAATAAAAACAATTATTTTCTTTAAAAAATCACTGGGGTCATGTTTTTTGATTATAAAAGGAACAGTTAATAAATTTTTTTGTAAAATTGGAAGCATTTTTGTTATTAAACGCTATATCATGTAAAAGTTAGTCGAAAATGCAATTTTGAGTTTTTATTATTTTAACAACAAATACAACTTTTGTGTCATTTTTTGAGTAAAAAGTCAATATTTTGGAACTTTTTTGAAAGAAATATTAAAAATATATCCGCCAAGATAACGATACCCTTTAAGTTGTTTTTATTAAGTGCTTGAATTGAGTTTATCAACGAAAAAAATTTGAATGAAATATATTCAAAAACAACGGAGTTATTTGCATCACAAGTAAATATACGAATTTCTCATAGTTTTCTTGTTATTCTAAGGAAACGATGTTATTAGAAAAAGACGTTGTACCAGAAGTTTGTGCAATTTTAAAGATATGGGAATGTTTTTGGTGTCCAAATAATAGGATTTCCTTAAAATTAATAAGTCGAGCATTGTCGCTTAAAAAAAATACGCTAGTGGTTAGATTTGCGTTACTTGTAAAGGGGCGGAAGAGGCGTGGTTAAAACTTAGTATGCCATAACCTAATTTAGGATTCAATTAATATGTGAGCCGAATTTGAGTTAAATCCGTTCAGCCGTTAAGATTTGTATTGTAGTCAAACAAACAGAAAATGATTTTTATTAATATAGACTAGCGATACCCGGCGCGCGTTGCCACACCCGGCAAGTATATTGAAAAATAATACGTAAATTCAAAACTTTTATTAGACCCTTAGTCTGACACCACGCTCATGGTCCACTGCTCGTTACAGTTTCCCAGTAGCAGGACATTACTCTCAGGTGGCAATTCCATTCTGAGTTTCAATGTTCTGTGACTTTTACTTCCATAGTTATTTTGTATCGAAAATCGGGACACACGCCCTTCTCCAATGCACGTGCCAGTTTTTCAGTAGAAAGACTTTGGCAATTAGAAACTCCATACTGAGTATCATTGCTATGCTACTTTTAGTTCCAAAGCTACTCGATATCAAAAATTTGGTTTATTTGTGTGGAGCCACACCCCCTTGTCGAATGTCCATTCTAATTTTCTAGAAGATGTATATCACCAAGTGGCAACTCCATACTGAATTTTGTTCTTATGCGGCATTTAGTTCCAAGGTTATTTGATACCATCAATTTTAATTGTATGGGCAGTGCCACGCCCCCTTGTTCAATGGTCACTCAATTTTGCCTTTCAAACTACACAACTGAATAGTACGTTCTTACTGATATTAATTGATATGTGACTTATAGTTTGAGAACTATACCTTATTATTATTTGGGTTGTATGGGAGGTACCACGTCCACTTGTCCTTTGCCCGCCCCACTATACCCACAACCATCGCGCAAATGCCAGCAACAAGGTGACAAAGTTTTATCGCAATCGGATGAACGGAGCGCATACGTTCAGAAAGCAAATGTGCACCTACACCGCTACCTGTTGAGAATTTTTCACCTTTCCTTTCACCTAAACCTTTGCGTAGTAATCACGAACAAACCCACAGAAGGAAGTATCCAGTTTGGTCCAGTTTTTTTCAAGTTATAAGCATCCGAACAAACCAAGATTCATTTTTATATATTAAGATAAATGTTTTGTTTTTACAATTACATTAGTCTTAAAATGAAATAAATGAAATTGTTATTAAAGCTTATAAAATAGGTTTACTTTTTAAAAAATTCAAAACTACTTTTTTGTGTTTAAAAGATGATGAAGTCCATCGCCGTTCGGAGTCGGCGTTAAACCTATAGGTCCGGTTTTCGGTCAATTGTGTACAAACTTAATAACACGCACAACACAATTGATCATAAGAAGCTAGGTCAAAGTCCTTTCGAGGGCTGAAATGGCCAGCTATTTTTTTTTTTTTTGTTTAGATGAATCATCGGTTTTTGCAATAAGATACTTGGATAATAAAATAAAAAATAAACTGTCCATTTAAGCCCTTGAAAGGACTTTGACCGAACTTCTTATGATCAATTTGTGTTGTGCGTGTTATTAAATGTTTGTACACAATTGATCGAGAACTGGACCTACTAGTTTTATGCCGGCTCCGAACGGCTTATGTGCATGGTTTCAACAAGCTTTACATGGCATTATTTACTCTCTGAGGTTTGCCATTGTCTGCAGAGAGGTGACGACCGAACAGAAATATGAATTCTATTGAAAAAACTTATTGTGTCAGATGGAATTGAATCAAGGTTCCTGGATACTTGCTTTTTTTTATGAGGTGGATACATTTGGATACATTTTTGACCTTTTTATGGATACTTTTTTTAGAACCCTCGCACAACACAATTTTATCATAAGAAGTTCGGTCAAAGTCCTTCAAGGACTGAAATGGCCAGCTTATTTTTTAAAAATTTCAGTACATATGTTAGTGAACTTATTCCTAAGCTCCTTACTATTCTCTAAAGCCCACATTCGCCTCAATTTTAATGGTATCGAAGGCATTAAGACAGACGAAGTTTTTGTTGAAAATTTTCCTGTCTATGCCTGTCTTTGATGAATTATCGAGAAATTTTTTTAAAATTGTCTGCAAGTACATTGAGCCAAAACCATAATTCGTGAAGCGAAGAAATATTATATGATATAAATTTTGTGTTTCTGATGAGCTTGGATAGTAAGCACACGTAGAATACATAGTGATTGCTTTGACTCAACTTAAGAAATTGTGGATCTGTGATCTTACGACCTATAAGTATGTATACTACCAGTTTTTTCTTAGATCGTTGAAAATATGTATAATAAAAAATAATTAATTAAAAAAAAAATTTGAATAAACCACGTTTTTAAAACGAACTAAAAAGCATACTACAATTTCTCCTAGAGTGGAACTTTTAGTTCTCCTAAAAAATAGAGGCGCATGCTATAGAGTAGGGGTGGGCAAAGTTTTGCCCGTACGTGTACTTTGGTTGCCCGCTGCTTGCTTCACGGGCGACAGCATTGCTTCATAAATTGACGGTAAAGGAAACGAGGGACATGCACAAATATAATGAAATAGAGCGTAATAAGAGCGTAATATAGATAGTGATATGATACTTGTGCTCATTGCGCTCAGAGCAGTTCATAATCAATGTTGCATGCCATTTATACAAAAAAAAAGGGCGTTTTATAATTTTACTACTTAACATTTTGAATTTAATTGAATTCAATCACGTTGTATTCAATCATATCTCGATAACGTCTTGTGTCCTAAACTTGCTTTTAAGTAGTTACGCGCAAAATAAAAGTATAAATTTATTATGTGGATTCAGTTCTAACAAAATATTAGTTAAACATATGTTAGGAGGCAGATGTGGAATTGTAATGGTTGCATGCTCTTGCAAAACAATTATAAATATGCCAAGAAGTTGTTTTTGCAAAGCGATTTTATAGCTGCTGGTAGTAATTTAAAGAAAAAAAACTCCCTTTTAATAAGCAATCCTCTTAATATATTAGATATGCAACACTTACTTCTTACAACAGCATGCTCTCGCTCTTACGGTTTCTATTTATAAAGCACACTGAAAACAAAGTAGTGCTAAAGTGGTTTTTGCGGAAATTTTATAGATATATGAGATTTTTTCTTTGCTCTTATATATACTGCGAAATGAAATAAATGTGTGGTGGACGGATTATAAAAATTAAACACAGTGACAGATGGATAAAGTGAAATACAGATAAGCAAACGGACATGTAAAAAGCTGAAAACAATCCATTTTAAATTTTTTGGTTTGTATATCTCGGCTAAAAGTGCACAAAATTTTATTATGGGACGGCGATGGGTTCATGGAAAAATGATAAATGAAAATAAAAAAATAACAAACTAGTAAGAAATGATCTTCGACTGGGCCGAAGTTAAAATACCCCCACGTCCGAACCGAAGTATATTCAAAGTCTTAAGCCGTCAATAAAATGTTTATTTGTATAAAAAATTTTTGTTATACCTACATAGTTTTAACAGAAAATATTCGCTTTCATTTTTTATAAAATCACTTTGTATGGGGGGTGGGTGTGGTTTTCACTCGATTTGGTTGAATTTTATACACAAAGTGCATGTTATATATCAAAGTTAATTAGCAAAATTTCAAGTCCATATATTATTTTTTGTGGAATTTAAAGAGATTTTACCTTTTTGATGAAGTCACTTTATATGGGAGGTAGGCGTGGTTTTTATCCGATTTGGTTGAATTTCATACTTAGAGTGCACTTTAAATATCGGAGCTCATATGCAAAATTTCAAGTCCATATATTATTTTTTGTGGAATTCTAAGAGATTTTACCGTTTTGATAAAGGCACTTTGTATGGGAGGTAGGCGTGGTTTTCATCCGATTTGGCTCATTTTCGAACTTGACCTTAGTTTTTTAGATAAAAGCTTAAATATTGAATTTCGTGATGATAGCTTGAAAATTACGGCTGTAATCGTGACGACAGACGGACAGACGGACAGACGGACAGACAGACGGACATGGCTAAATCAACTCGGGTGGTGATGCTGATCAATAATATATATACTTTTCTATACCTACCACGCCTCCTTATGGGCGTTACAAACGGAGTGACAAAATTAATATACCCCCATTTACGTTTTTTAAACGTGGGGGTATAAAAATTTCATAGAATGTAAGATTTGATTTTTTGAAACAACCCAACAAACAAATTGATTCACTAATGTTATCGCTAACGAATCGCATTCTCGTACATTTTATTAATTAGCAATTATTAGAAGCGATTCACTTATAATATCGCGAGCGGGAGAAATTCCTCCTTCGTTAACGAATCGCCAAATCCGAAAAAAGGAATTCGTTAACGAGTCCCCAAAAATATAAAAAGCAATTCGTTAACGAGTCTCCAAAACTAAAAAAAGCAATTCGATAACAAATCTTCTCTTATCTTATATTAATGACAGATATTTTGAATAAAAATTTTGGTATGAACCAGAGCTTTCAAATGATATAAGTTTCATTCGAATGTGTTGTTTAAAAAAGGGGTAAAAAGGGAGGCGGTTTAAAGTTTGCGCATTAATATAAGAGGTAACAATCACAAATTTTTAAATAAGAAAGATATATTAAATATCGGAAATAATTGGGGACATAAGAATTCGTTCACAAATCGTAAAATAAAGCTTAAGTCAATCGGTAACGAATCGCTAAAAATAAAAGAAGTGATTCGTAAATGAATTGCTAAAAATGAGAGAAGCCATTTGCTAACGAATCGCTAAAATTTAAAGACTTGATTCGCTAACGAACCACAAAAATGTTGAAAGGCGATTCGATAGCAAATCGATGCTAAAAGCGTCCTCAATGGAATTTAACAAAGCCATGATTTCAATCGGTACTTTCTTTAAGCATCAAGCCAATCTCTGATGCAGTAGGAACGAAACTATTCGAAAACAATTAAAACAGCGATTCATAAGTGATTCGTTAACGAATCACCACTCGCCACAATGTTTGTTGGGAAAGAAATTGTTATAGATCTTGAATGATTTTAACAAAAAATAAATCGGACTTCAGGGTAGATGATTTAAAATAAAGATTTATATTTATTTAAAATAAAAAAATTATGAACAAAAAACTACTGCAATAAAAAAATTATACAGTTTGATGCAGCAGCATCAACAAATTTGCATGCATGAAATTTTGTGCAGTGTACAATTTTTCGTCATCTATTCAAGCAACAGGCCAGCGCAGATGATGCCTGCTTGATAGCTGAATTACAATACTGCGTTAGGTCGGTCGGCCTTTGACCGTACTTTGGTCTCCGTTGTAAAAACTTTACGATATAATCTGTCAAAACGGACGACCTCAAACTTTGCAAAACTAAATGTTGCGTTGACAGATCGTGCGTCTGTCATTTTGGTGATGCCAATAAAAGCAGCTATACTAAAAATCCCACAAAACGTCCCTTTTTCCGAAATCATGCAATTATAATTGTAATCAATGAAAAATTAAAAGATAGTGTCATAATAGCGTTCAATAGCGTTAAAAATCTTTTTTAAATGCTTTATAAATGAGATAATTTTAAAAATGGAGGAAACCTTCAATAAACCCTCGATAAAGCATTTTTAAATTTCATTTTGTTTTCATCTGAGCACATATTATGTCAAAAATACATCAAATTGTTTCATAATATATAAAAAAAAAACAGAAAATGTAAAAAAAAATTATTGAAAATGTTTGTTTATAAATGAGAGGATTTTTAAAAATGGCTGAACATCCAATAAATCCAATAAACCCCTCATAAAGCATTTTTAAAATTATTTGCTCTCATTTGAGGACAAATATTGTGAAAAATAATTAAAAATACTTCAAAAATTTGGATAATATGTCAAAAAAATTCAAAATTATAAAAAAAATTCAAAAGAAAAACAAAATAAAAACAAGAAAATTGGTCAAAACATTTCAAAATATTTACAAAACAAGATAATAAAATGACGATGTTTTCAGTGCAGAGAGTAGCTTCGAAAAAACAACGATGTTTAAACATCAAAATGTTGACGAAATTGTGACAAATAAATTAAAATTCATTGAATTTATCAAATAGACAAACCCATAGTTGAATAAATAAGGTTGTCGCATGGGTGAGAGCGAGTTCCCATAAATGTCAAATCGAAGTTGACATCTCATACAAAATCTGAAAACGAAAATTAATAACATGAAAAGCCGTTGAAGTTGTTGTTGTTGCTTTTCATTGGTTTTGACAATTATGGGTACTGAAAAGAGAGTACAATCAGCCACGAGACAACCTTATTTATTCAACTATGGACAAACCATTATTGACACTCTTCCCACTTCAAATCGAAAGTGTTCCTATTTTAACTACAAAGCAGCTACAACATTTTTATGAATAACAAAATTTTAAAAGACTTTTTATCATTAAAAAGCTTTTTAAGTATTGAACGTTTTAAAGTTATTTGAAGATATTTTTATGGATACGGCTGTAAATATATAATTTTTCTTAAATTTAGTAAAATGAAAAAAATTTTCGCTATTTTGATACCACAAATACTAACATATCTTCGATACTGCGAAAATTTTAATTACAATGAAATTTTAGAAGCAAAATTTGTTTTTATTGTAAAAGTAATTTAAATTCAAATATGCAAATTTTCAACTCTTTTTAAAAACTGTAACACTTATCAGCAAAAAATGTTTGAATTTTACGCGAAAATTAAAAACCATTTTTGTGATTCAAATAACAAGGCCCACCCCTTGATTTTTACAATTTAAAAAAATAATTTATTAGAAAAAAATTATCTTAGAAAATTGTAAGAAAATCATAAAAAAGTGTAAAAATTCTTCTCGGACTCGGTATTTTTTGGTAATTTGAGGTATTTTGTGGGCTTGGAAATTAATCTTTCATTTGGTGTATAAAATTTAAGATTTACTTGAACTTTTATCGTGTTTTTCTATGATCTAATGATTGCCCTTGTACGAAATGCTCTAAAAAATTGGGTAGATAACGATTTCTGGAACGCCACGATTCGAAAGTGCATTTCAGAAGTTCTCTTCATAAAAATAAGAATGGCTGAAGGTTTTCTAGTAGATGGACATTACCAAGTGGCAGGTCCATACCAAGTTTCATTATTATGTGGCATTTAACTCCAAAGCTATTTGATACCATAAGTTTGACTTATATGGGCGGTGCCATGCCCCCTTGTCCAATGCTCACTCAATTTTTCCAGTCAAAGAACAAGACTAAATAGTACATTCTTACCGAGTTTCATTGATGTGTGACTAATAGTTCGAAAGTTATACCCACAATTTGGGAAGCCGAAAAAGTGCCACACCCTTTTCCCAATGCCCATAAAATTTTGCCAGTGGAACGGCACATGTAAATCGAGGCCGAACACCTAATTCCAATGTTGTGTGACCTATAATTCCAAAGTTATTCAATATTGCAGATTCGAGCTGCCACGCCCCCTTGTACAATGCTCGCTGAATCACTTGTAATTAGTGAGTATTTGGGTACAACTTTACAAAAACAAAGTGAACGGCATTTGCCAATCTACCTTACCACAACATTCCTTTGTGTGTTATATTATTCAAACAATGATATTAAGGGTATTCGTCCTCAACCAACCTCATTAAAATATCTAATTGACCAATATATAAGTTTGCCATTTTGCCATGAATACCCTTATAATATTATTTATAATATACTAAAAAATGCATAAATTTTAATATGAAATACAATTGAATAATATTTATATCATGCTAAATTCATCAAAATCATTTTTATACTACTTAAGCAGCATGTTAATTTAAAAAATTTGATCAATTTAAAAAAAACTCGCATCAAAATATAAATTCCCACGATAATCCTATGAAAATCTGAGTTTTCCATCGGAATCCAAGAATACCCACATTTTAGCATTGCTCAACGAAAATGCAACCCAGCGTTAATATGGAATGTCAAAAGCACGACCTAGCTTGAGCATGTCGCTACTCATAGCGTTGATCGTACGTCACCCCCTCAAATTAATTTTTACGGGATGAGGTCGACGCAATGCATGAAGTCATATTTTGTGTTGCTTCATAAGAACCCATTGTTTCTAGTCGAGCTGTCAAAGGCCGACCGACCTAACGCAGTATTGTAATTCAGCCATGACGTTCGCTTGAACACTGAAGCTTTGATGGTTCTGTACGTGAGATTAATACATGTTTTTCTGTACTAACGCCAGTGATGCCAACCCGAAGAGAGTAAAAATCCACAAATGCGACATAAAAAATCCGTGTAAATCCGTGTAAATTCATATAATTTTTTTTTTAATTTAAAACTAGAACAGTTAAGAACCATTTTCTCCTATGTTTTTCAACCGATTTTGAAAATTTTTGTTATAAATCAGTAAGAGTATGGAGAAGGAGTGCACCGAATATCTATGGTGGGCGCACATCCCATACGACCCGAATTTGCAATATCGAATAGCTTTAGAGTTATAGCTTACACAGCATTGGAAATTGGTATTTAATGGGTGTTTAAAGAGGGGCATGGCACTTTTCAGCTGCCCAAATTTTTGGTATAGCTTTCGAACTATTGGTCACAAATCAATGAATCTCGATAGGAACTTCCTATTTAGTCGTGTTCTTCGACTGGAAAAATTTAACGAGCATTCAACGAGGGGGCGTGGCACCACCCATACAAATCAAAGTTCTTATATCGAATAGCTTTGGAAGTAAATGCCGTATAACAATGAAACTCAATCTGGAGTTCCCACTTGGTGATATCCTTCTACTAGAAAGTAGAGTATGGGAAGTAGGGTACTGGGACGGTCATTGGACAAAGGGGTGTGGCTCCGCATATATAAGCCAAATTTTTGATATCGAATAGCGTTGAAAGTAAAAGTCACAGAATATGGAAACTCGGAATGGAGTTACTATTTTGTGATTTCCTGCTGGTCGTGCATATCGTGTGGTATGAGTTCGGTTAAGTTTGCACATGAGTGAAGAAAGAAAAATAAAAGGTTTCAATAAAAATACAAAAAAAAAAATCAATTCTTAAATGTTCGAATTTAGACCAAAGGCGATACTAGTAAATAAATTACTCAATTAAGACGTTTAAAGTTTTTTACAAATATTTTGTAATTTTTTTTTCAAAATTTGCATTAAACTTATAAAAAGTTAAAAAAAAACTTAACAACATAACTATGTAAGAATAATTGAAAAAATAACATAAAACATATCTTTTATTTAGACTATTCGCTTTTTTTTTAATCGTTATTCATTAACAATACAATAACATTGAAATACATTTCAAATACACTTTAAGTTTTTTTTAAGCTGTATACACTGCCCACTATTTAATTGATTCCCAGTAATGTATTACTTAGCTTCAATTAATTTTCTTTTGTATATTATCCCAAGTTTAAATTTGAGAACAAGATCTCGAGGAACCAGTTTAAAACGTAATATTTTTTTAGGAAACTCTACAGAATTGATTCTCTTTGGAAATCATAACAAAAATAAAATCATATCTTTTAAGAAATACCTGTATAAAACTATTTTTTATGGTCATACATTTGAATGGAAAATTTTGATAACTGTGAGTTACTTATTTGCATATCATAACAATTAAAGTTCTTGAAAAGTTTCTTTGCGTGTAAAATTCCATCCAAAGCGGTTTCTAATCGGTTTCTAATCGATTGCGAATTTTAGTTGTATTCAGATTGACTTGAGAAAAAATTCTTTCAACGGTTGCTGAAGAATGTAGTAGCAAAAATATGTGCAGTATTAGTGTTAAAACTAGTGGAAAATGTATGCTTCCATCCCCCTTTACAACTTTATTGACTTCTTGCCAATATGCGGCCACCTCAAGGTTCTTTGACGGCCAATCCATGTTCCGTAAAGTCAAAGATTCGATGTCAATCTCGTTATAAATTTTTTCTGGTAAGACTGATGGAATATATTGAAGCAAGGGTGTTAATGTTTTATTATTAATACAATTTTTTGGATCTACCATTCACAAAATTTTTAAAAATTTCATGTTTTGAAATGAAAATCTTTTTTTTTATTTGAAATTAAGCCTCAACATAAAAATTCAAACATAAATTTCGAACTTGCTGAATATCGTTAATATTGGGTGAACCTAGGTTTAAAATTTCCGATTCACATTTTGAAGGTACACCTCATTGCAGTTTAAGTAATTGCATGAGTTACTTATATCAATATCTTCGACTTTGCTAAATTATGTCTGATTTAATGTAAAATCCTAAAATTGTTTTATAAAAAGTGATAAAACTTTCATACAATAGGTGTATTCTTAAGGATTCAGTTTGCATTTCAAGTGTCATATTATAAAAATATGGTAGAATGAATTCTTAAAATAAAAAAAAATTGCTTATTGTTAGTTCAGCAGTTGTCAAGTTGATCAGAAATTATTTTTGCCTTTGTGTTGTTTAACATTTTCACTCTGAAGAACATGTTTAGAGCTTTATATTGTGTGCAACTTTCAGGGCTGCACATTTTTATTACTTGCAAGTGTTGATATGCGCAAAGTTTTAACAAATTAAGTAAACGTATTTTTGAGTGTTGAATATATTTTTTTAACATTCAAATTAATTTTAACATGAAGTTTCGCGAAAAATCTACGAAAATTCTGTGTGATATAGTTAAAAATCCGTAGATTTACCTTATTTTGCCGCTGTTGTCCGTTTATCTGTGCAAGGCTTAAAAATCCGTAGAAACCCGTAATTTCCGTGTAGTTGGCATCACTGACTAACGCAATCTCAAGTGCGCTCTTGTGATTGCATATTGTGAGAGGATTACAGAGAGGATTTTCCGTTCCGCAATCCGATTCACCTCCAAATTCATCATGCAATTGATTTCGCACTCTGCTTGCCCGCTGCTTACACGCAGTCGCAGCACGGGCAAGAATTGTGCCCACCCCTACTATAGAGAATAGTAAGGAGTGTTATTACACAAATTATTTCTTAACCCAGGTCTCTTGACTGTCAGGATAGAAGTCCTTGCATAGATGGCAGATTCAAGTTTGGCAGACATCTATTGTGTTCAGTGCAGTAAGTTCTACTTGGGTTTCAGAATTCTTCAATTTTAATGTTATAGAAAATATCACGGCTGACGAGTATTTTTGTTGAAAATTTTCCTATCTATGATGAATTATTTAGAAATTATTTGTTAGCAATTAAAAATTTGAATATGTTAGTGAACAAATGCTTTTTTAATCATGGTATTCTTAACTCTTTAATATTCCCAATAACATGCGCCCCACGTTTTTAGGAGCACTAAAAGCCCCAATCTAGGAAAAATTATTTTATACTTTTATTTCGTTTTAAAAATGTGGCATATTATAATTTTTTTTACTTTATTAATTATTTTCTGGTTTTTAGTCTTGTGTAAAATTTTACAATAGATTTTTAAGGTTTTATGTTATCAGCACAAAATTTGTTTAAAAAACCGAAATCGTTCCATACACAATAAAAATAAAACAAAAAAAAAACCGGGAAAAAATCATTGTCATTGTGAGGCTCAAACTCGCAACCTGGCGATTATAAAGCAACCGCCGCACAGTGCGCTTTTTCAATTTTAGGATGACATTTACAATTATCTCAAAAACTATAAAAGCTTGAGTCATGAAATTTTGTACCAATACTTTTTACACCAAACCAGCAAATACCCGGCTAGTATTCGCCGGCGATAAAAATATGAGATATCATTATAAATTTTAAATCTTAAAATTTAACAGTCGTATTCATACAGAAGTGGAAAAAGTGTAAATAATGGTTTGTGTATTAGATAAATTCAGTGACTTCTTATTGAATTGTCACATTTTCGTCAACATTTTGAAATTTAAACATCAAAAGTTTTGCACTGAATTAATTGTCATTTTATTATTTTTTGTTTTTTTTTTTTTTGTAAATATTTTTTTGGGAATTTTTTATATTTTGAATTTTTTGACATAATTTCCAAATGTTTCAATTATTTTGAATAATTCTAATTTTTCTTTATAATATTTGTGCTCAAATGAGAGCATGTTATTGCAAAATTGCTTTATGAGAGGTTTAGAGCACGTTTGATCTATTTTTAAAATTCCTCTAATTTATAAACAAACATTTTCAAACACTTTTGGACATTTTGTTTGTTTTTGATACATTTTGAAATAATTTGATTCGTTTTTGACAATATTTGTTGTGCTCAGATAAGAACAAAAAAAAATGTTTAAAATGCTTTTTCGAGGGTTTATTGAAAGTTTCAACCATTTTTAAAAGTCTCTCATTTATCAAGCATTTAAAAGAGATTTTGAACGCTGTTGAACGTTTATGAATAATGTTTTACAATTTTTTCGATTTTTTCTTAGGAAGGCTTTATAAGACGTTTATAAATTTTTATGAATACAGCCGTTAGAATTTTGCTAAAATTGTATATTTGTGTTGGAGCTACTTAGTAGTTCCATCCGAATAAAGTAACCAGCTAACTAAAGTAATAAACTTTCTGTATCTTCCTGATCTTACCATTTTTTTTTTTCATGCATTGGTACACTTTTCCTAGCACTGTGACTATATGAAAATCTCATTTATACGTAAAAATATAAGCTCTGATTTAAGAAAAATATATGACGGCCTTATAGATAATTGTTGTTTCAAAATTAAATATATCTTTCGTTTAAGCTAAAAAGTTTCAGCAAAACATTTCAACAAAACATCGACATGGAATTTTTGTCGTTGCTTTTATAAAAGTGGCAGTATATTTACATTCAAAAAGGTGGTAGCATTGGTACCGCACACAATACATGTTGCTGTCTTTTTTTTTTCTTTTTTATGGACCTTCCCACCGGGAAAAAAGAAGCAATTGTATAATATTAACTATTATTATATATAGAATAAATTCTCATCTCATAGAATAATAATTATCATAGAATAAATTCTCATCTCCAAAATAGATTCTAGAATTGATTATTTTTAACACGCTGATGTCCTACAAAAAGTAGTACATTCTTTTCTCGCTTCCATATGAATCGGTTCAGAAATCGATTTTTTTTACTCAGTTTTTAAGTGGATTCTTTTAAATAAAAAGTATTATTTTCGGAAATAAGAAAACAAATCAAAACATACTGATACTTTTCTCGCTTATACCAGAATTTGTTTTAGAATCAATTCGTTGTTCACTTACCAAAAAAGCAAGTAAGGAATCTAAAAATATTTTCTATAGTAGAAATTATTATTTAGGTCGTAATCGATTCTGGCTGGAATAAAAACGAATTAGTAAGCTGGTTGATAGATAAGCTGGTGGTTGATAGATTCCAATTCATAGGTTTTGCTTTAAATGTATATATTCCTTGGAATACGTTCTAAAATGTAAGCAGAAGAATCCATTCCATTTACGATTTTTTTAGAATCAATTCTCATTTTCCTAGTGGGCAACATTAGAGTGCAGATATATTGTCATATGAGCGAGAAAATATATAAAGGAAATTAAATTTCAAAATAAAAAAACTCAGGAGCGGTGCTTTCATTGTCAAAGATTTTAGTTAAAATTTTTGTTGTTTGAATTTTATAGTTTATTTAAGAAGAAAAATTTGTTTATTTAACATAGAAAATTTTGTTTATTTAAGTTTAATCATATATCAGGCGTCGTTATAATTGTTTTATAATGGTGCGTACATGTGATTTAGGCAAAACAAATATGATTTGTTTGCTTATATGTTTGGGGCAAACGTTTTCATAACAACCGCCTCTGTAACGATTTTGGCATTTTTGTTTTATAGTAAATTGTGTAGTAATTTTCATATATTCAAATAAACTAATACAAAAAACATCTTATGTTGTTATGGCTGTCTCTCTTCGATTTCAGAGTTGGAATACAGAAGTATTACATATACATATGTTCTACCTTATTAGCTTTGGGCACAACCTTTTTTGAGTTGCACAGTGCTGTAATGAGAAAAGTTTTTCTCTCTAAAAATAAGAATAAAGAAATTGTATCGTTATTCTCTTTGAATTTTAATTAATTATTTAAATAAAAGTTATCAAATTTATATAGCCTATGTCTCAACTGGGCACGATAGCTATCCTAGAGAAAAAGAATTTTTGAAATAGCGCCTGCCATTCTCAAGCTTTTCGCAGCCGAACATACGTGAGTCCTCTTTTATATAATAGTATATAGATATAGATAAAGTAATTTGACCAAAAATTATAATTATAAGTCAACAGTCACGCCCTCTTTCCATACAAGGCCTCTTTATATGGGAAGTATGCATTCTTCCATGTATAACGCAGATAAAAAGACATCTCCGGTGCAAACATATATTATACTCTTGATCAACTTCACCTCCTGTGTCGATTTAGCCGTGTCCGTCTGTCCATCTGTGCTAAAATTACGATTACGGACAAACAGAGAAATCAAAGCGAATGAAACTTGGTGTGTATATTACTATCTTCTATATAAAAAAAATCAAATGTCGTTCGTTGGTAATTGTATCAGTTGAGAACGGCTGGACGGCTTTGGATAATTTTTTTTTTTAAATGTTCTTAATAATCCAACTTAGGTTTTTACTGAAAGACAAATTGACCACACCCACTTTTACGCCCAATTTTTTGATTTTTGAGATCTAAAATTGGAAAACGGCTACACCGATTTGGCTAATTTATTTTTTAAATGTTCGTAGTAATCCATTTTAAGTTTCTACTGAAGAAAAATTGACCACGCCCACTTTTACGCCCAATTTTTTATATCTTTATACATAAACTATTCATCCGATTGGCATGAAAATTTGTGTATAGAAGTCTTTTGGTACGGTGCGTGTTTGTGGGCTATCAATTTTTATCCATCTTGAACACCAGAGGGCGCTGTAGCACAAGTTTTTTACAAAACTGCCTAAAACTCACAAACCCCTCATGTGATTGAGATGAAAATTGTTATATAGTAGTTTTCATGTACGTTGAGTGTTTTTCTGCTATCTTTTCTGACCCAACTTGAACAACAGAGGGCGCTGTAGTACAAATTTTTTGCAAAACCACCTAAAACTCCCAAACCGCAGATGCGATTAGAATGAAAATTGTTGCATACGGGTTTTCAGATACGATGATTTTTTTCAGCACTATCTTCGTTGATCCACCTTGGACACCAGATGGTGCTGTAGTACAAATTTGTACAACATCGCATATTTTTAGTGGTTTTTTTAGGTTACATATGCAAATATTTACAAAATCTATATAAATAAAAATCAAATGTCGTTCGTTGGTAATTGTATCAGTTGAGAACGGCTGGACCGATTTGGATAATTTTTTTTTTAAATGTTCGTAATAGTCCAACTTAGGTTTTTACGGAAAGACAAATTGACCACACCCACTTTTACGCCCAATTTTTTGATTTTTGAGATCTAAAATTGGAAAACGGCTACACCGATTTGGCTAATTTATTTTTTAAATGTTCGTAGTAATCCATTTTAAGTTTCTACCGAAGAAAAATTGACCACGCCCACTTTTACGCCCAATTTTTTATATCTTTATACATAAAAACGGAGTTTTATGCGTTACTATGCAATAGACTCCTAAACTATTCATCCGATTGGCATGAAAATTTGTGTATAGAAGTCTTTTGGTACGGTGCGTGTTTGTGGGCTATCAATTTTTATCCATCTTGAACACCAGAGGGCGCTGTAGCACAAGTTTTTTACAAAACTGCCTAAAACTCACTAACCCCTCATGTGATTGAGATGAAAATTGTTATATAGTAGTTTTCATGTACGTTGAGTGTTTTTCTGCTATCTTTTCTGACCCAACTTGAACAACAGAGGGCGCTGTAGTACAAATTTTTTGCAAAACCACCTAAAACTCCCAAACCGCACATGCGATTAGAATGAAAATTGTTGCATACGGGTTTTCAGATACGATGATTTTTTCTGCACTATCTTCTTTGATCTACCTTGGACACCAGATGGTGCTGTAGTTCAAATTTTTACAAAATCGCATATTTTTAGTGGTTTTCTTAGGTTACATATGCAAATATTTACAAAATATAAAATACTTCTTAAATTAAGTAAAATTAAAAAAATTTCCGTTATTCTGACATCAAAAACATGAACATATCTTGAAACTATGAAAAATTTTACTACAACCATTTATATAATGCAACATCGTTGCTCAAAAATGAGAAAAAAACAATCAGAAATTTAATTTTGCGACTTGATTCAAATATCTCCGCTGCTTTTTTATACATTTTGTTAAATTTTTTTTTTGTCTTAAAGCTTCATCAAAGTACTATGAAAATCTTATTGCAAGAATATCGTTACTTGAGTATAAATATTTTATATATTTTTTTCAAAAGCAGGTCTGAAATATTGGAGTTTTCCTCAAAAAAAAGGCTAAAAAATTGGTTTTGTTGTAAAAGTAATTTAAATTCAAATTCGCAAATTTTCAACTCCATTTAAAAATTATAACATTTTAGGCAAAAATTATTTCCATTTTACGCAAAAATTTAAAACCATTTTTGTGATTCAAAAAGCAAGGCCTACCCTTGATTTTTTCGAACAAAATTTTTATTCCAATATAGTGTTCTTATATTTCTGAAACCATATACAAGCTAAAAAATTTATTTATTAGAAAAAATTATCTTAGTATCTCTTACCGCTCAAAAGTTATAGCCAATAATCTCTATCCAAAATATATATACAAAAAGCAAAACGCTGTCTGTGTGATGGGTGGAAACTTCAAAATTACTTAGCCGATAGAGCTGAAATTTTGGCAGTACATTTTTTTCAAGTACGAGATGGCTTAAATTTCTGTCACACCCCCTTTTAACGCCAACAAATCAATAGAAATGCTATATTTCCTACGGTTTTCATCGATTTGGCTAAATTTTGATAATTTAGTTTGTATGCTCACTGTCGGCAACTGTACTAAAACTGGGTAATGTCCATCTACTAGAAAACTGGGATGGGCATTATATAAGTGGGTGTGGCTCCGCCCATACAATTAAAATTTGTATTATCGAATAGCTTTGAAAGTAAAAGTAGCAGTACTTATGTACATACAAACTCAAAATGGAGTTACTATTTGGTGATCTCCTGCTACTGAGAAACTGTAACGGGCAATGGAAAATGACAGTGGTGTCAAACTATGAGTCTAAGAAAAGTTTTGAATACACCTATTATGTTCCCATATAGTTGCAGGGTGCAGCAACGCGCGCCGGGAAAAGGCTAGCATATATATAAAAATAAGTTGCATTGTGTATGAAATTGATGTTCTTTGTAATGCGTGAACCGATTTTGTTTCTGGTTCAAATTTCCCATGAAAGGTGACGTCAATACGAAGGTTTTTATGTATACGAAGGTATAAACGCTCTTTGTATGTGTGTTGGTTCATGAATTATGGGTATTTTAGTGAACTTATACAACAATACAGGTGTGAACAAATACAGGTGTGCGCGCATATGGTGTATATGGGGAAATATTTGCAAGGGAAATTGGAAATAAATGGAATATTGGAATAATTTGGCAAGTCTCACTTTAGTTTGCATTTGCGCGATGAAATTTTCCATACCCCTTTTTTTATACCCCCTTTTACCGCCCACAAATCAATAAAAATGCTATATTTAAGACGGTTTTGGTGGTATTAGACTAAAATTTGGTAAATAAGTTCGTACTGTCGGCAACTATACTAAAACTGGGCGTGGTATTACTATATATATACGCCTACTTTTTAGAAATCATTATTATTCCTGAGTTGTACATGTTTTGATAGTGAAACTTGATATGTAGATGCTATGGACCTAAGAGGCAGTTACTATATATTTGAGCGAACATTAGACAAGGGGGAATTTGGCCACACAGGCCAAATTTATGATATCGAATTGCTTTGGAACTAAATGTCGTATAACAATGAAGGTCTTTCTACTGAAAAACTGGCACGGGCATTCGAAAACGGGGCATGGCTCCACCCATATAAGCCAAATTTACGATACAGAATAGCTATATAAGTAAAAGTCACAGAACATTGAAACTCAGAATGTAGATACCATTTGGTGATGTACTTCTACTAGAAAAGGAGGTGGACAAGGAGGTGTGTCTCAACCCATACAAGCCAAATTTTTAACACAGAAAAGCTATGGAAGTAAAAGACAAAGAACATAGAAGTAAGAATGAAGTTACGTCTTGGTAATATCCTGCTACTGGAAAATGAATAATGCAAAAAATTTACAATAGAGAACGCTGCTATAGACTCCAAAACTACTGAGCCGATTGAGCTCAAATTTGCGCAGTAACTATGGAGTCATTCATAAATTACGTTACCAATTTAGTAGAGAGAGAGGTTTTAAAATGTACTACGATAAGTGACGAATGTGGGAGATATTACGATATCTCAGATGTAGTAATGTGACCAAAAATAAAAAAAAAACTCGAAAAAATTTAAATTAATACAACCCAACATTTCAAACCATTTTCATCCTTACATCTTCATGTTTGACCGTCTAAATCAGGCCTAATCAGCGAAATGAATAAAAGGGCCAAAGCCTAATTAAGAAAGATAATCGCCTGATTAAAATAAACAACAAAATACATTAACAACAACAAAAGCGTACATGTTAGCGCCACCACCATCGACGGCAACCTAATTTGTTGCTTTTTGCAAGTGCAAAGAAAGTGTTGATAAAAAAATCCCAAAAACAAAATACAAACGCGACAAGCATGCGTAGCAGGACACGAGATCGTCTGAATTTTTATTCCACTAACAAAACACACGCACAACAACAATGCTGTATGTTTGGTGGTCGCGCCGCCGTTTCGATGCGTATGTTGTTGTTGTTTGTTATAGTTAATTTTCGCAAGTGCATTTCGTCGTAAATTTGGCGCAAGCAAAATGTGAGTTTTATTCAATGGGCCAATTATTACAACAAGGGCCACAAGGGCCACCTTTGTGATTAGGCCTGGTCTAAATTGACTGTTAACTATTGGCAAGTGTAGTAAGGGCATAATTTTTCTTTGCTTGCTTTTCGACAGTTATTTTTTCTATTTTTGAATATTTTTTAATCAATTAACTTTTTTATTTCATATACAACGTTACTTTATGGGGGTGGAGGGGAGTGTTTTTGAAATGCACTACAAAGAGTACCGAAGGGGGGTAAAAAAAATTGAAAATTGGTCACGTAATTTATGAACGACCCCTATGTTTCAAGTACGCGATGGTTTAGAAATAATAACTCTGAAGGCATTGCAACATTTTCCGGTATTTATCTAGATAAGGTGCAGCAAAGCGCACCGGGAAAAAACTAGTTATCTATATAGCAATAAATCAAACAAACTACTTTTTTCAATTTTTTTTCACCTTCAGTGGTGAATTTTTGAGAATTAGAATTTGTTTCATAAAAAAAAAAACAAAAAAATCCGTTCTTGTCAAAATTTCATCGTCCTTTTAGCACAGCAAAAATAACAATTATATTTTAACAAACAGAAATTGTATTCAACTCAGTAACTTCTTTTCTACCACGAGTTAAAAGTTTCCGATTAGGGGGTTTCGCATGGTTCAATATGTAATCGAATCTTGGCTAAACATCTAGGCTATATTATTTTCATTACAAAAACCAAACGAGAACTATAACAAACAGGGAGTATTCAGCGACATGCAAGAATCTTAATTGTAAAAACTTCATTGATAAACTGCAGGAACAGAGTGAGACAAAACCATAAAATTTGTATGGGAGCCCCCTAAGGAGTGGTCGGAGGGAATAGATGTCAAAGGCAAAAATATTCCTTTTGCAAAAGTAATGGGGGCCAGTCATACCTATGAGCCCTTTCCGGCACTCTCTTAAAGGTCATATGCTCAGGTGTATGGAATAAATATACAAAAACCATAAAATTTGTATGGGAGCCCCCCTAAGGAGTGGTCGGAGGGAATAGGTGTCAAAGGCAAAAATGTTCCTTTGTGTATGGTGTATGGAATAAATATTTTGCTAAATTTTTTTTAAAAAATATGTCATCAAAAGCGAATTGAATAATTGTAGTGAATTCAGTTGCATTTCTGTTAGAATGTAGCTAAAACACCCGCGCTCTTTTCTGTGGATAAAAAAGAACAATTGCATTCAAGTGAGTGATAAATTCTTGCATTTTAAATTTCGGAATGGTTTCGGAGGTCTTGCCCCCGTCAATCTAACCTCTTAGAATTTTTCTTTCGTGGTTAGATCTTATTATATTAACTCCACTTATGTTTTTAATACTGAGGCCTCCATATGTAGAAAATTATCGCATTTTAAGATTCAGAATTGCATGGAACATACTACGCTACATTCCCAAATCTCGACCATATATCTTAGAATGATTATGTCTGGTAGTTTTTATTACCATTCTTAATTTTTGGGTCGCAGTTTTTATCATATTGTTGAGCTTAAGGTCAAGTATTTTAATGAAGAAATCAACAACTCTGTAGAGAAATTTAGCACGCACAGTATTTAATTTATATAATAGTTAAAAATATTCCAGAGTAATACGTTATGACCCCGTTTAACTTTTTGTGGGGTGTCGCTTAAGATCGATGTTATGCGAATAATGCAGAAAGGATCCAGATCCTTTAGGCCAATATCGTTCGATCAATTCCTGAGATAGAGCAAGAAATCAGAACAAGATAATGGGCATGTTTTTTATTTCTAATAAAGCCATAATAAACAGAAAGAAATTGAGTTTTGTTAATTTTATTCAATTTTTAAAAATATACTTCTATTGACTACATATCTTAAAGGCATACAATTGCTGACATAGGATTCCAGCCTTGACTCTCAGTTGGCAGACGTGAAAATTCGACACATTAACTTTTTATTCAAATATTTTTTCAACTTCATCTATATATTTGAATCCGCATATTATAATTCACATAATAAATCTAAAGCCCAACGAGCTTAACTCACAGTAACAACAACTATTTGGTTTTTTTTCGCAGATGTTTTAAAACAGCATCATCAGAACCATCAAAAACAACGAATTATGGTAGCTGAATTTGTATCACGACAACACTCAACCGGATCACCTATCAATGGTGAGATCCCGAATCAGAATCACAATATCTCAGATTTGCCCGACACAACACTGATCATCAGCACAAAGACGAAAACAACAACAACCACAACAGTATCAGCAGCTTCAATAAAAATGAACAAAAGCCACAACACTTTGCCACACCATCATCACCTTCAACAACAAATTCACAACCATCCTGTACGTTTGGCATCCATTTCGCCATCGTTATCGCTTAACGCAAACTCCAATAATGCCCTGAATGGTGAGAAGACTTTATAAGAAGATGGTGCTTAGATTCCAATTTGTATTTTTTTCATGTCTTTTTAGTTCGCAGTAATGGAAATATGTTGCTTAACAGTTTGCACGAACCACTTAGTCCTCAGTCAAGTGACGGAGGCAACAGTATGTCTGAGCATGCCCATCACTTAAATAGTAACTCTTCGAGCAGCAGCAGTAGCGGTAAATATGGAAGTGGTGGAGCCTCCCCTAACAGCTCTACTGGTGGCTTCGGTGATATTCAGCATATGACAAAGCAACAACAACAACAGCACAAGGAGCTTTTTACTCAACGCAAGCAGCGTGAATTCATTCCTGACAATAAAAAGGATGATAGCTACTGGGACCGTCGCCGTCGAAACAATGAGGCGGCAAAACGCAGTCGCGAGAAACGTCGCTACAACGATATGGTTCTGGAGCAACGCGTTGTTGAATTGACGAAAGAAAATCATGTGCTGAAAGCTCAACTGGATGCTATCAAGGACAAATTTAACATAACTGGTGAAAATTTAGTCAGTGTTGAGCAGATTATGGCTTCACTGCCAACAAGTGAGCAGGTACTAAGCATCACAAAACGCGCAAAACTGAGTGCGAATGTTTCATCAGCCACTTCTTCTATGCGTGATGGTGGCAACGTTTTACCCTCTATTGTTTATGAAACCAATAACTCAGGCACTCCCCAACCTTTGCAATCGCTTCATCCGCAGTCCTCAGTCTTTGGAAAAAACTCAATAGAATATAGCACCGTTTCTGATATAAATCAATATCAACATAAAAACCAAAATTCCAGAAATTCAAACTTTGTACATTTAAACACTTTACCACACCAGCAAGACATAAACTTGCCGCTTAACAGTCCTCATCATCCCGTCCGACAATTTTCCCTACAAAAAGACGTCAGTAAACAAGCCTTGCCGCCATCAACCAACACGACAAATCCAGCAGTATCAGGAGCAGACATGCTTACATCACGAGACAACACACTGTCTCCGTCTACTCTGTCAAAAACATCCCCGCCCCTTGAAGACATTAATTCTCAACACCGACACAACGAACAACTGCAGCTCCATCATCGGCAACTCCTCATGAACCACAACCAGACACCACATCATGATCATCATAATGTTGCTGCTCTGCAAAACCTGCAGGTCTTAACAGCTCTCAACCGTAACGTCAGTGGTAATGATATTGACAGTCTTCGCAAAGTAGCCGCAGTTGTTGGTGCCATAACCGCTAATGCCAACAAGGTCAATACGAACACCAACGCTGACAGCAGTGGGGATCCACACGTTATCAACTCCTCCTACTTACCCGAGTCGCAATCTCAGTATGTACAAAAGGAGCCTTCGTATATATACGTTCCTCCGAAGGATCCTCCTTCTTTAAACGCGGGAGCAGTGACCTCTTCTAGCTCGAACACATTGGATAATGTCGCAAAGCATGGGAATCACAATCATCATTCTGAGTTGTTAACGACAACACATCCAGAAGCTGATGATGCAGTGTCCGAATCTTTGTCGTCTTCATTATCCACGGTCTCTGCAAATGGATTGCCCATTTTTCACAATACCTGTGCCGCTGTAGCCGCCAGTGTTCTAAATCTTTCACGACGTGTTTCAGCGCATAACTACGAACTAATTCTTTCTTCGGGAACATCTTCTAGTCTCTCATCATCGGTCTGTTCTGGGGTGTTATCGGGTGACGATGACCACGATGGTATCGATGGTCACGAGACCAATGACGAACAAGAATTAGAACATGAGAGAGAAGCCACATCAGTTCCAGCTACTCCAACAGCGGCTGTTGTTAACATAGTTGTGACAGCGAATTCAAGTGGAAGCAGCAACAACAACGACGGCAATAATAGTCTTCCTTTGAAACTGCGACATAAATCGCACTTGGGTGACAAAGACGCGGCAGCAACTGCACTGCTTTCTTTGCAACACATTAAGCAAGAGCCCAATAGTAACCAACTGTCACCACCTTCATGGGGTGATACCGGTGATAATTCCAGTGATGAAAGAGACTCAGCTATTTCCATCGGCAGCAACGAGTGGACGTCGCAGTTTCATATTTCAAACGGTGCAGTTCCAGACATATGCTCAAGTGCATCAGTTGTCGGCATAGCAGCAGTGTCCAAACGAGAACATATACTTAAATCGCAATTGGAGAGATTGGAAACCGAGGTCGCCAATATCAAAAATATGATGATACTTACGGCCGGGTCCGTGGAAGCTGCTGCAGTACAATAAGACTCTTAACTTAAAAAAACGTACAGAATTTCAAATTAAAATAGATGGAGAAAGACAGAGGACATCTTCAATAGTAGGTAGCTGTTTTCTGTCTAACAGAAGTTTCTGTTTTATTTATTTTTAAGTTTGTATATTGATTGTATATTTATATATATAAATATATATATTTTTTATAAATCTATGAGAAAAACTGTTGTGATTCTGAGATGTTAAATTGTTTTTGCAAAAGAAATAAGTTTTAAAAGTCGAAAATGAGATGACTTTACTATTTATATGTCGAGGAGATATTAAAAGTGGAAAAAATAACAATTTCTTGAATATTGTCTAAAGATCTCATCGGTTTTAAAATGAAATCGTTAAAACACAGCATATTCTGAAAGGATAAATAAATTCTGAAATGTCTAAATTATAAGAAATATAAAATTTACCAATTAATACAATGATATGAAACCTGCATTCCAATAGCATAATTATGTTATAAAGTGTCAAAACAATTTAAAATTTTCAAAATAATTCAATAAAGTTCCATTTCTCTCTATAATCATTTATCCAACAAATTCACTGAAGACATCAACAGAAATATTGTAAAAGTTTTACATACAGAACTTAATGAAATACTTTTAGTTCCGTGTTAATTAAATAATTTTTATGTATGACATGTACCAAATTTCTTTATGAAAATTTGTATTGTTAAAAAAAAATAAAATAAAAGTATTCTAATTGTAAAACAAAAACAAAAAAAAAACTGCAGCATTAACTAGAAAATTGTATTTCTTATCAGCCCTTGCAAGAAACATAGCATTCAAATACATTTTTAAAAAACCCATAAGTACCTGCAACGAACTTCAAGATATTAAAGTTAAATAGGTTTTCATCACGTTTACTGAACTCTTCCTTATAATCTTTCATTAAACAAAATAGAATGCACTTCAAAAATATTTATTGGATAGGTTTAAAGCTTAATATTGTCTTCATTTTTACAATTGGTATTTTAATTTTTATATAAAAATAGTGAGGTTTTCCCGTTTCTATTACTTAAAATTTAACACAATAATGTATAAGATAATGTTGATCCATTTTCATCAACATGTAGTAGGCTTAAAACAAATTGTATGTATTATACGTACTTTGAAAAATATACTTGATTAGCAGTGGTTTTTTACTGAAACAAAACAAAACAATAAAATTTAAGCTATTAGAATAAGTCGAAATAAATAAATATATATATATATATATATATATATATATATAAATATATATATGTCTGAATGATATTAAAAGTTATTTGTGTAGAAAATGGATTTTTTGTTTATATAAATAGATCAAGACAACAGCAATTCTGATTGCATTCCTACGTAGTAAACAGCTTAACCTATTTATTAGTTATTCTTCAAAATCAAATTCTTCCTAACTAGCTTTAAAAGTTTATAATTCAAAGTATTATTATTATTGCAAGCAATTGTTGTTATGTTTTAGATATACATATTTTTATTCCATATACATGTATATATATCACTTTATTAATATTTATATAAATATATCGTTTCATAGAATATTTTGTTTGAGAATAAATTTAAAGTTCTTGTACATAAAGATTGATCTTGTCCTAAATTAATTCCATGCAATTTTCTGAATTTTATAAGTTAACTATATTCAAAAGAGATATGCTTAAGTGTAAGACGTTCTTCACTTTCAAATGAATAAATATCTATAATATTATATATATAATTCGGTCTTTTATTTATAGTACTAGAGGACCCGGCAAACTTCGTCCCGCCCTGAATTAAGTTTTTTATTGAAATAATTCCGAGCAATCACGATCCCACCCGAAATTAATTTTGTATCGAACATTCACGATCGATAACAAATGGTGCCAATCGTATTTCAATTATTGATTGAATGAATCACTCTAATATCCCTTATTTACACGGAATGTAAGGAGGTTGAGGGAATCAGATGTCAGATCAATTCAATGCTTTTTGATAGGCAACATTAGCAAAAGTAAACAAAGATGGAGGCTTTCCAACACGCGAACATGTCATATATTGTAAGCCATGCAAGAAGCTTGGGAATTCAAGATTAATAGTTATAGACATATAGCTATACATACATTTTTTACAAATAATTTAAGACATACATTGTTTTGCACTAACATTTATTTGAGCAACATTTGAATGCACCTCCATGCTACAGGTGTAAAATAAGCTGCATTTGCATAGTCTACTTGCTCTCTCTCTTTATATGATCGTACTGCTTTGCGCTCCATTATCTTGATATACATTATATATTATGTTATTACTCGTATGTTATTTTTATTCTTAAGGTATAAAACTAGTTTAGATTTGATTTAATCCAGCACACAGTGCCATAATTAATTCCAAAGATTGCCCTTGTGATTCATTGATTGAATTCTTGGAATGTGCCCTTCCTCGCCTTTGAATTGAACTACTCAAATGCGTTCATCTTTGCTTGAAAAACATTATTCTTGAGTTGCTTCACGACAAATTTTGTTCCCTTGCAGAATTTGGATTGATTGAGACTCCGAAGAATGATAATAACAGATCCAACCTTCAGTGGTACATTATATGGTGGTAATCCTTGCAAACCAATGAATTCAGGAACACTATTCGATAATTGGTTGCTTCGTCTGGACACAAACAACTATTTTGAACGAATGAAATTGTGCAGAAATTGCATTTTGAATTATGAAATTAAAATCGAGTTTTTTTTTATTTTTTATTTTTCCATACAAAATGTATGGAACATCGATTTTTCCGAGAAAATTCCAATTTTTTTGCTGTTAAAAGCTACCTTGTGCGGAAACGAACACAAAAAAAAAGGGTTCTTATGTATGCCACTCTGTTTTGTTTATATATGACACTTATTCGGACATGACAATCTAATTGTTTTCATTATCCGTTACTCGCTGCTGTGTGGCTTACACGTGTATTAGCTCGCCGAGCATTTGACTGATTTCGTAGACCTATGTCAGGCTCGTCCCCACCTTGGAGTTGTAAAGAACACTGTACGACACGAAAAATTACCAATTTCAATTCTTTCGCTTCTTTTCCTTCCTTCCTTATTTTCTTTTTGCCTACACCACATCAGTATTGTGGCGAACAAAAAAAAAAATTATTAAAATCGGCCGAGCCATTTCCGAGTTTTAGCAAGACCAACGCACGGCAATTGATACTTAAATATTCAGAAAATAGAAAATAAAAACACGATTGGTTTTTGTCTAAGAAAAATATAATAGGCTGCTATAATTCGATTTCAGAAGATTGTGCTGTCATATCATTTTATTGCAAATTCTATTAGGAAACTTTGTAGTACATTTCAATTTGAATAAAAAAAGTCAGCTCAACCGTCAGTTTTGAAGCTATGAGGTAGTCTGAGGCTCGATCCTCACAATGGGCAAACAAATGATATATAAAATTTTTTAAATTTTTTTTATTTATTGAAATGACAGCTTTTGTGTTCTTTTTGGAGTAAAAAGTAAATATGTTGGAGCTTTCTTCAATATGAAATCCCTATGATTTATTAAGTGCTTAAATTAAATTTATCAACGAAAAAAAATTTAATGAAATATATTCAAAAACAACGGAGTTATTTTCATCGAAAGTAGGAAATACGAATTTCTGATAGTTTTTTGTTATTCTAAGGAAACGATGTTATTAGAAAAAGACGCTGTACTAAAATATTGTGCAATTTTGAAGATATGTGAATGCTTTTGGTGTTAAAATAAGAGAATTTTCTTTTGATTATTTAGACGAACAGTTTCGCTAGTAAAAGTACGCTAGTAGGATCATTTGCGATTCTTGTAAAGGGGCGGAAGAAGGAGCGTGGTCAAAACTAAGTATGCTGTAACCTTATCTAGGATTCAAGTAACGTGTGTGCAAAATTTGAGTGAAATCCGTTCAGCCGTTAAGATTTGTTGGCTATTTAAAGTAGTCTGATGTGGCAATTCCCGTACAAAATGACCAATATCGATTTTTTCGATTTTTCCGCTGTTCCTTCGAGTTTTTCGTAATTTTCTTTTTTTCTAAACCTCATAGTTTAAATAGCGCAATCTATTTTTCTATCATTCTTGACTGATAATGTTATCGACTTTATAGCTGAGTTACAATACTGCGTTAGGTCGGTCGGCCTTTGACCGTACGTTGGTCTCCGTTGTAAAAACTTTACGATATAAGCTGTCAAAACGGACGACATCAAACTTTGCAAAACTCAATGTTGCGTTGACAGACCGTGCGTCTGTCATTTTGGTGATGCCAATAAAAGCAGTTATACTAAAAATCCCACAAAACGTCCCTTTTTCCGAAATCTTGCAAATATAATTTTAATCAATGAAAAATTAAGAGATATTGTCATAAAATCATTAAGAACCTTAAAACCTACTTTAGAGAGCTAAGATCTTTTTATTAAGTGTAATATAATCTGCGAAATAATGAAAAAAGTCACATATTAATATGAAAATTCGGACTAAAAGCTTCAAAATAAATGAAAGCTTTCCAATTTAATGTTAAAATGTGAAATTAAATTAAAATTTAAAATGAAATTTCTGGAGAAACATTTCAGTTTTTATGGCAAAAAATTTTTCTTTGATTGATCGATATTTTTATATATATATATATATATATGAATATTGTTTTTTTTATAAAATGTGATTGCTTGATGTCATTATTTTTCTTGTTTTTATCAAAATTACTGCTATTTATTATTATCATTACTGTTAAATTTTGCCGAGAACAAATTTTGAGAGCAAAATGTAGGAAATTTCGTCAACGAAAGCAAGTTGGAAATACGTATGGAAATATTCATGTAAATTTGTATATAGAAGTTTTTTGGTACGGTGCGTGTTTTGGGGCAATTTCAATCAATTTTTATCCACCTTGAACACCAGAGGGCGCATGAGTACAAATTTAAAGAAAATCGGTATATAGTGGTTTTCATGTACGCTGAGTGTTTTGCTGCTATATTTTTTGACCTGTATTGAACACCAGAGGGCGCTGTAGTACAATTCTTTATGCGATTAGAATGAAAATTGGTACATTGTGGTTTTGAGGTACGGTGAGTATTTTGGCGCTATCTTCTTTGATCGGCTCTCCGCAAAATCGCCCAAAAAAAAATCGCCCAAAAAAAAAAAAGAAAAATCACCCAAACGAAAAATTACCCAAAAATTTATGAAAAATCACCCAAAATGAAAAAACGAAATTTTACCCAAGAAAACGAAAAAAAGCCCAAAAATTTTTGGAAAAATTACCCAAAAACAAAAACGAAAATTCACCCAAAAAAAATGAAAAATCGCCCAATATTTTACATTGTGTTCGCACACGAGATACGAAATTCCCTTGCACGAAATGAGCATTTTCCAGGCCAGTATTTTTTTTTTTTAAAGTATATTTTAATTCAATCATTTGATGAGATAAATACTATTTATTTATTTTTTATTAACCTGCAGACGGCCGGCATTTCAGAATGTCCAACTGTGATACTTTGAAAAGTTTTTCCATACAAAAAGTTCCCAATGGACTAGCAATGTGGGCCGACTTTGAGGTGATGCCCTGCCGCCTGCAGGTTAATATAGTTATTTATTAACCACTGTTATTAGCACGAAAACTATTATTAGAACTATTATTGCAACGATAAAAGGTACTGGGTAAGCTGATTTTTAAATTGCACTACTACGTTACTAATCAATCTTAATTGTGTACAGTGGCGGATCTAGGATTCGCGAAAGGGGGGCCTAAAACTACACTTTTGTATGCCAAAGGGGGGCTGAAACGTCCTTTTCGGACTTTTTTCATTTTTTTTTTTCCATACAATAAATTCTCCAAGGGAGGGGCTAAAGCCCTTTCAGCCCGTATGTAGATCAGCCACTGATTGTGTAGGAAGTGCGTTAAATTTAAAAATTTAATTCATTTTAATTTTATATAATCTCATACTTAAAAATCTATAAAAACATTTCGTACAAGGGAAAAATACTGATTCTTTTTCAAAACAACAAGTTTCTTTAGTTATCAAAAAATTTCAAAAAGAAAAAATGACGGCGGAGGTGGGGGGGGGGGGGTGGGGGGCGGGGCGGGGCGACGGGTGGCGCGTGCGATCCGCCGGTACTAAATATTTCCTTTGACTTGACCAAGCAAACTCAAGCAAAGAAGAACCGCTGCTTTTACTTTAAATACCGTTATCTTTAAGAACTGATTGACGTTTCTTATTCAATATTGAAAACGAAAGATCACCCAAAAAAAACGAAAAATCACCCAAAAACGAGAAGTGAAATTTCGCCCAACATATTTGGGTGAAATTTCGCCCAAAAGCAAAAAACGAAATTTTACCCAACAAAAATGCAAAATCGCCCAATTTTTTTGGGTGTTTTTTCATATGAAAAATCACCCAAATTCGTATGAATTAATTATGATATAAATACTTTTTATGTGGATATTATATTATAATACTATTTATGTAGGAAGTGCGTTAAATTTAAAAATTTAATTCATTTTAATTTTATATAATCTCATACTTAAAAATCTATAAAAACATTTGGTACAAGGGAAAAATACTGGTTCTTTTTCAAAACAACAAGTTTCTTTGGTTATCAAAAAATTTCAAAAAGAAAAAATGACGGCGGAGGTGGTGGGGGGGAGCAGGGCGGGGCGACGGGTGGCGCGTGCGATCCATCGCACTACGCGTAATCCGCAAAAAAAAAAATTTTAACTAAATAAACACTATTTTTGTGGCGTCCGTGGCGTAGTTGGTTAAAAGTCCGTGGCCGCTATGTCAACGAACCTGGAGACCCGGGTTCGAATCCCAGCAGCGACAAAAAATTATTTGAATTAAAATAATTTTTCTGTACGGCCGCCACCTCTCTGCAGACAATGGCAAACCTCAGAGAGTAATCAAAATGCCATGTAAAGCTAATTGAGAATAAGAACATTCCGTTCATCACCGTTCGGAGTCGGCGTTAAACCTGTAGGTCCGGTTCTCGGTCAATTGTGTACAAACTTAATAACACGCACAGCACAATTGATCATAAGAAGCTAGGTCAAATTCCTTTCAATGGCTAAAATTACCAGTTATTTATTTATTTTTAGTGTTTTTTATGTACTCGAAATTTAATTTTATAACAAAACTAGTAAGAAATGATCTTCGACGGTGCCGAAGTTAAAATACCCCCACGGCCGAACCAAAGTATATTCAAAGTCTTAAGCAATCAATAAAATGTTTATCTGTAAAAACGTTTTCGTTATATTTTTAACAGAAAATATTCGCTTTTGTTTTTTGATAAAGTCGCTTTGTATGGGAGGGGGCGTGGTTTTCACTCAATTTAGTTGAACTCCATACACATATTACACGTTATATATCAAAGTGTATATGCAAAATTTGAAGTCCATACATTAATTTTTGTGGATTTTAGAGAAATTTTACCTTTTTGATAAAGTAACTTTGTATGGGAGGTAGGCGTGGTTTTCATTCGATTTGATTGAATTTCATACATAGAGTGTATTTTGAACATCAAAACTCATATGCAAAATTGCAAGTCCATATATTCATTTTTGTTGAATTCTAAGAGATTTCACCGTTTTGATAAAGTCACTTTGTATGTGAGGTAGGCGTGGTTTTCATCCGATTTGGCTCATTTATGAACTTGACCTTCATTTTTTAGATAAAAGCTTAAATATGGAGTTTCGTGATGATAGCTTTAAAATTACGGCTGTTATCGTGATCACAGACAGACGGACAGACGGACAGACAGACGGACATGGCTAAATCAGCTCGGGTGGTGATGCTGATCAAGAATATATACAATTTTCTATACCTACCACGCCTCCTTATGGGCGTTACAAACGGAGCGTCAAAATTAATATACCCCCATTTACGTTTTTTAAACGTGGGGGTATAAAAACTCAGGAGCGGTGCTTTCATTGTCAAAAATTTCATTTAAAATTTTTGTTGTTTCAATTTTTATGGTTTAAATTTTGTTTGCTTGAATTTTTTTTTTAAATTTTTATCATATTTCACGCGTTGGTCTTATAATTGTTTTATAATGGTGCGTACCTATGATTTATGCAAAACAAATATTTATGCTTTGTTTTGTTTTATGTTTGGGTAGACATTTTTCTTGACAACCGCCCCGTTGACGTATAGTAGTAGTATATTCAAATATACTAATACAAACAACAAAATCTTATGTAGGCTATCTCTCTTTGATTTCGTAGTTGAAACTCATTAAAAATTTAGTTTGCTGCCAATATTGAAGTATTACATACATGGTTTAATAAATAAGGTTGTCGCATGGGTGAGAGCGAGTTCCAATAAATGTCGAATCGAAGTTGACAACTCATACAAAATCTGAATGCGTAAATTGATAACATGCAAAGCCGATGAAGTTGTTGTTGTAGCTTTTCATTGATTTTGACAATTATGTTACTGAGAAGAGAGTGCGCCACGAGACAACCTAATTTATTCAACCATGATAACATATATGAAAAGAATCTATTTAAAAAGTGAAAAAAAAACGATTCTGTAGCGATTCCACTTGAAGCGAGAAAAGAATATACTATTCTTTGTAGGACATCAGCATGTTAAAAATAATCAATTCTAGAATCTATACTGGAGAAGAGAATTGATTCTTTTTTTATATAAAATTGCATCTTTTTCCCGATGGGGTGTTAAAAATAATCAATTCTAGAATCTATATTGGAGAAGAGAATTGATTCTTTTTTCCCGGTGGGAAGGTCCACAAAAAAGAAAAAAAAAGACAGCAACATGTATTGAGTGCGGTACCAATGCTGCCACCTTTCTGAATGTAAAAATACTGCCACTTTTATAAAAGCATCGACAAATATTCCGTGTCGATGTTTTGTTGAAATGTTTTGATGAAATTTATCAGCTTAAGCGAAAGATATATTTAATTTTAAAATAACAATTCTCTAAGGCCGTCATATATTTTGCTTACCTCTGAGCTGATATTTTTACTTATAAACGAGGTTTTTATATATAGGATATTTACAGATCTCTTCTTAAGTTGATATAGTAACTTTATAACGATACTTCAATCAAATTGTTCAAATAGTTCATCAAATAGTTCATTCTAAAATTGACACGCCTTTTGAAAAGAGAAGCTTTCTTTAATTTATTGATTTTTCAATAAAATAAAAATAACAAGAGAAGCTTTCTTTGATTTATTGATTTTTCAATTAAATAAAAATACCTTTCAGAAATGCCAGTTTGCTACGAAAAACAAACATGTTGGAAAGCAAGGCAATTTTACCAGTTTGTGTTATCTCTATTTTACATGCAAAACAAAATCAAAAATAGTTACCATATGGCAAAATGTTTTAGAGTTAACAGACGGCGTAGTTAACACACCAGATAAAACAAAACTGGGAGTACCCCAATAGTCACAGCGCTAGGAAAAGTGAACCAATGCATAAAAAAAAAATGATCAGGAAGATACAGAAAGTTTATTACTTTAGTTATTTTTTATTACATTAGTTAGCTGGTTACTTTATTCGGATGGAACTACTAAGTCGCTCCAACACAAATATACAATTTTACCGAAATTCAAACGGCTGTATTCATAAAAAATTATGCGCCTCTTACAAAGCCTTCATAAGAAAAAAATCGAAAAAAAATTTTAAAACATTTTTCATGTTGAACGTTTCAACAGCTTTCAAAAGCTCTTTTAAATGCTTGATAAATAAGAGAATTTTAAAAATGGTTGAAACCTTCAATAAACCCTCGATAAAGCATTTTAAAAATTTGTTTGTTCTCATCTAAGCACAAAATATATTGTGAAAAATGTATCAAATTATTTCAAAATGTATCAAAAACAAACAAAATGTCAAAAAGTGTTTGAAAATGTTTGTTTATAAATTAGAGGATTTTTAAATATGGTTGAAATTAAAATTTTTTTTTTAAGGTTTATAACACATCTCTCATAAAGCAGTTTTTAAATTATTTGCTCTCATTTGAGCACAAATATTGTCAAAAAAATTAAATTCTTCAAAATATTTCAAACATTTGGAAAATATGTCAAGAATATTCAAAATATATAAAAAATTTCCAAAGAAAGAAAATAAAAACAAGAAAATTTGTCAAAGATTTCAAAATATTTATAAAAAAAAAAAAAAAAATAATAAAATGACAATTATTTCAGGGCAGATGCTTAGAAAAACTATTGATTTTTAAATATCAAAATCTTGACGAAATTGCGATAAATAAATAACAAGTCACTGAATTTATCTAATACACAAACCATTATTTACACTCTTCCCACTTCAATATGAATACGGCTGTTAAATTTTAAGATTTAAAGTTTTTAATGATATTTAATATTTTTATCGCCGGCGAAGCAGCGGGTATTTGCCAGTATGATATAAAACAATACCAAAAACAAAACGTATTTGCAATTGATTAAAATTGAATTCAGTCTTTCAAGCTCAAATATATAATAAGTGTAAAAACCGTTTTTTTCGAGTTTTTTCGATTTTTCTTGCTTGCACTTAGTTCCTCAAATTCCATTAATCAGACGAAGTACCATTGCTGGAGCTGAAAGTACTTTCAGTTTCATCTATTTTAAAACGTTTATTATTTGATACATACATACATACATATTGAAAATCAAACAAAAAAAAATTGTAAAGCTCATTGACATTTTCAAATTTCAAAAATTCACAACTGAAGTGAATTTATAACCTCATTTAGAATATATTTTCCTGTGGCTTCTATAGATCAAAGCGTAAAGCGATCGCCTTGTTAAACGCTAGGTAGTGAGTTCGAGCCTTGGCGATGCGAAAGAATTTTTTTTTTTTATGAAACAAATTCAAATTTAAATTAAAATACACCACTGAGGGTGAAAAAAAAATTGTAAAAAAGTAGTTGAAATAAAATTTGTTTAGTTATTTTTAAAAAGTAGTTTAATTTATTGCTATTTAGAATATCTTTCAGTGTAAGTTCTGTAGATGAGAGCGTAAAGCGATCGCCTTATTATACGCTAGGTAGTGAATTCGAGTCTCAACACTGTGAATGAAGTTTGTTTTTGTTTTCTTTATGAAACAAATTGAAATTTTTTAAAATTCACCACTGAGGCTAAAAAAGTGGACAAAGACTAAAAACCAGAAAATAATTATTTAAGTAAAAAAAATTTTTAATATACCACGTTTTTAAATCGAACTAAAAAGTATAAAATAATTTCTGCTAGAGTCGGGCTTTTTGTTCTCATAAAAACGTGGGGCGCATGCTATAGAGATTAGTAAATAGTGTTATTAACAATTCTAATACGTTAGTGAAAAAATGATTTCTTAACTCAGGTCCCTTGACAGCCAGGATAAAAGACCTTGCATGGAAGGCAGATTCAAGGTTGCAGACATCTATCGCGTTCAATCCAGTAAGACTTGGGTTTCAGAATTCTTTAATTTTAATGTTATCGAAGTAATCAAGGCTGACGAGTTTTTTGTTAAAAATTATCCTATCTACTATGTCTATCTTTGATGAATTATTGAGAAATTATTTGTTAGCAATTAAAATTTAAATATGTTAGTGGACAAATGCTTTCTTAACCAAGGTTTTCTTAACTGCTTAATGTTCCCCTACAGCATGCGCCCCACATTTTTATGAGAACAAAAAGCCCGACTCTAGCAGAAATTTTATACTTTTTAGTTCGATTTAAAAACGTGGTATATTAAAAATTTTTTTACTTAAAATTATTTTCTGGTTTTTTCTAACTCATTTCTTGTATGAATTTAAAAACTTTATTGAAATATCTAGTAAATGGAAACTAGAATTGCAAAGAATATTTGTTTTTCCCATTTCCAGCTGAAATAACGTCTTATTTATGAAGTGCTGCCAAATATATTATTTTTAGAGCGCAGGGTTGCACTGGGTCCATACCAGAGATCTGCAACAAGTCAATTGAAAATCAAGTAACTTGAAAAAATCAAGTTTTGACTTTACTTGTAGAAACTTGATATGTTTCGACTAGCTTCTGAAAAACGAATCATAAGTCAGACTTGATTCTATTTTGTTTCTACCCTACATTAATTGATAGAAAAAATCAAGCTTCCTACTTTTCAAGTCTAAGCGACTGCGCTGCCGTAGAAAGCCACAGCCGAGCGTCTACTTATACTTTTCTATACAAAGTGACAAAATTAATTAACCCCTACGGAGTGGTCGGAGGTAATAGATACCCAAGGGAAAAATGTTCCTTTTGCAAAAGTAATGGGGGTCGGTCATAGATATTAACCCTCACCGGCCTTTCTTAAAGCTCCCCTTTTCAGGTGCAGGTAATAAAAAAACAACAAAAAAAATACAAACATACCTCAATCCAATGCTTTAAAGTTAAACTGTATTCTTTACTCGAGAAACGAAGTTTGCACTGACGACAAGAAGTTATTTCCTCGAACTTCGAAAACAGACTTAAAAATAAAGGATTTGTAGGCAATATAAGTATTTTTTCCCTACATTTCAAGTTTCTACATTTCCAGTTTTCTATATTTGGCGACTTAAATCTTGCTGCCTATGATTCGCGCAAACTTGTTGTTTTCCTGCCACAACTTGCAGGGAGTTGAAAAAATAAAGGAACTTGAAACAACAAATGGATCCATTCATGCCGATCTCTGGTTCATACATCTTAAACAATATATCAAAAAAGGCTAGAACCAAACAAAAAAAGGCTAAAAAAGGCTAGAGGCTAGATGGTACTTTTCGAGGCTAGACGTCAGTAAAAAAAGCTAGATCTAGCCTCAAAAAGGCTAGACTGGCAACACTGGTCTCGAGTTCTAGCACTCTCTGTGCACTTTGTTTGCTCGAGAGAGCGATTTTATGCTTGTTCTTCTTCTCCCATTTTAAGACACAGGCACATAAAAATGAGAGATAAGGAAGTGGTGTTATGCACACATACACTGTATGTGTACTGCGGCATTTTTTTTAACGGAAATTTTGACATTTGCGCTAGAAAATCAAAACAAAGAAAATTGACTCGAGAAATTCTTTTAAAATAATTATTAAAAGCGATTGTCATTGCTGAAAGTAACTGAAATAATAAAGTGATTATTATAACTAACTTTATTATAATGAATTGTATAGTGCACAGTTGTGGAAGCAGTCAGAAATTGATAAACAAAATGATTTCATTCCACAAGTAAGTATATTCAAATTCTGTTCACATCGGTTTAATTATTTAAATAAAAGAGTGTTATTTATATTATATTTATTCTTTTAAAGTGTATTTCAATTGGAAATTAATATATTTCTAATCAGAAATAAGTGAAAAAGCAAGAATTAGTGCCAGTTAATTTTGCGCCATTTCTATTCCAGCGCTTATGTCAAAGCACAAACACGACTACAAGGGCGCATTCATTTTTCATGGTGTCATTATTTACAGGGCGCCTTTTGTTTATCACTGTAGTAAATTAATATTTATACTTATTTGTTTATTTTCAGATTTCCGCAAATTATTGACACTGATTATTGATATAAATGGATTTGCGCCCTAGGATTGCAAGCAAGCTTCGTAAGCAAGCTATCAGTTGTTTGCTCTAATCATATTTATGAATCTGATTTTGCGGGGTGTTCAAAAACAAGCCGAAGATTATTTCCGTCAGCGGTACCACATCTTGAAAAAATATATTTAAAGGCCATATTAAGTCCTCTGGTCATTATAACATAGTAGTTAAAACTATAATTGAATTATTTTTAAGGACAAGATATTTTTAATATAAATAAAAAAAAATAAATGGAAAGCCAACAGTAAGGCAAGAACTACATAAAACTATTTATTTTAAGAAAATTTATATATAAAAATTAAAAAAAGAATTCACATGTATATATTTAGTTGATTATATTTATAAGTAGTTGCATGCGAATAAAATTTTTTATATAATTTAAGCAAAAAATTATTTTTGTAATATATAAGTATTATGTAATATATACATATACATATTTACATATATATATATATCTATATATATATATATTATATTTGTGAATTAATGTCTTAATGTTGCTTACTAATTTTTATCTGTGTTTATGGGTGAAATAGGCCTACAGGGGAATCGAACACCCAAAAAAAATCGGTAACGCACCAAATTGTATACCTCAAGGGTGGTGTGGAAATACAATAATAGAATAATTTCACAATAAAATAAACCATTGACTTAACTTTTTAACTACGTAAATATGTTAAAAAGAAACTTGTTTAATACACAATTCTAATTAGAAAAACTGCGCCTAGATGTACGCTACAGCCGAATACGGCCCTGAGTGAATGTTAATGTATTAGTGTAAACATACACCATTAAGAAAAATGCCGCACTTTTATTCCAGAACACCACTTCCTTATCTCTCATTTCTATGCACAGACATGATACAATTACCAGGTAGTATTATTCGCTGAAAATCAGCTGTGGAAAAACTGTCATTATGGGCCAAAGAACTAAGAGATAAGGAAGCGGTGAAGTTTAACAGAAATGAAGTATTTTACAAATACAATGAAGTTAATGCAAATACATAGACATTCCAACAGGGCCGCATTAGGTTATATCGTAAATAAAGGCGAAAACTTTTTGGTGTTCAGACGTATTTTTATTATTTAATTTTTATTGTATTTGAAATCATAGGTATTTTACAAAAAATGCCAAAAATACGGGAAAAATTTTTTCCCGGCAGGACACTTAAAAAAATCTTGCAAAATACGGCACGTCCCGTGAAATATGGCACATATGGTTCGACTAGTCGTTCGGCTCATTAGCATATTTTCGGGTGCAAAAATTGTGTACCGGGTAACCTAGTATTTAATATAGGATATCACTGTCATATATAAATTTTTGACCGAAAAAATAAGTCATATATTAACTTCTATTTTTAACCGAAAAATAAACATATTTTAACTGGTAATTTTGACCGAATAAATAAAAGTAAATAATAAAAAAAAACGAAAGAAAAAAATCGGTAAAAATAACCATTATTTATTGAAAGAAATTTATAACAGTTACGGTCCCTGATTAAAACTTATCTTCAATCAAAAAAAAATTAGGGCCCTTATGTTTGCCACCCTAAGGAATAAATGCGCTCATGAAGCTGAACTTTTGTTTTGACAGAAGCTCCTGCACATGACTCATGCACAGAAATGGCGGGAAACCAACAAGCTATAAAGCGAGATTACCTGTGAAACTAAACCTCCTTATTATGTGTTTTTTGTGAACTTTCACAACTTTTCACGGCACAACGCATGCTTATTTAATTTTTTATTTTATTTATGTTCGTTTTAAAACAATTTATAGCGATGACAATCGCTAATTATTTAATATTTTAATGTTTTTTCACCACTCATTTTCTTTGTTTTGATGTGCAAGAGCTTATGTCAAAAAATCATGCTCTATCTCGCTTGAAAAATTCTTCAACACAAGCATAGAATGTGTGAGTAGAACACCACTTCCTTATATTTTATTTCTATGTTATGGGCATATAGTGTCGAAATATAGCGAGTAGGTGCAAACAATGTTGCTTATTGTATTATTGGAAATGAAAATAGCGCGATTTTTATAAAAAATTTTCATATTTATTTTTTAAAAAATGAAAACTTTTTTTAGCTGGTTGAGCACTTTTTGATAAAACGTAAAACAATTGAATCGCGATATCATCATGTTGCTTACATCAAGAACGAATTTGTTGCTATATGTTTCAAGCGTGATACATACATACAAAGATACATATAAGAACTTTTGCGCTATGGCGGACACTGCCAACACAGTTGTTCTTACTTTTATATTCAGTGTTGCCATTATAGCTACTTTGTAGCTAGATTTAGCTTCTTTTTTTCTCATTTAGCTTCAAAAATTGTGTTTTAGCTCCTAGCTACTTTTTTAGCTTCTTATTTTTTTGGTTAAAAAATGCAATATTTTCGTGATCACTTGTTACCACCGATATTTTTTTGAGATCTCTAACTTATACATACGATGAAATCCAATGGAGAAAACTTCACACTTATCCATGGACTAAAGTATCGTCTTTGATTGATTTTTGGATAGAAGTAAGAGAATGGAAGGGTGCTTTATCCCTTTGCCGACCATTGGGACACCGGTGACCCTTTTACTTTCGAATTTTTCCTGGAAAAACTATGCAAACGATTTTTCTTAAAAAGGCATCATGCAACAGGGAATGGATGTGGCTTCCAGAAAAAATTTAATTTTCAAGGGTAGATTCATCCCTTTGCCTACCAGACCACCCCAAAGTCGAAAAATCTTTACTTTTTCTCCCCCTTCTTCTTGCTGCAATATTTTGGGGGTAGGAGGAACTATAGGTAAAATATTTTTGGGGAAGTTGCGGGCAACCTTCCACTTTTTAACAAAAAATAGCAAAAAAGATAGTCATCTCGGGCTATCCACGCGACCATCAAATCTGACGGGACCTATATGTCCCAATGGTCGTCAACAGTAAAATGTAAGACATATTTAATTTTGTTGAAAAGTTGATTTATTTAAAATAAAAATAAATTGGTTTGCATTTTTGATCAATGCATTCAATTTTCATTTTCGTATGATGAAAACGAAAAAAGTTATTTCGATCATTGACGAAGCAAAATGGTTTTTTGCAAAAGGCACAAATAGTAATTATTCGATGGCTTTTGTGTTGTCTTGAGCAGAAAATACATCCTTACGTCCCATTTCACTTTTGCAGAATTATCGGACAGGGAGGTGATATCCGCAAATTTAAATCTCTTAGGTACCTGTCTTACAACTTCGCGGTTGGTAGCCGTATTGATCATTTGGGTAGCCAGTTTCCCGCGGACTTCCAATCCAGATATAGAAAATTAATCATTATTCGAAGTAGAAATTTTGTTGTAACCACAGTGCACAGCGGCGGATCATCGCCATCCCCCTTTTAAAATTTTTTGTGTGGAAAAAAAATTGAAAAAAGCGCTAAAAGCCGTTTCAGCCTCCCCCTTGGACTATAAAACTGTTAGCTTTGTCCTTCCCGCCTCTGGTGAATCCTAGATCTGCCACTGATTGTACACACTCAAATCAAAGCGATCGCAGAAAAGACGCAAGTAGACTTTGGTCTTTGATTTGCGATCGTGTTCATAGTAATACTGAAATAAAACCACAAAAATAAAAAGTGTAATTTTCTTTCTAATGGTGGTACTCTGGCCACTCTACGACTATTGGTCCAAAAGATATTTCCAAAATAGGTCAAAAATTTGTTAAAAAATCCCAAAAAATTTTTTGTTACGGAGTTTTGTTTTGCATCAAATGAAAGATCCGATTTTTTGGAAAATTTAACCTATTTTGTGATATTTTGAATAGTCGTAAATAGGTCAAGGTACTACCATTGGAAAGGTTATTTTTCAACCTTTCATTGGATATCAAACATTACATCATAAAAAATGTAGAAGGCCAGATATTATGATAAAATTTTTTGGGTTTTTTAACAATCTTTTTAAATATTTTGGGAATATCTCCTAAACCAATAGTCATATAGAGGTCAAATTACCATCATTGCAAGGGTTATTTTTTAAACTTTCATTTGTAAACGTTTAAAAACAACGAGTTCTCATGAAGTAAATCAAAATTCAACCTCAAACTTTTCGTTCGCATACTTTCAACGAGAGAAAATAGTGGTATACATTTTTACCGTTGACGACCATTGGGACATATAGGTCCCATAATTTTTCACACTCTTGCAGGTAAAAAAAATTGTTTTTTGCGACACTTTTGTTTAGTAATATGGAGTCGCTTAGCACGAATCTGTTGTCGGATTAACGAATTTTCAAGCGGTTCAGGAGCGGTCGTCAAAGGGTTAAACAAAAACTCTTATTCTGATCTTGATTCGTTTTTTAGTTTTTACTTTTACCGCTAAGCAACGCTGAAAAAGAGATAACGTTTTCAATAATAAATCTTATAAAAACAAAGAAATTCAATTAAATTGTTAATGTCAAATTGCACAAGTATGTTAAGCCCATCATTCGTATCACAAAACAAGGCATGAACTACAAAAAAGAAACGATCAGCACTACTTTCTTATATATGTATGTAAACCTTATCATGTTGTGCTTATTGTTAGTAAGCCTATTTCGTGATACAGAATGAAACAAATGTTGTTACGATTACATTATAAATGACGATCTCGTAAAATTTATGAAACGGGAATATTTACAAAGATGAAGATTCTGATAGTTCAGATAATAATAGTAATGATAGTATGGAATTTTAGATCTGAACTGATGGTATACCCTACAAAACTGTGCCTGCATATAAATATTAATACATATATATATGTATTTATTTAAAACTAGACTTTTTGGCCTTTTTATTGTAACTCATTTTTGTTTAAATTAACACATAACCGTTTTAAAAAAATTATTAGTACATTGAAAGTGTATTTTACTGATCAAAATGTACCTTAGCATATGAAAATATATTCCTTTTGTTGTTTTTATTTATGTACACAAAATTTAAAAAAAAAATTTGAACTGAATGAATAATATACTAAGTTATTTTTAAAAACTAGCTTCTTTTTTTAGCTACAAAAAACATTGTTTAGCTCTTTTTAGCTACTTTTTGTAGCATTTTTAGCTACACCCTCAAAAATTTTCTGGCAACACTGTTTATATTATACAACTGTGTACAAATATATTTTAACTTTTCTAACAATTTGTTGGTGTTGTTGGGTTTTGTTGTTATTTTTGATGCAGTCTTCAAATAATTTTTAAGGTTTACATGAGGGAGTCTTAATAAAATACAGATGAATACTTCAATTTAATCATTTCATTATATTTGTATTAAATATAAAAAACAAAGCAAAACCTAAACAGAGATATAATTTCATCATTAATCATTTCCTTCTAAATATTTAAAATGATTGGTTTAAGTATAAAAAACAAAAATATCTCCTTTTACTTCTTGCTGTGATTGCAATACTGCTATCTGACACTATATGCCCAAAGCAACGAGTAAAAGTAGCGATTAATACAACCTGGTAATTGTATCATGGACACAGACAGTACGAAAACAGAAAATAGTGTCCCACAAGAATGATAGATAAATGGATTGCGCAGTCCAAGCGTCGAGAAAAAAATCTACTGCGCAGCCTACGTCATCCGGGTTCTCAACTGTGACACTTTATGAATACATACAAAAGAAAATATCAAAAAGCAAATAGCAAGCACAAGCAGCGCAAGCATTTAAGAGCCGCCGCACACTTCAAACTTTTAGTCGGCCGATAGTTTAATGCTTGATTGGCCGCGACTGTCAAGCCAACTATTAAGTTGGTTGTATTTGCGCACACTGTGCCCGGATATTTTGCCAATTGCTGGGTTGTATTTGAGAAACATTCTCATGGGGAGTTTTAAAATTATTTGGCTGTTTTGAGTTTTATAAAATTTTCCGTTACTGACATATTTTTAGTTGATTTTGGTGCGGGTATGAATATTAAACATTTTTTTTTATTAGATTATTATGTAACCGGGCGTCTTGTCTAGCAATAATGCATTGCATGCCATCCGTCAAACATCATATATTGCCAATGGAGACCACTCAATTGCACACGAACTTGGCAATGAGCTGTAATTTTTCTTGTTTGGCAGTCATTTTTATATGTGCTGAGAATTAAAGCTACTACACACTAAAAAGTTTCTAAGAAAAAATACACCGGTGAGCGGATATTTACATGTTTTACACCGAACGGTGTTAATTTACACCAATTGTCCGGTGTAAAATAAAGAACTTATCCGATCCTTGTGAAATAAGAAAGGCAATGAAGAAGAACAACAATGAAATCACATTATCATTGACAAATAAATTAAAAGTTGAAGTTTCTATGACTGAAAGTGAAAATTTTAATCAAAGAAAAAATATTTAAACTAAAAATTAAACTTTAGTGCTTTAGTGCTTAGCTAAGTGAATAATTTGTGAAGTTTTTGTGAAAATCCTGTTGCATTTTTGGTGAAAATTTCTAGGCGGAGTTCGCAAGCAAGCTCAAATAAAATTTAAATGCCTCTTTTTTGTAACAAATAATTAAAAAAATAATTCATTTAATACAGATGTGATAAAAATATACAAATTTATAAATATGTCAATTATTGAATAAAAAACTCATTAAATTAAAAATGTTTGCCTTTTTTATCGTAAAAAGCGATTATTACACCGAAATTACACCGTTCGGTGTTAAAAAAATCATAATTATGCTCTTTTTGAATAAACACCTAACAGGGGTACAAAATAAACATCCTATATGATATTTACTTTTTTACACCGATCGGTGTGAAAAAATATGCCCTTTCGGATATAAAATTACTAGCATACCCGTTCCCAGCGTTGCTTGGGATAATAAATATAAATACAAATATGAAAACATATTTAAATAAAGACTCGATATTTTGCAAAGCTGTTCAAGTCACAACCTAACGCAATGACATTTCAGACCGTTGAACACACAACGACCATTGTAGTACAAAACATTTCACCCCCACAACTTACATGCAATTGAAATCACCATCATGGTTAAATTAATAAGGTTATCTTGGGGCTGATCGTACTCTCTTTTCAGTACCCACAATTGTCAAAATCAGTGAAAAGCAACAACAGCAACTCCATCGGCTTTACATGTTATTAATTTTCGCTTTCAGATTTTGTATGAGCTGTCAACTTCGATTTGATATTTATGGGCACTTGCTCTCACCCTTGAGACAACTTCATTAGTTCAACCATGATTACTACCATCCCATTTTACCATAAGATCATAGAAGTTAGTTTCGCCATTAATAAAAATGTTAATGGGCTTTAATGAAAATCTTATATATATTATTTTTTTTTTTTGCTCAGCTTTATTCTAAAATTATGTAAAATTTATCTCAATCTATTTATTAGATTTTTTAACTTAGTAGCTATTGAAATAAAAAGAGTGGCAAGCAATCTTCATCTTCATCAAAATAAATACGATATATTGGGCGTTTGGCAACACTGCAGCAGAAATAAACTGAGTGCAAATATCCACTCAAGAGACCAGCGCAGTGAGTTGTAGGATCTCACCTCTCTCTCTCTCTCAACAAAGAGTTTAAGCTATTGTTTGCTGTTATTTCGTGCTGCCTTATACAACGGCAACATGGATTAAAATGCATGGATTCTTAAATACTTAAATAAAAAGATTTACCAAAAACGTAGTACCCAGTAGCAGAGTCGCTTATTATAGCAATTGAATAGTGAAAGAATTATTAAAATCGGTTCAGCGGTTACCCCGTGATTCAACGATAAAAATCGGAGAGAACCCTTTTATATAATAGTATAGATATAGATAGCACTTTGACACGGTGTTTTTTAACACCGAAGGGTGTAGGACTCCCTAAAACACCGACCGGTGTAAAAATTCTATAAAAATTTTTTTGTGTGTACGAAAATTAAAGAAATTGAAGTTAGGACTAGAAATTAAAAAAATTAAATTAAGTTTTTGAAAGAGGAGTGGCGTGGAGAAGATATTTATAACATAATAAATTTATACCGGCAATTTGAGTGCTGATTTAAAAACTTAACCCTCTACTGCCCCAATTTTTTTTCAGCTTGAAAAATTATTTATTAGAAATTTATAAGGTCATGAACCAAGAAATCATTAGTAAAATAAAAAAAAATTCACCCGTTTCGGCGGGAGGAGGACTATAACTAAGCCCGCCTAAAGGCGGTTTTGGGCATCTAAGCTAAAACAAGACAACTTATACTTTCACATTCATTTTATTTTATATTACATTTTTGGCTGAAATTGCGCATATTATTGGGATTTTATGTTTCTGAAATTAATTTTTAATATGAAAAGCATAAAAACAGTCTCTGTCTGGTGTGGAACACAGATTAATATTACATTTTCTGCATATGTTTTGAGTCTCAGCAGTACATCCCTGAAGTTTGCAGGTTCGTTTACCTGCACGAGGCAAAAATTTTGGGAAATGCTCAATTCCATCGTAACGCAAATCATCAGGAGGTATATAAGTAACTTTTTTTGCTGTTTTTTTCTGGACGACCTCACGTGGACGCCCTAGATTCTTTGCTCTTTGGTAGAAACACAATACTTGTGCGATTTGAGATCGGAAACAAGGGAGTTGGGTTTTTTCATCCTTAGGATCCGGCTTATTAATGCGTTTGAATAATATATATGCGTTAACAATGGCCATATCAATTTGGTGGTAAAACAATCTGTTGGTATATTTTGATGATTTCATACGGATGTGATAACGACCAATGAGTCCATCCATCAAATCAACACCTCCCATATGGTGATTGTACTCTTGAATGACGTTTGGACAAGGAACTTCAGTGTACTTTTTTTCAGCGCGAAGATATCGAGTAACTGTTGGTTTAAAGTTTATTTCACCTTGGAACGGTTCAATTCCCACATATGTCGACGCCATTCGAACTTGCTTGTTATCTTTCCAGACCACATTCGAAATGTCAACACCGTAAGCAGATCCAGTGTACTCAACCGAGAATCCTCGATCTTGTTTTTTCAATTCCGAATCTGAAGGTAGCTTTGCATTTGGTATACGGTTAGAGCGTATTGTCCCCAAAGAATGAATTCCGTGAATCTTTAGATAAACGAGGAGCGGCAAGGATGTGTAAAAATTGTCGAAATACATTATATGATTCTTAAAGTTTGGCACAATTTGGCTTAAACGCACAACAACATTGGGGGAAGCTCCTAAGTCTGGAGCATCTGATGGCACAACGTTATCTCCAGCACCGCAATATACTTCAAAACCATATGAAAATCCCTCTGAGTCACACAAAACAAAGAGCTTCATGCCCCATTTATGAGGCTTGTCAGGCATGTACTGTCGTAGGAATGTCGACATTTTCGTGGAACACATTTGTTCATCCACGCAGATGCGCTGGTTCATAGGAATACTTTGAAATTTATTATTGAAGTGATCGATCAGTGGTCTGACTTTGTAGAGTTGATCATACTTAGGCGAATCTCTAGGAGGAATTTTATTGTTATCATTGAAGTGTAAGTTACTTCGAATTTGCTCAAACCGGTTTCTTGTCATTGTGTCTTGAATTGCTTGAAAAGAGTATTCTGCCCGGTAAGATCGTATATTAGGATACCGAAAAACTGACATATAAATCAATATGCCAATGTATTTGCGAATTTCTGTTGGAGTTACAAAAAATTTTGTGTTTATATTTTTCTGTGTGGCATAAAAATTTGTTTGTTCCGCGATGAGATCTAAAACGGGGTCATCAAGAAAATACGAAAAGCATTTAAATGGTGTGTCGAGCATTTTAAAACTATCGCCCATTTTGATTCCAAGAAATGCTACTTCAGATATATGGAGATTTAAATTGCTTTTCCGCCATAGTATCTTTTTGAATTCATTGGACTTCGGATTTATATCCATCGGGTTGACTTTTGTTTTATCAGAAGAATTATTTTTCGGCAACTTTTCCATCATATTTTTAGTTTTACCTCCGAGCATTTGCTCAAAGTTTTCACCACCAGAAGATATAGACAACTCACCTGTTTTAGATGTGGAGGAATCGGGGTTACTTTCAACATTCTCTAATATTTTATCAGAAATGAGTATGTTACCACTGTCCAAGTTTTCAGGCAAATCAGATGTTAATGCATTTGCAAGAGCTGAGTCTGACATTGCTAGCACTTCGTTGACAGTATCTTCGTCAAGGGTGAAATCCAAATCATTAATTTCATCATCGCTGTCAAAATCATCTTCACAATCCGTCCCGCCATCGGTTTCCTCAAAATCATCGGAATTAAAATCATCCATTATTTCTTTGATTTGTGCATCGGATAACGCCGAAACTTTTTTCGAAAAATTACGATTCATAGCTATAAAAAAATCAAAGCACAAACACATGTAAACCATGAAATGCAAAAATATTTGTTCACTGTTTAGCCTGATACCGCCTACAGGCGGTCAGGCACCACAAGCAAATATTAGAACCTCAAATAAATATTTTTCACTAAAAAACAACTGCGCTACACAGAAAACACTATTTGCTACTCACCAATATTTTTCTTTTCTCAATTTGTCCACGATAAGTATTTTTTTCGATTTTTTCAATTTATCACTTTTCACAAATTGATTATTTGCTCTGTTTCACGCGGAATTCTAACATCAACTGACGATTGCGGTACAAGTAAGCGACAAATTTTGTTACGGCAAGAAGCCAATAATTCTGGGAATTATTTCTAATGCACTCAATTTTGTATATTTCGTTTTCTCAATTTCAAATTTGAATGCCAACGGTTTTTGTAGTGACCGCCTTAAGGCGGTATGAGGCTGTAGAGGGTTAAGCGCACGCGAGCAGCACCCTAATTTGTTCAGCGCTATTTTAAAAATTAAATAAAATAATACAAAAACTCACCCTTGATATATTGCCATTACTTGCTATGGATTTTGACAGATGGCATGCAATGAATTATTGCTAGTCGAGACGCCCGGTAATAAGCAGCATTCAACATTTTGCTGGCACTAACGCTATCTTTTATAACAATAATTAAAACTTGTTTATCCCTAGTTGCAATCTGCAAAAGGCAACACTTATCCCCATTCACACTGCAAAAAGTAGCACTTTTCAACGAAGGCCGCGTGCTATTCGGAAACTTTTCTCTCGGATGATGAAATTTTGACAGTCTGAAAGAGAATATTTGGCACTTGTAAGGTGAATATGATTGTAAAAATTTCATCGTCCTTTTGGCACAGCAAAAATCACAATTTTATTTCAACTACAGAAATTGTATTATCTCAGAAATTCTTTCCTACCACGAGTGAAAAATTTCCGAATAGCACACTGCCGAAAAATAAAATTACAACAAAAACAAACGAAATGTCCACCAGTTGGCAAACTATTTGATCGGCTAGTGTGCGGACATCCATAACACGCCATACCCACTTGGCAGTCTGCAGATAGTTGTCAGACTTTAAAATCAAGTGGAAATCTGACCTCCCATTTGATTTTTGAGTTGGGTTTAATTCAATCGTTGGTGTGCGCACATCCATAAAACACCATGCCCACATGAAAACAAATCAAACTATCAGCCGACTAAAAGTTTGTAGTGTGCGGCGGCTCTAAGTCTTTACGAAATAGCAAACAAGAAGAACATAACAAAATAGGTCTGCTTCAACGTTTTCAACATTGTTTGTGTTTTCAATGGTCGATTCTGAACGCTCTCTTCTTGAGTATATTTTTTGACAGGAGATGTTTTCCCAAGCAACTGTCAATGCTACCTTGTATAATTATACCATGGAATGAACATATTTTGCCCGCTGTTCCAAATGTTCATCCTCTCACACTCTCAATTGTTTTTGACAGTTTCACGTTGAAAGCAACAACAAAATCGATTGTACGCCGGGCAAACGGACACCGTGTAATATGAGCCTTTCCGTACGCACACTGTGTAACTTGTGGGACACTATTTTCTGTTTCCGTACTTTCTGTGCTTAAAATGGGAGAAAAAGAACAAGCATAAAATCGCTCTCTCGAGCACACAAAGTGCACAGAGAGCATGGTATAATAAGACAAGGTAGTATTGACAGTTGCTTGGGAAACCAGCATCTGTCAAAAAAAAAAGTCAAGAAAGAGAGCGTTCAATTATTGCTTATGTTTTCGCCATTGTTTATGTATCAGCGCTTGCAAATAACCAAACATTTGCTTACAAAATATTGCCTATTTTTATTTAATCAATAGTGAATTATTATTACTACAACGAAGATAACTTGTGAACTTTGTGTTATTAAGTACAAACATAAAAAATAGGTTAAAAACGTTTAAGTGCAGCAACCTCAGCAGCTGCAGATGCATGTGGACGAAATTGAAGAAGTTTTCAATTAAAATTAAAACACCACGGCTGGAAAACGTTAAACACATATCACACATAATTTTTTTACAACTTTCATTATTATAATTGTTTATTTAACGCACATATTTTGCGGAATTTATTTATTTTTACATTCGTTTTCTTTTTTAAATTCTTGTTGCACGAACAACTGTTTTTGACAGATGGTGGTTTCCTTGTTGCTGAGAAAATCTATACTTGTCAATGCTACCTGTATAATTGTATCATGCACAGAGAGTGCTAGAACTCGAGACTTCGAGTAAAGTAAGAACAAGCATCAAGAAGAATAAGCATCAACAAGAAGAAGCAAATGTCAAATTACATTTCATAATTGTTTATGTTTTGCGATAAATAAATTCACAAATTGTGTGCCTAAAAAGAAATTTACGTGCAATAAATAAATAATCTTCTTCTTCTTATATAGAAAAATGAAATGCGTGTGCGTTAGTCCTGCAAAGGCTCAGAAACGGCTCGGCCGATTTTAATAATTCTTTTTTTGTATTGTTTGCCTTAATACAGATGTGGTTTAGAAAAAAAGAAAATTACAAAAAACTCGAAGGAACAGCGGAAAAACTGAAAAAATCGAAATTGGTAATTTTGTATGGGAGTTGCCACATCAGACTACTTTAAATAGCCAACAAATCTTAACCGCTGGACGGATTTCACTCAACTTTTGCACACACATTACTTGAATCCTAGATAAGGTTACAGCATACTTAGTTTTGACCACGCTCCTTCTTCCGCCCCTTTACAAGAATCGCAAATTATCCTACTAGCGTACTTTTACTAGCGAAACTGTTCGTCTAAATAATCAAAAGAAAATTCTCTTATTTTAACACCAAAAGCATTCACATATCTTCAAAATTGCACAACATTTTAGTACAGCGTCTTTTTCTAATAACATCGTTTCCTTAGAAAAACAAAAAACTTTCAGAAATTCGTATTTCCTACTTTCAATGAAAATAACTCCGTTGTTTTTGAATATATTTCATTCAATTTCTTTTCGTTGATAAATTTAATTTAAGCACTTTATAAACCCAATTTGAAGAAAGCACCAACTTTTTCACTTTTTACACCAAAACGGACACAAAAGCTGTAATTTCAATTTGATGTCCAATTGAAATGACCAATTTATTTGTTAGCCCATTGTGTAGATCGATCCTTAAACCACAAAACTGACGGTTGAGCTGACTATTTTTATTCAAATTAAAATGTACTAGAAAAATTTTCTAATAGAATTTGCAATAAAATGATATGACAGCACAATCTTCTGAAATCGAATTATAGCAGCCTATTATATTTTTCTAAGACAAAAACCAATCGTGTTTTTATCTTCTATCATCTGAATATTTAAGTATCAATTGCCGTGCGTTGGTCTTGCTAAAACTCGGAAATGGCTCGGCCGATTTTAATAATTTTTTTTTTCGCCACAATACTGATGTGGTGTAGGAAAAAAGAAAATAAGGAAGGAAGGAAAAGAATCGAAAGAATTGAAATTGGTATTTTTTCGTGTCGTACAGTGTTCATTACAACTCCAAGGAGGGGACGAGCCTGACATAGGTCTACGAAATCAGTCAAATGCTCGGCGAGCTAATACACGTGTAAGCCACACAGCAGCGAGTAACGGATAATGAAAACAATTAGATTGTCATGTCCGAATAAGTGTCATATATAAACAAAACAGAGTGGCATACATAAGAACCCTTTTTTTTTGTGTTCGTTTCCGCACAAGGTAGCTTTTAACAGCAAAAAAATTGGAATTTTCTCGGAAAAATCGATGTTCCATACATTTTGTATGGAAAAATAAAAAATAAAAAAAAACTCGATTTTAATTTCATAATTCAAAATGCAATTTCTGCACAATTTCATTCGTTCAAAATAGTTGTTTGTGTCCAGACGAAGCAACCAATTATCGAATAGTGTTCCTGAATTCATTGGTTTGCAAGGATTACCACCATATAATGTACCACTGAAGGTTGGATCTGTTATTATCATTCTTCGGAGTCTCAATCAATCCAAATTCTGCAAGGGAACAAAATTTGTCGTGAAGCAACTCAAGAATAATGTTTTTCAAGCAAAGATGAACGCATTTGAGTAGTTCAATTCAAAGGCGAGGAAGGGCACATTCCAAGAATTCAATCAATGAATCACAAGGGCAATCTTTGGAATTAATTATGGCACTGTGTGCTGGATTAAATCAAATCTAAACTAGTTTTATACCTTAAGAATAAAAATAACATACGAGTAATAACATAATATATAATGTATATCAAGATAATGGAGCGCAAAGCAGTACGATCATATAAAGAGAGAGAGCAAGTAGACTATGCAAATGCAGCTTATTTTACACCTGTAGCATGGAGGTGCATTCAAATGTTGCTCAAATAAATGTTAGTGCAAAACAATGTATGTCTTAAATTATTTGTAAAAAATGTATGTATAGCTATATGTCTATAACTATTAATCTTGAATTCCCAAGCTTCTTGCATGGCTTACAATATATGACATGTTCGCGTGTTGGAAAGCCTCCATCTTTGTTTACTTTTGCTAATGTTGCCTATCAAAAAGCATTGAATTGATCTGACATCTGATTCCCTCAACCTCCTTACATTCCGTGTAAATAAGGGATATTAGAGTGATTCATTCAATCAATAATTGAAATACGATTGGCACCATTTGTTATCGATCGTGAATGTTCGATACAAAATTAATTTCGGGTGGGATCGTGATTGCTCGGAATTATTTCAATAAAAAAATTAATTCAGGGCGGGACGAAGTTTGCCGGGTCCTCTAGTAATAAAGAAAAATTAAGTAATTGTTCAGTTATGCATTAAAAATGGCTTTTAATAATTTGAGTGAAAGTGTTTTAAATTTTGTGCTGCCGTCTGCAGTCAAAATCAGCTGTTTTGTGCTTGAAACTTACTAGAAGCTGTTTCCGTACTTTTGCAACTATTCTCTTTGCAACTATAATGTGAGAACATTTCGTTTTTACTCTCTTGCACACATTTTACACAAATCTTACACAGTGTAAAGTACGGAAACAGACCTAATGAGGCTGTTCAGACTTGCCTCAAAAGAGGCGACTCACTTGCCTCATTTTGACATAAGTCAACTGTAAAGTGTTCACACACAAATTATTGCCTCACTTTGAGGCTGCCTCATATTGACGTATTTTGTTTTTTTTTTCTGTTGTTGTTTGCGCGCTGCTTTGTGGTAATATATAAATTTTATTATAGATTATCCTAGATTATAAATTATAATATAAAAAACAAATGTACGATTCCGAAGAAGAAATTTCCACATTCGTTTTAAGTATGACCAACATTGCCGTATTGTGCGCCTTGAAAAGGAAAAATGAAAGAAAGAAACGCGAGTGGGTAAAAGCTTGGAAGCTGCGCCGAATCCACAAGGGCGCTAACCATTTGTTGCACAAGGAGCTAAAGTTGGAGGATAAGGACTCATACAGGCGATATTTGCGCATGAACGAGGAATGCTTTGTGGAGCTACTGCAAATCGTAGAAACCGACATGCAACGACAGGACACAAAGATGCGCCCGGCCATTACTCCCACCGATTGCTTGTCCTGCGTTTTAAGGTTTTTAGCTTCAGGAGAATCATATCGCAGCATCTAGTTTCATACACGCATATCACTTGCTTATATTTCTGAGCGTGTTCCAGAAATTTGTGAATTGCTCTACAATAACTTAAAGGGCAAGTACTTACAGGCAAGTCAATATGATTCGCTTCATCAGATACCATTTTTAACACGTTTGTTTTCTAGTTTCCAGATGTTCAAAATTGGGAAAAAATCTCCGAAAATTTTGAATCCCGCTGGCATTTTCCACATTGCTTGGGCAGCATTGACGGAAAGCATATTGCCTTTAGAGCAGCTAAAACTGATGGAGCCCTTTATTATAACTACAAAGGTTTTCACAGCATTGTTTTGTTGGCTATTTGTGATGCGGACTACAAATTTACTTTCGTAGACATTGGATGCAATGGTCGCATAAGCGACGGGGGCGTGTTGAGTCGAAGTGATTTGAGAAATGTTCTTTCCAAGGGATACCAATATTTCCCATCAGATAAAACTATTGGGAATAATAGAAATTTGCCCTACGTCATCATAGGCGATGATGCATTTCCCTTGGAAAAACATATCATGAAGGCTTTTCCCTTCCATACAAAGGAAAAATACCAACAAAACTTCAATTTACGACTCAGTCATGCGAGGCAAACCATCGAATGTACTTTTGGAATATTGGCAAATAGATTTAGAGTTCTGCAGTCAATAATACACTTGCGACCAGGAAAAGTAGTAAAAATAACGCAAGCTTGCTGTGCTCTACACAACTTCCTCGCATGGAAAAGCGTAAATTATACCGCTCTTTCAGCAGCTGGAGGAAGATCTTCTTATCCTCATACGGCAATAGGGGGGAACGGAATTGATAACCCAAAAAGACACACCAACGAAGCTAGTAGAATTCGAAATGAATTTGCAGAGTATTTTTGTAATGAAGGCAAAATTTTTAATTAAATTCTATTTCAATAAACAACAACATCAACAACACCAACAACACCAACAACACCAACAACAACAACACCAACATCAACATCAACATCAACAACAACACCACCATCAACATCAACAACAACAACAACAACATCAACATCAACATCAACAACAACAACATCAACCATCAATATCAACAACACCAACATCAAAAACAACAACAACAACAACATCAACACCAAGGTATAATTAAAAACGTTTTCATTTAATTAATTCAGTTTTTTTTTAAATAATTTTATTTTAAGTAATAAAATATTAAAATAATAAAAAATAATAAGTAAGAATTACACAAAGTCAAAAATTAGTTTTAATTATTAAAGTACACAAAACCTTCATTGGAATTATCGGAAGAGCTTTGGGGTAACATCGTACAGACTTTTAAGATTCGTGGTTTTTCAGTTTTTATTTTCGCCCGCAAAACGGGGCTACTACTTCTTATAGGTTGAAAAAGTTGAGAACTCTGTTGAGTCAGAGTTTGGTAGATTAAAATAGGGGATGAAGTTGCCAACTGTGACGATCCCTGTAATTTATTGTTGTGCTGGTTGATCTGAGTATTAAATTGACGATAAGGTGCTGGCCGAATTGAAATAAGCTTGGCCTTAGTTGGTTTTAAAAGCCCTTGGCAATTAGTGACTGCAGTCATAGAAGATGGTCTCTCCTGGAGCATTTCAAATCCAGGACTTGGAGAAGGTGACGAGGAAGTATAAAGCGATTGGGACTTCTCGCTACTTACGTACAACTTGGGTGGCTGGTCGGTATTCGACGAAGAAGCTTTTGAGCGAAAAAATGCGTTTCTTGGGTCTCCTTGAGTATATCCATTATATTCCACTTTGCCTTAAAAAATAAATCCTCTGGAATACCATCAAGTTCCATCTCTACTATTTTTCCCAATTTGTATTGAGGAGTTTCTTTTGCATTTTGCTTTTCTCGCAATCTTGCAGTCATCTCTTCTGCCACCCTTAGCTGCCGAGATATTTGCTTATCTATAGCGCTGCATCTTTTCTTCTTTATGCTGCAGTCGTTAATGGGCACATCAGCATCATTATCGACACTGTCAGAATTCTCCAGCAAACTTTCATTTGAAGGCTAAAAACGTATTAATATAACAAAATAAAATGCAGCAGATTATGTATAAAAAAACCTGTGGGATATTCGAAATCTGAGAAGTGGATGAAGTGTGGTTGCTGAGAAATTGCAACTCATCAAACAACACAATTTAGGCACATAAATATCGTCTCTTGAGGAACCACTTTTCTTAGACTTTGCAACCGCATTCTTCTCCCGAATGAATTGGTTCCTTAATGTCTTGATTTTGGCCTTAACTTCTTCTGAAGTGCATGCAGGGCGCAATGCCTTTAAAGCTTGGCAAATACTGTCGACAATGGATGCCTTTTTTATTCTGTCCAAAAATTCTTCCGACTGGACGTTATACAAAATTGGATGCTGTTCGTACAAACTTATAAGTTTCGACGTTTGGGCGCGAGTCCGATTACTCATTTTTAAATATGTTTGTAGTTTTTAAATTTAGAAATAAATTGAAAACGAGCGAATTCCTCAAAATCAAAACAATATTAATTTGCAAACAACAATAAATAAACAAAATTAATTCCCGCCAGTAGAAACTAAAAAGAGGAAAAATGTCAACAGAACAGACTTCAATCTGACGTACGTCAAAATGAGTCGCAAAATTTTTAGAATTTTAGAAATTTATTGCCTCACGTAACATGTCACCTTCCCGCTTTCCCTTTACCTGTAGACGTCAAAATGAGTCTAGTGAGTCGGCCTCATTTGAGGCAAGTCTGAACAGCCTCAATGAAAATAAAGAGGCAATAGAAGTGCTGTCAAACACATCGAGCAACGTAGCTACTTTTTGTTCGAAACGGTGCAAATGCGAAAACACACCCCTATTATAGGTGCATTTTTTTAAGGAATAGTACTGAAAAATATGTATGTATACTTTAATCTTCTTATATATAAAAATAAAATGCGTGTGCGTTAGTCTTGCTAAGGCTCAGAAACGGCTTGGCCGATTTTAATAATTCTATTTTTGTATTGTTTGCCTTAATACAGATGTGGTTTAGGAAAAAAAGAAAATTACTTAAAACTCAAAGGAACAGCGGAAAAATAAAAAAATCGAAATTGGTAATTTTATATGGAAATTGCCACATCAGACTACTTTAAATAGCCAACAAATCTTTACGGCTGAACGGATTCAACTCAAATTCGGCATACACATTACTTGAAGCCTAGATTAGGTTATGGCATACTTAGTTTTGACCACGCCTCTTCCGCCTCTTTTTAAGAAATGTAAATTATCCAACTTGCGTACTATTATTAGCAAAACTGTTGGTCTAATTAATTAAAAGAAAATTCTGTTATTTTAACACCAAAAACATTCACATATCTTCAAAAGTGCACAAAATTTCAGTACAGCGTCTTTTTCTAATAACATCGTTTCCTTAGAATAACAAAAAACTATCATTCAATTTCTTTTCGTTGATAAATTTCATTTTAGCACTTAATAAACCTTATTTGAAGAAAGCTCCAACATATTCACTTTTTACTCAAAAAAGGACACAAAAGCTGTCATTTCAATATATAAAAAAAAAAATTATTTGTTTGCCCATTGTGAGGATCGATCCTTAGACCACCTTATGACTTTAAAACTGATGGTTGAGCTGACTATTTTTATTCAGATTAAATGTACTACAAAAATTTCATAATAGAATTTGCAATAAAATTATATGACAGCACAATCCTCTCAATTCGAATTATAGCAGCCTTTTATAATTTTCTTAGACAAAAACCAATCGTGTTTTTCATCTTATTCTTATCTTCTATCTTTCTATCTTCTGAATATATAAATATCAATTGCCGTGCGTTAGTCTGGCTAAAACTCGGAAATGGCTCGGCCGATTTTAATAATTTTTTTTGTTTGCCTCAAAACTGATTTGGTGTAGGAAAAAAGAAAATAAGGAAGAACCCAAAGCGAAAGAATTGAAATTGGTAATTTTTTGTGTCGTACAGTGTTCAGTACAATTCCAAGGAGAGGACGGGCCTGACATACATAGGTCTACGAAGTCAGTCAAATGCGCGGCGAGGTAATACACGCGTAAGCCACACTGACCAGCGAACTACGGATAATGAAAAGAGTCAGATTGTCATGTCCGAATAAGTGTCATTTATAAACAAAACAGAGTGGCATACATAATAAAGCATACAAATAAACTCGTGAACGGATTGCCCGATTCGAGCTGTTGTTTTTTTTTTGTGTGTGCGTCTTCGCACAAGGCAGCTGTTAACAGCAAAAAAATTGCTATTTTCTCGGAAAAATCGGTGTTCCATACATTTTGTATGGAAAAATAAAAATAAAAACAAAATCGATTTGAATTTCATAATTCAAAATACAATTTCTGGATAATTACATTCGTTCAGATCAGTTGATTGTATTCAGACGAAGCAACCAATTATCGAACAGTGTTCCTGAATTCATTGATTTGTAAGGATTACAAATAATTTTCCTCTGAAGGTAGGATCTATTATCATGCTTCGGAGACTCAAACACCCGAAATTGTGCAAGTGAACAAATTGGTCGTGAAGCAACTCAAGAATAATGTCATTCAAACAACGATGAACGCTTTTGAGTAGGCAAAAACAAGGGCGAAGAAGTGCTCATTCCAAGAATTTTATTGATTCTAACCGATTAACCTTTCGAGTTCAAAAACGTTCAATTCAAATTCAGTTCGACTTACATCGCCATGACAATCAATGAATCACAAGGCCATTCTTTGTAATAAATTTTGGGACTGTGTGCTGGATTAAATCAAATCTCAACTTATTTTCTACCTTAAGAATAAAAAAAACATACGAGTAATAACATAATCTTCTTCTTCTTATATATAAAAATGAAATGCGTGTGCGTTAGTCCTGCAAAGGCTCAGAAACGGCTCGGCCGATTTTAATAATTCTTTTTTTGTATTGTTTGCCTTAATACAGATGTGGTTTAGAAAAAAAGAATATTACAAAAAACTCGAAGGAACAGCGGAAAAACTGAAAAAATCGAAATTGGTAATTTTGTATGGGAGTTGCCACATCAGACTACTTTAAATAGCCAACAAATCTTAACCGCTGGACGGATTTAACTCAAATTTTGCACGAACATTACTTGAATCCTAGAGATAAGGTAACAGCATACTTAGTTTTGACCACGCCCCTTCTTCCACCCCTTTACAAGAATCGAAAATTATCCTAAAAGCGTACTTTTATTAGCGAAACTGTTCGTCTAAATAATCGAAAGAAAATTCTCTTATTTTAACACCAAAAAAATTCACATATCTTCAAAATTGCACAACATTTTAGTACAGCGTCTTTTTCTAATAACATCGTTTCCTTAGAAAAACAAAAAACTTTCAGAAATTCGTATTTCCTACTTTCAATGAAAATAACTCCGTTGTTTTTGAATATATTTCATTCAATTTCTTTTCGTTGATAAATTTAATTTAAGCACTTTATAAACCCAATTTGAAGAAAGCACCAACTTTTTCACTTTTTACACCAAAACGGACACAAAAGCTGTAATTTCAATTTAATGTCCAATTGAAATGACCAATTTATTTGTTAGCCCATTGTGTAGATCGATCCTTAGACCACAAAACTGACGGTTGAGCTGACTATTTTTATTCAAATTAAAATGTACTAGAAAAATTTTCTAATAGAATTTGCAATAAAATGATATGACAGCACAATCTTCTGAAATCGAATTATAGCAGCCTATTATATTTTTCTAAGACAAAAACCAATCGTGTTTTTATCTTCTATTCTCTGAATATTTAATTATCAATTGCCGTGCGTTGGTCTTGCTAAAACTCGGAAATGGCTCGGGCGATTTTAATAATTTTTTTTTGTTCGCCACAATACTGATGTCTAGGAAAAACGAAAATAAGGAAGGAAGGAAAAGAATCGAAAGAATTGAAATTGGTAATTTTTGTGTCGTACAGTGTTCATTACAACTCCAAGCAGAGGACGAGCCTGACATAGGTCTACGAAATCAGTCAAATGCTCGGCGACCTAATACACGTGTAATGAAATCAATTAGATTGTCATGTCCGAATAAGTGTCATATATAAACAAAACAGAGTGGCATACATAAGAACCCTTCTTTTTTGTTTTTTTTTTTTGTGTTCGTTTCCGCACAAGGTAGCTTTTAACAGCAAAAAAATTGTAATTTTCTCGGAAAAATCGATGTTCCATACATTTTGTATGGAAAAATCGATGTTCCATACATTTTGTATGGAAAAATAAAAAATAAAAAAAAACTCGATTTTAATTTCATAATTCGAAATGCAATTTCTGTACAATTACATTCGTTCAAATCAGTTGTTTGTGTCCAGACGAAGCAACCAATTATCGAATAGTGATCCTGAATTCATTGGTTTGAAAGGATTACCACCACATAATGTACCACTGAAGGTTGGATCTGTTATTATCATGCTTCGGAGCCTCAATCAATCCAAATTCTGCAATGGACAAAATTGGTCGTGAAGCAACTCAAGAATAATGTTTTTCAAGCAAAGATGAACGCATTTGAGTAGGCCTATTCACGGGCGAGGAAGTACACATTCCAAGAATTCAATCAATGAATCACAACGCCAATCTTTGGAATTAACTATGGCACTGTGTGCTGGATTAAATCAAATCTAAACTTATTTTATACCTTAAGAATAAAAAGAACATACGAGTAATAACATAATATATAATGTATATAAAGATAATAGAGCGCAAAGCAGTACGATCATATAAAAAGAGAGACCAAGTAGACTATGCAAATGCAGCTTAGTTTACACCTGTAGCTTGGAGGTGCATTCAGTTTTTTAGATATAAATAAGCGGACGGAAGTTCCGCTCACAAAATTATATGGAAACAATATAAATGTTGCGCAGATAAATTTTAGTGCAAAATAATGTATGTATTAAATCATTTGTAAAAAATGTATGTGTAACTATATATCTATAACTATTAATCTTGAATTCCCAAGCTTCTTGCATGGCTAACAGTATATGACATGTTCGCGTGTTGGAAAGCCTTCATCTTTGTTTACTCTTCAACACGTTGTCTATCATAAAGCATTGAATTGAAGTGATTCCTTCAACCTCCTTACATTCCATGTAATAAGGGATATTAGAGTGTTTAATTCAATCAATAATTGAAATCCGATTGGAACCATTTGTTATCGCTCGCAAACGTTCGATAAAAAAAAATAATTTCGGATGGAATCGTGTGCTTTTGGTGTTAAAATAAGAGAATTTTCTTTTTATTATTTAGACGAACAGTTTCGCTAATAAAAGTACGCTTTTAGGATAATTTTCGATTCTTGTAAAGGGGTGGAAGAAGGGGCGTGGTCAAAACTAAGTATGCTGTAACCTTATCTAGGATTCAAGTAACGTGTGTGCAAAATTTGAGTGAAATCCGTTCAGCCGTAAAGATTTGTTGGCTATTTAAAGTAGTCTGATGTGGCAATTTCCATATAAAATTACCAATTTCGATTTTTTATTTTTCCGCTGTTCCTTTGAGTTTTAAGTAATTTTCTTTTTTTCCTAAACCACATCTGTATTAAGGCAAACAATACAAAAAAAGAATTATTAAAATCGGCCAAGCCGTTTCTGAGCCTTAGCAAGACTAACGCACACGCATTTGATTTTTATATATAAGATTTTTCCATACAAAATGTATGGAACATCGATTTCTCCGAGAAAATTCCAATTTTTTTGCTTTTAAAATCTACCTTGTGCGGAAACGAACACAAAAAAAAAGATTCTTATTTATGCCACTCTGTTTTGTTTATATATGACACTTATTCGGACATGACAATCTAACTGTTTTCATTATCCGTCACTCGCTGCTGTGTGACTTACACGTGTATTAGCTCGCCGAGCATTTGACTGATTTCGTAGACCTATGTCAGGCTCGTCCACTCCTTGGAGTTGTAATGAACACTGTACGACACCAAAAATTACCAATTTCAATTCTTTCGATTCTTTCGCTTTGGGCTCTTCCTTATTTTCTTCTTTCCCACACCACATCAGTATTGTGGCGAACAAAAAAAAATTATTAAAATCGGCCGAGCCATTGCCGAGTTTTAGCAAGACTAACGCACGGCAATTGATAATTATGTAAATATTCAGAAGATAGAAGATAAAAACACGATTGGTTTTTGTCTAAGAAAAATATAACAAATTCTATTAGAAAATTTTTGTAGTACATTTCAATTTGAATAAAAATAGTCAGCCTAACCGTCAGTTTTGAAGCCATGAGGTGCTATAAGGCTCGATCCTCACAATGGGCAAAGAAATGATATTTTTTTTTAAATTTTTTTTTATTTATTGAAATAACAGCTTTTGTGTCCTTTTTGGAGTAAAAAGTGAATATGTTGGAGCTTTTTCAAATAGGGGTTTATTAAGTGCTTAAATTAAATTTATCAACGAAAAAAATTTAATGAAATATATTCAAAAACAACGGAGTTATTTTCATCGAAAGTAGGAAATACGAATTTCTGAAAGTTTTTTGTTATTCTAAGGAAACGATGTTATTAGAAAAAGACGCTGTACTAAAATGTTGTGCAATTTTGAAGATATGTGAATGTTTTTGGTGTTAAAATAAGAGAATTTTCTTTTGATTATTTAGACGAACAGTTTCGCTAGTCAAAGTACGTTAGTAGGATCATTTGCGATTTTTGTAAAGGGGCGGAAGAAGGGGCGTGGTCAAAACTAAGTATGCCATAACCTTATCTAGGATTCAAGTAATGTGTGTGCAAAATTTGAGTTAAATCCGTTCAGCCTTTAAGATTTGTTGGCTATTTAAAGTAGTCTGATGTGGCAATTCCCATATAAAATTACCAATTTCAATTTTTTTTGATTTTTCCGCTGTTCTTTCGAGTTTTTTGTAATTTTATTTTTTTCTAAACCACATCTGTATTAAGGCAAACAATACAAAAAAAGAATTATTAAAATCGGCGGAGCCGTTTCTGACCCTTAGCAAGACTAACGCACGTTGCTTCACCCGGCAAGTATATTGAAAAATAATAGTTAATTAGCGATACCCGGCGCTCGTTGCTACACCCGACGTTTATTACCAAAGCTATTCGATATCGAAAAAATTATTTGTATGGTCGGAGCCAGAACCCCTTTTCCAATGCCCGTTCCAGTTCTCTTGTAGAAGGACATCAGCAAGTGGTATCTCCATTCTGTGTAACAATGTTGCTACTTTTACTTCCATAGCTATTTTGAATCGAAAGTTTGGCTTGTATGGGCGAAGCCACGTCTCTATTACAACTCCCGTGCCAGTTTTCCAGTAGTATCTAGTAATATCTGGCTAATTAGTAATTGCATACTGAGTTTCAGTGATATGCGACATTTACTTCCAAAGCTATTCGATATTAGAAAATGTGCTTGAATGGATGGAGCCACACCCCTTGTCCACTCTATTCTGAGTTTGAATGTTCTGCGACTGTTACTTTCAAAGCTATTCGATGTAAAAAATTTGGTTTATATGGGCGGAGCCAAACCTCCTTGTCCAATTCCCGTCACGGTTTTTTATTAGATGGATATAACCAAGTGGCAACTCCGTACTGAATTTTATTGTTGTGCGGGGTTTAATTCCAAAGCTATTCGATATTATTAATTTTAATTGTATGGGCAGTGGCACGCCACCTTTTCCAAAGCCTGTCCCAGTTTTCCAGTAGAAGGATATCACCAAGTTGCAACTGCATACTGAGTTACATTGTTGTGCAACATTTAGATCCAAACATATTCTATATCAAAAATTTAGCTTGCATGGGCGGAACCACACCCTCTTTTCCAAAGTCCGTCTTAGTTTTCTAGTACATAGAAGAACATCACCCAATAGTAATTCCATTCTGAGTTTTATTGTTATGCGACATTTAGTTCCAAAGCTATTCGATATCATATTTTTTAATAATATGGGCGGTGCCACACCCTCTTGCCCAATGCTTGTTCAATTTTAACTAAATATTCAATGACTAAATAGTACGCTCTTACCAAGTTGCATTGATGTGTGACTTATAGCTTGAAAGTTATACCGAAAATTTGTTCTGGTGAAAAAGTGACACGCCCCACGTCCAACGCCCATAAAATTTTACCTGTGGAACGGCACTTGTAAATTGAGGTAGAACACCGAATTCCGATGCTATGTGATAACTTCAAAGCTATTCGCTATCGTAGATTAGAGTTATATGGGAGGTGCCACGCCCCCTTGTCCGTGAAATGAATCGTTTTTTTTTTCACTTTTTAAATAGATTCTTTTCATATATGTAATCATGGTTGAATAAATTAGGTTGTCTCGTGGCGCACTCTCTTCTCAGTACACATAATTGTCAAAATCAATGAAAAGCTACAACAACAACTTCATCGGCTTTGCATGTTATCAATTTACGCATTCAGATTTTGTATGAGTTGTCAACTTCGATTCGACATTTATTGGAACTCGCTCTCACCCATGCGACAACCTTATTTATTAAACCATGTATGTAATACTTCAATATTGGCAGCAAACTAAATTTTTAATGAGTTTCAACTACGAAATCAAAGAGAGATAGCCTACATAAGATTTTGTTGTTTGTATTAGTATATTTGAATATACTACTACTATACGTCAACGGGGCGGTTGTTAAGAAAAATGTCTACCCAAACATAAAACAAAACAAAGCATACATATTTGTTTTGCATAAATCATAGGTACGCACCATTATAAAACAATTATAAGACCAACGCGTGAAATATGATAAAAATTTAAAAAGAAAAATTCAAGCAAACAAAATTTAAAACATAAAAATTGAAACAACAGAAATTTTAAATGAAATTTTTGACAATGAAAGCACAGCTCCTGAGTTTTTTTGTTGTAAAATTAAATTTCGAGTACTAAAAAAAAACCAAAAATAAATAAATAACTGGTAATTTTAGCCATTGAAAGGAATTTGACCTAGCTTCTTATGATCAATTGTGTTGTGCGTGTTATTAAGTTTGTACACAATTGACCGAGAACCGGACCTACAGGTTTAACGCCGACTCCGAACGGCGATGAACGGAATGTTCTTATTCTCAATTAGCTTTACATGGCATTTTGATTACTCTCTGAGGTTTGCCATTGTCTGCAGAGAGGTGGCGGCCGTACAGAAAAATCATTTTAATTCAAATAATTTCTTGTCGCTGCTGGGATTAGAACAAGGGTCTCCAGGTTCGTTGACATAGAGGCCACGGACTTTTAACCAACTACGCCACGGACGCCACAATTTCGGGTACATTCACAGTACAGTGTACTGCCAATATAGAAGTATTACATATATGATTATTTTAAATAAAATGTATTAACTTTCGGAAATAAGAAAACAAATCAAAACAGACTGATGCTTTTCTCACTTATACCAGAATTTGTTTTAGAATCAGTTCGTTTTTCACTTATCAAAAAAGCAAGCAAGGAATCTAAAAACATCTATATCTATATCTATACTATTATATAAAAGGCGTCTCTCGAATTTTCATCGTTCAATCAAGGGGGTAAATGCTGAACCGATTTAAATAATTCGTTCACTATTCAATTGCTATAATAAGCGACCCTGCTACTGGGTACTACGTTTTTGGTAAATCTTTTTATTTAATTATTTAAGAATTCGTGCATTTTAATCCATGCTGCCATTGTGTAAGCAGCACGAAATAACAGCAAACAATAGCTTAAGCTCTTTGTTGAGAGAGAGAGGTGAGATTCTACAACTCACCGCGCTGGTCTCTTGAGTGGACAGTTGCACTCAGTTCATTCCTGCTACAGTGTAGCCATAAGTCTAATATATCGTATTTATTTGCGTGCCACTCTTTTTATTTCAATATCTACTGAGTGAAATAATCCAATAAATATATTGAGATAAATTTTACAGCATCCTAATATATTAGAATTAATAGTGGTTTGTTCGGATGCTTAAAACTTGAAAACGACTAGACCAAATTAGATACTTCCTTCTGTGAATTTGTTCGTAATTGTTACGCGAAGGTTTTGGAAAAAATGCACGGAACATTGGACAAGGAGGCGGGGCACCTCCAATACAACCCAAATCTACGATAGCGAATAGCTTTGAAATTATAGGTCGCATAGCATCGGAATTCGGTGTTCTACCTCAATTTACAAGTGCCGTTCCACAGGAAAAATTTTATGGGTGTTGGACGTGGGGCGTGGCACTTTTTCAGCAGACCAAATTTTCGGTATATCTTTCAAGCTATTAGTCACACATCAATGAAACTTGGTAAGAGCGTACTATTTAGTCGCGTCCTTCGACTAGCAAAATTAAGCAAGCATTGGACAAGGGGGTGTGACACCGCCCATATAATTAAAAAATATGATATCGAATAGCTTTGAAAATACAAGTCGCATAACAATAAAACTCAGAATGGAATTACTATTAGGTTATGTCCTTCTATGTTCTAGAAAACTGAGACGGACTTTGGAAAAGAGGGTGTCGTTCCGCCCATACAAGCTAAATTTGTGATATAGAATATCTTTGGATATAAATGTTGCACAACAATGTTACTCAGTATGGAGTTGCAACTTGGTGATATCCTTCTACTGAAAAACTGGGACAGACAGGTCTTTCCATGTATAGTGGTTTGCATGTACGTTGAGTGTTTTAACGTTATCTTTTTTGGGCCATCTTGAACACCAGAGGGCGCTGTAGTACAACATTTTTTGCAAAACCACCTTAAACTCCCAAAACGTTCATGCGATTAGAATGAAAATTGATATATAGTGATTTTTGTGTACGTTGAGTGTTTTTCTGCTATCTTTTTTGACGCATCTTGAACACCAGAGGGCGCTGTAGTATAACTGTTTTTACAAAACCACCTCAAACTCCTGAACCGCTCATGCGATTAGAATGAAAATTAGTATATAGTGGTTTTCAGGTACGGTGAGTTTTTTTTTTTTTATCTCCTTTGATCCACCTTGGACACCAGATGACGCTGTAGTATTACCGCCATGTAAAACTGGCTAAATAGAATTTTTTGTTATTTTTGTAGGTAATATTTTTTTATTTTTATATATTATTCAAACTTGACTTGTACATTGCGTTTCTTAATAAATGAAGTATATAATCAGAAAATTTGGTAGCGCTATATAGAAAAATGGCTTTGCAACAGTCAAAAATGCATAAAAGTGGAAACATTTAGCCAGTTTTGCTCTCCACTGTAGTTGCTGGGTGCAGCAACGCGCGCCGGGAAAAAGCTAGTTTTATATATTAGAAATAATTATATGGGTCGTAATCGATTATGGCTGGAATAAAAACGAATCAGTAAACTTTTGCTTGATAGATTCCAATTCATAGGTTTTGCTATAAATGTATATATTCTTTGGAATACATTCTAAAATGTTAGCAATAGAATTCATTCTATTTACGATTTTTGTTTCTAGAATCCATTTTCATTTTGCCGGTGGGACGCTGACGCCCTACAAATAGTAGTACATTCTTTTCTCGCTTCCATATGAATAGCTACAGAAATCAATTCTTTTATTCACTTTTTAAATGCATTCTTTTAAATAAAAAGTATTCATTTTCGGAAATGAGAAAACAAATCAGAACAGACTGTTGCTTTTCTCACTTATGCCAAAATTTGTTTGGTTGATATATTCGTTGATATATTGGTTGATATAAACTTTTGATTGATATATTCCAATGCATATGTTTTGCTTTAATTTATATATTCTTTGGAATACGTTCTAAAATGTAAGCAAAAGAATCTATTCCATTTACGATTCTTTTTTTTTTTTAATCAATTCTCATTTTCCCACTGGGTTGTTGACTTTTATTTATGATCCTCAAAAAGAGTTTGAAAATAGAGCTTTTGTCTCACAGCGATTTTGAAATATTGTTCTATCTCATATATTCGTCAACATTAGAGTGCTGATATCTATACTATTATATAAAAGGGTTCTCTCGAATTTTCATCGTTCAATCAAGGGGGTAAGTGCTGAACCGATTTTAATAATTCTTTCACTATTCAATTGCTATAATAAGCGACCCTGCTACTGGGTGCTACGTTTTTGGTAAATCTTTTTATTTAATTATTTAAGAATTCATGCATTTTAATTCATGCTGCCATTGTATAAGCAGCACGAAATAAAAGCAAACAACACCTTAAGCTCTTTGTTGAGAGAGAGAGAGGTGAGATTCTACAACTCACCGCGGTGGTCTCTTGAGTGGATAGTTGCACTCAGTTTATTCCTGCTACAGTGTAGCCATAAGCCCAATACATCGTATTTATTTGCGTGCCACTCTTTTTGTTTCAATATCTACTGAGTTAAATAATCCAATAAATGGATTGGGATAAATTTTACAGAATTTTAGAATAAAGCTGAACACAAAAAAATGAGATCGCCAATAAAAGCCATTAATTTTAATTAATTCATTTTGTTATGGACTGTCAAAACATTTTCTATAGAATTTTTTACAGCGCATGTTCGCCAGCTGATAATAAATAACAAGAGCGTCTAAAAGTAAATGCGAAGAGAAATATTTCTTTTAACGCACATTTGCCACCTGCGAATTTAAGAAAGCTTTTTATATCAGAGAAATGTTTCTCAAAAATTTATGCTCAAAAGCTTTTCCCTTTATCTCTTTTACATCCGTCAAAAAGTTAAAGCAATTTCTACAGTTCTTGACCAAAGAGCGACGAAAAGAAAGGGTACTGCCAAGTTTTTTTAACTCGAAAATTGCTTTCAATTCTGGAGAAATTTAAGAGCATAGCAATTAATAAACATAGATATTTCTAGAAATAGAATTCTGTCTCTTTGGTTAATCTTACAATCGTATTTATTTTTGATATCAGTCAATTTCGTTCTTCAATTGTGAGGTTAGTTGAATTCATAAATAATCACTGCAATTGCAATTGATAAAAAGTGAAAGTGATATAAAGAGAACATTTTAGTTTATCTAAGCAAAAATTTATTTAAGTGTTAAAAAAATAATATAAACTACACCAAAATGTCAAAAACAAAAAAATCAAATTTATACAGGATTTCAAGAGAATTATGCCGATTGCATCTGAGACTTCAGTCTTGGGTCTTCATTTGAAATATATTTTCATATCATATTTATACTCCCAAGCAACGCTGGGTACGGGTATGCTAGTATTGTTATAAGAGCGAGAAAATATATAGCGGAAATTAAATTTCAAAATAAAAAAACTCAGGAGCGGTGCTTCCATTGTCAATAATTTTTATTTGAAATTTTTGTTGTTTGAATTTTTTGATTAAAATTTTGTTTGTTAAAATTTAATCATATTTCAGGCGTTCTTATAATTGTTTTATAATGGTGCGTACCTGTGATTTAGGAAAAACATATATGATTTGTTTTCTTATATGTTTGGGGCAAACGTTTTCATAACAACCGCCCCTGTGACGGTTTGACTTTTTATTTTTTGTTTAGTAATTTTCATATATTCAAATATACTAACACAAACAGCAACATCTTATGTTGTTATGGCTGTCTCTCTTGGATTTCAGAGTTGGAATACAGAAGTATTACATATCACTGTTGCCAGATTGAGGTAAATTTCCCTAATTGAGGTAATTTTTGACTAATTTTTTGGGCAGAGGTAAAAAAGGTAATTTTTGACAAAAATTGGTAAATTTTGGGAAAATAATAAATCTTTTAGACTTGTTACTGTTACCTCTCTGAACATACTCACAATCAGTTTAATATTCTTGTGAATCATCCTGTGTAGCAAAATAAAAGAAAACATTTGAATTACTATCTCTTGTCGTATTGGACTTTTTGCTTTTTGCCGCTTTTACATTGGTCAAGACTTGACAGCAATTTTTCAAGTTTGTTGGCTAATTGCGGCGAATTGGCTGAGAAGAAAGGAGTAAAATTGACGGTACGCTTGTGTTATACAGTCAACTTTTTGGGTTCGTCAAAAAAGTACGTAAAAAAATTGCTTTCAACTCTTGACCAATGTAAGAGGGGTAAAAGTAAGAATTGAATTAAATTAAAAAATAGCAAAACAAAATAGCCGGTAAGTTCCGGTTTATATACGTCAAGAGTTGACGGTCAACTTGTTGATGAGAGATAAATATATGTATACTAACAAAAAAATTATAACGGTTGTTAATCATCTAAAAAATTTTCAATTTTTTTATTTTGGGAAAAGGTAAATTTTCTCCGAAAGTGGTAAATTCTTTCCCAAATAGTGGTAAATTTCAATTTGTCTCTCTGGCAACACTGTTACATATACATATGTTCTACCTTATTAGCTTTGGGCACAACCTTTTTTTGAGATGCACAGAGCTTTAATGAGAAAATTTTTTCTCTCTGAGTATAAGAATAAAGAAATTGTATGGTTATTCTCTTTGAATTTTAATTAATTATTTAAACAATGGTTATTAAATGTATATATCCCATGTCCCAACTGGGCACCATAGCTATCCTACAGAAAAGGAATTTTTGAAATAGCGCCTGCCATTTTCAAGCTTTTCGCAGCCGAACATACGTGAGTCTTCTTTTATATAATAGTATAGATTTAAGAAGAAAAATTTGTTTATTTAACATAGAAAATTTTGTTTATTTAAGTTTAATCATATTTCAGGCGTCGTTATAATTGTTTTATAATGGTGCGTACATGTGATTTAGGCAAAACAAATATGATTTGTTTGCTTATATGTTTGGGGCAAACGTTTTCATAACAACCGCCTCTGTAACGATTTTGGCATTTTTGTTTTATAGTAAATTGTGTAGTAATTTTCATATATTCAAATAAACTAATACAAAAAACATCTTATGTTGTTATGGCTGCCTCTCTTCGATTTCAGAGTTGGAATACAGAAGTATTACATATACATATGTTCTACCTTATTAGCTTTGGGCACAACCTTTTTTGAGTTGCACAGTGCTGTAATGAGAAAAGTTTTTCTCTCTAAAAATAAGAATAAAGAAATTGTATCGTTATTCTCTTTGAATTTTAATTAATTATTTAAATAAAAGTTATCAAATTTATATAGCCTATGTCTCAACTGGACACGATAGCTACCCTAGAGAAAAAGAATTTTTGAAATAGCGCCTGCCATTCTCAAGCTTTTCGCAGCCGAACATACGTGAGTCCTCTTTTATATAATAGTATAGAAGTATAGAAGATAGATAGAATATAGATAAGATATATTTCACACAGCTTCCATTTATTGAAATTAACTCGTTTTACCCAAATTTATCCTCAAAATTAAATACCTTTTTTTAACGAACAAAAAGACTACTCTAAATGTAATAGATTAGCTCGCCGCGCATTTGACTGACTTCGTAGACCTATGTCAGGCTCGTCCTCTCCTTGGAGTTGTAATGAACACTGTACGACACGAAAAATTACCAATTTCAATTCTTTCGAATCTATCGCCTTGCGTTCTTCCTTTTTTTTCTTGTTTCCTACACCACATCAGTATTGAGGCGAACAAAAAAATTATTAAAATCGGCCGAGCCATTTCCGAGTTTTAGCAAGACTAACGCACTGCAATTGATATTTATATATTCAGAAGATAGAAGATAAGAATAAGACGAAAAACACGATTGGAAAATGAAATAAAAAATTTTTGTAATACATTTCAATTTGAATAAAAATAGTCAGCTCAACCGTCAGTTTTGAAGCCATGAGGTGGTCCAAGGTTTGATCCTCACAATTGGCAAACAAATAATTTGTTTTTTTATTTATTGTAATTACAGCTTTTGTGTCATTTTTGAAGTAAATACTGAATATGTTGGATCTTTCTTCAAATAGGGTTTATTAAGTGCTTAAATTGAATTTATCAACGAAAAGAAATTGAATGAAATATATTCAAATAACGGAGTTATTTTAATCGAAAGTAAGAAATACGAAGTTCTGATAGTTTTTTGTTATTCTATGGAAACGATGTTATTAAAAAAAGACGCTGTACTAAAATTTTGTGCATTTTTGAAGGTATGTGAATGTTTTTGGTGTTAAAATAACAAAATTTTCTTTAAATTAACACAGTGCAACACGAAAAAAATAACCATATACGGACACCACTACGTGATAAAAGACTAAACAAAAAAAGACCCGTGTCTCCCAATTTTTCCCAAAGTCATGCACTTTTTTGTTTATGGGCCGCCAAAGATTTGGGGCCTCGGTATCATTTTCGCAAAAAAGTGATCATTTTCTCGGGCTCATATCTTGCAAACCTTCCAGATCAAAATCGCAAAAAACTTAAAAAAATTCGATTTTTTTTACCTTTTTTCCCGTGTTCAGGTCCATATGTAGCAAACCGTTCAAAATTCAAGGAAACAATCAACTACAAAAATTTACCAAATATCTCAATAAATGATTCTTAACACTGTTTAGGTAGCACGCAAAAGTGAAAAATTTGCCGAAAATTTTTTAATATGATTTTTTTTACCTTTTTTCTCCTGTTCAGGTCCATAGGTAGCAAACCGTTCAAAATTCAAGGAAACAATCAACTACAAAAATTTAGCTAAGATCTCAATAAACAAATTTCTAGAACATATAAACTTCCTAGAGGTGATTCTAAACACTGTTTAGGTAGCACGCAAAAGTGAAAAAAGTGACGCGGTGAAAGTTAAATAAAGTGCTACAACACAATTCAAAATTAAAAATTGCTACGCAAATTTTTCACTTTTGCGTGCTACCTAAACAGTGTTAAGAATCATCTCTAGGATGTTTATATGTTGTAGAAATTTGTTTATTGAGATATTTGGTAAATTTTTGTAGTTGATTGTTGCCTTGAATTTTGAACGGTTTGCTACATATGGACCTGAACACGGGGAAAAAGGTAAAAAAAAATCGAATTTTTTTAAGTTTTTTGCGATTTTGATCTGGAAGGTGAAGTTTTTTTGATTTTATATGTTCGCAATTTTTGTTCTTTATGACAAGAGCTACAACTTTGCGTCAGAGAGTAAATCGAAATTCTGAACGGTTTGCAAGATATGAGCCCGAGAAAATGATCACTTTTTTGCGAAAATGATACCGAGGCCTCAAATATTTGGCGGCCCATAAACAAAAAAGTGCATGACTTTGGGAAAAATTGGGAGACACGGGTCTTTTTTTTTAGTCTTTTATCACGTAGTGGTGTCCGTATATGGTTATTTTGCCATGACTTAAAAAATTACACACAGTGTAATTAGACGAACAGTTTCGCCAATAAAAGTACGTTGGTAGGCTAATTTGCGTTTCTTGTAAAGGGGCGGAAGAGGCGTGATGAAAACAAAGTATGTCATAACCTAATCTAGGATTCAAATAATGTATGTGCCGAATTTTAGTTAAATCCGTTCAGCCTTTAAGATTTGTTGGCTATTTAAAGTATTCTGATGTGGCAATTCCCATACAAAATTACCAATTTCGATTTTTCGATTTTACCGTTGTTTCTTTGGGTTTTTTGTAATTTTCTTTTTTTCTAAACCATGTCTGTTTTAAGGCAAACAATACAAAAATTATTAAAATCGGCCAAGCCGTTTCTGAGCCTTAGCAAGACTAACGCACACGCATTTCATTTTTATATATAAGAAGAAGAAGAAGATAAGCACAAATTGACAACGTTTATTTTTATCAAACTGTAACACATTTTCTGCTCAAAATGGACAGCTCTGAGGAAACTCAAGTAATAATACTAACAAATTCGTCTCTGCATAATACAGGTCTCAAGAACTCTTCCTTCTGATGCTTCTAGCAGCAGCGGATGTAGAAGGCATCTCAGGCTCCATTTCTGGTGACTCTGGCACATTGATTGGCTCAAAGAGGTACTCCACTTCCAAGTCAATGTCCACATTTATTTTCTTTCTGGCATGCTTGAATTGAATGCTTGAAGGAGACGGCAGCACGTTTCCCAAGAATGGACAAGTGGTCTCTGTGCACTATACCGGAACTCTGGCTGATGGAAAGAAATTTGATTCATCGCGTGATCGCCAAAGGCCTTTCAAGTTCACCATTCGCAAAGGCGAGGTAATTCGCGGCTGGGATGAGGGTGTCGCCCAATTGTCAGTTGGTCAGCGTGCCAAGTTCATCTGCTCACCGGATTATGCTTATGGCAGTCGCGGACATCCAGGTGTAATTCCGCCAAACGCTACACTCACCTTTGACGTTGAGTTGCTCAAGGTCGAATAAGTGCAGCATAGCCAAATACAATAACAACAACCACAACATCCAATTTAATAATAATCCGCAAGAAAAACAATTACAATTAATTCCACAATAAAAAACAAAAGCTATTTTTAACAAGAACTAATCAGCACTTTAATCGAATCTCTTGAAATTATCAACATTCTGAAAATACATCTAAATCTATTTGGATTATCAACACAGCGTCAAAATTCCATCGCTGACATGGAGATTAAAGTACCGAACCTAGCCAGCAGCATTTGACTTTATTGAGCGAAATACAGAGTTTTTGAATTTGTACATTTTTTCTAATTTAATTTTATATATAATCTTCTAAATGTGATCTCATGGAAATGTTTTTCTTTTTGCGTTATCCAAATAAATCTGGATTGTTGGCCATTCTGTGCAAATAGAACATATTTTATCATTTGTTGCTTTGTTTACTTTTGATTGTGATTTTTTTTTTATTTTTTGTGACATAAACATGTACTATGTTTCCATGGCGAGTTAACTCGGGGTTTACTCGGGGTTAACTCGCTATGGAAACGCGAGTTGAGTTGAGTTTCGTTAAATCCACGAAACTTGTAAGATTTAACTGGGTTCTATCTGTCAAAGTGAATGCTGCCATTTAGTATCCATTTCGTTAGTAAAACAGTAACAAAAATGCAAATGAAATTGACAAGTTCGACTCAACTCGATGCTGTGCATGGAAACACTAGCCGTGTTTTATTCGTACTGGTTTAACCAAAAATGTTCTAAATTACATGCAGAACACTAACAAAAAGATGAACCTGCTCAGTAGCTGGATCATCTTGTTAAACTTGTTTTCGTTCCGCTACTGCTCTTTAGATGTCGTTGTTTACTTGTGTTTTCATTGATTTATAGTCACCCTTTGCTGTCAAAGGAAACAGCTGTGCTTAGTTCTTTGCAATAAATAAATAAAAATGGATGCACGAGAGTCGTTATTTTATTGCCCCAAGCTCCAGTGTCCCAAGCGGTCAAGGCTCCAAGCTCCAATGTCCCAAGCGGTCAAGAGAAAAACTTAAAAAAGTTTAACTAATGCGATCTATTCGTTCATCAGGTTAAACCAGAACGAATAAACGCGGCTGCTACTATCGAGTTAGCGACGCCATATTCTTAAGCGCTGATTATAATAGACGGAACGGAACGGTGTCAAGTGTCACGTAACGTAACAAAACGGTAAAAAACGGAGAAGTGATTATAATAGGAACGGAAGTAAATGTTTAAACTGTCAAATTTGATAATTATTTGCTTATTAGAAATAAATTTGATAAGTATGGAAGAAGACGATTTTCAAATTGCTGTGATGTTCGGAAATATATGCGAACAATTTGTTCTTTTAAAGAAAAAGAATAAGCTTCGGCGCCTTCGCAGGTGGAGTATTCGTCCAATCAACAGGGACAGGAAAATTTCAGGGTATTTTGAAAAAGTTTTCAAGCCTATGAAGCTGAGTGACCAGGAACAATTTTTCATTCACACAAGAATGCCTTTTGAATTATATGAAATGCTCTACGGTTTGATGAAAAATTTTTTGCTAAAAACATCGATTCGAGAGCCAATTTGCCCGGAGCAGCGGCTGTCGTTAACTCTATTGTAAGTTTGAAATCGTTAACCTTTTTATCAATAGATTTAATCCTTATTTTCTCATTAAACTTTAAGGCACTTGGCACATGGTAATTCCTACCAAGCGCTTGCCTGGAGCCATAAACTCGGTAAGACAACCGTCCGAAATATTGTGCTGGAAACCTGCGATGCTCTTTGGGAAGTGTTATCGCCCATATACATGAGTGAGCCAACGGAAGCGCAGTATATGGACATTGCTAAGGACTTTTCTGAGTTGTGGAATATGCCGAATTGTGTTGGAGCCATTGATGGCAAACACATTGCTATAACATGTCCAAACAATAGCGGTTCAATGTTCTACAACTACAAGAAATTTTTTAGTATTGTCTTATTGGCGACGTGTGATGCAAGATATACATTCACATCGGTTACTGTTGGAAGTTATGGCAGCGAAAGTGACGGAGGTAGCTTATATTTATACTTCATCTTATATTAAAAATAATAATACTTTTTTAAAGGTATTTTCAGAACATCAGAGTTCGGACGCGCACTTTTATCAAACGCCTTGCCTCTACCTCCACATTGTTCGCTGCCAAACCAACCTGGCGTATTGTTCCCTCATTATTTTGTAGGTGATGCAGCGTTTCCGTTAAAAACAAATTTAATGCGCCCATTTCCCAGTCAAAATCTCTCTAAAAGTAAAAGAATTTTCAACTATCGATTGTGTAGAGCAAGGCGCTTAATTGAAAATTCTTTTGGCATTCTTGTTGCACGTTGGAGATTGCTTCGTCGTACAATCGAATGTCACCCGGAAAACTGCGAGAGAATTGTACTTGCTTGCGTTGTTCTGCATAACTTCGCTATGCTAAATGATTTCAAGCGGTGGTACTGTTCTGAAAAGTTTGTGGATTGGGAAACAAGGAACAACCTCACCCATGAGGGCAATTGGAGAGATGAGATTGATGGAAATGGTACTCTTAGATCACTTCGAACATATATGCGAAACGCATCAGCAGAAGCCTTTGCCATTCGAAATAATTTGGCTGCGTATTTCGTGGATAAGGGATCTGTACCATTTCAAAATAGAGTAGTTGAACTTATTTATGGGTCTCATGAGTAATTTGGAACATATTTTAACCATTTCATTTGGTTATTTTTTTTATTGAAAAATATTATTTACGTGTAAAGCCAATTTTTCATTAAACTTACTTTTCGTCTTTATGTTCAATATGTTCAATACATCTTTTTTGCCCTACAAAGAGATAATAAGCCAAACAATAAATGAAAACAAAATAAAAATCAATTAAAAAATTAATCTTTGATTTAATTCAGTCTTATAAAAAAATTAAAAAACTCAAATGATCTGATCAATACAACAGCGGCTCAGGGAAATAAAATTGTTTTAACAAGTGCCAGAGTTAAGGCATGTTGCTACTTGGCGCACTCCGTATTCGATTTAATAAACATTAAATAAAATTTGGAAATTCTGTTGAGATTCCTTCATTTAGATCTTCTAACTCAATCACATAGTTAAGGATGGCCCGCATCCCTCTATTGGCCAAATTCCGGGGAAGGCGCTGCAGCTTATATTTGACCACATTAGCAAATGAAGCAAATTCGTCATTTGTTGCCGAACCACGATCAGAAACATACTTTTTAAAAGTGTCAACAGCCAAACATTGATGGAATGCTTCGCTCTAAAAAAATATTATAAATATATTGAGAAGAAGTATATATATTATAAAATGTTACTTTCGTGGCTGCGTGTGATCCTTTAAAAACATCATAGCCTCGAAATGTTCCCACATCACTGCTGGTCCCGGGGCACTGCCAGTTGGTTGATCTGCTCGCCGACATTGACGTACAAACCTGTCCCGCAGGGAAGTCCAGCGCTTTGCACACTCGTCCACTATTATTCAGTAAAAAATAAGATGATTTATATTGATAAATTCCTGTAAAAAGTACGTTCTTACCAGGAGCTCCAACAGCCAAGGCAACTTCCCGCCAGGCTTTGGCTTTTATTTCAATGACTTTGTAGCCAGATCTTTTTTTATTATATATAACGTCGTGCTCCTTTACCGACTGTATCAAGTTTTCGTCAACTAACTTAAAACTAAATAAATGAAAAAATTCAGCAAAATAACACGAGCAATCGAACGAAATCGAAAAATGAATTTCAGCATCTGTCACAATCAGCTGTTTATTCACAACGGAATGGAACGCAACGGAAAAATCAAAAATCTATAGATTTCACCGTCACGTACCATTCCGTTACGTTGTATTATAAACACTCGTATAAGAAATGCTAGTAATAGATTGTAAAGTGACATTTGACTCAGTTCCGCACCGTTCCGATCCGTCTATTATAACTAGGCCTTTAACTTTGAGCTCTAGACCTGCATCAATCAGTCAAATGGTTGCATTATTTTGATAGTTTGTTTAGTAGGAAATTATGTCAAGAAAAGTAGTTAATTAGTAGGTTTTTGGTAATAAAGGTAGTTTTTTGAAGAGAAAAGGATGTAATCTGAAACCATTGCGATACAAATTCACAAAAAAGTAGGTAGCAAAAAAGTAACAAATGGCGTCGTCAGAGCATCAATCAAAATATCGTATGTGAACAGGCGTCAATGGCCCAATGTTACACGGTGCTTGTTTGCTCGGCGTGCAAATAATTTTGTTGTTGTTTCCAATGCAAAACTGTCAAAAATCAGTGAGACTGTGAGAGGATGAACACTTTGTAGACTTTGAGAAAAGAAAATAGAAGTGTTCATTGCACGCCAATCAAACGAGCACCGTGGCCCATGTTACACGATGCTCGTTTGCTCGGCGTGCAATGAACACTTTTATTCTTTTCTCAATTTGCACGTTGGTAGGTCACACGACAGAAATATGCACGCCGAGCTAGTTTTGACATTTCATTCAGTTCCTTGCTTTTTCTCCTACACTTTATTCCAACAAGGGTTTACTACAACTATTTTCTTCATACTGTTATAGTACAATAGTAGCACTTTTCTTCACAAAATGTACTTTTCAGCTACTTAAACGCCCAAATCTTTGATTTCACCACACAGCAACACTGTTGCACGGTGCTCGCTGCCATGTACACCGAGCAAAAATTAACATATTTTGTTCGGTCTACAAAGTGTTCATCCTCTCACAGTCTCACTGATTTTTGACAGTTTTGCATTGGAAACAACAACAAAACATGGGCCAAAGAAATGCAAAATTATGATTGGCGTGTCGTGTGAGCTACCAACAATCCATGATACAGTTATACAGGTAGCATTGACAAGTATAGATTTTCTCAGTAACAAGGAAACCAGCATCTGTCAAAAACAGTTGTTCGTGCAACAAGAATTAAACGAATGTAAAAATTAATAAATTCCACAAAATATGTGCGTTAAATAAACAATTATAATAATGAAAGTTGTGAAAAAATTATGTGCGATATGTGTTTAACGTTTTTCAGCCGTGATGTTTTAATTTTAATTGAAAACTTCTTCAATTTCGTCCACATGCAACTGCAGATGCTGAGGTTGCTGCACTCAAACGTTTTCAACCTTTTTTTTTTATGTTCGCACTTAATAACATTAAGTTTACAAATTATCTTCGTTCTAGTAATAATAACTCACTATTAATAAAATAAAATATGCAATATTTTGTTATCAAATGTGTGGTTATTTGCAAGCTCTGAAATATAAACAATGGTGAAAACATAAGCATAATTAAACGTTCTCTTTCTTGACTTTTTTTTTGACAGATGCTGGTTTCCCAAGCTACTGTCAATACTACCTTGTATTATTATACCATGCCAACAATCAGCATGTGAAAGAGAGTAAGAAAAGTTCATTGATTGCCAATCAAGCAATCCCGTGTGAGTTGGCCCGAACACAATATGCGTGAAAGGCCACCTCCACGAGGCCATGGTGTAATAATAATAAGGTGTTAGTTAATTTGACACTTCTCTCTCAAAATGATAAATTTTTTCGCCCCACTCCTGTCAAAAACAGCTGATGGTGAATTGGAATGAAAATAAATCAGCTAACGTGCAGTTGGTCGAAGCTCAATCCATGAACACTTCTTTTGATGACTATTATCAGTTGATGTATTGAACATTCTTTCATTCGATATTTTATTGAAGCAACCGATATGAATGCAAGACAATTTGCATGCTGGCCAAAGCTTCATGTCGGTGGCACCTTCCAACGCACGTTTTTTAAAAAAAATGACAAAACCATTCAATGGCGAACTTGGCACATGGGCGAAGACAACTGCAGTAACTTTTTGTCAACACAACACGGCACAATTAATTGAATTAAATATTTATTTCAACTTTATTTGCACAATAACCTATAAAAACTAAAACACATCATCATCTAGCAACTCATACAAATAACACAATTTGACAACTATCAACTATGCACGAGGCATAGCACATGCCATCATATACATCAAGGCATCGAAAAATCTAGTAGACACCACATACGCCATGGCATATCTTCATGGCGTATGAGGTCTCCACTAGATTTTTCGATGCCTTGATGTATATGATGGCATGTGCTATGCCTCGTGGAGGTGGCCTGTAACGAACGGCGAGCAACACGTCTCCAATCTGTCGTTGTAGAGAAATGTTGAGCGACTTGATTATAATACACACGACACCAGCAAACTTCAGCAGCATGTATAATACACAAAAAACAATGGCTGTTTTCAGCCGACTCAACAGTTGCCGTTTAGAATAACAACACAATCAGAGCTGAAAAAGAAATCCATTCAATTTGATTTTATTTTCAAAAAGTTGAATGAGTGAATAACGAAATAAGAATCTATTCAATGAATGCAAAATTCATTTATAAATAAAAATGTTATTTCACATTCAAATTTAAAAAATTTATTAATTATTCGTTACATTTATATCAATTAATGAATAAAAAATCAATAATAACTAAGAAATTAGTAATGAATAACAAATGAACAATGAATAAAAAAAATGAATAACAATTAAAATATAATTATATTAAAAAACAATTGCAAATTCTAAAATTCTTTTTGAATTGCATTCTTTGTGTATAGTATTCATATGAATAAAAAATTGAAAAATTGACAACAAAAATGATTTATTGAAATGAATAATTAATCAAGTTTTTTAAATTAAATGTGAATTAAAATTTTATTTATAAATCAATTTTGCATTAATTTATGGATTTTTATGTCGTTATTCAGTTGTACTTATTCTGAATATGAATGCAGACTTAACAACTCTGAATAGAGTTCAAACAAAACATCCGTCACTACCATCGCTACCATAAATTTCACAACAGTTTAGTTTGCTGCATGCGACCAGTAATAACCAATGTAAACAATGGCGGAAACTTGCTTTTGCTGCCTGTCAAATTAAAATTAAATTGAAGAAGACGGCAATGTCGCGCGACAATGTTGAGCGACAAGTCTCCAAAATACGTCCCATAAGAAATACATATAAAAAAAAGTGACAATTCTCTCTGCCGCTCGTCGCGCGTATTGTGTTCGGGCTATAAGTCTACTTCTTATTAATTTTATTAAATTAAAATTAAATTGAAGCCGACGGCAATGTCGCGCGACAATATTGAGCGACAAGTCTCCAAAATACGTCCCATAAGAATTTTTTTTTTGCATGTATTTCTTATGGGACGTATTTTGGAGACTTGTCGCTCAACATTGTCGCGCGACATTGCTGTCGTCTTCAATTTAATTTTAATTTGACAGGCAGCAAAAGCAAGTTTCCGCCATTGTTTACATTGGTTATTACTGGTCGTATGCAGCAAACTAAACTGTTGTGAAATTTATGGTAGCGATGGTAGTGAGGGATGTTTTGTTTGAACTCTATTCAGAGTTGTTAAGTCTGCATTCATATCTTATATATAATAATGAAATGCGTGTGCGTTAGTCCTGCTAAGGCTTAGAAACGGCTCGGCCGATTTTAATAATTCTTTTTTTGTATTCTTTGCCTTAATACAGATGTGGTTTAGCAAAAAAATTACAAAAAACTCGAAGGAACAGCGGAAAAATCGAAAAAATCGAAATTGGTAATTTTGTATGGAAATTGCCACAGTATAAAGTATCAGACTACTTTAAATAGGCAACAAAACTTAACGGCTGGACGAATTTAGCTCAGATTCGGCACACACATTACTTGAAGCCTAGATTAGGTTATGGCATACTTAGTTTTGACCAAGCCTTTTCCGCCCCTTTACAAGAAACGCACCTATTATATTTTTCTTAGACAAAAACCAATCGTGTTTTTCATCTTATTCTTATCTTCTATCTTTCTATCTTCTGAATATTTATATACTCGGAAATGCGGATGTAGTGTAGGAAGAAAGAAAATTAGGAAGAACCCAAAACGAAAAAAATCGAAAGAATTGAAATTGGTAATTTTTCGTATAGTACAGTGTTCATTACAAATCCAAGGAGAGGACGAGCCGGGCATAGGTCTACGAAGTCAAATGCACGGCGAGCTAATACTCGTGTAAACCACACTGACCAGCGAGCGACGGATAACGAAAACAGTCGACAATATGACTGTCCGAAGTGCCATCTATCTATCTATATCTATATCTATATCTATCTATCTATATATATAAAAAAGGAGCTTATGTTTGTAAGGCCGTAATAGACTCCTAAACTACTCATCCGATTAGCATGAAAATTTGTGAATAGAAGTTTTTTGGTACGGTGCGTGTTTGTGGGCTATCAATTTTGATCTACCTTGAACACCAGAGGGCGCTGTAGTACAAATTTTTAACAAAACTGCCTAAAACTCATAAACTGCTTTTGCGATTATAATGAAAAGTGGTATACTGTGGGTTTCATGTACGTTGAGTGTTCTGTTCCTATCGTTTTTGACCTATCTTGAACACCAGAGGGCGCTTTAGTACAAATTTTTTACAAAACCACCTAAAACTCCCAAACCGCTCATGCGATTAGAATAAAAATTGGTATATAGTAGTTTTCAGGTACGATGAGTTTTTCAGCACTATCTTCTTTGACCCACCTTGGACACCAGATGGAGCTGTAGTACAATTTTTTTACAAAATCGCATATTTTTAGTTGTTTTCTTAGGTTACATGTGCGAATATTTACAAAATATAAAATATTTCTTAAATTTAGTAAAATTAAAAAAATTTCCGTTATTTTGATATCAAAAACATGAACATATCTTGAAAACTATGAAAAATTTTACTACAACGATATATTTAATGCAACATCGTACACAAAATTACGAAAAAAACAATCAGATATTCAATTTTGTGACTTTCGATTCAAATATCTCCGCTGCTTTTTTAAATATTGTGTTAAATTTTTTTTGTCTTAAAGCTTCATCAAAATACTATGAAAACCTTATTGCAAAAATACCGTTAGTTGAGTATATATATTTTAAATTTTTTTTTCAAAAAAGGTCTGAAATTTTGGAGTTTTCCCTCAAAAAAAGGCTCAAAATTTGTTTTTGTTGTAAAAATAATTTAAATTCAAATTCGCAAATTTTCAACTCTATTTAATAAATATAACATTTATAGGCAAAAATTATTTCAATTTTACGCAAAAATTAAAAACCATTTTTGTGATTCAAAAAGCAAGGCCTACCCCTTGATTTTTTCGAACAATAAGTTTTTTTCCAATATTGTGTTTTCATATTTTTGAAAAAATATACAAGCTAAAAAATTAATTTATTGGAAAAAATTATCTTAGTATCTCTTACCAATCAAAAGTTATAGTGAATAATCTTTATCCAAAATATATATACCAAAAGCAAAACGCTGTCTGTGTGATGGCTGGAAACTTCAAAATTACTGAGCCGATAGAGCTGAAATTTTTGGCAGAACATTTTTTTCAAGTACGAGATGGCTTAAATATTTGTCACACCCCCTTTTACCGCCCACTGTCGGCAACTGTACTAAAACTGGGTAGTGTCCATCTACTAGAAAACTGGGATGAGCATTATATAAGAGGCTGTGGCTCCGCCCATACAGTTAAAATTTGTATTATCAAATAGCTTTGAAAGTAAAAGTAGCAATACTTACATATAAACTCAAAATGGAGTTACTATTTGGTGATCTCCTGCTACTGGGAAACTGTAACGGCCAGTGGAAAATAACAGTGGTGTCAAACTATGAGTCTAAGAAAAGTTTTGAATACACATATTATGTTCCCATATAGTTGCAGGGTGCAGCAACGCGCGCCGGGAAAAGGCTAGTTCAGAATAAGTACAACTGAATAACGACATAAAAATCCATAAATTAATGCAAAATTGATTTATAAATAAAATTTTAATTCACATTTAATTTTAAAAACTTGATTAATTATTCATTTCAATAAATCATTTTTGTTGTCAATTTTTCAATTTTTTATTCATATGAAAACTATACACAAAGAATGCAATTCAAAAAGAATTTTAGAATTTGCAATTGTTTTTTAATATAATTATATTTTAATCGATATTCATTTTTTTATTTATTGTTCATTTGTTATTCATTATTCATTTGTTATTCATTACTAATTTCTTAGTTATTATTGATTTTTTATTCATTAATTGATATAAATGTAACGAATAATTAATAAATTTTTTAAATTTGAATGTGAAATAACATTTTTATTCATAAATGAATTTTGCATTCATTGAATAGATTCTTATTTCGTTATTCACTCATTCAACTTTTTGAAAATAAAATCAAATTGAATGGATTTCTTTTTCAGCTCTGATTGTGTTGTTATTCTAAACGGCAACTGTTGAGTCGGCTGAAAACAGCCATTGTTTTTTGTGTACTATACATGCTGCTGAAGTTTGCTGGTGTCGCGTGTATTATAATCAAGTCGCTCAACATTTCTCTACAACGACAGATTGGAGACGTGTTTCTCGCCGTTCTTCGCGCGTATTGTGTTCGGGCTATTAGTCTAGAGCTTACTTTTTTATGCATACGGGCCATTATGACAATTTCGACACAAGGACCCCTTTTACATTGGTCAAGAATTGGATAAAATTCTTTGCTATTCCCTTTAAAACTTACCCTCTCTCACGTTGATGTCCGCGTCTTTTATCAACAAACTCACAGGCTTGATTTTAAGTCTTGACCAATGTAAAAGGGGTGCTACCCCCTTTTAAAAAGAAAGAAGTATTACTGCTGAATGAATATTACTGAAGTATTCACTGCTTCGAAAGAAGTGATCACTATTATATTTTTGTAGTGTGCGACTGATTATAATTCTTTGTAATAATTCGTTTCGAAATAGGGATAAAAATAATGCTTTTGAGTTTAAATCAATTAATACAAATAAAATACGAAAAAATTTTTCAATGATGTTGTGTTGGCTGTACTATTGCTTACGTTTTAAAACAGTTTTTATAATATTTATTTTATCATCCGTGAAAAAGCTAAAATTTTAATGAAATTTCAATAATAATGTTTCCTAACATATTTTCCAAACATGCCACTTTTTTTATTCATTCATTCATTTTTATTATAGAACCGTCGATCTGGAGAGTGCAAAAATTCTGCATTTATTCTACTTTCGAGGTCAACCTTTTCGAGAAAAGAACACGATTTAATTTACAGGTCAGAATTTTTTTCGAGAAAAGAACACATAAAGGGCAGAATTCTCGAAGATGGCAGAAAAAATGCGGAATTTTTTGAGAAAAGATAACGCTACGATAATCATTACTTTTCAGGATAGCGAAAAAACCTTTTTTACTCAACAACAATTCGGCGCAGCCATCATTATTGTTCTTATTGCAATATTTGATTTTCTTTTTAACTTGAATTTTTAATGCTTGCATCGATTTCTGATAAACTGAATTTTGAATTAAAATTAAATAGGATTTTTGTTTTTTTGAACAGAAAAAAAGGTAAGCAAAGCAAATAAAAAAGAAGTGAACACTTAAATTCGAAAAAAGAGGTAACTTGAAATTTTTATTCATACCAAAAATAGTGTTCACTTCAGAACCTTCACTACATGATAGTTAACTCTACTCTGCAGCGTTCACTAATGGTATTCATGCAAATGGGCAAAGTCTTTATAAATGGTATAAATAAGATAACTTTATCACCCTTAAGCCCTGTATCCAGCTCTCAAGTAATTACTTAAGCAAAATGTTACTTATATTTCTTGAGTGTAAAATAGTAGTAGACAAGTAATTTTGACGGAAAAATAATTTGAGAAAGTTTTGACAGTTCCAGCCATGTTGATACTTTGACTTTTTTGTTGTTTAATTTTATCGGACATACATACTAAAATTTTACCATAAAAATTGAAATAAATACTAAAATAATTAATTAATTCAACGATGAGTGAATTGCAAAGGTAAGTAATTGAAACAAAAGCTAGCTTATATAAGTTATTGACGTGCATAAACATTTCTAGGACTGATTTAGTTACGCTATTAAACTGTGGCATTTTCCTGGCAGGCATGGAGCTTTTGGAAGAGGAAGAGGAGGAGGAGAAACGAAAGATTCGGCGACGTCCCAGGTATTGGGTGAGCCCATACCTCAAAGAACGCAATCAGAAGGGAAGGTTCTTTACAGATTTTGAAAATTTGCAGAGTGAACCACAACGGTTCAGTGAAAATTTTCACATGTCGCCTGCAATTTTCGATGAATTGTACGAGCTACTGCTTCCACACTTGGCTCCAAAACGGAACACTAGGCCAAAGGATTTCATCCCAACCAAGGCAAAAGTTGCCATTGTTTTAGAGTAAGATTTTTTATAGCTTTCTATTTGCACATAAGTATATATAAATGCAATTTTTAGATATTTAGCATCTGGCGACTTACAACGTCATCTTGCTTCATGCTACAGGATAAGCAAGCAGCATTTTGGAAGGATTATTGATGACGTGTGTGAAGCCATATGCACCACTCTTGAAAAGGAAATACCTCGGTGGAATGAAGACATGCTTTTAAGCGTCGCTGATGGTTTTCGGAAAGAGTGGAATTTTCCAAATTGCGTTGGTGCAATTGATGGGAAGCATGTGAGCATCATAGCTCCTGCAAATAGTGGTAGCATATTTTATAACTACAAAGTATGTTAAATGCAAAATCTTAGTGCTTACAATGGAACTTAATCATATACAATTTTATTACAGGGATTTCATTCCATAGTAGTGTTAGCCACTTGCGACGCCTACTATAAATTTACGTATTTGGATATCGGAGCGTATGGTAGCGAGGGTGATTGCAACATTTTTAAAAATTCGAAGTTTGGAATCAGCGTGGTAAATGATACCTGTCTGTTTCCTCCAGATACTTATGTGGATGGAAAAAAACTTCCACATTTCATCGTTGCAGATGACGCTTTCCCTTTAAGCAAGCGAATTATGAAACCATATAATTCCAAACCCATTTTGCCTGCACAAAGGATTTTTAATTATAGATTAAGTCGTGCAAGGCGATGCATTGAGAATGCTTTCGGGATCTTAAGTGTGAAATGGCTTTGTTTAAGGAAGAAATTATTTTGCAGTCCAAATCGAGCACAAAAAATTGTTTCAGCTTGTTGTTTACTGCACAATTTCTTGCTCAATAAAAGTACTCGAAATTATTGCCCCACAACGTTCTCGGGATTTGAAGATAGCGATGGGAATTGGGTGGACGGAGAATGGCAAGCTAACGAGCATCGAGAAGGTTCCCTGATTCAAACTGACTTGGCTGCCTATCATGGCAGATCGTCCGATTATGGAAAATATATTCAAAAAACGCTAACAGATTATGTAAATTCTGAAACTGGCTCTGTTCCTTGGCAAAATAGAGCAGCGTTTCTGTAGTTGTTAAATTAAAGTTAAAATATAACTACATAAATAAAATAAATGGAGGACGATCCTCACAAGGCAACGCGTGAGGGTCAAGGGGGCGATCTTCACATGGCAACGTGTCTGACTGCCTCAACCTGGTGAGGCCAGCATTATCCATGTCGAACTCGTCTCAAGTCGACTCAAACCTCTGCGTGGTGTCCTCTAGAAACGGCAAACTGGCAACCGTTAGTTTGACGGCTAATGTGAGCGGCGGGCTCCCCCTGCCTTTAAAGGGTTGTGCGTTGGGTTTGAAACCCACCACGTAAAAACAAAATTTCAATGAAACACATAAGAAAAAAGATAAAAATGATCCCCAAATCTGATGACGACTACCGCAAACGAAAAACTGACAATGATTTACGGATATGCACCTGGAACGTCCGAACCCTTAATTGGGATGGTGCCTCTATCCAACTGATAGATATCTTAGAAAGATACAAAGCTGATATCACTGCAATCCAAGAAATGCGATGGAAGGGACAGGGTTGCTTACGGCAAGCATCCTGTGATATCTACTACAGCGGCCATGCGGAGAAGCACGAATTTGGATGCGGATTCGTGGTTGGCAAGCGACTACGGCATCATGTCCTGCGATTCACACCTGTGAACGAACGACTTGCCATAATCCGTGTCAAGGCAAGATTCTTCAATATAAGCCTGATTTGTGCGCACGCTCCGACAGAAGACAAGGACGATGAGACCAAAGACAGCTTCTACGAGCGCCTTGAAGAGGCCTATGAGCGCAGCCCCCGCCACGACATAAAAATCGTGCTTGGTGACTTCAACGCCAAGGTGGGAAAAGAAAATATCTTTGGTCCAACAGTCGGAAAGTTCAGCCTCCACGACAATACCTCCGATAACGGAATGAGGCTGATTGACTTTGCCGCAGCGCGAAACATGGTCGTTAGTAGCACTAGATTCAAGCATCTCGATATTCATAAAGCAACTTGGCTGTCTCCTGATCAAAAGACGCGTAACCAAATTGATCACGTTTTGATTGACGGAAGGCACTCTTCCAGTGTTTTAGATGTACGCACGATCCGTGGTGCCAATATAGACTCGGATCATTATCTTGTCGCAGCCAAGATCCGTACACGCCTGTGCGCAACGAAGAATGCGCGCAATCCAGCACAGAGAAAGCTAGACGTCGAAAAGCTGCAATCAAAACAAACAGCCGAAGACTTCGCTACCCGACTCTCACTCCTGCTTCAAGAAAGCACTCCTCCGATCGACGATATATGCGCGCAGTGGAATCACATTTCCCACTCTATGCGTACGGCTGCCGAAGAGGTGATAGGCTATCACCGCCCTCGCCGAAACCAGTGGCACGACCAAGAGTGTCGCGACGCCACTGCAGAAAAAGACGCCGCCTACAAAGCCACCCTGCAGTCGGTTGTAACGCGTGCTGCTAAAGAGCGATACAAAGAGAAGAGGAGGGAAGAGAGACGCATTTTCAGGCGAAAGAAAAGGGAAGCAGAAATGCGTGAGTGCGAGAAAATTGAGATGCATGGTGACAGGAATGAGGTCCGAAAATTTTTCGAAAAAATAAGACGCCTGGCCGATGGTTTCAAGACCGGGGCCTCTTCCTGCAAGGATGAAAATGGGAATCTAGTGACAGATATCCAGAGTACACTGATGATGTGGAGGGAACACTTCTCTAGGCTTCTGAATGGTGACGACGACAACAATCCCGCCAATAGAGATGATATCCCGGAATCCCCAATTTTGGACGACAGCGTTGAAGTTCCGCTGCCCGACCATAGTGAAGTCTTGAAAGCTATAGCTCGGCTTAAAAACAACAAAGCCGCAGGAGCCGATGGCTTACCGGCTGAGCTCTTCAAGAATGGAGGCGAAGCTCTATTTAAATGCATTCATGAGCTTCTATGCAGAATATGGTCGGAAGAATGCATTCCAAACGATTGGAACCTCAGTGTGCTCTGCCCAATCCACAAGAAAGGCGATCCCACAATTTGCGCCAACTACCGTGGGATAAGCCTTCTGAATATCGCATATAAGGTCCTGTCGAGCGTACTATGTGAAAGACTAAAGCCCATCGTAAACCAGCTGATTGGACCTTATCAGTGTGGCTTCAGACCTGGTAAATCCACCATAGACCAGATATTTACGCTACGACAAATCTTGGAGAAGACCCTAGAAAAACAGATCGACACACACCATCTTTTTGTCGATTATAAAGCCGTCTTCGACAGTCCTATAAGGAATTATCTATACTCCACCATGTCTGAATTTGGTATTCCTGCAAAGCTCATCCGTCTTTGCAGAATGACACTGAGCAACACCAGCAGCACAGTTAAGATCGGGAAGGATCTCACTCCTCCATTCGATACCAAACGAGGTTTTAGACAAGGTGATTCCTTATCGTGCGACTTTTTCAACCTGATGATGGAGAAGATCATCCGAGCTGCTGATTTGAGACGCAGCGGCACGATATTCTACAAAAGTATTATGCTGCTGGCGTATGCTGATGATATCGATATCATTGGCCATAATACGCGCGAAGTCAGTGCAGCATTCTCCAGATTAGCGAAAGAGTCGAGTCGAATGGGTCTTGCAGTGAACGCAGATAAGACGAAATACCTAGTGTCAACAAATAAACAGTCCCAGCGTCTTGGAAACCACGTCACTGTTGACAACATCTCCTTCGAGGTTGTTAAGGACTTCGTCTACCTGGGATCCAGCATTAACTCTTTCAACGATGTTAGTATTGAGATAAAACGAAGGATAACTCTTGCCAACAGGTGTTACTTTGGGCTAAGTAGGCAATTGAGAAGCAGAGCCCTCTCTCGACGAACAAAACTCACGCTCTATAAGTCACTAATCATGCCCGTCCTATTATATGCAGCACAAACCTGGACGTTGAGCAGTTCTGATGAAAAGACTCTGGGAGCCTTCGAGAGAAAGATCCTTCGTAAAATCTTCGGTCCAATCTGCGTCAATGGCGAGTACCGAATTCGATGGAACCACGAGCTGTATGAGCTGTAGGTGAGCACGGCTCCGCTGGCTAGGTCATGTTGAGCGAATGGAAAACGACGCTCCAGCGAAAAAAATATTCGATTCGGTGCCCGGTGGTGGTCAACGCAGAAGAGGACGCCCACATCTTCGTTGGAAGGATCAGGTGTTGGATAACCTGACCACGCTTGGTGTTTCCAACTGGCGCCAGCAAGCGCAGAACAGAAATGGCTGGCGCAATTTCTTATACGAGGCCAAAACCGACTTACGGTTGTAAGCGCCAGATAAGTAAGTAAGTAAATAAAATAAATTAACTTCTTTATTTAATAACGTTTAATAGTTATAGTTGCTACACCCGGCAACTATATTGGAACATAAGTATATTCAAAACTTTTCTTAGATCCACATATTGACCCCTGTCTCTAGCATAACATCACCAAATAATAACTTTTCTGAGTTTCAAAGTTCCGTGACTTTTACTTTCAAAGCAAACACATTCATTTTCATATATATAGATTAATTATTTCCATTTAATAACCTTTTTATATAAAAAGTGATTGTATGTTTGTTTATCTAAGGGCTATCTATATACTTTAAAACTACTGTCTCAATTGAAATTCTAAATAAGGGAAATTAACCAATTTATTTTTAGAAACGACTTTATTTTTGATTTTGTTGGGCAATTTTTGTTAATAAAGATGCAGAAAATTCAATGCACGCGGCATCAGCAACACTTTTCGGCAACTGCTTCAGCATCCAGTCGAAGCTAGATAATGCTTCTTGAAAGGACTCTCAGGCTGTTTCAAACGGTTCTCCTGCTTTTCCAAGAGGCTATCAAACCTCTGCCACAATTCCGTCCTTTTGGAACCGCTTGGCCGACTGTCTTCAGATGACAGAGGCGTTTGGGATATGGTCTCCTAAGCATAAAATAATCAAATTTTATTACAGATACATATAACGAAAATAAGTATCTTAGATCTTAGCTGCCACAATAGGGCAATTCGTTAGCACATAGAAAAATTCGTTAAAAAACAGAGGTATGAAGATATTTCGACCAAATACTAATTCGGCTAAAATTGTTTTTTTATAAAATGATGTGGTAACGAATTACCCCGGTGTGGCAGCTATGCTACTATAGCGAGGCTTGGCAGCCAAGGCAGCGACTGAAGTTCAATCATACTTACATAGTTGTATACCGAGCCGCGATTACTTCCTGGCGATGCTGACTCATCATGAGTTTCTGCCACAGGAGTCGTAAAAGTCCTGTAAAATAATAACATTAATTAAAACTTTTAAACTTGAATAAATTGTACTTACTTTCTTTTTTTAGAGGTGCTAGGCAAAAATGACAGGTCTTCGCCAAACTCCCAGTCTACGCTATCATCAAAAGCTGGCTCTTCCAGCGATTGGCCACCTGCGCTACCACTTTTGCTTTTATTAGCTACCTTGGCATGGTAGCGGTAGCTTTCCCGCATTGCAGTCCATGGCGACTTGCATTCGCTTTCTGAATTTAAACAATTATTAGTATAACCGGTCATTTAGTTAGGTTAGGTTAATTCACCTGATTTTTCCAAAATACCAGCTATTATTCGCCAAGCCTGGTCAACCGCATTTTTGTTGCTGTGGTGGGAGTTCGTTATATCCCAGATGGCTGGCCACTCTTTTACCTCCCTTGCCAACCTGTACTTTTCCTCCTCGGAAAAGTTGGCAGACCGCTTCTTTCTTTTTTTTCATTGTTGAAGGCATCTGCCCACCAACCAGAGCTGCTTCTTCTTGAGTTGATGCATTCATTTGGAACTCTACAATATTTGTTTATTAATTATAAATAAATATATCAATAAAATTAAAAAATTATTTACCTCTTAACGTTGTTTGTCAAAATTTTCCTTGCAGTAATAATGAAACTTGCATATATTTCTTGTCATTCACAGTGCTGCCGTTGCTACTTTTCATTGAAAAAAGTAGTAAAAATAAAAAATATTTACTTACGAGCTGGATCCACTTTCAAGTAACTTTGACAAAAGAAAATTACTTTTCGATTACGTTTCAATTTTTTGTATGAAAATATGCTTTACTTGAGAGCTGGAAACAGACCTTTATAAATGAACTGTCAAAATTTGTACTGAGAAGCAGTGTTGCCAGTCTAGCCTTTTTGAGGCTAGATCTAGCCTTCTTTTCTGTTGTCTAGCCTCGAAAAATGCTATCTAGCCTCTAGCCTTTTTTTAGCCTTGTTTTGTTTCGTTCTAGCCTTTTCTAGCCTTTTTTGATACATTGCTTAAGATGTATGGACACGAGATCTGGATCCATTTGTTGTTTCAAGTTCCTTTAATTTTTCAACTCCTTGCAAGTCGAGGCAGGGAAACAACAAGTTTGCGCGAATCATAAGCAGCAAGAATTAAGTCGCCAAATGTAGAAAACTGGAAATGAAGAAACTTGAAATGTAGGGAAAAAGTAATTATTTTGCCTACAAATCCTTTATTTTCAAGTCTGTTTACGAAGTTCGAGGAAATAACTTTGTGTCGTAAGTGCAAACTTCGTTTCTCGAGTTAAGAATACAGTTTAACTTGAAAGCATTGGATTGAAGTATGTTTGTGTTCTTTTTGTTGTTTTTTTATTTCCTGCACCTGAGCAGGGGAGCTTTAAGTAGGGCCGGAGAGGTTTAATATGTATGACCCACCCCCATTACTTTTGCAAAAGGAACATTTTTCCCTTGGGGACCTATTCCCTTTGACCACTCCGTAGGGGTTAATTAACTTCGTCACTTTGTATAGAAAAGTATAAGTAGACGCTCTTCAGTGGCTTTCTACGGCAGCGCAGTTGCTTAGACTTGAAAAGTAGAAAGCTTGATTTTTTCTATCAATTAATGTAGGGTAGAAACAAAATAGAATCAAGTCTGACTTATGATTGGTTTTTCAGAAGCTAGTCGTGGCTTGTAGGTTAAAAATATATCAAGGGTCTACAAGTCAAGTCAAAACTTGATTTTTTTCAAGTTACTTGATTTTCAATTGACTTGTTGCAGATCTCTGGAATGGACCCAGTGCAACCCTGTGCTCTAAAAATAATATATTTGGCAGCACTTCATAAATGAAACATTATATCAGCTGGAAATGGAAAAAACAAATATTCTTTCCAATTCTGGTTTCCATTTACTAGATATTTCAATAAAGTTTCTAAATTCATACAAAAAATGTGTTAGAAAATAGATGATTCTAATGAAACTGAAAGTACTTCCAGCTCCAGCAATGGGGCTTCGTCTGATTAATGGAATTTGAGGAGCCGAGTGCAAGCAAGAAAAATCTGAAAAACTCGAAATATACGGTTTTTACACTAATTAAATATTTGAGCTCGAAAGACTGAATTCAATTGTAATTAATTTCAAATATATTTTGTTCTTGGTATTGTTTTATATCATATTCATATAGTATGTAAATATACAGAGTAAAAAATAATGTAAACAAATCTAGCCTTTTTTTAGCCCTTTTTTTTTAAGCCATCTAGCCTTTTCTAGCCCTTTTTTAAAGCCCATCTAGCCTCTTTCCCCAAAAATTTCTGGCAACACTACTGAGAAGCTTTTGCACAAACCAGATATATTTGCTCTTCGATTTAGGTGAGCAAACGAGGTGGCAAACTTATAACAGCAATCAGCAATTACTATTCACAAGTTAACAGCTGACATATCTCTGTAAATGCACAATCGGTTTTAGGGGACGTTCACACAATCTACCTGATAAAAATAACTAATTGCCCTAAATATAACTTTGCCGCTTTGCATGAATACCATTACTATTTTTTATACATAGTCCCGGCTTACACTTGTCAAGAATTGACGGTAATTTTTTTGGAATTCCCTTTTAAACTTGACGGTCGGGTTTATTTGTTTGTTTGTTTGTTTATTTATTCAAATTTATGCTCACAAGAACTTAATCTTATTAACAAGCATAAAAGCTAGGTTGACAGTTGAGTAAATGAAACTGAACTAAACAGATATATTGACTTATCTAATCAAATATTTACTATAAAAAAGATAATTAAAATGAGGAAAATGAAGAAAATTACATGTAGTTATTAAATAAAAAAAAAATAAATAACTGGCCATTTCAGCCCTTGAGAGGATTTTGACCTAGCTTTTTATGATCAATTGTGTTGTGCGTGTTATTAAGTTTGTACACAATTGACCGAGAAATGGACCTACAGGTTTAACGCCGACTCCGAACGGCGATGAACGGAATGTTCTTATTCTCAAGAAGCTTTACATGGCATTTTTATTATTCTCTGTGGTTTGCCATTGTCTGCAGAGAGGTGGCGGCCGTACAGAAAAATAATTTGAATTCAAATAATTTTCTGTCGCTGCTGGGGTTCGAACCCGGGTCTCCAGGTTCGTTGACATAGCGGCCACGCACTTTAACCAACTACGCCATGGACGCCACATGTATTTATTCCTTATACTATTAAATGAAAAATTAATATTTCCTTAATACTAATATTATCGTATTTAATAATGAAGCAATTTTAAAGTTTGAATGACAAAATATTCACAAATTTAGTATGAGAATTCACAATTGTTTTAATGTAAGGAATCATGATTACGACAAGTAACAAGAGACTGCATTTTTAAATTGCGTTGCGTTGCTAATACTCTGCATATTATTGGGAAGAGAGTTCCAAAGTCGTATGGCATTAACATAAAATTGACGTTCGGACGTTAAACAAGCAGTTTTTGGTTGTAGCAAACGATTACCGCGATTAGACCGCAAAAATTTAAGCTTTTGGAAAAGATAATCTGGTTCTTTTGTAACAATGACTTTGTGTAGTGCCACCAGTGTTCTTAAATTGAGCAGGTTGTCGAACGTTAGGTTGAAAATTTGTTTTGCATAATGAGAAACATGATCGTTTCGTTTAAGACCAAAAATGTAGCGAGCAATATTATTGTACGCCACATTCATTTTCCGCTTGCTTATTGCATCACAGCAAGCAAAAAGTTCACATCCATACAAGAGGGTAGGTACTAGATATGCCTTTGCTAAAAGCATTCTGATCCTACGAGGAGTAAAATTTTGCGTAGCCGAGAGGTTGCGGAGCATGCCATAAACTTTTCCTACTGTAATGTTGATGTGATTTGTCCAAGTAAGCGAACTATTGAAGACAATGCCCAGGTTTTTAGTAGAATTCACAATTTCAATGCATGAATCATTGATAACTAATTTTGGCGATAGTGTTGATGAGATATTTGTAGGTTTTCTGCTTACAATGAGGCATATTGCCATTTTTGGATTCAAGCAAAGACTGTTGGCACAGGCCCAGTTGTAAACTCGGTTGAGATCTTGGTTTATGTTGTCCACACATCTGCCAAGTTGATTTATGGGACTACTGATATAGAGCTGGACATCATCTGCGTACATTTGCACATGACATGATGTTAAAATATTTGGCAAGTCGTTCACGTAAATTGAAAACAAAAGAGGTCCCAGGATGGAGCCTTGAGGAACGCCACGAATAACTGGCAAGAAATCAGAACAATTAGTGCCAATGTTTACAGATTGCGTCCGCCCGGACAGATATGACAACATAAAACTTGAGGCAGCCGAAGAAAAATTAAATTTGTTTGATAGTTTCGCGCATAACCGAGCGTTTCCACTGCCCGAACGAACGAAGAAATCATTGCGAACAAATCGTAGCGATGAATTCTTCGTTTGGTCCAACCGTTTCCACCGCACGAACACAAGTTGCGAACATTGGTAAGTCGACATCTTGTTCGTTCGTGCAGTTGAAACACTTAAATTCAATAGGGCACTCCAAACGATACGACATGTCGGATGGACCTGTCATGTCGTCGCACATGTAGTATCGTTCGTGTGCTAAAAATGAAGTTGGATGGACATGTCCGATGAAAGACGAAAATTTTTGACTTTTTGCTCGGTCCATCCGACATGTGCGATCGTTTGTGTGCGTGTCCATCCAACTTAGTGCATTTTCTCATTCGATAAAAGTTCTTGAGTGAGAAACATCGAGCGGAAAAATGACAAATGTAATAAAAGTACATTTTTAGAAGGAATTTTTTGAGCTGTATAGAAGGCTCACAGTGACTCTGAAAAATAAAAGAGGAATTCATAAAAATAAAATTTGTAAATATATCGAGCACTGCACAATGCTCGATGTTTACTCGCTGGCAACTTTAAAATAATGAAGTCCATCCAACATGTGCGACCGTTTGAGACCAATGAAAAATAGTGCCGTTATTTTGTCGAACTACATGTCCATCCGACATGTAGTATCGTTTGGGGTGCCCTAATGCGAGCATCAGCGTTGATCAATTTTTGTTAATGCAAACGTACTAAATCGGATTAATTTTGACTACTTTTATGCCTTTTAATTAAAGATTTATATACGTATTTATATAAAGAATTTATTATATAAAGAATATTATATAAATAATTTGATTATATAAAGTGCTAATAAAATAACCAAATTAAAACAAAATTCTTTTGCGTTAAGTTTTTAATATATTTTCTTTCTTTTTTATTTTTCCTACGTTATTAACTACCATTTCAACATATCAACTACTATATGCACAAAGAAACACTGAAGAAATCTTCGTTCGTTCGTGCTAAAAAAGTGTTTACACTACGCGAATAGCGCCTGCGAGCATTTTGTAAAAAACCAATGAAGATTTCTCGGAAACGCTCGGTACGACATTATGATCAACGGTGTCGAATGCCTTGGAATGGTCAAGTAGAACTAAGAATGATATTTGTTGGGCCCATATAACACGGTGCTCGTTTGCTCGGCGTGCAATGAACACTTTTATTCTCTTTTCTCAATTTGCACGTTGGTAGGTCACACGACAGAAATATGCACGCCGAGCTTGTTTTGACATTTCATTCAGTTCCTTGCTTTTTCTCCTACACTTTATTCCAACAAGGGTTTCCTACAACTATTTTCTTCATACTGTCATAGTACAATAGTAGCCCTTTTCTTCACAAAATGTACTTTTCAGCTACTTAAACGCCCAAATCTTTAATTTCACCACACAGCAACACTGTTGCACGGTGCTCGCTGCCATGTACACCGAGCAGAAATGAACATATTTTGCTCGGTCTACAAAGTGTTCATCCTCTCACAGTCTCACTGATTTTTGACAGTTTTGCATTGGAAACAACAACAAAATCATTTGCACGCTGAGCAAACGAGCACCGTGTAACATGGGCCTAACCTACCAACGTGCAAATTGAGAAAAGAGAATAAAAGTGTTCATTGCACGCCGAGCAAACGAGCACCGTGTAATATGGGCCTTGGCGATCAAGATTTCTACGAATTTCATCAGATACGTCCATTAGTGCAGTAACACAGCTTCGCTTAGGCCGGAACCCGGATTACCTATCAGTAAGCAAAGTTTTTTTAAGAAGATGCTGATTTATTTGCTTGTAAATAAGTGACTCAAAAATTTTTGATATAAATGGTAAGATTGCAATTGGTCTGAATTCATTGTCTGTTTAAGGAATTGGGATAATTTTGGCCTTTTTCCAGCTAGTTGGGAATGAAGACGACATTATAATAGTATTGAACAGATGAGCAATAAACGGGAGTAGTTTTGGCAGAATAATTTTTAAGAATTTAGGATGTATTTTATCTAAGCCAACTGCATTTGATTTCACTTTGGCTATGTTCACACGTCAGTCAAATGACTGAAGTTCATCACGATTTTTTACTCTCTTTGACTCTCTCTGAAAATTTTGATTGACGCCTGCTCACACACGATCTTTTGATTGATGCTCTGACGACGCCATTTGTTACTTTTCTGCTACCTACTATTTTGTAAATTTGTATCTTGCTGTAAACAGAAAGTAAACACAACACAATAAACGAAGTCCGATTTTAAATTTTTTAATAGAAAAGTTGTGTTGCATTTAATTTTGTTCGCAAGGGTTACAGATTACATAATTTTCTCTTCAAAAAACTACATTTGTACCCAAAAAACTACTAATTAACTACTTTTCTTGACATAGTTTCCTACTAAACTACAAACAATTAAAATAATGCAACCATTTGACTGATTGATCCAGGTCTAGAGCTCAATCAAAATTTTGACTGACGAGAGAAGAATTTGGAGTTCATTTTCGCTCTGAGATAAAGTTCATTTATTTTTTACATAGGAAAGGCCCATATTACACGGTGCTCGTTTGCTCGGCGTGCAATGAACACTTTTATTCTCTTTTCTCAATTTGCACGTTGGTAGGTTACCGAGCGTTTCCACCGCCCGAACGAACGAAGAAATCATCGCGAACAAATCGTCGCGATGAATTCTTCGTTCGGTCCAACTGTTTCCACCGCACGAACACAAGTTGCGAACATTGGTAAGTCGCCATCTTGTTCGTTCGTGCAGTGGAAACACTTAAATTCAATGCTTGCGAGCATCAGCGTTGATCAATATTTGTTTATGCAAACGTACTAAATTTGATTAATTTTTACTACTTTTATGCCTTTTAATTTAGGTTTTGTGTAGGTATTTATGTAAAGAATTTATTATATAAAGAATATTATATAAATAATTTGCTTATATAAAGTGCTAATAAAATAACAAAGTAAAACAAAGTTCTTTTGCGTTAAATGTTCAATATATTTTCTTTCTTTTTTGTTTTTCCTACGTTATTAACTACAATTTCAACAAATCTACTACCTATGCGCAAATAAGCAGTGGATTCGCCCAAAAAGATCGAGCGTCGGCCGATCAGAGCGAACGAAGAAATCTTCGTTCGTTCGTGCTGGAAAAGTGTTTACACTGCGCGAATAGCGCTCGCGAGCATTTTGTAAAAAACCAATGTTCCGAACCTTGGTTCGGACCAAACTGTTTACACTGCCTGAACGAACGAAGAAATCTTCGTTCGTTCGGGCAGTGGAAACGCTCGGTTACATGACAGAAATATGCTCGCCGAGCTAGTTTTGACATTTCATTCAGTTCCTTGCTTTTTCTCCTGCACTTTATTCCAACAAGGGTTTCCTACAACTATTTTCTTCATACTATTATAGTACAATAGTAGCACTTTTCTTAACAAAATGTACTTTTTAGCTACTAAAACGCCCAACTCTTTAATTTCACCCCCCAGCAACACTGTTGCACGGTGCTCGCTGCCATGTACACCGAGCAAAAATGAACATATTTTGCTCGGTCTACAAAGTGTTCATCCTCTCACACTCTCACTGATTTTTGACAGTTTTACATTGGAAACAACAACAAAATGATGTGCACGCCGAGCAAACGAGCACCGTGTAATATGGGCCATAGCAACAAAAAATTTTGACTGATTCAATCATTTGACTGACGTGTGAACATAGCCTTTGAAGCAACTCTGATAAACTTCAACAAGACTGACGTGGCAAAAACTAAAAACCATAGAAATAAAATATAAGGAAGTGGTGTTCTACTCACACATTCTATGCTTGTGTTGAAGAATTTTTCAAGCGAGATAGAGCATGATTTTTTGACATAAGCTCTTGCACATCAAAACAAAGAAAATGAGTGGTGAAAAAACATTAAAATATTAAATAATTAGCGATTGTCATCGCTATAAATTGTTTTAAAACGAACATAAATAAAATAAAAAATTAAATAAGCATGCGTTGTGCCGTGAAAAGTTGTGAAAGTTCACAAAAAACACATAATAAGGAGGTTTAGTTTCACAGGTAATCTCGCTTTATAGCTTGTTGGTTTCCCGCCATTTGTGTGCATGAGTCATGTGCAAGAGCTTCTGTCAAAACAAAAGTTCAGCTTCATGAGCGCATTTATTCCTTAGGGTGGCAAACATTAGGGCCCTAATTTTTTTTTGATTGAAGATAAGTTTTAATCAGGGACCGTAACTGTTATAAATTTCTTTCAATAAATAATGGTTATTTTTACCGATTTTTTTCTTTCGTTTTTTTTTATTATTTACTTTTATTTATTCGGTCAAAATTACCAGTTAAAATATGTTTATTTTTCGGTTAAAAATAGAAGTTAATATATGACTTATTTTTTCGGTCAAAAATTTATATACTTATATGACAGTGATATCCTATATTAAATACTAGGTTACCCGGTACACAATTTTTGCACCCGAAAATATGCTAATGAGCCGAACGACTAGTCGAACCATATGTGCCATATTTCACGGGACGTGCCGTATTTTGCAAGATTTTTTTAAGTGTCCTGCCGGGAAAAAATTTTTCCCGTATTTTTGGCATTTTTTGTAAAATACCTATGATTTCAAATACAATAAAAATTAAATAATAAAAATACGTCTGAACACCAAAAAGTTTTCGCCTTTATTTACGATATAACCTAATGCGGCCCTGTTGGAATGTCTATGTATTTGCATTAACTTCATTGTATTTGTAAAATACTTCATTTCTGTTAAACTTCTCCGCTTCCTTATCTCTTAGTTCTTTGCTGAAAACACTATCCTGGCTTGAGGTACTTTCTAATACTGAAAATGGATTTGCGACTAGATTAGGAAGAGGCAAATCGATAAATTTTCTATTCAGGGCATTGACGTCAACATTGTTACATGCATGCGTAACTACCTTGCAAACTCCAATCTGCTTTATAATATTCCAAGTTTGATTACCACCAACAGCTGAGTCATATTTGTGTTCGTAGTATGCTACATTTCTTCTATACTCCTTAAAAACTGTGTACAGATCTGGTGTTTTAAACCTCTTCCAGCGGTTGTAAGCTGCATCTCGTTTGAAAGTTAAATTTTTTATTGAGCTTGAAAACCAGGGTGGTTGATCAGACTTGATGATTTTAGATTTTAATGGCACAAATTTTTCAAACAGTTGATTGACATTATTTTCTATAAACGTAATTTGCTCGTAAACTATTGGCATGTTGTATACTCTGTACTTTCAAAGTCAATAGATAGTGTATTAAAATCTATAGGGGTATTCACGATCCGGAGCTCTTTGTAGAGCTCTTGTGCAAAAGTGCAACAAAAAAGAGCTCTTCAATAACAAAATACACGTGCTCTCAAAATTGTTCTTTTTTGTTCAAGCGCACTGGTGAAACCGTGTAGTTCTTTTGTAGTGCGCTTGAGCTCTTGAGTTCGTTTTGTGAATTTTTGACAGCAAACAAATAGTGATGGTATATTGTGTACACTTCTAGGTACTAACCAAGAACTATAGAAAAATATATTACGCATTGCGCAGCTCCGTTATGTTGTTTACTTTTCATTTTGACATTTCTAGTTACGAACAAAATTTTTTTTACGATCATGACGTCATGCTAGACCAAGTTTGTTTCTTGAATCTTTTGCCATTGTTTCATATTTGTTCACATTCTGAACAAGACTTGACAGAAAGCCATATCGTAAGGTAATATCGTAAGTCTATCGTGGCGTAGATGTGCAGATCGTTGCAAATTATTTTTACGATCCACGCAATCTATTTTTCTATCATTCTTGGGTACTAACTTCTTTAATATCATAATTTCACATCACTAACTTTCAAAGCGGACTGAACTTAACTTCAATTGCTAGGCCTGTGTATGGGGTGTGTTCACAGTTTGTTGCGCTTTTTTGCTCTTTTGCACAAGAGCTCTACAAAGAGCTCCAGATCGTGAATACCCCTTATATTTTTAAAACCCCTGTACATTATTTTTTAGTTCGGGTGTTTTTATACCAAAATCATAGCATAGGAAAATCAAATCATGTTTTGAGAAAACAGGGGCTGATAGCTGATCATAAAGTTACTCTTTTAAACGATCACCAGTGAAGAAAAGGTCAAGTAGAGCATTCGAATGTTTTGAAAAGTGTGTGGGAGTTGTTATGTTCACGGGTGTTAGGCCTAGGGCGCTCATATTTTCGATTAGATGATTTTCCGCCAATAAATTACTATTGAAGTCGCCGGAAATAATTATGTCGGTGTATGACGATGACAAAGTTTCAATTACTTCAAGTACGCTTCTAGTATTTGTCCTAAAGTTCGGCCTATAAACGTTAACAATAAGTAGTTTCTGGGCCTGAGAAGCTATTTCTACAAAAATATACTCCACTTGATCATTATCATGGGACTTACAAATCAGTTTCCAGGCAATGCTTTCTTTTACAAAGATAGCTACCCCACCAGCATGTTTATTTCTGTCTGCCCGAAAAAAATTGAATCCATTGACTTTGAAAACACCATCTGGAACACACGCCTGAAACCAAGTCTCAGAAACACATATGATGTCTATTCCTGAATTACAGAAAATGTTTCGAAACTCATCGATTTTGTTGTTGAGGCTTTGTGCATTAATGTGGCAGACCTTAAATCCCTCCCTCTGCTTGTTTAATATTCGAATTAAAGCAAAAACATTGTCTTCGGAACATCGGAACGAATGTTATTTTGATTTTTGATGATTTGTTAAGGGACTATAGCAACGCGAGCAAGGATACGGAAAAGTTTAGAAAAACAAGTTGTTATTAAATTGCGAATTCTCAAATTATTAAAAAGCTATTTAAATAAGCTATTATAAATAGAAAAAAAGTATTCAAAAAGTTCAAAAATAAATATAAAGCTTAGTGTGAACATACTTAAAAAGATTTTGTTATTTTTTATTTTAGAGCTCTTCGGCTGGCTGTTTAAGAGGCTGATGTTTATACACATCAAGAGTTAACGATCAAATAATATATGTGTACCATATACTGTTGTTTCATTTTATATTACCCGACGACTCGACTTGCAATAATTCATTACATACCATCTGTCAAAATCCATTGCAAGCAATGGCAATATTTCAAGGGTGGGTTTTTGATGTTATGAAATTACCATTTTCAAAATGACATCGAACAAGATAGTTCGCTGCGCACGCGAACTAGACTGCTTAAAAGAACTAAATTAACTTTTTCATTGATGTCCATACTTTTAAACTCGCAGAAAAATGCAAATGACTGCTAAAAGTATGAGTGACAGCTGCATTGCCAACTCCATGTTAGCAATCTATGGCTTACAATATTGCTTGCCATAAATTACCAACTATGGCAATTGAGCGGTCTGCATTGGCAACGGCAATGGCAATGACAATGTTTTATTGCCTGTCGAGACGGGGGGTTATATAAATGAAATGAAACGACGCCGTTGATGCGCAAAACGAATAGAAAAAGTAGCGGGACGACGAACAAACACAAAAGGAATTGCGCAAGAATTGACGGTACGGTCAATTTTTTCTTCCCGTTTTGTTGCGACTTCCGCATCAACGAACACCATGGTATAATAATACATGGTAGCATTGACAACTGCTTATTTTTTCTTCAACAGGAAAACATAAACTGTCAAAAACAGCTTTTTGTGTATATGCATCTGCAGCTGCTGTGGTTGTTGTTTTTTTTTCACTTCAACGTTTTCAACATTGTTTGTGTTTTCATTTATTAACAATGGCCGACCAGCGAACGCTCTTTTTTTGAGTATATTTTTTGACAGAATATGTTTTCCCAAGCAACTGTCAATGCTACCTTGTATTATTATACCATGAACGAACACAAGACTTCAATTCTTGACAAGTGTAAACCTAGACATACGGGCCATTGTAACTCCCGTGTAAATAAAATAACAACCCTGTGATACAGCTTACGAAATAGTACAAAATTCAATTTTTGATTTGTCATCCCTGATATCTATTTTATGGATTTAATTAATTTTTAAAGTAATCGACCGACTTAGTTGTGCATGATAATATAATTTACAGTGTAAATGTTAATAATAACCAAGCTGCAAAAAAACATAAAAAATGTTTTTCTTGAAAATGCACCAAGTGTAATAAGAATTTTTATTTAAAAAGCAATTTGTATGTGAAAAAGTTAAAGTGATTATTCGTGCTGTGCTGCTGTGTCTTGTGTTGGTAGTGGTGAACGAACTTTGTGAACGAAGTGGATGAACCTCATTGTTACTTTATGGACTTAATATTGCTATGTTTCCTTAAAAGATTTACTTAAATTTGTTAAATAAAACAAATCCACGTGAATCCTAATATCTATATCTATTGAAAAGCATTGATTGCTTTAGTGGTTGAGTGTGAAAGTGGAAGAGAGAACGAAAGAGCGAGAGCAAGGCGTGCGTACGAAAGCAAGAAGGTGACAAAAAATGATGCAAATGACTTGTAAAATGTGTATTGAGCGTATGTAGTCAGGGCAAAGATGCCGGATTTAAAAATAAAATCCCATAAGAATATTTGAATTGCCATAGAATGTTCGATTACCTGTGAGATTGTATATTTTGTGGGGAAACTTTAAATTGCGTAATTCCAGTAAATGGAAACTATCCCTTTTTTTGTTTACAAACTTTTTTGTTTACAAATATAACGTCGTGTTAGGATATTGGAATAATCTTCTGTTTAAAAAAAGGCACTGTTATTTTTTGGGAGCCGCGATTTAAGTGTTTTCTTGTAGAGAACAAAAAATGTTTGGCCGAACATAAAATCGATAACTCAACTAGTTATCGAGCTATCGATTTTTCAAATTTGTTTCTTTACTACAAAGTCTGTTCAAAAAACTTCTATATCTTTGGTTTAGATCCAATGGATCTAACGTATTATTTATTTATTTATTTTATTTATTTATTTATTCAAATTCATCTACTGGGCTAAGCCCTCACAGATTACTTAAAATAATACTTAAAAACTAAGTTAACAAAAATACTTAATCTAAAGTTTGAGAGCATATAATGACTTCTTTTAGGCTATTAACAAAAGTATCTCTATCAACGCTGAAGTCTAATTGATTCGCAAATTTATTACAATTAGAGAGGCATCGAGAGAGAGGTTCATTGGAACCATAATTAGTTCTATGGAAGGGAGTATAAAAAAAGTTTGGTTCTCTCAAATAACGTGCCGGGACATTGAGTGGAATTAAGGCTAACAAGTCGGGAGAATATTAGCACGTGATTGCAAAGATAATTAAATTATCTTTCAGAAAATATACAAATCAAATACATTTTAGCTATATATTGAATTCTATAAGCGATTTCTTATTGTTTCCTTTTTATTACTGATAAAACCGTTATTTTCTCAAAAATTTGCATTATTAAGGTGCTAAAAGTTTAATATGCTTGAAATAATAACATTCTGTACAAGGTCAAATCATTTTATCATAAAAAAGTCCATAAAAAATGAAACAAATCGTATATATTATATACCAAATGAAAGATAAATTTCCATGCTTCAATAATTAGTAGTTATAAAATGTTTAATACTGAACGGATTTAGTTTATTTAAAAATTTTCGGAAATTTTCTCTAAAACAGTACCTTGTCTATTAATATCAGTAGCGGAATTCCCAAACGTGTTAACGACGTTTATACTTATCGTTATCTGGCCTTTGCTACAATCATCGTTAACTGGTATTCCCAACATCTATGTTAGCTATTTTTGTCCTTAATTTTTACAGTTCTTTAACGTTATTTGTAGCTAGCTTAACCACGAATATTTTAGCGTCGCTAACTTAACAACAATGTTAAGCGATTGTTTTACATGTGATTGTGATTTTATAAAACATAAATAATATGCATAAAATGGCCACAACACGACGAGGCATATGTTAACCGTCATGGTTTAAATATCAAAATAAAAATAATTCTATAAACTTTATTTCCAATAGCTTCTACGCTTTTATTTAAAGTTTAAAAAAATAAAGAATAGTTTTTAAACTAAATAAAACCAAATTAACAGATAAAAGGCGCATTTCAGAGCATTTATAATAAAAATAATAATAAAAGTAAAAATAATGAAAAGTTATAACAATTATAAGTAGGTTGAAGGCAATCGCTCAAACGAAGTCGACAGCCTCTTAAGCGCAGAAGTAATTCGGTCGCAAGCAATTGCTTGCATTAGAGCCTGAACAGAATAAAATGTTGCGATTTCGCAAAGCAATAGAATGCATGCAAATGTATGAACACGTCCAGAATGAAATCGCAGGTCAACAGCCGCAACGATATATCGCACAATTAGAATATATATTATTTTTTCTCTTGCGACCGACGATTCTCTCTCTGAGTGCCATTAGTGTTGCCATATTTTTGCTAAGAATTGGCTGTGTTTCATGAAATTTGCTTGGTTTTTTGTTATCTTCTGACATTTCTTGTTTGTGTGTGTTGTATTCACACAATTGAAGAGACCAATACATTGAAATGAAATAGAAAAAATAAATAGAAAAAATAAATAGAAAAAATAAATAAAAAAATACTAAATAAAAGCAACTTTGAGTCGTCAGTCGCAATCGCATCATTCAGAGAGGATCGGCGGTCGCAACGATATTTGATTCTGTTCGGGCTCTTAGCGCTGCCTCTGCTAATAGCTGCGATGCAGCTGTCTGCTGCTTGGCTGATTCAGCATATATCTATCGAAAAGGCCTATCTAAGCTATCAAAAACGCACAGTGCTGCCATATTTTTGATTTCTGTTAACGACGTTTGTAGCATATATTGTGAATGTTACATTTTAACAATTTTGTCACTAAGTACTGTTTTGAGAATACAACATTCGTTATTGCAAACTACAAACGTCGTTAGTTAACCATAACGATTTCGTATCTTTAACTTTTTGGGAATTCCACTACAGGGCACGATTACGATTTCCCTGGCCCCAAGATCTGAATATGAAGTTTTGAATAACTCATTGAGAAAATAAGATTCACCGAAAGATTTATCGATATATCGATTAGTTATAGAGTTATCGATTTTTAAACAAAATTTTTACTAAAAGAAGTCTTAATGTAAATTCGACTATATCTATGTTAATATTTGACCGATCAGGATAAGTTGGGGATCATTCGATAACAAACTTAAATATCTTCAAAATAATTTATAAAACAAAAATTTGGTACTTAATCTAATTACACTACAGATGATGTTTCGGCATGATATAGATTGTTTTTTTCATAAAACCGTTATTTTCTTCAAAAAGTACGAAATAAAAGTAGAACATAACATATGGTAATAGCTGAAACATTAAGCTTTCGTTTGGTGTATAATATGTATGTTATACTTGTTTCCCCTATTTCTACCATTATTCTCATTTTTATATTGTTACTAAATTAATCAGAACAATCATACGGTTTTTGTTTTGCTTTTTAAACATACAATTTTGATGTACTGTTGATAAACATCAACAACTTTCATCTTTATCACGAAAAAAAAAGAATATTCGAATCATATTAATTATGATTCGCATCGTGTTGTGTTTAAATAAGATGTACGGATTCTCATTTTATTTCACAAAAAAAAAAAAAAAAAAAAAAAAAAACAATAATTGTGCAATTTTTAAAAGGCAGAGCCACTTTTTTTATAAAAATTAGTAAAAATATCAATATGTACTTCAAAATACAACAAACAACCTTTGATAAAAGTCTATCTGACTCCTTTTACAGAGAAAGTACATTTTGTAAAGGGCAGAACCACTAAAAAAAAATTATTCAGTAACTCAAAAAAATGTTAGGAAAAATATCAATATGTGCTTCAGAATACAACAAACAACCTTTGATTAAAGTCTATCTGGCTCCTTTTACAGGTAAAGTACATTATGTAAAAGGCAGAACCACTAAAAAAAATTATTCAATAACTCAAAATGCATCGAAAATTTTATGAAGATCTTTCTTGCACCATTTACAGTATAAATGCACAATTTATAAAGCAAATTAAATATATTTAGCCCAATTATGAAACATTTTCCTATGATATATGATTGTACTGATCAACCTAAATTATAACATAACAGCGAAAATCGGTCAAAATAAAAGAAAAAGTGTAACATGAATCTGCCATCCATGCAAGGGTTTCTATCCTGACAGTCAAGGGACCTGAGTTAAGATATCATTTGTTCCCTAACGTACTAGAATTGTTAATAACACTAATTACTATTCTCTATAGCATGCGCCCCACGTTTTTATGAGAACTAAAAACCCCACTCTAGCAGAAATTATTTTATACTTTTTAGTTCGATTTAAAAACGTTGGATGTTAAAAATTTTTTTTTACTTACATTATTTTCTTAAATCTGGTTAGTTTAATTTATCTAAGTATTACATAACTGTTTTTCTCTAATTTATATTTAAGTAGTCAGTAAGAGTATACTCTGTTTGATGAAATAAATAAATAAATAAAATTCATATATAACAAAGAGAATAAAAATTGAAAAACGAAGCTCGGCGTTTTTTTTTTTGAGCGTGAGTATATAACATGTTGTATACCAAACAAAAGGTTAATATTTCAGCTTTCAATTAATTATGTCTTTATTTAATCTTTATAACGCATTTTTAAGAGAAAATAACGGTTTTATGCAAAAATAAAACATATTATGCAGAAAGACAGTCTGTAGCGTGGCCGATTTACGAAAATTTACGATTTTTTCGTTTCATATTAAAAACTTTTAAAATATCTTTCGAATGACACTTAAAGCATTCAGATCGGACACATATTAGCAAAGATATACCCGAATTCAAATATTGCTTCCGTTGAGTTAACATTTTTTTGAAAAATCGATATCTCGATAACTAATCGATATATCGATAAATCCTTCGGCGAATCTTATTTTCTCAAAGAGTACTTCAAAACTGCATACTTAAATCGAGGGGCCACGGAAATCGTAATCTCCCCAATATCAGTTATAAACTAAGAAAAATATAGCTAGTTAGTTTTTTAGGAAGATTTTATTAAAAATAATTTTTTTTGTAAATCAATAACTTGAAAATAATTCGATATAAAGATTTTTTCCTTGGACCAGTCTTGTTATTATCAAGCGACCCAAAAATCGTAATCTCTCTTAAAAATGCTTGAAAGAACAACTTTGTGTACAAGGGCTTAATCATTTTATCATAGAAAAACACCATAAAAAATCAAATAAATCATATCGATACATCCAACATATACGTTGGTAACTCGAAAATCGTAATTTTTCAGTATGACCATTTTAGTGTTATTTTCGTTATAAAAAGAAAACCAAAACAAAAATCGAGTACAGGTTTCTGTTTATTGTAGATGAAATGAATGTCTATCGACTATTAAATCACTGTAGATCTTACAAACATATTTAATGAGATATTTAGGATTTAAACTTGTAATTTGGACAAAAGAAAAGCATGTAAGTAGTTCATTAAGTTGCCAACTTGTCTTCTGCAACATTATTTTTTTTTTTTAGTTGTATGTTAAGGTACAAAGTTTTTAAAAAGATTTTTTGAAACGAGATGTTTGGTATTTAGACTTACAAACACATTACATGGCGAAATAATTATCACAGTGTTTTGTAACTGAACTTATCATTATATTGAATGAACAAATTATGAAAAAACAGTAGTTTCGACTATGTCGTAACACAAGACGTAGGATTAGTCAATTCGCTTTTGATGACATCTTTTTTAAAAACTATTAAGCAAAATATTTATTACATACACCTGAGCATATGACCTTTAAAAGAGTGCCGGATAGGGTTAATATGTATGACCCACCCCCATTATTTTTGCAAAAGGAACATTTTTGCCTTAGACACCTATTCTCTCCGACCACTCCTTAGGGGGGCTCCCTTACAAATATTATGGTTTTTGTATATTTATTCCATACACCTGAGCATATGACCTTTAAGAGAGTGCCGGAAAGGGTTCATAGGTATGACTGGCCCCCATTACTTTTGCAAAAGGAATATTTTTGCCTTTGACATCTATTCCCTCCGACCACTCCTTAGGGGGCTCCCATAAAAATTTTATGGTTTTTGTTTATTTATTCCATACACCTGAGCATATGACCTTTAAAAGAGTGCCGGAAAGGGTTAATGTGTATCACCGACCCCCATTACTTTTGCAAAAGGAACATTTTTGCGTTTGACACCTTATCCCTCCGACCACTCCTTAGGGTGGCTCCCTTACAAATTTTATGGTTTTTGTATATTTATGCCATACACCTGAGCATATGACCTTTAAGAGAGTGCCGGAGAGGGTTAATATGTATTACCGACCTCCATTATTTTTGCAAAAGGAACATTTTAGCCCTTGACACCTATTCTCTCCGACCACTCCTTAGGGGGGCTCCCATATAAATTTTATTGTGTTTGTGCCGGAAAGGGTTAATATGTATCACCGACCCCCATTACTTTTGCAAAAGGAACATTTTTGCCTTTGACACCTATTCCCTCCGACCACTCCTTAGAGGGGCTCCCTTACAAATAATATGGTTTTTGTATAATTATTCCATACACCTGAGCATATGACCTTTAAGAGAGTGCCGGAAAGGGTTCATAGGTATGACTGACCCCCATTACTTTTGCAAAAGGGACATTTTTGCCTTTGACACCTATTCCCTCCGACCACTCCTTAGGGGGGCTCCCATACAAATTTTATGGTTTTTGTTTATTTATTCCATACACCTGAGCATATGACCTTTAAAAGAGTGCCGGAAAGGGTTAATGTGTATCACCGACCCCCATTACTTTTGCAAAAAGAACATTTTTGCGTTTGACACCTTATCCCTCCGACCACTCCTTAGGGGGGCTCCCTTACAAATTTTATGGTTTTTGTATATTTATGCCATACACCTGAGCATATGACCTTTAAGAGAGTGCCGGAGAGGGTTAATATGTATTACCGACCTCCATTATTTTTGCAAAAGGAACATTTTAGCCCTTGACACCTATTCCCTCCGACCACTCTTTAGGGTGGCTCCCATACAAATTTTATGGTTTTGTCGATAAAACCGGAAACTGTCGATAAATAGGTAGCAAGTTTAAGCAAACAAAAACATCAAATGTTGGCTTTATATTTCATGTAATTGTGTAAAATTTATATAAGTTAGAGAGTTCTAACATGAATTTTTGTCGCATTGAGGATCAAGCAGACCAACAAGTGCTAACATTAACATTGTACGATCAGTACCTTAGGCCCACCAAAGGCTCAAAAAGTTATATAAATACCGACACCTGATCACTATCAATCACCTCCGAGAATGACGTATTCTACGTCAAAAATCACAATATTCATTGGCTTATAAAAGATATCAGTACACAATGTTCGAACACATTTTCTTATTATGACTCCTCGTCATTGCTTTCGGAACTGCTAGACTCACTGTTTTCGTGCTTCATCTTTAATAAATAAGTGGAGATCGTGCTCATCCTTGACATTTTCTTTTTCCACCTCATTCAAATTTTCAAAAGTAGTACATGTATTACACTGGTCCGCTTTTAGAATAAAGAACTAAATTTTGAATTCGGAATTGAAAATATCTCGATATTGACGAAGAGTTGCTTTTCTAACTCTGAATTTTCTAAGCATTTTTCTTTGCATAACCTGTGCATTTTAGCACAGTTTAAACCTTGTGCGTTGATATATAATTTAAACGACCGCTTTCGAGTGTAATGCGACTCTACTTGTGGGAACGATTTGATTTTTTTTTTTTTTTTTTTTTATTTAGCTTCAGGCTATTAATTACACATAATTATAATTAAAAATACTGATTTCCTACTCTAAGTATAGTTCATTTTAATATGCAAGATTACAGATTTTTTAAAAATAACATAATTTACTTCACTTTTTATATTATTAGGAAGACCGTTAAAAAATTGTAAGCCCTTATAAAATAAAATGTTTTGCGACCTATTTGTTGAAAAGTAGTTTGTTCTGAAATCTAAATTATTACGTAAATTATATGGTTGTATATTAGAAACATAAACTAGTTGACTGCTTAAGTATCTAGGTAACATATTATTTTTCAGTTTAAATATAAATAAGACCACATTCATTAATGTTCGTTGGTTAACTGTTAGCCACTTTAAAATATCAATCATTGACCTTATGGGTGTTAATATATTGCACACTAGCCTTTTCCCGGCGCGCGTTGCTGCACCCTGCAACTATATGGGAACATAATATGTATATTCAAAACTTTTCTTAGACTCATAGTTTGACACCACTGTTATTTTCCACTGCCCGTTACAGTTTCCCAGTAGCAGGAGATCACCAAATAGTAACTCCATTTTGAGTTTATATGTAAGTATTGCTACTTTTACTTTCAAAGCTATTTGATAATACAAATTTTAACTGTATGGGCGGAGCCACAGCCTCTTATATAATGCTCATCCCAGTTTTCTAGTAGATGGACACTACCCAGTTTTAGTACAGTTGCCGACAGTAAGCATACAGACTAAATTACCAAAATGTAGCCCAATCGACGAAAACCGTAGGAAATATAGCATTTTTATTGATTTGTGGGCGGTAAAAGGGGGTGTGACAAAAATTTAAGCCATCTCGTACTTGAAAAAAATGTTCTGCCAAAAATTTCAGCTCTATCGGCTCAGTAATTTTGAAGTTTCCAGCCATCACACAGACAGCGTTTTGCTTTTTGTATATATATTTTGGATAAAGATTATTCACTATAACTTTTGATTGGTAAGAGATACTAAGATAATTTTTTCCAATAAATTAATTTTTTAGCTTGTATATTTTTTCAAAAATATGAAAAAACACTATTGGAAAAAAACTTATTGTTCGAAAAAATCAAGGGATAGGCCTTGCTTTTTGAATCACAAAAATGGTTTTTAATTTTTGCGTAAAATTAAAATAACTTTTGCCTATAAATGTTATATTTATTAAATAGAGTTGAAAATTTGCGAATTTGAATTTAAATTATTTTTGCAACAAAAACAAATTTTGAGCGTTTTTTTGAGGGAAAACTCCAAAATTTCAGACCTTTTTTGAAAAAAAAATTTAAAATATATATACTCAACTAACGGTATTTTTGCAATAAGGTTTTCATAGTATTTTGATGAAGCTTTAAGACAAAACAAAATTTAACACAATATTTAAAAAAGCAGCGGAGATATTTGAATCGAAAGTCACAAAATTGAATATCTGATTGTTTTTTTCGTAATTTTGTGTACGATGTTGCATTAAATATATCGTTGTAGTAAAATTTTTCATAGTTTTCAAGATATGTTCATGTTTTTGATATCAAAATAACGGAAATTTTTTTAATTTTACTAAATTTAAGAAATATTTTATATTTTGTAAATATTCGCACATGTAACCTAAGAAAACAACTAAAAATATGCGATTTTGTAAAAAAATTGTACTACAGCTCCATCTGGTGTCCAAGGTGGGTCAAAGAAGATAGTGCTGAAAAACTCATCGTACCTGAAAACTACTATATACCAATTTTTATTCTAATCGCATGAGCGGTTTGGGAGTTTTAGGTGGTTTTGTAAAAAATTTGTACTAAAGCGCCCTCTGGTGTTCAAGATAGGTCAAAAACGATAGCAACAGAACACTCAAAGTACATGAAACCCACAGTATACCACTTTTCATTATAATCGCAAAAGCAGTTTATGAGTTTTAGGCAGTTTTGTTAAAAATTTGTACTACAGCGCCCTCTGGTGTTCAAGGTAGATCAAAATTGATAGCCCACAAACACGCACCGTACCAAAAAACTTCTACTCACAAATTTTCATGCTAATCGGATGAGTAGTTTAGGAGTCTATTGCGGCCTTACAAACATAAGCTCTTTTTTTATATATATAGTAGATAGATATAGATATAGATATAGATAGATAGATGGCACTTCGGACATGACAATATGACTGTTTTCGTTATCCGTCGCTCGCTGGTCAGTGTGGTTTAGACGTGTATTAGCTCGCCGTGCATTTGACTTCGTAGACCTATGCCCGGCTCGTCCTCTCCTTGGATTTGTAATGAACACTGTACTATACGAAAAATTACTAATTTCAATTCTTTCGATTTTTTTCGTTTTGGGTTCTTCCTAATTTTCTTTCTTCCTACACTACATCCGCATTTCCGAGTATATAAATATTCAGAAGATAGAAAGATAGAAGATAAGAATAAGATGAAAAACACGATTGGTTTTTGTCTAAGAAAAATATAATAGGTGCGTTTCTTGTAAAGGGGCGGAAAAGGCTTGGTCAAAACTAAGTATGCCATAACCTAATCTAGGCTTCAAGTAATGTGTGTGCCGAATCTGAGCTAAATTCGTCCAGCCGTTAAGTTTTGTTGCCTATTTAAAGTAGTCTGATACTTTATACTGTGGCAATTTCCATACAAAATTACCAATTTCGATTTTTTCGATTTTTCCGCTGTTCCTTCGAGTTTTTTGTAATTTTTTTTTTTGCTAAACCACATCTGTATTAAGGCAAAGAATACAAAAAAAGAATTATTAAAATCGGCCGATCAGTTTCTGAGCCTTAGCAGGACTAACGCACACGCATTTCATTTTTATATATAAGATTAAAATACATCTCATCCCTCTATTTTGTAGTTTTTGAAGTCTATCAATCATTTGAGTTGATCCCAAATACAAAATTGTCGAGCAATACTCAAAATGAGGTTTGATCATTGTATTAAATATTTTAACTGCAGTATTTATCGATAACCTTCGACGAATTCTTGAAAAAAATCCTATTTTTTTTGCAATCTTTTTACAAATGTAGTTAATATGCACATCAAATTTTAATTTTTTATCTAACATAACTCCCAGATATTTAATTTCGCTGACTTTTTCGATGACTTCACCATTGATAATAATATCAGTTGTAGAATCTCCGTTTAAGATAATAGCTTTAGATTTGTTAATATTTAATTTCAACTTGTTCATTTTTAAGTACATTTCCACATTTTTCAAGTCATCATTAAGTTTCAAAATGCAATCATCAACTGAATTACCCGATACAAATAAAAGTGTATCATCAGCAAAAAGACAAATTTTCGCGTTACATAACCTGGTTTCAATGTCATTTATATAAATAATAAACAGTAATGTTCCCAAAATTGATCCTTGGGGTACTCCTAATACTATCGTCTGCATCTCTGAAATACACTCTGCAACTTTGGTTTTCTGGCTTCTATTCGAGAGATAACTTTTGAACCATTCCAGTTCCACTCCTTTTATACCATATTTTTCTAGTTTTTTCAAAAGAATTCCTCTGTCTATCGTCTCAAAAGCTCTCTGTAGATCCAAAAAAACAGCTACAATCATTTTCTTATCATCTATATCCGTTTTCCATTGTGCAATCACAAGATTGAGTAACGATTCGCAACTGTGTTGTCTTCTAAAACCAGACTGATATTCTGATAGTAATTGATTTCCCTCCATGTATCTTTCCAGCTGTTTATGTACCACCTTTTCCAGTATCTTGCTCTCAGTCATTATCATATTAATAGGACGAAATTCCTCTGGCCTTTCTGCATTTTTCACCTTCTCAATTGGTACCACCATTGAATTTTTCCAACAATCAGGAAATTTCCCATATTGTAGCGATTTGTTTATTATTTGGAGCAGGCTTGGACCAATGATGTCATAGGCATCCATCAAAATGTCTACCGATAAGAAATTGAAGTCCTTTTTTTTGTTCATGCTCTTCATAATAATCTTTAGTTCGTTAATAGTTATCAGCTCAAACTTGAAGATACTTCTTCTATTATTAACTACGAAATTAGAGTAATGCACCATTGGAATCTTTTGATTTATCTCTTCAACACTTTTAATAAAAAATTCATTAAGCCTATCGGCAATTTTTTTACTGTTTGTCTCAATTGAACCATTGAAGTTAACTTTATTTATTTCACTTTTGTCTTATGTTAACACGAATTTTTTAATTGCTCTCCACATTGCTTTTTGATTATGTGACTGATCAATTTTTTTTTCAATAAAGCTATTTTTTGCCCGTTCCAATTCATACACATATCGGTTTCTACAATTTTTATAGTTATTCCAGTCATTTACGTTATTAGTCCACACAGCAATTTGATATGTTTGAATTTTCATCTTTTTCATGTTATTTAAATTTTGATTGAACCAGCCAATTTTAAAACCAGTTTTGTTTATTGTTTTAGTGGTTACCATCTTATTCACAACTTGATTTAAACTTCTACTGAAATAATTCACCTCTTCATCATTGATGTGATCTATAACATTTTTTTTTATTTTATGTGTCAGTTCATTCACTTTTCTTTGAAATTTTCCTCTTTTATCCGGTGACAAAAACCCATAATCTTTATTTGTTTTACAATGTGCTGTTTCTACCCATTTCCATATAATTCCGAGAATATTGAGAAACATTTTTGAACAAACCTCTTGATCTTTACCTGCGGTATCTAAAGGTAGAAAATATTTTCTTGAACATGTTCGCCGTTGATTAAGTTGGCCAAGGTTCATTAATTTTTTGTTAATGGATTTTGAATGTTTTGAAATAAAATTGCTCTTGTTTGTCGCCAATTTTCCAGAAGTTTTCAAATAAAAGCTGAAGTTTGTCATTTGAAAAAAGCTGCTGCATTTTTTTCGGCAATGCTCACCACATCCAATCTTGAGCTTTTTTGTCTCTACAAGATTGCCTTTTGCATTCACGTAACTCTCACCTGTATTTTCCTTCGGGAAAGCAAGTCTCTTTTTTCCTGCATTTTTTTTATATGATGTTGCTCGAGATTTTGAAGTAATTGGACTGAATTAATTCAGTACTATCATCACTTTTACGATATTTATCTTCAGTGTGATCTTCGGAATCCTCTGTAATAGATGGCTCATAGCTAGAATCGTCGTCCGTATTGAATACTTCTTTATTTGAGTCACATTCTATGAATATAAAAAAATTGTCCATAAAGAATTCCATAAAAGAAGAAAACTTTCCAATGATCCTACATCTTACCACTTGACGAATAGTCTTCTTTAACTATGAATTTTGTAACTGGCAAGGAGGTCAGTACTTTTAAGCCACTTGAGGAGGCAGTAAAATTACATTTTTTTAGAGATATTTTATTTGTGTCTCCATCAATAACTAGTCAATTTATTATTTGTTATTGAAAATTATTAATGAAAAAGACCATATTACCTGTTTTTTTTTGCGAAGCCATTGCCAGCATTTTCTTTGCAATTGACATTATTCACTTTGATGGTAGACACTTTGGTACAAAATTCAACATCATAAATGTCAATTTTCCCGCCAAGTGAACCCAGTAAAAAAAAATGCAGGAACGCAAACCCAGTTAACAAAATTCCATGAAAAAAGTTGGCAACTGCACTTTTCAACATGAATTAAGCAAAATATTTGAGCATTGAGAATACATTTTATACCCCTACGTTTAAAAAACGTAAACGGGGTATATTAATTTTGTCACTCCGTTTGTAACGCCCATAAGGAGGCATGGTAGGTATAGAAAAGTATATATATTCTTGATCAGCATCACCACCCGAGTCGATTTAGCCATGTCCGTCTGTCCGTCTGTCGTCACGATTATTTATTATTATTATTTTTTTTTATTGAGATGCTAAGCCCTAAGGCTTTATAGCATTTTAAAAATTCAACAATTTGTTTGATTAACTAAAACACTATACAATTCATTATACATTTAATTATTAATTTAAAGGATTTCAGATATAATATACATAGTAAAAATGATGTAAGGTTGTATATATTCCGGATCAACATCTTGATATTAATAGATCAATTGATTAGAGCAGTGCTCACATATGTGAGGCTGATAACCAAGTTCTATAATGCGTGTAGGAACAGGGATTAGAGCAAAGCTCACATATGCAAGGGTAGACGGACGGGGTCTACCTCCGGCATATGCCAGGTGAGACGGACATGGTCTCGCTCTGGATAATCATGTTTGAATTTAATCAGCTTGGTGTAAAATTCCCAGGTATGAT